>OX424567.1:12409414-13032045 GCA_949152475.1 Terebella lapidaria
TACATGAGTATGGGAGTAGTTTGACATAACAGCGTTGACATCTAATGCTTCCATTTTAAACTATTGTCAATTAAGCTAAGAATTATATTCGACTGACAACTTCTGACTATCCTAGATTGAGAAGCATGTGTTCTTGCTCAGAGTTGTCACCAATGATATAAGTTCCAACATAAATGCGTCATGGTATCCCCATGAAAAGAAATTCATAGCAGTGAGAACATGTGCTTTGAGGCGCCACATAGAGAGTCTCAATGTGTTTTGAAATTCATAGGTATTTGATAAGCCAGCTGGGTGCATTCAGCTGCCTGCCCAATACATCGACCCATCAACATAACCACTTAGTATAATGATAAGCCAACCAATGAAGGAAAACTGTTTGAATGCATGGATTGATTTCTTGGTCTTGCTAACAAGATGTTTAGTTTTATCAGCATGTACCAATGAGCTCATCTATTCAATGTTCACCTTACATATTATATGCTTCCTAGGTAATCATGAAACACATTAATATAAGGTATGTGTCTCAAAACCAACTTCTAGCTTTGGTGGAGAAATGTGTTTTGATAGATGCTTCTGACAGTGGATAAGCTTGGACATGTTAATAAGACATGGCATAGTATTCCAGTTGGTTGAAGCTGAGACTGGGGTCCTCTGGTCGCCGAATATGTTGTGAAAAGTTTTTGGAACCTGGAGCTTCATGCCACTCAACACATTATGAATACTAATTATCTCGGCGAGGTATGTTCACGTTCACGAGGTCCTGGAACACCAAGCATTCACGATTGGGCACGAGTTTGGACCCAATCTTATATACAAAATCATGGTCTATGCGTGTATTTACCACATGCACACATTTTTTGCCATTTTTCTTTACTGTACAAAATGTGGATAAATGCAGTTGATAAATTCACAATAAAGTGTGCATTTGCAGAAGTCTCTAAAAGGGAGTAATTTATTTGAAACCATGCCAAACTAACCAACAGTTTTGATACACGTTATACACAATGGCAATATTTAGAATTGAATCATCCAAGATAAGTTGTGTGACGAATAAACCATTTATACATTGGTTTCATTGTACTCGTATGACATTTGTATCAGCAACTTGCAGACTTGAGTCCGGGACGACAGAAGATTTGTGCAAATGAAATATTCTCAGAAATTCCCGTCGAAATTTCGGAGCAGCAATGCAGTACAGCCAGAAGTTGATGGAGTTGTTTGTGTAGATCAGTATATTGACGATAGCCCAGATCAGTTCCATGACAGGATACGCACTTGGTGGCTCATAAAACCACCAATTCTGTGACACGATGAAGAAGGTAACAGGAGATGTTGTACAAAGGAACACCAGACTCACCACTAGGAGTACTGAAGTCATACTAGCCACTTTCTTTTGATTGTGTGCTCCATTTGAGGACGGTGAGTTCTTATTCAATGACGTCACTTTGACGATAATGGCAATGTTAATTGAAAATATGACGACGAAAGGCACTACAGACGCCAAACACAAGTCGATCCAGTTCCATATGTTGGAATAGTAGTTATTGTTGTTTGGAATGACAAACGTGCAAACACAGCTCCATGGTCTGTAATGGAATTTGTCCATAAAGGACAATTCCAATGAAGGCCACCTGATTCCACGCGAATTTATGGTCAACAGCGTATTGCATCTTGTCGGGAAGTATGTGGCTGTCAATCTTTCCACGCCGACACATCCAAGAGTCCAAGCTGAGAGGTGCAAGGACCAATACACCAAGAACGAACTGACTTTCGTTTGTCATTCCAAACAACAACAACTACATCTAGCAGATGACAGGGTGGTTATGTTCACACCGCAGATGACTTTCATCCATGGCGGCAATATTCCCACGTACAAGGCAAGGGTGTCTACGACAGCTAGAGTGATGAAGTAGACGCTAGTGACGTGTTGCCTTAGTGACTTCCTCATCATCACCTCTAGGGATAGGGTGTTACCAATCGTCACCATGACAACTAGGATAGGGCACACAATCCACCACACCATCTCTGCAGCAGAGGATTTCTTCATGTCCATGCTTTCGGATAAGGCCATTCCTGTTTAATTTTCTGTTTCTCGTCCCCTCGCGCCTAGCTTTTTGCGAAATTTTGAGATAAAACAAACAAGATAAATATGTAATATTATGGAAATAAAAGCGATTTTGACACACAGAATTCCGCCAATCTCTGTAAGGCTTACCCATTCTGGTCTCGCAGCAAAATTTTTCCGACTGGTTTGTGTGTATACAAGATGTATATCAATTTAACAAATCTTACCAGAAGTAAGTTTTTAAGATTCAATATGAAACTACGATATATTTTCAGATGCTCAAAGACATAGGTCCCCCACCAAAGCATCGTTTGCATTCAGAGAATCATTGTGCGGTATATCGTTTTTTATTTGAGGGTCTGTTTGTTTTTCCCGCCCTCCCTCTTAGTTTTTGATTTTTCAAAAGACGAAAAACAAAAAATTAAACAGGAGTGGCCTAAAGTTGCCGGAATGTGTGAAAAGTTCAATGCAGCACTGTCGACATTTAATTCTTTCATTTTAAATGATTTTCAGCTAAGCTGATAATTGTATTCAACTTGGCAAATTCTGACTATCCTAGATTGACAAGCAAGTGTTCTCGCTTCGAGTCGCTGTCAGTGATATTACATGTAATCCTAAAAAATAACAATTAGTAAATGCGCTTTGAAGCGCCACATAGAGTCATATAATCGAGTGCAAAAATCCTTCTTTACGCCAAAGTGTGACGTTGGCAATGATAAATGCATAGGAAAAGTGACACTGCAACCTAAAGTGTGAGTTTTGCAGTCGGCCCTAATGGTTTCGAACAAGTACGTACTGTATACATGTGCGTGAGTGTCTGCTTAATACGTCGGCCTGTCAACAACACAAGTGGGTATAATAATGAGCCAAGCAATAAAGGAAAACCGTACGAATGCACTGATTGATTTCGTGGAACAAAAACACCAACTCCAAGACTATCAATTCCTGCCGATATTGTGCGGTACCAGATCATCTCAGACATGATTGTAGCAGTAACCTTGGTAACGCAGCATATCGATGTGTCTCAGTGGAACCTATATATGTGGGCTTCTCAAGTTCCGTACATATCGATAGCTGCGTTAGATTTACTCTGCATTTTGGATGTATCCTTCATGAAGTGGTATCTCAAATCTATGCAAACTAGTATCGAAGTATCTCATCGAAGTATCTCATAAATATTTATGTACGTTTCCATTTCCATAATTTGCTATTAGGCCTAACATTAATTGTTGTCATAGAAAAATGGAAGTATGCAACTGGGGCAATAAACCCAGTGATTCCACATATTGTGTTTGGTTTAAGGTATGACATGCTCTGATGTCTCATAAGCTAGTGTGTAGCTTGCGTGTTTTAGCATCATTAGCAATTTATCAACAGTTCAAGAATCGACGTATCATCAAAACGGATGGAATCCACACAATACAAACACAGCTAGTGTTCTATCATTGTGCATCTTTCTGATCGGATATATACGCATTACAAACTGGACGTGATATTTGGTTTCACGGGTAATGACCATATTTACCAATAAATTTCATTTTTGTGTGAATTTCATTGTCGCTATTAGGTCTGCTGCACATAACCTGTTATATATGTTCATAATGCGAACGTCAGTTACATTCACAAGTATTTCGGCTGTAGAAGTCCGTTCACACATTTCAGGTCAGATACGACTTGATATTTAGTCTTCAATGTCGTTCCAGGTCAAGTTCAAAGTCACTAAAAGATGTACCATATGACTTCTTGTATGATACCATTAATATGAAGCTTACAAACCAATCCTAAGCTCCAGGTGCAAGCGTTGAAGACATTTAGAACTCACGGTCATCTGAAATCAAGTTCAAGGTCACCAATAGATGTGCCATATGGGATTGTTATATGCTCATAATACAGAACATAAACTATATCTACAACCATTTTGTCTGCATAAACAAAATTTACATATTCCAGGTCAGGCGTGACCTCGAGATTTACCCATCTAGGCCATTCGAAATCATCCAGGAATGCTTGCTCTACAAGCATTGTATCTTTCACCGTGATCTTGAGATTTAGCCGTCAAGGTCGTCTGAGGTCAACCACAATATTCATATTATATGATTTGATACAAAGCTAAGCCATCTGTACAATCGTTTTCATCTGATACAGCAAGTTTATGCATATCGGGTCTTTTCGGGCATTTCGAGCATACATATCGGTCCTCTTCAGCTACTGAAGATACTCTATCTTTATACACAACGTCTAGGACCCCAATTAGGCTTTTTGAAACAATAATCTCAAACTGAACAGAGATTTGAATAGCCAATGTTCCTGTCTTAATGGCGAATTATATGTTTCTATGTGAAAGTATATGTTAACTTTGACTTGAAGTATTTCATGTCACGTGAGTTAAAGTTCAGTGTCAGTGTAATTATTACGTCTAAAAGGCCTATTCAAGACGAGTTAATGGCCTTAAAATCGGCAAAATTACATGATATTAACAACGGAGTTGTACACAACAATGTGGTAAATAATATCAATATGAAAAACAGTGGATACATGCATTATAGTTACAGGCTGTGAGCTTTGGTGAAGAAATGTGTTTTGAGAGCTTCCTTGGATAGTGAATACGTTTTGACATGTCCAGTATGACATAGGGTAGTATTCAAGAGGGTTGGAGGCTGTTCGGCATGAAGATGAGACTGGAAATCAGCAGTCGCAAATGTTTTTGAAAATTGTTTCGGGAGTGTGAAGTTTTATTCCAACCAAAAAAAGTTTTATTCCATCCACGGAGATAGTCGTGGAACTTGTCGGCGATGAACCTTTTGAGAGCCAAGAACTCAAGCTTAGGAGCCAGATAGTGCTTTAGGCAGGCAGGCTTCCAGCCACGACTGGCATAAGCGGTGAATCTTTGACGAGCTGTCAGGTTTTGGTACAACAGAGCACCTAAACTGCGAACTGGCTTCAGTGGTAGAATGAACTCAAACGGTTAAGTGTAGTCAGCAAATACCAAGGTAGGGTTGAAAGTGGACTTGAGGGGCATGAAAGCTTCATGATGATTGTCACCCCATGTTAGTTCGTCCGACTGTTTCTTCATTGACCTCTGTTCCAGACGTCAGTAACTTGAATAGGGACGAAGCGATTTTACCAAAGCTATGAGTACAATCTAAGAGTAGAAACCAGCAAAACCCAGAAATCTCTGAAGATTCTTTTCAGTCTCAGTTTAAGGCCAGTGATCTTATCCGGGTTGGTTAACACCCCAGATATCCGGTGATCAATAGACGTGGAATCAATACCCAGTATTAAGTATTCAGAGCAAACAAAACAGGGTCCGCTATCCAATCTCATAGTCCGGGGACAGAAAGTCATATCAGGCATATGAAGTGAGAGAAAACAAAAATGACAGGGAAACTCATGAACCCCCAAAAATGGCCATTAGGAGGTGAAATCAGGTGTTCCGTAAAGAGTGAGCATTTCCTGCCCCACTAGTGGCACCCGTCATGAATTCCCCAAAATTAACATGAAAATAGATCTAGCTGCATGGCAGACATGGATTTGCTGTATTTAGTGTCATCTGCATCTTTAGTGTCATCTTTAAATCAAAGGTACTTGACTTTTGATTTAAAGATCTTACACTTGGGCGTTTTGACTGGCAAACCTGCATAACTGAGATGTTTGAAGATGGCGTCCAGATGAGTGATGTGATTCTCCATGTAGCATGTGTATATGAGTAGGTCATCAAGATAGGTGAGACACTGGTTGAGATGCATGTCTTCTGTTGTGGTTTCATTCATTCCATTCAGACGCTGGAAGGTGGCAGATTAGATCTACATGAGACCAAACGGCATGGAATTAATTTGATGGAATTTGATGGACAACACTGAATGTTGTCCGTTCCTTGTTTCTTCCGTAACCTCAACTTGCCAGTGTTTGTCAAATCAACGCAGGAGAACATGGTCGATCTGAGGAGTACACCCAAAGCAATATCCACATTTATTCATTTCAGTTCATCATCACATTTGACCCATGTTTATGTGATTGCATAGAAGCACAGTAATATACCTTAATACCTTAGTACAAAATGTATGGAGGTATTTGCAGGCCGTGCCCAGGTATTTCGGTCTTGATTGGTGTCTTGGCTATGGCACTTTGTATCATTCCTCACATCAATTATGGTCTAAGCCATTTTAAAAAATATTGATGTTCTCAACGGAAAATTTATGTTTCAGGAAGTGAGTTGCAGTCGTCCACAACTGCAGAGCTGACTTTCATTATCTTCAGACTATATGTCTTCGTGTGCTGGAGTCTGTCAGACTGAAGAAAGCTGCATCGATTCTGTTTACATCATTCTTGATTTCATAGGTTTAATTTTCACCATGTCTCCTGTCTAGGACAGATAGGGTGGGAACTAATGTGCTTCGAGACGATCCCCTTACGAGAGGGTACTGTTGAACTGCTTATACTGCTACCGCATCTGACTATGGTTTTGAGCACAAAATGATGTCCTCGTACTCAAGGTGAGAGCGGACTAGCGTTATCAGCATCACGGCAGTTGAAGATTGATCTGTCTTGGCATCCTGTTCGCCTTTTTGACTGCTCATCAACATCCATGGCTAGATGAGCTAACCAACGATGTCCTGTTGCATCTGACCTCGCATTCGTTGGAGCATCGGTCAAGGGATTATCGTCAGTCCACACTTGGAGTTTGCTTCCATACAGATAGTCATGGAACCTGTCGGTGATGGACCTTTTGAGAGCCAAGAACTCAAGCTTAGTAGCCAGATCGTGCATTTAGGCAGGCTTCAAGCCATGACTGGCAAAAACGATGACTCTGACGAGCTGTCTGGGTTTGATACAACACTACACCTAACCTATGTGAACTCGCATCAGTGGTAAAATGAATCTCAAATGGTTGAGTGAAGTTGACGAATGACATGGTAGGCTGAAAGTGGACTTGGAGAGCGTGAAAGCTTCATGATGATGGTCACCCCATCTTAGGTCATCCGACTGTTTCTTCATTCGCTACTGGTCCAGACATCCTTTCATTAACTTAAATAGGGGTGAAGCGATCTTACTGAAGCTATCGCTACAATCCGATAGTAGAAACAAGCAAAACCCATAAATCCCCGGAGATTCTTGACAGTCTCAGTTTATGGCCAGTCACGGACAATAGTGATCTTATCTGGATTGGTTGACACCCCTTCAGCAGATATCCGGTGAACAAGGTATCTAACTTGGTCAAATTTGAAAATCTCACATTTGGATAGTTCGACTGGCAAAGCTGCATATTGGAGATGTTTGAATATGGCTTCCAGAAAAGCGATGTGGTCCTCCATGTTGGATGTGTACACGAGGATGTCATCAAGATAGGTGAGACACTGTTTGAGATGCATATCTCCTGTTGTGGTTTCATTCATTTCATTCAGATGCTGGGAGGTGGCAGATTAGATCCAAATGAGACCAAACGCATGGAATTAATTTGATGGAATCCCAGTGGGCCAACACTGAATGCTGTCCGCTCCTTGTTTCTCACTTAACCTCAACTTGCCAGTATCTGTCAAATTCAAACAGGAGAACATGGTCGATCCGAGGAGGACACCCAAAGCAATATCCATATTGATTAACTTCAGTTCATTATCACATTTGACCCATGTTTCTATGATTGCATAGAAGCACAGTAGTATACCTTGATACCATAATACAAAAAATATGAAGGTATTTTCTGGCCGTGCCTAGGTATTCCGGTCTTGATTGGCTATGACACTCTGTATCATTCATTACATCAATTATGGTCTAAGCCATTTTTGAAGATACTGATGGTCTTAGCGGAAAATTCTGTTTCAGGAAGTGAGTTCCAGTCATCCACAACTCCAGAGCTGACTTTCATTATCTTCAGACTATGTCATTTGGTGCTGTAGTCTATCAGACTGAAGAAAGCTGCATCGAAACTGTTGACACCATGCTTGATTTTATAGGTTTATTGTCGGTCTGTCTCCTGTCTAGCACAGATAGGATGGGAACTTATGTGCTTCGAGACGATTCCCTAATGAGAGGGTTCTCTTGAACAGCTTATACCAGTAACACCTCTGATTTAGGTTTTGAGGACAAGATGTCTCTGTACTCAAGGTGGGGGCAAACTGGGTCATCAGCATCACGGCAGTTGAAGGTTGATCTTACTTGGACCAGCACCCTGTTCGCCTTCTTGACTGCTAAGGAGATATAACTGGCCCCCTTTTCCATTATTCTATTAAGGCTTTCTGTTTGGTGAGGAGTCGTTGGTGTGGAAGAGTACTGAATGCCTTTCTTGATTTGAGGTTAATGATGTCATTTACATTACATGACAATGCCAGTGTAAATCTTTATGGTGACAAAAAACTAACTGTGTCATGCACGACCTACCAGGAATTAAGTCAGGGTGGGCATCAGAAAACAAGTTGCTGTATATCTTGTGGGCTACTACATGTAGTTTGTCCCTTATCAGTGAGTCAATGATTTTTTTGGAACTGGGTGAGATATAATGAGGCGGTAGTAGCAGGCTTTTTCTCATCGTCTTGTGAAAAGCAGTGATCAGGCCTTTCCACCATGTGGCAGCCATTTTATTGAGATTTTCTGAAAGAGAATGAGTGGGGTGGTAGACATTGCTATCTCATTGAACATTCAACAAGGGTGTAATCCTTCAGGTCCTACTGATTTGGTGGTGTTGAGTTTGAGGAGTGTGCTTCAAATCTCTCCTTGATCGCAGTTTGAGCTTTATCAGTCCATAATACCCACTTGGAAACTGAGGCTCAGTTTCCCAGTGGTGTAGCCTAACGATGACATATCTCCAAGCTTCTCATCGGTGAAGACCCCGAAGAAGTCATTGACTATTACTATATCACCCTGTGTGAGTGTTTTATCTGTTGGTTCCACGTCCGTTAGTCTGTTTCCGACTGTCAATTCTATATATTGGTAGCACTCCCATGCCTGGTGCAGTTTGTTTGGACAAGTGTTTGAGTCATCCAGGTGTTTTCTCTCTGTCTTCTTTCGGTATTGTATTTTCGGATGAATAGCTGCATAACTAATTGTAGCCGACGTCAGAAGTGAAATCAAACCTCTTCTGGGTTCATGTTTGATACTCAAGGTTGTCCGTCTGCCGTTACTCAAGGTTGTTGGCTCACATACTCCCTGCAATTTCAGCATGCAGTGTGTGCAGGCAGACCTGCCACTGGATGGACGAATTCTAAATTCGGCGTTTGACCAACATTGAGAGTTGATGACTCAATGATGAATTGGGTGTAAGACGATACATGTATGGGGTATATCGTTTTGCCCAAATTCAACTAAAACATGCCCAGAGCACCAAGTGTCTCGAGTGCGGGCACACAGAAGTACATATATGTACATACACTCGCAGACATGATAAAGAATAATCACGCAAGTACTGCTAGTGAAGAAACCGATGGAGCTGGCTCCGTGCAGCCAAATGACAGTCATGTTTCCACTTCGAAGGAAATTTCAGGGCGTACCTTTGCTGTTATAGGAGGGTTCAACGTGTAAGCTGGATTTGGATGATTGTCTGATCGTGCTGATCAATATTTTTTTTCCTGCAGTGGAAAGTAAACTAGGTTACTGAGTACGCTGGATATCTGACTAATCATCTAACTGTATGACATAATTATTATGAACCAATATCTGGGAACACTCATGAAGGATCTAGTAGATACTACCCTGGTCTTGACATTTTGCCGAAATCTGTGCCTCCTTTTGAACCATCATATATTCAACCCGAATCCAAAGCCTGCAAATTTTATTAGAATCTTTGATATCACCCCTGATATTGATAAAAATTAAATAGAACAGAATTCACTAAGTACCATGTATCACCTACGTGTATAAACCGGAGTTAACGTTCAATAGAAAGCCACCATGACCAAGTATCCCTATCAGACACCAACGTCTGCCTGAATACCAGAGTATCATGTCTTACCATATTATGTGTTCATACAGAAAAAGTGACACAAAGCGACGTACGCAAATCCATAGTATTCACCGCCGTTCTTTCGGGGAATACAATTATATCTAATCCATCTGGATAATGAAATCATAATTTCAATGCATGCTTCAACTGCGGGAATCACAATTGGTTAGCTTAAGTTAGTAACATATTGGGACTTGCCATGAGGTGTACTGTCATTTTCAGGAATACGAATGTTCTCATCAAATTTGATAGCAAGATGATACATGTACAATTTTTTATTTAATTCCACAAACAGTCTGGTATTGATTTAAATATCACATATTGTGACAAGTTCACAGAAAAAAATCAAAAGAAGAGAAAAAGAATGACCAGTGGGGAATCAACCCAATATTTGTGTGCATCAGCGTCCTTTGAAAATTAGAATAACCATGACTGTCAAATACTAGTACATGTCAAAAAATTGTCAAATCCATTGAAATGTATGAGCAATCAATATAAAGATTTTTTCTATGTATCATATATCAATTATATGTATTCTATATGTCAAAACCTTTCCGATGTCAGCCTTAGGTGAACTCTCACAAAGTATGCTCAAGAATATGTGCAAATAATAAATAAATGATGGAAACATAATGATTAAGTTATATGTAGTATGTAGTAGTATACAGTACTTAACTGCAAATATACATATATACATACTGCAAATATACATATACACTCACCAGTAGGACCTACTGTTACAGGCATATAACCATGATATTAAACTGATAATTCATTTACATATACATTATAATAGACATGCAGCTATAATCAAAGTAAACATTCAGTATCAGGAAACTATCCAATGATATGTTAAAAGAACAACGTAATCAAACAAAAACATATATAATTTAGGTCAACAACACAAACAACGATTACGATCCGAGCACCTCAAATCTATCAGGTTCTCCAACAAAATGTGACTCCACGTGACTTTCAAACTCGTCGGCACTGATGCCAGGGGGATAGACCTGGCTACATACTGGACATTCCCGCATCTCTTCAGCTTGTGCTGTCCCCTCCCGGCCTCCTGGGGAACTACCGGCAGACTCTGATGTATCCAGACAGTGATTCACGTGGTACTCAAACTGATCCTGCGTTATGCCAGAGAATGTTTTGCTACAGATGGGGCATGATTTTGGGGGCCCACTGCTGCTGATGATCAAGTCACTTTGCTCAATCGGAGTCCGTCTCTGGGTTGGTAGTGCCGCCTGGTCGCCACCCGGAGAAGCACGGTCTGGGAGTCGTACCACCTGCGGACTCCGCAGCAAATCGCCAACGTTATTGGGCTCTCTGGAGATGGCGCCTGGACTGGTCACTGTGAAGGGATTTGGACTGGGCACCACTGGACCTTGGAAGGGGTTGGTTCCACGCAGGGGTTCGGTAGCTGATCGTTGGGTTTGACCCGTCATGCCCAACACTGGTGGGTGCCGAATTAGTGGTTCAGTACTGCTGCGAGGTACGACAACAGCCTGTGCTGAGAAGTTGAACGGGCGAGTTTGTGTCTGAGAAGGGGTGTCTCTGTTATTAACCAGTCCAACATTTTGGCTCCTTGATGAGAACCCAGGGAGATTTGGGATCATGTTCGCGCTAGGGATTTGCACGACATTGCTCTGTTCCACTGGGCCACGTTTGTTCAGTACCGGACTTGAGGGGCCGTTTACGCGACCTCCAGCAGTACCAACTCGTGGACTGCCCCCTCTGATGTCGCCACGGGAACCGCCAGCAGCCCACTCCGTCAGGGTGCGGAAATCATCGCTGATCTCAGTGTTGAGACTTTGCAGGTCCTCGTCGCACAGGACGGGGCTGGTCAGGGGACGTCCGCTGTCCGACTGGTGACCGCGGCCGGATAACTCAGGGATTCTGGGTCGGGAGCTTGTGTCAGTTTGCGGGGTTGGGGAACCTGATAAGGGACCTGGGGGACGGAAGAATAGGGCGGTTAGTTCACGACATTGGCACTTATTGCACATGTAACTATTTTTGGGTAGTCACTGATATTAGTGTAGTCAAAATTCAATCATGGCCTGTCATCATCCGGCTTGCGTAGTTTTCATGGTAATTGATAACATAGCTATCTGGCAAGATTCATTGCTATGGTTTAATACTGGCAATATGTTTACTGACCTAAGTTCATCAATCTATAGCCCAAGTAACATTATCATTTGATTTTGCTACCTCAGTGACTCACTTACATGTACCTATCGCTTTTTGACGCAGCTTGTTGGCCAACTTTTGGATGAGGCCAGTCTGTGTACGGATGACTCGGTGCATGTCCATTACTTGCTGCTGGAGATCTGACAATTCACGCTTGGTTTCTTCAAGCAGGCCAGAATCTGGGAAGGATAGATTCACGCATACATGTATATGAACATGTACGCAACAAAATTTTGCTCTTGGTGATTTAACTTGAATCTGAGTCTGATTCAACATTTTCGTTTTCACACCAATCATTTAAAAATCACACCTGCACATATGTAATTATTAGCACTGAAATCATATGCAAGAAGGTAAAGCTATATATGGTTACACGTGTACAATGTAGTGTCATACTAAACATAGCAAGCAAAGAATGTAAACTGATGAAAGATGTATATGTACTGACTGTCATCTTGATCCATGTCGTCTACGTCCCGCGGCACTACGGCACCAGATTGAGGACTCTGTACGGTACCGTTGCTAACGACTCGTTCGACCTCCATCTGCTGTGACTGGCGCAGACGTTGTATGATCTCCTCCCGCTCAGCGAGGGCCTCCGTGAGGTCATTCTGTCGCTGAGCGTATTCCGAGCAGCGTAGCTCTAACTGATGCGATTTGCTCGCCGTGTCCTCATACAACTGGTGAATGGTCGCGTTTTCACCCTCCAGATTAAACACTTTAGCCTCGAGCTCCCGGCGTTTCTCGTTGAGGACGGTGATAATGTTCTTTTGTGGCTTCATGTCGTTCAGTTGAGCCTGCAGCAGGGTGATATCCGCCTTGAACTTTTCGTTTTGCTTGGTCAGTTCCTCTATTTCCCTGGAGCGACTGGCAACTATCTCCAGACATTCCCCCAGCTCACTAGAACTCTTACGATGTTTCTGTTCAGCACTGAGTGTCCGAGCTTTCTCCTGATCAAATTTCCCTGAGAGCTCTTCCCTCTCAGCATCACACTTCTGCAGCCTTTTCTCCAAGTATTGTATGTATTCTGCCTGTGCCTTCGCCTCAGCTTTGCCAAGTTCGGCCATTCCCGCCAAATCACTTGACGACGTCCCTCGAGTCCGATAGGCTCCACTCCCCCCGTCTCCGGGTGAGAGACTCTCGTCCATGTCGCCGCTTTGCACCAGACTCTCCCCGTCGGCTTTCATTCGCCGCCTGTAGCGAGCGATTTCCCGTTTGGAACGTTCTAAATTCTGCTCGAGTTCGCGATTACGTCGCTGTAGAACTTGGTATGACAAATTTAGCGCATAATGCGAGGCATTTTCGTCATCGGCTCCCCGACCGGTGTACATCCGGAACTCTGGTGCTCCACCTGGGACAGTTGCCTCTGGACTGGATTCCTCCTCAACTACAGCAATACTCTCGTCATCACGTGCACCTGCTGCCGCCATAGCAACCACCACCTACATAGTCTACAACGGGAACCACGGTAACCACAGAGTTAGTCAGCTATTTGCATTGATTTGTAACAATGTGCCATATATACATGCATAAGACCAATTGAACTAAAAAGCTATATGTAACAAGCAATAACTCATTAGTCTTTGATAAAGGATATATTACCCTGTTCTCTTAATAAAAAAAACCCTAATACATACGTGACATGTATATAGATAAGAGTAACTATGTTTTGTTGATATCGATGTTCAGCAAAAGTAGATAATATCACTATATGAACTTGTTACGAGTGGTAGCAAATACAACCGATAACAAAAGTAACTGAGACAGTGTTTGAGTGAGAGAATGATTAACATGTACTGTCAGTTAATGTATTGTCGGCTATTTTATCATGTTTGTTGTCAGATTCACATCCTAGTGGGGAACAAAATTCCAAATTATGTTCACAAGGTTCCAAATAAAGAAACATTTATCGTTCATGACTTCATTGATAATTCCAGTTCACATGTGACCAGTACTGACAAAGGGGATAACCCATTTCAACGTTTGTGCACATTCATCATGTTACAATTATTGTGTCTATAGTAACATGTACTACCCATCCTCATGATCCTACTAACTGTCGTGATATAAACAAACAGTCAGTTCCTCAGAAAAATCAATGAGTTTATCCATTGATATTCAATAATACCCTAAACTTGGTATGACAAACTATGATGATAACATTTAATATTCAGGAAATCATTAATTAAACCTACCTTCCTGATACATGTATGAATGGCATACTACTTGTAGATATAGGGATTATACATCCACACTATGTATGCATGATTCTCATGCATGCATTACATGTACTAGTATTTCAGTATAATTCCCCCATGCTGTCAAACCCCATATATCAGAATGTGAGAGGAACTTAACTTCCTCGTCAGTTGTACTTCAACTACCACTTTATATACTTTCGGTTCGTACAGACCGCTTGCGCACAAAACTATACATGTGTATTTAACTGTTTGTGAACAGAGATATCATGACATGACATGACATCCTGATATTTTTTCGTAGATTTACATACAAGAGGGTTTTTTTCTCAAATAATGACTTGGATAGCCTATTTTAAGAAAAAAAAATAAAAATAAAATAAAAATAAACATCATCTTCCTCATTGAGGCTCTTGAGGCTCAACCTGACAAATATTGGTTATCAATGGTACTGGAATATTTTTCAAATTGAAAGCGACATGTGTTACACGAGCAGCGAAATGAATGAGATGTGAAATAAAACATAAGGGTGGAGGAACTGGTTGGTTGAGCACATTCAACTGTCGAATAAATTTTCCATTCTGCCCCACATTCACTGCATCTAGGCAACACCCAAAATATGATCAAGTACAAAATCACGAAGCCTTTCATTACCAAAGTGTCTTACCCATGATACTAAGCGTGAACCACATACGTACATATAGATCATGTAGACTTATGTGTGAGTGACATACTGGCATACCATGATTGCCATGTGTATACATTCATGTACAGGTTTGCATTTTGCACCATGTTGTAGACCTACTGTACTACATATACCCGGTAAGTGTGTCGTAACTCGTAACACACCGACTCTACATCATGACCACATGACAGCCTGAAGGGTCTACAAGATCTAAAAATATAACTTGGCACTGGTGAACGAGGGGTTGTGTTTTATATTACTCATACATCATGTACATGTATACTGGTCATTGTTGGGCATGTTGGCTGATACAGGTAATGATACTGCTCATGCTGTATTTCCAGTGAATATTTGAATGTACCTTCAAGATAAATACATGTAGGCCTTCAAATGTCAGAAAAAGATGAATAATCTGACGCTTTTCGACTGCTTGCTTTTTTTTTAATTGCTTGCTGACATAAACTTTTCTCTCTCTGACAAGATGAACTCTTTGTTCACATTCACAGGCTTTTATTGATTCGTTTATATTATTGGACAATGTCCAATAATACAATATAGGTCCCTACATCATGTACATGTGGGAGCTTTTATGTACATCATCATTGCTATTTTATATCTGTTTGAATTCTTTTTGCATATTTTATGGCCTAATTGAACATGTTGAAGGAGTGGGTAATTTTCTTTCAATATGTTCGATGAGCCTCGTGATCGATTTCGAGAAAAAAATGCCCTGATGATCTGTTCTGTTATAATCCGATAACATTATTATATTGTATTTTTCAAACGGTCCAGTGTGAAGGGTATTCACCACATCATGAGTGAGTCTTGTAATTTGAAACTTGTGGACTGGTAATTACTGTGGTGTATCCCTGAATCCCATTCACTGGTGATGTCATGATATTGGTTGTCGACAGTAGTACAGTGTGAACTCAACTTATTAGTGCTCCAATTCATTCAATATGTTCAACACGCAGAAATAAAAAAACTCTTACCCATTCTGACATGAATGAACAGCTGATACAATTAGAATAAAATCATCACAGCTCCAGTATGTTCTTTAATGCCTGTAGACCAAATGTTCAATGAGATATCCAAGCAGAGATTTACATCAATCTTGTACATGTTGTAAGATATCTTGTGCTGTATCCAACCAAATCAATGAATCATACGTTTTCTCTGTTTAGGTATTACAGGATGGTCATATGACACGTTCATGGCTCAATCACGCACGATAAGTATTATTAGTACAGTCACCCAGTGAATGACACATCGCCATATCGCCCTTTTGTTTGTTTACAAAATCCAACTTGTGGTGTGTGACCTCAAATGGCACAGAAAAGTTCAAGCGGGGTGGGCGATAATTGGGAGGGTCAATATATATCTACATCATATAGATCTACTATACTTTCTTGAATCTTTCTCATAGACATTTCACCATATTTACCGTGGTTTTGAGTGGTTTTGGTCTCTTCAGTCTTATCAAATAAATGGCGCTGTGAATCGATGAAAATATTTTTTCTTTTTGACTGCTGGGAAATCCCCCAAACTCGTTGACGCCTATCCGTTTCCTGGGGAAAACCCAAAGACGGAAAATTTGTTGAATTGAAACTGTTGTACGCCTAAATGATATACTGGCCGCTTTTTCATGCGCCGTGTCAACCCGTGTGAAAAATGTGATCAAAGTTATACTGGTATTTCTAATCAAAGAATAAAAGTAATCAAAGAATGATTTTTGACAAAAAATACTGAAAAAAAGTATTTTAATTTATTTAGGCTCTTGGGTGGGATGGGGAGGCTTAGTTGAACTTTTCATTTAGTTGGGGAATAGCGAATGTACGGCCTAAGCCTAGGCTGCCATGCATTCCCCTTTCAATATGCTGTGAATGTATTGTGTCCTAGTACTACGTGTTGATGTTGAAATAGAAAATTGCATTGTAGAAAAAGTTGTAGAAAAAGTAGGTCTAAAAATGTGACCACCAACCAGGTGCATGAAATGCGCCGAGTGATTAAAAAAACCTAAGCAAGGTATCAAGACTCATTTTCAGCAAGTAAAAGAGGATTTCTCATAGCACTGATCGTCCGGCATTTTAGAAAATATCATTATCTTTGTAGCGATTTTACGATTGATGGTTATTTGGTGCCGTGGTTGTTTCTCGTTGTGTTTATTTTTCGTATAGTCTTTTTGTAGTACCTCTCGTCTCTGTGTCCGAACGCTATAGACAATTAATAGTGAGACGTCCGCAATTCCATAGTATTTCTCTGGTTAGAGAAAAGTGCTGAAGACATATTAATTCAAAGACACGGGTTTTATTACCAAATTCGACAAGTTACTCACTCACAAAATATATGAAATGTTTCCCCAAATTACACAGTGACCAGGTTTAGACTAAGTCACCGGGCTTTACAATAATAAAAGGTTACACCGGGTCCAGGTTTAGACTAAGACCCTGCTTTAACTTTAGGCATCAGAACTAGCGTCAGTCTCGTCCTGCGCGAAGTCCATGCGGAGGTGAAGGTTCCCTGGCTCCGCAATTCTTCCGTCTCCGGAGGTAGATACTTGCGGAGGTCGTCTCGACGTCGTCCGCGGAGGTGTCGCCGGTGCGGAGGTCCTCACTTCTGCGGAGGTCCTGTGGCTCTGCGGAGGTCTTCCGCGCTGCGGAGGTCCTCTCTCTGCGGAGGTCTTCCGCGCTGCAGAGGTCCCGAGGCTCCGCAGAGTCTCCTCGCCCTTGCGGAGGGTCCTCCGCACGTCTGCTACACCTCCCTCGTCCGCGGGTGCGGAGGGTCGTCACCTGCGGAGACTGGGTGTCTCCGCACGTCAGGAAACTTCCCTCGCCACTCCGCGGGTGCGGAGTTTCGTCAGAGACGTCCTTCACAAGTCCGCGGGTGCGGAGGTTCGTCTAAAGCGGAGACGGAGTGTCTCCGCACATCGGGGAACGTCCCTCACAGGTCCGCGGGTTGCGGAGGTCTACCAGAGACTTCCCTCACGCTTGCACCAGTGTGATCGTCGGGGTTCATAAATTGAAGGGCCGTTGGACCGGATTCATACGATTGTCTGCATCTGGGACCCACACCCTTCCCGTTGAAATTTCCCTTACATGGAGTCCAGGGGCTCCGCACTGCGGAGGTCAATATGTGCGGAGGTACGGCAAACTGCTAAGTCCTCTCCCTCGCCTGTCCAAAGGACAGAACCGTCTCAGGGTGATGTGTCTCCTCTGGTACCTTGCCCCGACTGACTCTCAGAGAGCTGTGGCTGCCTCCTTATATTGGGCTCTCCACCGGAAGCTGTTCTGCGCATGTGCATGCCTGGTCTTCCGCAAGCACGTGGCCGATCCTCCGCATGCACGTGGTCGAACCTCCGCAAGAACGTGATCACTCCTCCGCGGGTGGTTTTGCGGAGGAGGACGGTGGTTTTATGAGTTCGTTATATTTTGAATATTTCGAAAGTTACGAGGAATTTTGTTACAATTTTCACCCGAAAATCGATGCCCAATTCAATATTAATGACATTCATTTATTTTTCTCCTTTGAAAACAATATTAATTTTAAGTAATTAGGTTTGAGTCACGCCTTTATAACAACCATGGTTGCTAGGGGTTGTATATAAGGAATTGTTCCAATAAATTGGTCCTACTCTACATAATTATAGTATATGTTCTATAGCAACATCTTTTAATATTATAGTTTTGTGATGCCATGCGAATTCGATGTCAGAATAACACTCTGAGTGAACTGATTGAAACAAATATCCTTGTGTGATATCATGAATTCTATTTACAATAGCTAATGAGGCTAAATATTAGGCCTACGGTGAAAATGTGGCCAAAATTGCTAAAAAAATCTTCAATATGTCGATGAATACTGAAGATAAGCCAATTTTGTAAAACCAGTGTGGTCCAGTGTGTTTTTTCAATATAATATATAAAATTTGAACATCTGTTTCTACTTAGGCTTTGATCTGATTTCTTTACTATAGATGATTACTTTGATATTATAGGGTTATTGCACAATATGGGGTTTTATGCCCGAGGGCCAAGTCTTTGAGAAGCCCGACGCGAAGCGAAGTGCTTCTGGAAGACTTGGCCCGAGGGCATGAAACCCCATATTGTGCAATAACACGTTTATCATATGCCAGTGGATGTCGGGTACATTTTAGTAAGTTTGAAATGACCGAATCATATCCGATTCGAAAGAAATAAGCAAGAACTACAGCTGTTTTCCACACATTTATCCGATTTACAGGCCATTTCAGAGTTCCAAGAGCATCAGCGTAAAATGTAAATTTTGTGGGAAAAACGTCATACATAACGGAATCTGGCCAGGAGAGCGACCATGTGCTTTAGGTAACCCTTCAAAAAACGACGTTTTCTTGAACTAGGAGCTGCCCGGGCAAGTGTGCAATTTACAGCCCGCCGGGCAGAAGTTTGCTATTGGAAGAATAGGCACAGTTATTGAAACACAAAATACATAAATATGGCGTAAGTTTAGGTCTAAGTTTGTTGACAGTAATTTAAAAAACTGTATAATAGCATAAACTACGCTATTTGCATCAACTGTCATTCTGGCATATGATAAATCTTAATTACAGTGGATGCACCCATTATATTGTAATGATTTTAAGCCGCAAATTGTGTTCGGCCAAGTTTTAATACCTGTTTGTTAATGATATATGTGGTTACATGATGTTTTATGGTCCTTAAATCAATTTTAAATTGATTCGAATTGTGTAATTTAAAATTGATTTACATGTAACGACCATTAACATGTAAGATTATCAAAGTTTGGGTATTTTGAATCAACTGCTTCGGTTGCCCTTGATGGTCAATACGCGATTACGTAAAAGTGCTCGGAAACGGATTTACAACAATGCAGATTGTTACGTGGCGGTTACTGATTGGTTATCAATCAAAATAAATTTTCGAGTAAAAAAGTCAGTTGTGATTGGTTGGGGTAGGTCACGTGACACCTACCCCGAAATGTATACATACTGCAGACTCACAGGATCCAGCGCGCCTTTTGACCCTGGAACACCAACCAGAGCACATCGCGGTCCAGCCGAACTAGTCAAAATGCCCGAAGAGCGGAGGAGCAACCAAAGATGACATCTCTAGATGAATTCTCAACTATTTCAACCGACTGTATGATTCATCAATGAACCTTGAACTGTTGCCGAGAGTTTAGCCGACTTTGTCTTCCGGTATGCAGATGAAATGACAACCGAAGTGAACTTAGAGAATTTACAGAAGTAAAGTCAACCAAAATAATATGAGAAAAGGATTGGAATCGGGTTGAAATCAAAGCTGATAACGTCTGAGATAGCTGTGAACCCAAGCTGTCAACCGAACTTACAACCGAAGAAGAGGTCGAGAGAAGGAACCGAACACCGAACTACATGATAGGTGATCCCTACTTCGGGAACACTAGCAGCTGCAGTCCCGAACACGCTACCACCGAGAAGAACCCCACCTGAGTCAACTGAGACGGCCTGCAGCCGGAGCACCGAAGTCTCCCGAAGTGCCATTGCTGCCGAAGTTCCAGAGACAACTGAGACGGCCTGCAGCTGGAGCACCGGAGTCTCCAGAAATGCCATTGCAGCCGAAGTTCCAGAGACAACCGAGATGGCCTGCAACTGGAGCACCGGAGTCTCCCAAAGTGCCATTGCAGCCGAAGTTCCAGAGACAACCGAGACGGCCTACAGCCGGAGCACCAGGGTCTCCCGAAGTGCCTGTGTAGCCGAATTCCCGGAGCTACCCCGAGAACCAGCAACAGACACTCAGCCACCGTCTCTTAAACACTCAGTTGACCCGAAAAATACTGTAGAAGGAAAATCGACCCCTAGTACCGTTACAATATTGCCATAACGTTTTTCGTGAAAACAATTATTAATTTCTGGTATGTAATTCCTATGACATTATTTTTGGGACACCACCTCACCCGCCCAGATCTGATGGACCGTTGGGTGTATTCTTGGTTTTTTGTCTGCCGTCTGTCGTCTGTCCAGGTCTGTATTTTTTTTTCATGACGTAATGACTTTTCCTATAAATTTGCCAGACTAGATCTATGCATTGAGCTAATAGGTTTTTTTCACTCAATATTTTTCAATTGTTTCCATATGCCATAGTGCATAAAATAGGCAATTTGACACAATTACAAACTGAATTACTACTTTTCTCAAAATTCACGTGTATGATTCTCCCACCTCTCTAAAAGTATGACTGTCCAGGTCATTTGTAACGGGTCTGAAGATAATGCAACTTGAATCACATCTCGAATCGACATGATTGAAAGTTTCCAAAATGTAGGCATGAAAGACCCAAAATGGGTGGAAATGCACGAATTGGCTTTTGAGGGGTAGAACGCGTGTAAGTTTTGGTTTGTATGTTCATGAACATATATGACAAGTCATGAATGATGGAGATTTTGGTGACCTCAGATGATCTTAAGTGGTAAATATCAAGGTCTTAATTGGTAATATATCAATTTCATTCGGGCTGAAACTTGTAAATTGGCCTCTGCAGACAAAATAATCGCAAATATATCGCAGGGTTGTATTCCATTATATTATATGGAACCTTATGTGTTGGATATGTTGTTGTCCTCGAATTTACCTTAGACTACCTTGAAGGGTATCACAATCAATCTGAGTTCAAGAAATTTGTATAAAAAACCGGGCCTTTGTAGAGTGTATTTCTGTAACATGAGCTGATAGGAAGTCATATGTGGTGGGACTTTCGATGACCTTGTACTTAATGTCAAATGATACTGACTGGTAATTTATCCCCGAGGTCGAACCTGACATAAAATATGTATTTTGGCCTCAGTCTGCAGAAGATAAAACCTGTAGATACATACATGTACCGAACTTCACCTCAATTTACCTTGAGAACCGAGTATAGCTCAAGTTTTTTTTCCCGAGGAAATAGTTTGAATAAATTATACCGACACACTAACAGCCCCTTTGAGCCATGTTTTTCTGATCCTGATGAATCCAATTTTTTTGCATGAAACACGCTCACTGTCAGACACTGGATTTTCTGTTTATTTGAATATTCAGTTTATTCATCAACCGATCGGTGTGCATGTTTTTGATATGGGATTAAAAATACTCCTTTTTTTCGCTACAGGCATACGTATAATCGCAGAATAGATAATTTCACATAAGATTCATTGGCTTTCACAATTTCGACATCTGAAAAATTACTAAATTAGCATATAGTGACCCCCATATATTTCGTATCGAAACAAGCAAATGAAATTTCAAGGAAAAAAATATTCGCTAGTTCTTATTGAAAATTGGTTGTATTCAAAATGGAAAAAAAGATTTCGCTGATATTATTCTGGATTCAATTTTTAACCGATCTGAATGGATCACTGGGTTAATGGGATTTCGTTTATTAATTTACATGATTGTAGATTTGGAGCATGACAACTATTGCTGCTAAGAGTTGTATGTCAAAACTGGTGACCTTTGCAACTAATCGATATTGAAGGTCACGGACTGAATTTGAAATATGAGAATTTGGGGTGATAATATATAATATATGCAGATCAAATCAATTAATAAAATTAGCCCAAGGGCTTAGAAAGGTTATCGGACAATATATGTTTTAGATATTAGACTATTGTTCCGTGACCTTGAAAATAAGGTCATTGGTCAATTAAAAAACATGAGAATATTCAGCATATATCATTTCTAGTATGCACAATTGATTTCTAAACTGTAAAGTCGATAATAAGTGAGATATAAGCCATTTTGTTCTCTGACCCTGAAAATGAGGTCAAAGGTCAAATTCAAGTTCACCAAAATATTTAGCATAAATCATTTTCTATAAGTTAATGATTGATTCCTAAGCTGTGAAGTCGATGATAAGTGAGACATTAGCTATTTTGTGCTCTGACTTGAAAATAAGGTCAAGGTGAAATTCAAGGTCATCAAAATATTCAGTGCATATCATTTTCTATATGTCCACAATTGGTTCCAAAGCTATTTAAAGTCTATAGAGAAGCAAGATATTAGCCATTTTATCATTTGACCTTGAAAATGAGGTCATAGGTCGAATTCAAGATCATGGCAATATTCAGTATATATCATTTTTTTATGTTCACAATTGATTCCTAAGCTGTAATCGATAATAAGCGAGATATTAGTCATTTTGTCCTGTGACCTTGAAATTTAGGTCAAAGGTCAAATTCAAGGTCATGAGAAAATTATGTAATCATGATTTCTTATATGTTCATAATTATTTCCTCAGGTCGAAGGTCAAATTCAAGGTCATCGAAATATTCGGCATCTCATTTCCTATATGTCCACAATTGATTCCTCAGCTGTGAGGTCGATAATAAGCGAGATATAAGCCATTTTGTGCTATAACCTTCAAGGTCACGAGAATATTCAGCATATATCATTTCCTGCCATGTCCAAAATTGATTCCTAGTCTCTAATCTCAATATTAAGTGAGATATTAGGCATAATGGGTCCCATCATAAAGCATAGGAGAATTTAACATGGGAAAGTCCCATTTGGGCCGAGTTTGGGCCAAAACGGCCCACTTCGAGCGATTCAAGGGCAACGAAACTTATACAAATCACAAATATGAGGAGTGTTATGCATCAATTGGACAAAAAGTTACTGAACGGATTTTGAGAAAACGGCCATCAAAGTCCAAAATTGGCCATTTTTCGTCAAAAAATGGCCGCCATTTTGAAATAATAGCGAAAATAAAGAAACTGAAAACTACCTCCTTCCTGAAATATTTTTCAGGCATTTTTTTTGCAAAATTTCAGAAAAAATCGCCCGTAAACAAAAAAAATGTGGACGACGACGGACGACGGACGCAACGTCATACCAATAGCTAGGTTATCGGACCTGCCATAGGTACGGTAACCTAAAAATGTGCCCTCCCCCTGTGACGTCATATATGTACGAAATGAATGTGCATATGTATACTATGTAGGCTACTTACTTCCGATTGTCGACACAACTGCAGGGCTATTTTGTGTCGATCTGTCTATAATTATATAATATTTTGCTAATTGCATGCTGGGGGATCATTATGTGTCAAAAAAAGTATTATTTGCCATGCAGTTTTTTATGCATAAATACTATTTATATTCAAAGTGACTTTTCCGCGAAAATGCAAAAAAAGATACCAGCTGTGAAAGTGTCTAGAAATCAGCAGTTACTCTCTCAGACATACGCCAGAGCACCGTACAGAGAGTAGAACCCCCAGACCGCTATGTGCTGTGTCAATTGGGCCGGACCAAAAATTATATGGTGTCTACGCCTCTGTTGCCATTCACAGCATCCTCACTCACCTCGTCATTCACAACACTACCACTGTCAGCCATATGATCCATACACTCCCGAAGGTTCTTTGCAAAAGCGATAATTTTTGGTCCGGCCCTATTCAATTGACACAGCACATAGCGGTCTGGGGGTTCTACTCTCTGTACGGTGCTCTCTGGCGTATGTCTGAGAGAGTAACTGCTGATTTCTAGACACTTTCACAGCTGGTATCTTTTTTTGCATTTTCGCGGAAAAGTCACTTTGAATATAAATAGTATTCATGCATAAAAAACAACATGGCAAATAATACTTTTTGACACCTATAATGATCCCCCATCATGCAATTAGCAAAAGATTATAGAAAAGACAGATCGACACAAAATAGCCCTGCATTGGGCATGTAACCTAGTACTACACAGAGGCGGACACAAAATGTGCCAAAGGAGGGGACAGTTGGGTAGACTAACGAATACACTAGGCGTGGGGTCTGGGGCCCGCATAGGGCCCCAAAAACCAACGACTTCTAGATGCTCTGTGGTGAAATATGAAGCTCTCAGAGCTCGAAAATGTGATGCTATCAAGTAGACACTTTTTTTTATTATTATGATACTTTCAAATTAATAATATTTTCATATTCATTAAAGTGAAAAATAACTATCAGAATAATATTCACTGCTAGATACTCAACACATTTTAAACAAACGTGATGATTTTCTATTGCCATATACACTATACTCGTATCCACAAAACCAACCCTTTTCTGTGTATATACTTCTTATATTCTCGAATATGCCGTTGATGTTTATAAATTCAATAGCCTTTCTCCAATTAAAAATGTACAATTATTTCCAGATTGATAATAATTGGCATCTATTTCTCGAAGTGAATATACAGGCATGTCAATCATAGGCTAATGCCCATTCTAATATCATAAGTGGCATAAAGAACAAAAAAAAATATTTATAAGTTACTCCACCCGTTCACTCACTAAGTCCAAGCTTGTTATATTTTTCAACTTGATTTCACACGTTGTAATTCAATTGACAGAAGAGCAACTACCTTTCGATGCTCGGTATGGAATTTTTAGGCTCTGAGAACTGGAAATGTGAAGAAATATGAAGCGATTCCACAAGTAGGCTAAATGAAGATCCAGCAAATTACAGCTTGAGCAACGTAAAAGAGGGGCAAAACTAAAATATTTATGTCCTACAAATAGATGATTTTGTCACATGCACATGTACATAAGAAAATAATTAGTCTATATAATATATTCCGTATGCAAATTTGTAAATGAATATATTTCAGGGGGAAATAGCAACAAAAGACACATATACAAAAAGTTACCCAAGGGCTAGGAAAGGTTACCGGACAATATATATTTTAGATATTAGCCTATTGTCCCGTGACCTTGGAAATAAGGTCATTGGTCAATTCAAGGTCACGAAAATATTCAGCATATATATCATTTCTAGTATGTCCACAATTGTTTCTTAAGCTGCAAAGTCGATAATAAGTGAGATATTAGCCATTTTGTCCTTTGACCTTAAAAGGAGGTCAAAGGTCGAATTCAAGGTCATGCAATTATTCAACATATATCATTTCATAATTGATTCCTAAGCTGTAAAGTCGATAATAAGCGAGATATTAGCCTTTATGTCCTGTGACCTTGGAAAAGACGTCAAAGGTCAAATTCAACGTCACGACAATTTTCGGAATGTATCATTTCCTGTATATTCATAATTGATTCCTAAGCTGTAAAGTCGATAAGAAGCGAGATATTAGCCATTTTGTCCCGTGACCTTGAAATTAGGTCAAACGGTCAAATTCAAGGTCACAACAATATTAAGAATATATCATTTCCTATATGTCCACAATTGATTCCTAAGCTGTAAAATCGATAATAAGCGAGACATTAGCCATTTTGTGCTCTGACCTTGACAATGAGGTAGCGAGAATATTCAGCATATGATTTTCTACATATCCACATTTCCTATATATTGATTCCTAATCTCTAATATCAGGCAAAATGTGTCCCATTATAAAGCATAGGAGAATTTAACATGGGAAAGTCCCATTTGAGCCGAATTTGGACCCAAAATGGCCAACGTCGAGCGATTCAAGGGTAACGAAACTTATACACGTCACAGGGATATATATGATAAGTGTTATGCATCTATAAAAAAAAGGTAATGAACAGATTCTGAGAAAACGACGGTCTAAGTCTAAAATTGGCCGTTTTTCGTCAAAAATGGCCGCCATTCTGAAATAAAGGCGAAAATAAAAAAACTAAAAAATACCTACTCGAAGTATTTTTAGGCATTTTTGTGCAAAATTTCAGAAAGATTCCTTTCTAAACTTCAAAGATAAAATTGTTGACGGACGGACGGACGACGGACGCAGCGCCATGCCAATGGTTATCGAACCAAAGGTTCGGTAACCTAAAAATCGACCTAGATGCTGTCATCAGGGTCCTGAAATTAAAGGGGTGCGCACCTCTTGCTCCCGTCCCCCTCGAAATCCACATTGCTACACTTAGTTTATCCGCAGAAGAAATAGGTAATGCTTCTTCAATATTGTCAATAGCGATGACTAGTTTATTCCTCAAGAATTATTGAAATATGTAAAAAAAATCTCCAAATTATTGGTCCGGCCATGGCCGGGGTGGCGGAGTGGTGTCTACACCACTGAATGGCAATCCGACTGCACAAAATTTAACACCTGGGGCTGTGAAGGGCACACATGGTCGTGGTAAGGTTGTGAATGACCTGTGTAAAATAGACGTAGCTAAGCTGTAGTTGTTCTGGTGATGTCCGTGTGCCTCTAGGCAAGGGCTTGACTTTGGTGAAAAAAGCCAGAGCGAAGAGAGTTTTTAACCAGGTTTCTTTGCCAGCTCCGCAGGCCAAGATTCACAAACTCTCTCGGCGCCCAGATTTGCCTGTTCCTGACAAGGACTATGATTCCGACCTTGATGAGAGGTGGTTGTTGGGGACGTCGGACGACTGAGGTGAGACGTCAGACCAAGAGTCGAACGGTAGCTCTGAGTCGGAGAGTGATAAGGAAGATGGTTCAGCTTTGCCAGTTAAGGAGGCAGTTTGTGAGGGCATGTTTGACCCAGTGAAAGTGCACAAAGCCAAGGAGTTCAAATTGACTGAGACTCAAGATTCGTCCTTGTCCCGTACTCAGGGTAAGGTCCACAGTATCATGGGGTCCTTAGGTGGCCTGTGGGAAAAATGTACAAGATTGGTAATGCCAAAAAACAGGGCATGTGCGACATTGATGAGGTTTTGGGCTTGCACATTGATAAATCAGAGGCACCTGAATGTCTTGGCAAAGGCTATGGGCTAAGGCTATGTGTACTCATGAGGCAAAACTCGCATCGAGTATAGAATTATTTGGGGCAAGCTTTTACAATTTCTTCAAGAGAGCTAAAGACAAGAAGGAGGGCTTCACCATCCGCAAGGAACTGGGTACCATGGGGAAGAAGCAAAAAGTCTTCTTCGGTAAATATCAGTATAAGCAGCCCTTTCGGAAGTAGGCCCGCGTTATCACAGCAGTGGGAAACGCACCAGGACACTGGGTTCCCAAGGGGGATGCCAAGAAAGGTAAGTGGTACGTATTGTTGGCTAGACCCAAAGCTCCAGAGGTCACAGCAGACTCAGGTAAGTCAAGGATAGTCTGTTGTAGAGGTAAACGGGTTTCAGGCTTCTCCAAACCTGTCACCCGTGCATGTACATCCAGCAGTTTTGGCGCTGCAGTTCCGAGCCATAGAGGTAAGCCCGAACGCAGGAATAGGAGGCCGTTTGCGAGCATTTCTGCCGAACTGGAAATCGATCACTCAGGACCAATGGGTACTGAAGAATGTTCAGGGTCATATGAAAGAGTTTGTAGGAAGCCCTGTACAGGGTCAGCCAGTTCGCTGGCCTCGGTTCTCACAGAATGAGAAGGAGCAAGTGGCCCAGGGGATTGTGAAATTGCAGAAAAAAGGGGGCAGTGGCAAAATCACGGAGCAGTGTAGGCCAGTTCCTCAGTCATATTTTTCTCCGCCCGAAGAAGGACGGGACGATGAGACCTATTTCCAAGCTAAGGAAGTTAAACCTTTGGGTCAGGTATCAACATTTCAAAAATAGAGGGAATGAAGGTCGTAGTGACGCTGATACAGAAAGATGCGTATCTGTGCATTCCAGTAGCTCCGGAACATCGGACATTTCTGCGGTTCCAATGGGAAGGAGATTTTTTCGAGTTCGTGTGCCCTCCGTTTGGTTTATTAACTGGTCCAAGAATGTTCACAAATACCTTGAAGCCAATAGTTTCTCTACTGAGAAGGTTAGGTTTCAGGTTAGTGATATATCTGGACGACATTCTCTGAATGAATCAGGACAAGGGTCAGTTGGTGAGAGATCAGGACACGACTCTGGTCTTGGGTCTGGTCTTGAACTGAGAGAAATCTCATTTGGTCCCATCACAAAATTTGGAACACCTAGGTTCTGTTCCAAATTCTCAGACTTTGATTCTAAGCTTACCCGAGGACAAACTGAAGGCCATTCAGGAGTTTTGTCGGGATCTATTAAGCCAAAGGAAGGCCAGTGTGAGTAAGCTCTCGGTTCTGATAGGGAAGTTGACAGCTTCGCTTCTGGCGATGCTTCCTGCTCCCTTACATTATCGGATGTTGCAGATGCAGAGGTCCAAAGGGCTTCTGAGGAATCAAGGTTACGAGATTGTGGTAGTATTGAGCCCAGATAGCAAAGCGGAATGGTGGAATCTGCAACTAGAACACACGTATGGGAGGGCCATTATAACCCCTGGATCAGATATGATAGTCACCTCCGATGCTTCCGAAAAGGGGTGGGGGCGGCATGTGCAGGCCATAGCACATAAGCCTGTGGAGTGCAGCAGAGAGGGATTTACACACAAATGTACTGGAGTTGAAAGCTGGGAATTTGCGATCCGGTCATTTGTAAAGGACAGACGGAATGTCCATGTTCATTTGAGGATAGACGGCCCAAGTATCATACCCTGCGCCTTCCTCTATATTCAATAAGGATTGAAAAGGTGCGAGACGGATTAAATGGTATGTTTTCAGTGGACGAGTAGTATTAAGGAGCAGTGTATGGTACTTGGGCCGGATAGACAATACGTCAACTGTAACAAGATACAGACAATTGAACAAAGGAACCCAGAGTTTTCGGGATTTTTGTCTTGGCCAGGAGATCATTGTTACTGCAGATCACCTGGCGGGAAGCCTAAACCAGGAGGTGCAGATCTCCAGTACAGGTCGTACAACGACACGAGCAACTGGCGGTTGAGGGTAAATCTGTTCAGAGCGTTATAGATGCTCTGTGGTTGTCATTTCAGGTGGATCTGTTTGCAGACAGGTTGAACGCTCAGATTGGGAGTTTTTACAACTGGACGCCGGATCCAGTAGCAGAGTTGACCGATGCCTTCTTGGCAAGCTGGGCAGGGATGAAGGGATATATATGCGTTCCCACCCTTTCGTTTGATAGGGAGATGTCTGGCGAAAATCCTCAAAGATTAAACAGAGGTGGTCATAGTGACACCCACGTGGCAGGGCCAGCTTTGGTTTCCAAGGTTTCTAGAAATGCTGGTGGACTTTCCCATCCTGATGCCGTGGGTACCGGATCTTTTGACCTCCCCGGTCGGGGAGAGACACCCCTTGGTGGTAGGCAGAGCATTGTATCTGGCGGCTTGGAAAGTGTCAGGATTCAAGCAGTAGCAGATGGCCTTTCAGAGGAAACTGCAGAACTGTGTACAAACACCTGGAGATCAGGGACAAAACTGCTTATAACAGCGCCTGTGCAAAGTGGATTAGTTGGTGTAATGAACGGGAAGTCCATCCATTTCAGGCCTCTGTGCTGAATATGGGTAATTTACCTCTTTACATCAGGCTGGCTTGGAATATCCCACCATTAACCCTATGCCACCTAGAGTTGCGATTTGTTTCTACCTCTGGTCATCTAGAGTTGCTATTTGTTCGTGTTTTCGAGATGTGTGTATTTGTCATTGCATTGTTCACGTCTTCGCCAATATTTTTAGCACTTCTAATTATGATATACCGACAGAAAGAGGAGAACATTCTGATTCACAACAGCAAAAATCTTCATTGAGCTTCAAAGAGCCTCTTCTGTAGAAAATGCCAAATTTGAAGATATCTAAATATTCCCAAATTAATTCAGATTCCCATGGGTTATAGGGTTAATGGTTAATGGCTATAGGGTTAAGGGCTATAGATGAGCTTTTCATCCTTCAGTAGAAAAAAACAAACAAAATAAATATGTAATATCGTGGAAATAAATACGATTATGACACACGAAATTCTACTGATCTCAGTAACGCTTACCAAGCGTGGTCTCGCAGCACCACTTATGCGACTAGCGAGTGTCTATACGAAATACAGCCTTTGTTTTGCCCAAAGCAACATTTTAAATAAACAGTTCTTATCATAAATAATGTTCCAAGATATAATGTGTATTATTGGACATTATTATAGACATACCCAAACATCATTTGCATTCTTAGGTTCATTGCAAGGTATATTGTTTCTTTTATTCAAGGGTTCGTTTGTTTTTTCCGCCCTCCCTGCTAGCTTTTAATATTCCGAAGGACGAGAAACAAAATATTAACCAGGAGTGGCCTTACATACACACATGTATTGTCGCTTGATTAGACAGGTTAACCAGAAACAAATTTGACTGCACATGGGCATGCCATCTTTCATTCAGAACAAACAGGTACACTAGCACTCATGCAGTCTGGCAATTCAGTGAAAGTTACAAAATTAACTGTTGGTAGCGTAGCATTCCTTGTTCATCCTTATCGGTACATATATGCAGCTTTGATTGGATAAGTACACGTATCACCTTGAATTATGAACATAAAATGAGCTCAATGGTACTTCATAATATGATGTCCTTGAACTTGACCTGGTATGAGCTGGATTGCCCAAGTGTGGTGTCAATATGACTGTCTACTTGAATGTTTGTGAATTGGTCATTAGAGACACCACACGAAATGATAGGACTTAGGTTTGTTTATAGGCAAACAATAACGATTCCTGTTGTAACATCGAACTCATCAGCATACAGGGTATATTGCGGGGTACTTCCACTGAAATGACTGCTGCACTGTGCTCTGTATCATTAGGGAACATATTTTGGCAACCCAGCTCAGGATAATCGTGACATTTTATACCTGGAACGAATTGCCATCTGAACTGAACTACAGGAACCTTGTTTGTGCAGCAGAATCATGGTCCCATTTTCTTACTATACCGACGAGAGCTCTTGGAAAGTATATTCCGAAAAATATGGCCATGGTCTCATTTCAGTGGTCTTATTTACGGGGATTACCGGTACGGAGTTATAACCGAATATGGTTGTTCTCCGACGAGTTCCTTTTTTGACCAAAGAGTTCCACGTTCAAGGATCATAATTGTCAATGTATGGAAATGTGAAATGCTATTGTTTTCTAAGTCCTATGTGCTTTAGATGTGTGTGAGAAGATAACACATATTGTAACGAAAATTTTGTTCCATTATGTTTATTTGAAAACACAATGAGCCATCTGGCCGCTATTGTGCCGGCATATATACTTGTAATAAATCATATTATATTCAGGATAATGGTTATATACATCTACATATTGTAAACTCTCTTCTAGACAAAACTACATAAAGATTGCACTTGGTAAATATATTGCAATATATCATAAATTGACCTAAGGTAAAGATGTTAATACAAATATTTGTTATTCGACATAATAAAATAAACAAATATTATGTGCGTAATATTGAGACAGATATTTTGTCTTTATATTTATAACATACAAACATGTACAAAAGGTTCCAACATTAAGCAACTATTACACAGCTATATTATTGATACATTTGATTATCTGGCGCGTTTATCACATGTTAAACTATCACAATCATATTTACCTACAGAGTTTAATACGACAATTAGGTGCCTGATACTACTCAGTATAGAAAATGTACATATAATAGAATGTTAATCGACAGTATATACACATATTTTACATGAAAATTGCACGGTTTCAAATGCTGACATGTTGTCAACTGGAATGAACGCTTTGAAAATGAATACTTTCACAAAAACAATGTACCCTTATAATGCATACCGACACTTGAAATATTATGCTGACTACTAGTATATTAACAGAACACAAACAAATTACAAAGGTGACAAAAGTCTTGATACCTCTAGGGACAAACGCTTCTCAATACAAATCAGAATTTCAAACAGCATGATTTACAGGCAGCTGGTGAATTTATCTGCCTATTTTCAGAAGCTTTCCGATCATCAGTTAATGCCGTTACTTGAGATTATTGAGCAAAAACAACAATCGCAGGTTATACGGACAATTTACGATCTGTAAACGATTCCAAATAGGCTGGCATTTCGTCTTCATCGAACGAGTTGGTTTCCTCAGGCTCAGCAGAACTGGGCTTCTTCTTTTTGCTACTTCTTTTGAACAAGCTTTTCTTCTGTTTCCTGAAAAAAAATTAAATGATAGTAAAAATAACAATAACATTAATAATAATATTAACCATGATAATTATTCGAATATTACATCAAGTTAGTTGATTGAACATTAATTATTGTGTTGGGAATCAACTGAGGTATTGCTCTCTATTTATTTATTTGTTTATTTATTTATCATTATTTATTCATTCAACTATTCATATTAATGGTAGCGTATAATACTTCAATTTTATCTGATTTCTATTTCAAAAACAGTATATGAAATACCTAGGCTTTTGGTTTCGATTTCGCCTTGCTATTAGACTTTCCACCTGGCCTGAATGAGCTTTTTTTGCTTTTGCTTTTTGGGGTAGGTCCTCCTGAAAACACACGATAAAAAGGTTAGTGGGCCATCTTATATGCTTGATGCATCCAGAGTAAGCAACTTCACATAATTATTGATTAGTTGTGTTGAAACGATTTAGGGCTTGCGTTTAGACACTCAACATCATGGATTAGTGTATTAGTGTTCGATCTGTATGACACGAACATATATCAAGTATTAGCTAATAGAGCAGTTAACAGTCTCACCCTTCTCCTCCTCCTCAGGCCAGGCCGTTAGAGGCTGGGTCTGCGGAGTGGTGTTATGTCAATGTTAGTAAAGGAACATTGTTAAATGTTACTTGTTAGACGTGATACTGTGCATCATAATACGAGCTAAGACCCAGGAAGGAGATATTTATAATTTAATTTAGCTCAGAATTATGGTGCACAGCATACGATAAACACAATTTCGAGTATAAACTGTATATATATACTACATGTAAGTCAAAGGGACAGCAGCACGTGTTATACAATTATGCATGCATAAACTGTCATGATTAGTATAATCAGCATAATAAATCCATTGACCTGCAGCTCGAAACTACGACATTTATTACTTTTATAACATTTGAATGTTGAGCATATATTCGATTATTATCACTTACCAGCAATATAATTTTAAAGAACTATTGATTGCAATTTTTGAACATGAGACACCGTGTTTTTACTTTTATTTATTTTCCATTCTACACGTATATTACCTCGTCATATTCTTCCTTCAGTTCCTCAATGATATCGTCTTCCTTCTTGCGTCTTTCCTCATCCGGAAGGATGTGGTCCAACCAGTAGAGCTCACCTTGTGTGAATAAAAAGTCCATCGCCTTTCGCAGGAAGCACAGAGCCAACACCTAGGGAACACACATTTGAAATCAAATTAAGGTACTGTATTATGTTAATTATTAATTATTTCAATGACAATCGTGTCGCTTGTATTATATCTCCTCCAATCGTTTGAACATTATTGCGATGGCTTTGTGTTATTTTTTGGACTCCTTTTCTATGGATATTATCATGCTCGCTGTGTGTTTTTCTATGGACGTCATCAAGATCGTTGTGTTCTCTATGGACGTCATCAAGATCGTTGTGTTTTCTATGGACGTCATCAAGATCGTTGTGTTTTCTATGGACTTCATCAAGATCGTTGTGTTTTCTATGGACGTCATCAAGATCGTTGTGTTTTCTATAGACGTCATCAAGATCGTTGTGTTGTATTCTACAGTAGTCTGACATCAAGATCCTGAGTAGCCCCAAAAGTGGCTCTCCAACCTAACGATGGATATGGGCGGTTGGCGCATTTCGATCGCCAGGTTGAAGAACCACTTTTGGGGCTAGATCCTGAGTGGTACGTATATGTTATAATCATCTTTGTGTGGGATATCATGGATGTTATTGTGGTCGTTGCATATACATGCATTTTGTGAAAATGGATGTTTATGTTTGATGAGATTTGAGAACTATATATATACTCGGTAAATGAACACAACAGTCATCATTTTAAAAAAGAAAGAAGAGGAAAGAGTGTTTGTCTTTTCTCCGCAGACCTACCATGAGCGGGAAGGCGATAGCGATGGCCTTGATGCTCTTGACCACCCACATGCCAATCATCCCGATGATCTGGATGCCTGTGAAGATGTGAACCCGCTTGAGTTCCACATGGCGTAGGTAGATGAAGTCAGGCTGGTACTTGGCAGGCATTGCTAGGATCTTGATCCTATCCACGAACTGAAACCGAAAGCAGAAGCAAGTTTAAAATTGGAAAGTAGTAGAGGTCTGCCATGAGCGCTGGGGAAAATCCAAGTTCAATTGTATGCTCGGAGCAAGTTGGAGGTTCCAGACAAATATTTTAGTTTTTTTTTTTTTAGAAAATCAGTATGGATTCTGTTCATACCTGTACACCACTGAGAGACGTGACACCCATGTACAGGAAAACTCCATACAGCACAGGCATCGGTACATACTGTAACCAGAAAACACGACCATGGAATGACACTAGCTCTGATGAAACGAAAATACGGAATGTGCAATCTATACGTCATGTACGGAGTTATATCAGAGCACCAATATGGTACCTTGAGAATGCTAGTCATGAGCACGGAGACTGCAATCAGAATGTGGATGAAGAATCCAGTCACTCGTTGCTCCCTGCAAAGACCGGAAGAGCATTGTATGAGATACTATTATCACAAGCACAGCCTTCTACACATGGGTAGCAAAGAATACCTTATATATGAAGTGCTAAGTGAGTTGGGGCCTTTGTCATTACAAGTGACATCCTCGAATTGACGCGCTCGTTGTAACCTATTAACTGAGTGGCCATTTGGCTCTTGATTCGGTATTTATGTCCTCATGAGGTTTATTTTAGAATTTTCAATTGTTTTCAAAAATGTGAGTTATCGGGCAGCTGCGCCCATTCTATTTACCAGCTGTTTACGTTTTCTATACCATCATTAACATCATACATGTAATACAAGTACATGTACTATGGTGAGTATAAGATCCTGTCGTCAATTGCCTACCCTATGTATACTATTCACGTATACTATACATGTACAGTGTACATGTACAGTCAGTCTATAATGTACATCGAGGTTTATTAAGTTTCCTCTGCACTTCTCAGACTGACCTGATACCGAGCATGACGGGTTTCTCGCCTGGTGCGCTGATCTCCGACTGCCTCACGAGGGACTTGACGTGGGTGATGGAGCGGACGGTGGCGGCCACGAACCAGGGCAGTCCGAGGAGCGAACAGACGAAAATCTCCACCGCCAACACGAACAGATCCAAGTGGTAACCTGGAGGCTTCTGTTTGTTCGAGGAAGAAGAAAGCAACAAGGTGAGTGGAAGGAAGATCAAGAAGGCGTGTATACGTCAAATGGCAACGTGAAGAGATCCTCAGATGAGGAGATAGGAAAAACTAAATTGTCAATATCAGTGACAGAGAGAGACTTTGTTGGCACGGACGTATTCTGCTATCAAGGCAAGCGAGTTGGTGGTAATGAATGATATCATCAAGTATTCTGCAAGATGGAAAGTTCGTGAAAGGGTCGGTATTTTGCTTTCAGATTCAGTTAACGAGGTTGCTTTCAAAAAGACAAGCAATGTGAACCTTGACTTGATTCAGAGTAGAGACCCCATACACATGATACAGGAAAGCACGAACCTTGAGTTTGTGATCCTTGCGGTTGATGATGACGGCAGTGATCTGTTGATCCAAGAAGATGAGGATGGTTGCTAGGGCGGCTGGGAGGAGGGACAGGATCACCAGGTACCAGTCAATGTTAGCAGGGTTGACCACCCAGCCTCGACCAGGGACTGTTGTCTGGAACTCCTCGGGAACCATCAACTTAGGCGTGGCTAGACCCATACCGATATCGATACCAGTACAGATCAGGATAGACATCAACACGGCAAAGTCGGCGATGGTCGAACGGATCTGAAAACGTGGTTAACATCATTCACTCAAAGCGATTGCGCAATTTCAGTTATTCAATTGGAAAGAACCAGTTTCTTGATAATTAAATGGCCGGGAAATATCCATGTAAGGATAACCATCACACTGCACGTTCTCATATGTTACATCTCGAATTTCATCACACATACAATGTTGCACAGTAGTTAAGTCGTATACGTACCCTGCCGGTGAGGTATGGCGCGGTACGGAAGCTCCTGAAGAAGTATGCGATGGAGAATGTAGCAATGAAGAGGAAGAGGGACAAAAAGAAGACGTCGGGGACGGCAAACGTGGTGGTGTGGTCGCTGCAGGCCGGGCCCTGTCAATTTACAGAGTGGGGACTTTGGTTAGTGTCTCTAGATGAGTCTTGGGAACTCTCCTTTCTTTAAAATGAACTTCAAGCTTTCAATAGGTGTGAAAAAGCTCTACTCTTTGACACAATCGTATTGATTTCCGTGCAAACTCATCCCAAAAGCGTTGACAAAAAGGCCAATTACCTCCATATCCCAGTGGTGTTTCTCGCATTCCTCCTCGCTCAGGCAGTCATGGGAGATGACGACCTTGCCCAGGTAGTTGATGCAGTCCTCGCCCACCATCTTGGTCCAGTTGAAGGGGTGAGTCATGGGCGGCGGCGGCTCGGTCGTGTTGCTCGCCTCGCCGCTCCAGTGGTCCAGCACGGTTTGCTCGGTCTCGTTGCCCGGGGGAGGCATCACACAGTGGCAGAGGTAGTCCTCGCCGTCGTATATCGTGTCCGTGTCCACGGGAGCTTTATCTAGCACGTGGATCACCTGGCAACGGCGGGAATTACATGTAAACCACGTGAAAGGACGCTGATCAGACCATTGATGACGTATGACAGTTAGCCTACCCTATCAAGTAAAATGATTTTTTTTCACAGTTGGGAACTGAACGCTTCCTGATCAGCAAATTCCTTCAACTGGTTCAATCGAGCCTCAATAAATAAAGAGTCTTAGTAGATCTCAACACGAATGAGTCAACAAAATCGTCGATCAATATTCTCTATCCGCTACATGCAATGGCGTGTGTCTGTTACCATGGTAACTATACCTTCTTGAAGGCCTCCATGATGAAGATGAGGGAGATGAGGAGGGAGAAGCTCTCTTCAGTGAAGCGAGTGATGTACTTGACGAGGAAGCTCAGGTCGAATGCCACCATGATGAGGAGGATAGCCGTGATCCAGACGCCCGTCCAGAACCGGAACGCCAGGAAGTTTATGTCGTAATCTCTGCATGCAGAGAAGGAATATTGAAATTAGGTGCCTCAGTGGTAAACGTTATAGGTAAAAATGCGTATACACGCACCGTTATACAGAATATTCAAATTGATCTCGACCCATTTTACTCTAATATAGGTACACAATAGAGAACTACAGAGGTTCACACGCTCACATGCAGAAAGCGTAGAGCAGGGACTCAAAGATGAGTAGAGGCCCAGTGGCACCCATGATGGTCAGAGGTTGTCCCGAGAACAAGGCGTACGACAGACCACAGATAGCTCCCGATAGAATACACTCCATCGTACCCTGTAATATATTGTATCATCGCTGAACCTAAGACCATGCTCAAATTTGCTCGACTCGCGCAATTACCGAATGTAGCCTACACAGTCCATTGATAATTATATGTGTATTACAACATTCACCAAGATTTCGAAGAAAGTAACGTAACAAAAAATGAAACGCACCTTTTCAAATCACAATTTAGGCCTACAAGCGGCTTTTTGGCTCCTTTGATCATTCAAATCATTTACTTGTATTTGATATTCCTTCTAGTATTTTGACCAATCACTAATCTCAATCAAGTCCCAATTAAAACAATCACCCACCAGCTGTCCGTCTGTGGCGATACTGAGCAGGCCGCCGAAGGTGACGATCGGTGTGATACAAGCGAAGTAGAGGAAGACCACGGAGGCCAAACACTGGATGGAGAAGGCGTCTGTTATGTCCGACTTGTAGTGCCGATACCGTGCCTTCATGTCCCGGAGCATCCCACCGAACGGCCTGTTGAGGGGAGAGTGAAGTACATGTACATGTAACACGGCGGAACGGTCTGTTATACTGCGGATATTGTGTACTGCAGTACACGAGAAAGAGCATGGCAACGAACCAAGATCCTTTTTACTGATTTAGAAATTGCACTGACATGTTTGAAAGGCAGGTGGTAAAAATGAAACCTGGGTATTGTTTTTTTTTTTTTTTTTTTTTTTTTTTGGGGGGGGGGGGGGTGAGTTTTGTCCCTACCTGCCAGTCCTGACGAGACTGGGATCTCCGCTGACCGCCTCCTTGAAGTCAATGGCGTCAGGTTCACCTCCGTGACGCGTGGACTCGATTAGCCTCTTCCGGACCTTGTCCTGGGATGGGAAAGAGCAAGGAAGAGATGAGTCACCGGGCTGAGTAATCAAAGCGTATGTGTACACCTACGAAACGATCAGTAGATATATATGGTGCCATAATCAAACATTATTTTGACATATGGTCCCATGGTTGCGAATGATACAGTCTCCTTGTATGGAAGAGGTAGTATTGTTAGTTGTTCTTCTGTTAGGGATATTCACTGTTATGATGCATTTGTAGACTAAACCAATACATAACTAACCATGCCGATAGTTTTGTTGGGTGGTTCCAGTCTGGTTTTCGGGTCCCACACGCTAGGTGGCAGTACCGTCAAGTCGTCTATATATTCGTCAATCCCATCGACAATATCTTCCCTGTTGTTGGCATTGTAAGCTACTTCACAGAACACCTGCATGGCAGAATAGGTACTCGCTTGTACACAAACATATTTCAAAATGTTCAGTTTTAGTCGATTGCAAACTATGTCTACCCTTACATATAGAAACCAGATATTGACGAGAAATTGAGAAACAGAAGTATGGACCATTTGCTTTGACAACTCCTTAATACACACGAAAATAAGAACTTCTTTTGGGCCACGTTTACTCACCTTGTCCGCGAACATCGATGCCATGGCTCGGCCAACCTCCTCGTACGCATAAATGGTGGAGGAATCCGGAGGTCCCAGCACCAAGAACACGAACCTGTACACACGACCGGGTGTATATATATATAGTAGGTTGTCTACGAAAATTAGTATTTGGTAGTTACTAGTGTGCAAGGTTACTTTCGATACACAGTGGGGAGGTGGGATGTAGACGGTTTGTTGAGTACAATATCAGAGATAGTTTGATTTTGACGATTGTCCTGGTCCATCGAAACACTATAGCATGAAGCACGTTGGTGGTATATTAAGGTAGCCCGCTCCAAACAGTGAGGGAAGGAGGTCAAACGGTTTTTTAAAATAAATACCTGTATCAACATAATCTAGAGCTTCAAAATGATATATTTTATGGAGTAACTGTTAAGCATCCTAAAACTGAAAAGAAAATAGGGGGTCACCGTATCCGTTCGCATGGAAAACACAATGCAAGGTGTGAAAATGGACCAAAAAATGTGCTAAAATGCCAGAATTTATGTCATTTTAGGTAAATATGCGTGATTTTGATCCAATATGTAGAAGAAACGAGCACGGAGACCCCCTATTCTCTTTTCACTATTAGGATGCTGATCATTTACTCTATAAAATAATGTCATTTTGAAGAGATAATATTCAAGAAATGAATATTTGTTACCGGTTAACCCATATTGACAGTGGAAAAAAACATTCAATCCCTCGGTAAGAAGGGGAAACACAACCACAACATTTGACTCAGCATAACCCTAAACGGCTTGCATGGATAAGAACCATTAGAGTAGCCTTCATTTTCTCACCCCACCTATTGTCATAGTTACCTGGTTGGGATGGCGACCTCGCTTATGTCCCCAAGAAGCGTGCCCCGGGAGAGCCGGATGAGCGCCATGATGGGCTCCTGGAGGAAGTCAACTTGACCCACGAGTACGTTAGCCACCTCAGCGGTCTTCGGGATCTTACTCAACATCCTCTTGTTGGGCTGCGGGGGCAAATATATAATATCATTGCAAATGTTGTGTACGTTTGCAATATGTATCTGTGTCCAAATTTATATCAGAATTTTAGGCTGAGAAAATATATTTTACTGGTAATATTAAATGTGTACGTAAGCGCCTTTGTACCCCCCCCCCCCCGAAAAAAAAATACAAGCAGAGATGAGTTTGCAAGGCCCTGTATGCCCACCAATGGTTGTGTGCCTTGTACTCACCTTGTACGGCTTCAGGTCGGACGGAGTAACACCTTTAGGGTAAAGATGCTCCTTTATGACCACCTTGTCCAAGTCGTCCTTTTTCTGGAACTTCTTCTTCTTCTTCTTACCCTCGTTACTGTCTGTTGTGACGGGGAGTTCGTTATATATTTGCAGGTTATCTTCATGCATATATTGCTATATGTACCCGCTCAACAAATACAATGTACACTACTTAATGCTCTCGATATGCTTAATTGTGTGAAATTACGTTAACGCTCACTACTTTTGCATATACAATTTAACAAGTTTCACATCATAACAGTGTAGTTCAAATCACTGTTTCTTATAATATTATTATGTAACGTATATAAGGTAACTGAATATAAGCAATGTACTGTAGACGCAAATTGTTATTTAAGTATATGTGTAAATTAGGTTAGAAGACTAATAAGTGTTATAGGCAACGTTGTATTAGATAGATAGAGATATAGAAAAAGAATATACTTTTTTTCATATGTAGTTATAGCAATAGAATACGGTACTACTATGGGGTCATTTTGTAATACGAACTGAAATCATGATATGGCTGTTTCAATAATAACTGATTGCTATATACACTGTTTCAGATTTAAATAGCAAATACATACAGCACAAAAAAATAACTTAGACTTGTTCCATCAAATCAGGAATAAGAAAAGTTATTTATGTTGTACATAATCTTGAAGTGTGAAGAAGTAGGATTTGAAAAAAAACAAAACATGTATTATGTTCGGGGAAAGAAATGAGGTTACGGAAGACGGTATGTGAGAGAATGAGAGTAAATAAGCAGTGCATATTTACGATGGTTTGGCCTTAAGTAACTTACTAAAGTCGAGTTGCTTGACAATGCTATTTTTGGTCGCAAGTCCTTGACCCTTACCGGCATCACTTTCTTGTGCCTGGAAAAAATAAAACAAAATGAACTAAACACAACCATTCTGTATTGGAACACAATACAATTGGATTCGTTTTACATACTGACATGGATTTTTTTTTCGACATGGGCATACATGTGAAATTAAAGTCAAATTACAACTTTCACATTATTCAGAAGAAAGATAGTAATATATCATGCATACCTTGTTTTCCTCCATTTTGGACTTGTCGGCTTTCCTGTGTTTATGTTTGTGTGGCCTAGTCAGAACGTACAGAACCTTATCCAGTTGTTCTGGAGTCAAAGTTTTCTTGTCTCGGAGAGTATCAACAAGCTTCTCTGCAACAGTCAGAAAGAAGTTCAGTCAGACAACGTGTCGGCGACAAGGACGGAAAGGAAGATAGGGTTACTACTCAATATATATATATATATGTATGATTAGCAGTGTTGAGATGCGATTGTAGTTAGTTGATATGGAAACGCATTACACTGTTACTTGTAAATAAATTGCAGATCTATAAACGACATATTCATGAATAACTGCACATATTAGTTGTATATTAAACATTATGATTATTGAATACATTGTAGGTGTCCGAAGAAACTGGTCTTAGAAAACAACAAATAGACACGGAAGCGTGTTCACCAATTATAAAACAATAGCTAAACGTTGAGGTAAAACAAGCAAGGGGAGAGCAGAAAATATATATTCCCAAAACTATATGTATTTCAAAAAATGAAAGAATGAAACAGCAGAAGTAAATCAATAAGAAACAACTTGTATATATTGAAAATACTACATGTATGTTTCTTGACCCTGGTCTGAAATATTATAAGTGTACGAAATTCTATGATTAGTGTGTTTCGACACAAAAATGATGAGCAAATTTGATTTACAGATGCAGAATTTGGGTAATTCGCCAGTATATTGGCAGTATACATTGCAAACAATTTAACTGCCATCAGTGAATGGGATATTCTAGATGTGGCAGTTACATTTTTGAGGTACTGATAAAACTTAAAAGTTGACCAAATAAGATATGCAACAGGGTCTCATAACCTGATTACAATAAATATCAGAGATTAGTTGCACAACAACCGCGACACTCTCACAGCTAAACTACAACCTGAGTATGTTAGTACACGTATAATGATATGGGGTCGGTGTATATGGTGGATGGGGGCCTACCTGCAAAATCTCTAACTGGCCTGCTTTCTGGCTCCCCTGTAGTAGAGTCTGTGTTAAAGATCAAGTAAGGGTTTGTTATTGTCAGCTTCCCTATCCATGCATATTAAGAAATTGGTCGTTAATGAAGGGTTCAAGAATGATTCCACATTAATTGCTAAATCTTTATTTGACCTTGTTTGATTAAGTGAAGTGTAGTTTTATTATTCGGGACAGGGATGCATTTTATTTAGAGTGGAACGGAGTAGATTTGAGAAGGGACTGGAGAGCAGTGCAGAATGCCACCTGAGTTTTCATTGGTAAAGTGACATGCTCAAAGGTAATATCATTATGGACATCATGCGGACTGAACCCCATCGCGCGCTGGTGAAGAAATTAAGCAAACTTAAGTATACAGAAATTTTAAACCTGGAGGAAAAAGAATAATTCGAAGAGCCAGAAAATATGTACAAAAATTATGCTATGTACAATCACCAAAGTTCTATTGGTTAGGGTTTTGACACTGACCTGCCACCTGGTGGATGCAGCTATGGGAGGCGTCCATGTTCAAATCCACTATCGCGGTGTTTTCGGAGATGGCCTTCCGTATCTCGAAGAGCGCGTGCAGTGAGGTGGTCGACACGTGCGGCTTGGACCACCTGTCCCCGGCGTCCACCTTCTCCTCATACTTCAACCACCTGATGACAAGGTAAAGTGCATGTTCACGGTTGCTCAAGTACTTCCACTTCCGTGGTGCTTTGCACGTGAACTACGTACCCACTTTGGCCACAAAGGCCTACATTACAAAATTTTATTGCCAAATCATTCGTGGAAAAATGAAATATTAATATATGATATCGTAGAGTTTAAGAATATCGCATGTAGGTTCTGATGTCGTGGCCTATTGACGTTTTATATTCATTTCAGTTTATAATTTTGCTCCACATCACGGAACTCTGTAAGAAAGACCAAATTGATATCGTCGCAAACATCACTAATTATTGAACCCATTAATCCACCCATTATCACCTGGCCATTTCTTTCCAGCCCAGCTCATCCCCGTCCTCGAAGTGGATGAGTGTGTCCATCTGACAGAAGAGCGAGTGTTGGGCGAGTTGGGGCTCGGAGTCGCCCGCCTCTGGGGAGAGCATGTAGCGCACCTTGTCCGCGGGGGAGCGGGGTCCATCTTGATTGGGCGACGAGAGCAGGGGACTGTCTGCGTCGTGGGGCCCGTCATCATCACCGCGGTCCACTGTACGGGCAGGTACGATATATATAAATAAACGGGCAAGTACGGTACATATAAAACAAAATGGCGGAAATTGTAAATGAAAGAAATTAAAGTGGTGTTCAGGAGAATGATTCCCCTAGCTGTACGTGGAATTATCGATGCGTTGTCAAATCACTTGTCGATGCAAATTTTGTTCAGCATCATTATGAAAAGTGGGTCCAGGTCGGTTATGCTACTTGCTCTTCTGAAATGATTTTTAAAAATGTGCCAGACGGATTAAAAACACACTTTCCGTGCACGAGTAGTATTGAGGGTATCAAAACCTAAATAGGCCACAAAATATCTGAGTTCAGGTACGAATGCTCATTTTCAGTTCAATGAAAACTTGAATGCAATTCATCGCTTTTTAAGATTATTTTCAACCATGTCTCTACTTTGGACTATTCCCGATTTCCGCTGGTTTGCCAAAAAAGAGACTTTGAACTCAAGGTCAACCCAACGCACATGTTTGCATCTGCGGGTTGTTTTGCGAGATGTGAAAATCTTAGAACTGCTGAATCACGATGTGTCACTGTTGTTATGGTGTTTTGAAATAAAAATTCTGCATTTTTATGCAGAATATAGTTTTCCGTCTAATCTTATGTCAATCAAGAAATCGTTGTTTCAGAAATGTCAGAAATGTGATCGATTTCGATGACTGTCGCACAAAACCTACGCGACAATGAAATTATTAATTATCGATAGTTTTAGCTTATCTTCGAGTGAGATTACTACCAATGTTAATTATACAACGATCGTAGAAGATACACAAATAAAAATACCACTTGTACGACAACCAATGACATCGGTATCTATTGATTTTCTCTTTGAGGTGTTCAGGTCCAGCAAAGACCGACTATAGCCTAGCGGTTTGTGCGCTCGGCGCGGCCACGGTCTGACCTTCCAACGACTTTGAGAAAGTCACCTTCGCCGTGCTCGAAATAGTGAAATTCATAGAGCGTACTATATGCGGGGTACGTCTGAAAAAAAATTGTGATTTTATCGATGATTTTTATCACCTGACAAACCGACGCTCATTATTTCAGCGAGTATCTTCTTTCATTGCGGTTTGTCTAGGTGATGATATACAAGTACATTAGCCAATTACCATAAATCGTGCACCGGAACATCTACAATTCAATATTTGTTTTGGTATTCTCAGTGCTTGTTTCTACGAGGCAAGAAAGTGTTTTCATGTACATGAACATAATGTTAGTACTTGATTTTTTGCCTTCGTTTGAAAAAATCTAAAATTTCATTTAGATATTTTCAATACTTTAATATTTAAATTATTTGTTGACATTGTTTAACAGGCCGTATAGCTAAATATGCCAACTAAGTTCTTATCCACCGGCCCATCCTTAATGTTAATACACAAATTTAATCTAGAATTACCTTGGATTTAGTGAATGACATTTCTAGGTGCAACCTTTTTCTCTGCATGCGACCCATTCACTTCAGATAACATCTTCTTCGCTAAATATATCCTTATTAATAGGTCCAGAGAATGCATCTTCGATAACGCAACTCGGATTAGCATTATCAGCGTGGTAGTTAATCCTCACTGGTGTATTGTTAAATAACTATCCTTAACTTAATCCTCAATATATAACATTATATCGAATACTTTTCCTACTCAATGTCACGCGAACAAGTTCACAGTGTGAAATAAATGCACGGTATCTTTTCGTTACAGAGTGAAATAGTGCACCCTGTTCTCTGTACCCATTCATGCATTCTGGCCGGGAGGGGGGGGGGGGGGGGGTCACAATAGTATGCAGATCGATAATCGATTATCAATGACAGATTGAGGTTACCGATCAGATTGCATCCCTGCCCTTAGCAATAGTGCAAGGCAATATTATTTGAATTAAACACCTAAAAACGCGTAGTAGATGAATAGACGAATCAAGCAATATTTGATAAAATATCTTATCTCCTGCAATACGAAAAAAAAATACTTAGAGGTAAATGTATATGGGACTATTGGTTATACCACAAACATTCCAGGTTAAATACAATTGTTCAACACCAAAATATACTTGCAAACATAGAAATGCTATGAATCAATTCCTTTGAAGGTTAGATATAATATAGAGTACACCTATCACCCTTATGTTGTCTTTCCCGTGAACAAATGGTCACATAAACGAAAATCTCATAGACGAGATATTTCGATCCGTGAGAATTTCACGGGTGCGCATCTCGCACCGCGAAATACATTGGCTTGATTGGGAGGTACATGTAGCCCAATTACAAATATACCACTGTGAAAACTTGAGTGATAATATTTGTCAGGCAAAATCAGGACAGCCATGTGGTTTAACCTTAAAAACCACAAGGTGGACATTAATTCAAACGGAGTGGATTTCAGATCGGTACTATATGGGTCCGTGTCCCGTCAGTGGTGTACTTTTTAAGCAAAGGTCTGGATTCTTTCATGTACACTTGTTAATTACTGTTACTGAACAGTTACAATGAACCGTTACCTTCGCATAGTAAAGCATACATGGTAGTGAGAAAAACAAATCATCCGTTTTTAAGGTTTCGGAAAGATATCTTGAATATAAAGTCTTTTGAAAATCACATATTGTAACTATAACTATTGTAGATTAATTGTGCATGATTCTTACGGTCAGAACGAGATCCGGAGGGTGAGGCGTCCCGCTCCGTGAACTTATCCCCCGAGGGAAAATCCAGATTGACCGGGTCCGACATATTTCTGGCACCGGAACTAGGATCTATGAGATGTTTCAACCCTTAAGTTGAGATCTAAAAATCCTAAGATGTCCGGACCTACTGGCGTTCCTCAAGCCAAGTGTCTGAACAGAGTAGCTAACGCCAGGGTGAATCCTTAAACAGGACTCTAGCTAAACTGTGGACGGGGGGAGGGGGTGGGGTTACAGTGTCGCAACGGATTGTGATTGGCTGAAAATTTAACCCAAAATTAGATATATACATGTTATAGATGATGATTGCTGATAAACATCAAAAGATACCATTTTTTTCAGCATGGAATAGCACGTTGTGTAGGCTCCTAGTACTATTTTATAGGCGTGTTTACTGGAGGGGGGTCGGGGAAGGGGGGGGGGGGGGGGTAGGGAGTGGGTGACTTCAACGCATTAAAATATACAGGAAACCGTGTCATTAATTATCCCTGCTTGGTCTGTTCTAGGTACATTTGCACTTTTTTCTAAAGATAGATCATTTAATTTAATTGACATTATTACCCTTGTGGCTTAGATTTTGAGTTAATTTATTCAAACTAACATAATATTTCATGCATATAAGTGGAGGCCATTGTAAGGAATATTTTGAGCAACACTATTCTGTGAAGTGTATGATAAGTAGAAATGTGTGTAAAATGCCATATATATATGGGCCTTCTATTTGAATATAAACAGTAGGCATCTAGAAAAAAGTAAATAACTTTTGCTCGGATTTCTGCTGAGGTTCTAAATTTGACTATAAATTCATGAAAAGGGTCCCAGGAAAGCCTTGACAGAGGCAGCACTGAAGCGGCGATGACCAGCTGTAGAGGACGTTGGTGTCAGAAGAACACCGGGATCACCTTGTCGGTGGTAGGACTATCAGAGCAACCACAGTCCACGAACTTCACCAAGCTCATTGAGATAAAGGAATCTCTCTACATATCTCTTATCTGGAGGTGTAGCCTTCACATGCACATGTAATACGCGCGTGATAAGGTTCTGTTTCATTTATTTACCGGTACATGTATATATATATATATATATCATGTGTCGTCAAGGCAGCAAAGTTTGTACCGTGTGTTTTGAGTTTTTGATGGTTTTATAAGACTGAATTTATTATATCAAATTGAGTTGAACCCGATGCAAAACTGCATTGCAGTATGACTGAAATGATGTTGGCTGTGGTGGTTTCTCGTAATGAGATTTATAAAGCGTCATTGACACACATGAAACCATAGCTTAGAATGCTACTTAAATGATAACACAATTAGGCTAAAATATAGTCGCATTCATGCTGTCACATGCGAATGGTAGGGCTACACGTACATATAGTATCAGTGGAGATGTGATAGATGTTGCACATATTTGTCTCGATATTTCGGAAATAATTATGCTCTTATGTTTAATGAGTTATACCTTGCTTTAGTTTCTAAATACATATTGCGAAAATATTGCAGATCTTGTTTAGTTTAAAAAACATATTGCGAAAATCTTGTATAACCGAAACGGTCATATATTGATATATATTTTGGTTCTCTATTGTTTTATTAAAAGATGTATTGGTCGCAATCATTACAAAAATGACTTATCGGATCTGTAACATCTACCGCTGAATTTCATACCAACACAGCCTAATTATCATACCGTATAGTACAACGTATACGCAATGGCTACGATATCAAAGGCTCTCATATAGAATAAAACACCAAACTACCACCCGACACCATGCAAGTGTATCTTAAAACAGGTGTATTACAATAAGTGCACCATATGGTGCATTGAATTTTTGGTGAGACATCGTCTCAGCTGACTTGTATTATGTATTTTGATGGGAAATGTTCATAGCCAGACCTATTACTTTCCAGCAATACCATATTATGTGTGGGCAGGCGAACCTGACTTTGACTTCCATGGTGTTAACGCACGGTGTTATAGAAATGGGTCGGTATGGTCAAAGATACCGAGATAGTCCACTCAGGCCAAAATGGAAGCGAACAATCCTCCTGGCGCTTCGACTAGGAAATTACTACATTCGCATTTTCATGAATGAATATAGTCACCAAAATGTCTTTTTATGAATGAAAACCGCCGCCACGTTTGGAAATAGTCCAACTTTCAGTCTCCGCAAGGATCGACACTGTTCAAATGTTCGCTTCCGTTTTGGCCTGAGCGGACAATCTTGGTATTGAAAATCTTTGGTATGCTACAGGACCCTTGGTACCATTTTCGATCAACCGTTATATTCATTCATCATACGCACGCATCGAAGAACCGAGTCTTCAGAAAAGATAGCATTGCTCCTCATACATACTGCATGGTTGTGTTCACTTTGATGTCATTTGCTGAAATAGCCAGTATTCATGAGTGTGCGTTATGATTTCAATAACTTCACGAGTAATTTCACATAACATATCGTTATTCAGCACCTGAGTCAGGGAATAATACTAGTATCACATGATATGTAGTCTAATTTTTATGGCGCCGAGATCGGAACGCGAAATTTTCCGTGTTTTGATGTGTATATTTGCTCGACTTTATTATGCAAGATAGAAAAGTACGCCTATATTCGTACTATAATCAATAGAATATATATTTTTATCTCCATTATTATATGTCCTGGCATGTGGATGCATGTAGCATATTAGGATGCATTGCATCAATTGTAAACTATGATTTATTCGTCTCAAATTCAGTAACAACTCGTTGAATTCTATTTTTCTGTTCTATGGACCAGCTAACCAGGATGCTGTGTTTTTGTTGTATGATGCCGAATTTAAGCGATAATATTTTGTAACACCAGCATATATAGTGAGAGTCTGAAAATATGTGCGACATAGTCGTAATAATTGAATGGTTAAAAATTCGTAATACAGTATATATTTATATGACACCTGTTGACACGAGGCGTGCTTGTAGTCGTTTCTAGTGGAGCAAACAGCGCTTAACTAAAGTGGCATAAACTGAGCTTGGTTCTTCGTGAAAAACTGGGTAAGATAGACAAATACTACAAACTGTTCACTGCGATATCAGATTTGTAAAAAAAAAATGCCAACACCTGACATTGCTTATGTTAGCGCAGTTGTGAACAAATCGTTCATATCGTACGTGTTTTCGGTAATGTATATATTCAAAATTCAGTGCAGGGTTATTACGGTGTAGTTTGGATTATCGGTGCTATATTATCATCGAAAGCGGACAATAAAAATCAAGCATAATCATTCAAAAACGGATTCAGAATCATTGTGTGCGTCAGTGATTTTTTTAAAAAATCGTTACGAAATGCGACCATATTGGACACAATGTAGGGATCGGGGGGAAATACACGTAAATGCATTAGAAAAACCCTATGCTGATAACCTTGGTTTTGGTAGACGATCTTTGGAAAGAAAAACGTATGAAAAGTTGGAACCAGTGTCCTGACAAAGCATTTCTTTGATTCCAAAACATCAGGAGTCACTATATTGAGTCGCTGTTTTGACTTTCGTGGCATGAACTGATATAAACAAAAAGCGGTGAATTGGTCGGATGTGGCATGACACCATATTTGCATATTGCACGTACGGAACCCATTCATATTTGCACAGTGGCATGTGGACTCAGACTGTATTGGTATAGTGGACCTTCATAATCCTCTTTTATACTGCCATGTCGATAATACAAACAAATTCAGGCGATTACGTAAGATAGCGAGTGAATGAATTTCCACTAATGTGTTATATGTGGTATACCGATATATACACAACCCTTCAAATCATATTTCCATAATTATTGGAACAATCAGCTAGTTGTAGTCATATCATTTAGTATTATCAAAAACCAATCTCTTATGGGTTCCTGTTACTATTTTTATAACGTAGACTTAATGTAAGCTCTCATATTCAAACAACACCCAAGTATGTTTTCATCATAACTATATTGACTTATCGATCTGGCAATTCAATAATTCACCCATACAATCAATAATGAATCAAATACATACATATTCAGATGGATGGATGCTGATCTGAAAACGATCACCTACCTCCGCGTTTTATTCCATTTTCTGCGCTGGAGCCCGACATATCAACGTCTCCTATGCGCGTGTGCGTGTATACACGTGAAAGTAGACTCTTACACAGCCCTCTTGTTCCACTTCCGTTTGCACATATAAACAAACTCGCAATCTCTATTTACCCGTTCGATAAAGTGCTGTTTACATTCGTAGGACCTGAAAATGTACGTACACACCCACGTTTAACTCTGTGAAACGTAATGGCAGTAGGCCTATTCGATGGGAGAACTGATGCAAATGACCTTGCCATCAAGAAGGGTTCAGTTGGGGGCAAAGATTCGTCTTTTATTGTTAGAACTTCATCTCTAAACACTGGGCAGAATCAGCCGTGATGATACCAACAATATACTGGGTTTACAGCATACAAGTTTATATATTCATGGATGACATGCATGTCCAATGACTGACATACATTTGCATGTTATGTAACACACGGCCATCACCGTAACAATACCGAAAAGGGGCATGGTACAGTGAAGATACTTCTCTAGTTTAGCACCTCACTGACACTGAATAGCCCCCGGCGTGTGTGGAATGCCATCATATACACACCGCAATGCCACAGGTAATAGGCAGAATACCGTTTCATGTAACTATTTACGTAGCTTGATATATATATTTGGATTCACTAATGGTAGGCTTGCTGGAGGTTCAACGTAAGTAAGTAATTCGTAGAAAAAGAAATATGAGCTTTTTTGTAGGTTTGCCAATATTACTCGCTGTGTGTTTAGTTAAAGACAGAGAATATGTGGAGAAGATTTCAAATTTAGTGATTATATCGTGTACTCACTTTTAGTTGCTGCACGTGTTGAGAGCTATCGAATCATCTGATGTCCATATTTCAGTGTACATTTATAAGTACCAAGCTCGTGGACTTGTATTTTTCCACCAATAAACAACACCAACCAGCTCTTGTTTTGCTAAACGTTCTAGAAGTTTCAGCAGCTAAGTAAATCAACGTGAAGAGGAGAAGAAAAAATGCCATCAAACTAGCGATGTACACAAAGGGGTAAATACATCTTTTGTGACCTGTTGATGTCACAATTAGAACATCGCTATTGACCAGGCATAGAACGTATATACCCCCAGGGCATGGCATCTCGGGCATAGCATCTCAGCGGGCGTCGTCAACGGCTGAAGACGATGCACAATAACGGGCGACTTCAAGGTAAATGGAATTCAATATAAGGCAAGTGATCCGTGATTAATTAAGCACATGGGGTTTGACTTGCGGTGTCAGTCACGTGGAAACCACGTGATTTCTTGATAGTCAGTAGATGAATGACCATGACGTTTTATGGTCGTTTTTTTTTTCAAAGGAATGTGAGGAACATAGTAAAAAAAATATCAGCTTATATAACTTGTGTGCGACTTGTTATTTTTTCTAAGAAAAGGTGTTTGGCCTTCAGAATTCCCAGGGACATGAGTGACAGCAAATCAGCAATCTCTTATATACATTCAGATACTCATTATATAACGCCAACAAGATCTTTTTGAAATACCAAAGATGGACTCTGGTCCATATTCAATTAGTGTTTGTGATGCTGTTTTCATATCAATAAGATACTGAAGCGCTGTGCTCAATATCGACATCGTTAAAGTGAAAAAACAAAAACCAACCGGGCATAAAAAGCAACAACAAAAACAACAAAACAAGCCGGACTCCTTCAAGAAAACAATATTTTGGCGATTATCACGTTAATTGTCGAATAAGTAAGAAGATAACTTCGGGCGTAACTTCCGATTATATTTTCCGAACCCAAACGGATGAAAAACCCGATAATGAATTAATTCATAAGTAAAGACCAAAGGAGGTTCATAACAGCTAGGTTCATGATCTTACGTGTGTAACAATATGTATATATGTAGCAAGTCATCTTATTCTATCAGAATGTCAACATGCACTAAAGCCGGTATTCTGTGAAAACTACACGCGGAATTAACCATGCTATTTTCGTTTTGTAATTGATGCACAGAGATATAATCAACATATATCACGACATACAAGCATGCTATATCAGCTGAATGAATGAATGAATGAATGAATGGTGTTTTAGGCTACTATTTCGAGCATTATAGGATAACTCGGGCCGAGGAACCGCGTTTGACAATGGGATGAAGGATATTATGCACTATTTGTCAAACTACACGTGTTTGTTCCGAAATATATTTGTCGTCAACCATGACATGAACGTTTCTAATACTAGTATGTTTTCACATTCGTCCCAAAATTGAATAGAATCTCCTTAATACATCATGATTGTTGCCTCGTCTTCATTTCACGCGGTGGACAATAAATGTCTATGTCGAACGTGAATATGTCAGCGTACACCTCGTTTTTGTTATTCTGATTCACATTCGGACGCGCAGGTAGGAGGAATTTGTAGGTGTACTATGTAGACTGACATTTTTCAAGCATCGTGTGACCAAAAAACCTTTTAAAAGTTGAATGACCTTATACAGTACATCAAGAATAGTACTAAGTACTCTCTACTATTCTTGGGTAGGCCTACATTAGTGTTACAAGTAAAACGTTCGTTTGACAAACACGGATCGTAGGCCTAATTAGGATATTATTAAAAAAAACATTATTAAGGCTATTCGTGTTTATGTGATGACTTATATATTTCGCTTTCGCTTAGACTACCATAATATAGTGATATGTAATATTAGACAGTCGACAGATTGATTTAAACGAAATTAATTGCCTAACATCATTACATCAATAAATACCAACTGCAAAAAGTTATGCACATCTTCGACAGGTTGGAACTCGACACCAACCTTGCTGAGTGAACTGCTCAGGTCTTATTAAGGCTTTTCGTGTCTATGTGATGACTTATATATTTCGCTTTTGTTTCCTCTGACAGGCAAAATCTCTATAAATCGATTTAGATTACCATAATATAATGATATGTAATATTAGACAAATCGATTTAAACGAAATCAATTTCTTAACATTATTACATCAAATAAATACCAACTGCAAAACAATCTGCACATCTTCGACAGGTTGGAACTTGACACTAACCTTGCTGAGTGAACTGCTCAGCTCTTCCAGGTTTCTGTAATGTATCGAGTCTCGTGTCATCATTGGGACTGTGCTCTCGCCAGCGTTTAATCTTCTGTCCTTGTATCAACCCTCGTAGTGCTCCGTCTGCGAGTAGAGCATCTGTCCCAGAATCCAGGCTCATATTACGGGGAGGGGGCGGAGCTAAAGACTCGTATGCGGGAAGGGGCGGTGCCTCGTGTGAAAGGGGCGTGGTTAATAAGTCATTGGAGGAAGTGGGCGGGGTTTGTGCTGAGAATGGTGAAGCTGGTCGCTCCTGAACGGAAGTGTGCGGGGCTAAGAAATTGTCCATGCTTTCTGAGCCATCATGAAAGTTGATGTCGTGTTCCCCAGAATCCATGATGTGCAATGACTCGTGTGCAATCCAGAATATCTCAAAATGGCATAAAATAATTCATGGAATTTCCTGGATATCTTTTCCAAAAGTATTTTTTTCCAATTCAAATTCCATCACATACCATTTCAAATTCCCAGTAAATGGACCTAAGCGTATCCTAAAACCTTTGTGTTCCCAACGATAGGCCTATTCAACTGCTTTAGAGACTATGTAGGTATATCTAGGCATGAAAATCAAATCAAATCAAATAAACACCAGGCCAATTAATTAAGTACGAAAACAATCGAATACAAATCTATTTGTTTACATTCCCACCCCTAATTCGTGTATACTGTTTTCAATATACGTTGATCGAAGTCGTATTTTGTTTCCACAATATAAGTATAACTTTAGGCGATCGAACCGGATAGTACTGAGTATTTTATTTCGTACGGACTCAATGTACAAGGCAGCTTCACAATTAAAACACTTTAGTCAACTCACAACAATGTAAGTGGGATCGTTAAATATAGGGCAGCTTGGTACAAACATATCATACACCATATGCCACCTCAAGCATTTCAAACCTATTCGTGTCCTGTGAACCATAATGTTTAACGTTGCCCAATGCTATATCTGCCTGTGAATACATCTAGCATGTATAATATCAAATGTGTGGATACTAGTATTGAGCAGTAACTGGCTTAATTGGAAATGTAGTGAGGAACATATCAAATCATAACGTTGTAGTAATATATGGTAGTTCATAATGTGAATCTTTCGGCATAATTGACACAAATTTTTAGACGATGTCACCCTTAATTTAGACAATTGATAAATGGTACAGATTACCATATCTCTTTGACACGGATCTTGGAGTACGTGGTTGTTAACATCTGAACTTGGTGAGAGTCTTTTCCCGGCATGGAGACCACATACCACCTCGCAATTTTGTCAAGACCTGGATCTAACTGGAGCTGAACTGCCTCTGTTGATGAGAAGCCAGGCCACATGCCAACTGAGCTAACCAGGCATCCGAGCCCTTGTAGTGATTTACACAAACAAAATATATATAATGAACAACTTCTTCATTATTTACTCACATGCGTACATGCAATATAGGTTGATCAATATGTCAATTACTTCCAAAAACAATATTCGATCTAAACTCCATTCAACCTGGCTTCATAAATACGTCCAATTTGTACAATCATCGTGTAGACACTGAATACCATAAATAATATACATATGCATTTCTTAGTGTAGTGCAAGTTTTGTACGAATTCGTTAAAGGTCCGTAGGATTACTATGTGAATATATAAAGATAATACTGATTGTACCGTTACGATGCGAGTAATACTACTTACCACAGAATGACAAAGCCGATAGGATCACATCTAATACTGGTATCATGTCATCATTCAAACAACTTACTCAAGTAAAACAAACATAATCACAAATAACACTCAGTCTCGGTATTTGACTACACATTCTTTCACAATTGTGTATACAAGTATCATAAGAATATAGTTTTAACATTGTTCTTGGTAATGTATTTATGATTTCACTCGTATCACCAGTTGCAAAAGCGACAGCTGCATTGCTGTCGATGCACAGTCATTTTTACACTTTACAAATTATACGGCATCTCTTCCAGTTCTGGGGCCTCATGTATGTCCCTGTCGGCCTTTTTGCCCTCCTTACCACCCGCTAAATCCCCTTCTCCGCCCCCGTCCAGCCCCTCCACATCCTCTGCAGTGACCTTCCCCGCTGAATGGTCAAGTGTTTGTGACGATCCAGCCTCCAGATATCCCGAATAGGGTCTAGGGAATTCCCCTGTGACGTCATCCCCTTGGATCATGCTCCTTGCGCGACACCTCATGACAACAGCGTCCAGCTGCCCATCTCCACCCTCCCCATTACCAGACATAACCTCCTCATACATCGCCGTATCCTCTTCCACGCTTGCGTAGTGAAGCTCTTCCGTTGTCAGGTACTCGTCCCGCTGCGCATGCGCACCTGGCTGTTTCGTGTAGTCATTGACAACTCGTTTAGAAGGAGTCTTTCCATCTGGTAGTGGGAGTTCTGCACGGACGTTAGCGGGACGACGTCTGGACCAACAGATGCAACGTTATTGAATTAGGCCTAACACCAGTATCAGTGACTTTATTTACGAGGCTGTGAAGCGTGAAGATTTCAATCGCTATGCTGTGTAACTTTAGCCTTCGATGACTAAGACTGAATTACAGTAACTTATAATGTACAAATACAACAAAATATCGACACTTTTTTTTCTTTTTACAGACTTTTACCTTTTTCGTCGTAGAAAGACGGTCACTATGACGACAGTGATTATTACCACCACCGCGATCCCTCCACCCGCCGCCCCGGCTATCAGCTCTACTGAAGGTCCTACAAACATATTCAACACGTGTCCTTTCAACAGGTAAAAAAAGATATGTCACTAAACTGAAATGTGGGCTGAGTATCATCGGCGGATCCAGAAGGGTGTGTGTGGGTACGACCCCCCCCCCCTCTTGAAAAATTAATTTTGAAATATGTTTGAGAACATGGTGATCATAGTGGGACCCTTCAGCTGGCATCTCATAAAACTTTTCAGAGCAGAGGCATCAATTGTAGCAATCCAAACAATTATTGATGCCATATGATTTTCCAAACATTTATGGGTCCATTATGATATTCGAAACATTTTTGGGTGGTAATGATAATGGGCCTAAGTCCCCCCCACCCCCCGGCGAGTATAGCGCAAAACGTTAGCAAATGTCGTATAAGCACCGTGACGTCGCATAACCACCGAAAACGGAAGTGACGTCATAACCATGGGAAGACCCAAGCCTAAACAGGTGACCTTACTACTTCCGGGGTTACCGAGACAGGCCCGCTTCGCCCCAATTTCTTTTTAAATTGCGAGAACAGGGACATTGGTGGGTATTTAAAAGGACTTTATACCCAGGAGAGGCCAGGAAGCTACTTCAGAACATAGAAAGGCTCTGTCTTCTGGGACCCTTGAGTGCGCCCCAGACCCCCGTCCACAAGGGGCTCACTCCGCTTCTTCCTACATCATCGATCCGCCCCTGTATCGTTCCATCTAACCATATCCATGCAATATATCAAGTGAGACTTCAAACGTGTCCAACCTGGAGCCAAGATTACAAGAATGGTCACGATTTTCTTACTGTGTAAATCGACAAGTGGGATATCACCTAAACCGCTACCATCAACAAACACGGACCCCCCAAGAATTGTAAAAGAGCAAGAAAATGAGAAGGGCCCACCTGGTAATTTGAGTAGCATGACAAAACATTAGCTTGTAACGAAGGAGTGTCTGAGAATGTCAACCACAAGACCCCGTGTCTGACTACGGGGAAACTCAGTTAGGCCTACAGCTCTTCGTTATCCACAAATGTCTTTGACCTTCTGTAGAGCATGGTCCGTGGTGAAATGGTGACCCATTTTTGGCAATGTTAATATCTCGATAAATCGATAATTCTAGTTAGTTATCTCGATAAATTGAGTCACTTATCTCGATAAGTCGAGTTAGTTATCTCGACGAATCGAGCTAGGATCTCGAATCGACTCTTCGACCGATCAAATCCAATTGAAGTCCGTGAAATAGGTTCAAAACGACAAGAACATGTTGTAAGTATTCACAAGCTGCTGATTGAGTTGATGATATGCTTGAAAAAATGGATCTAGTCTGAGGGAATACTTGTGTATTTTCTAACCTGTATTTGTATCACATGCTTCTGAAGGAATACCATCTGAAAGAATAAACAAAATGCTTTAAATTCCTCACTAATTCAGGCAATGTCGAAGAAGATGCTTGAAAGTGATTTCTTCAGCTTTCAGCTAGTTCAGTTGATGCCAACAAATAAAGTGTATTATAGAGGGTAGACCCTACACGTTAAATTTTACATAAACACTGGGTAATATATTTCTATTCCGTCCCGATGGTTTGCGCGTACCTGTCGCATTGACACACTGGTACACAACGGCGACATGAGTGGACAGGGTCACCCCGTCATCTTCGCATTGGTCAGACATCACGTCTTTCATCACCACAAATCCACCACACGAAGATTTCCCTCTACACCCGTCGATAACCTCATTTGCATGTGCCTCGTTCTGGAACTTGAGCACTCGCCAGCAAGACGCTGATTGGTTGCTAGGGTAGTACATGCCGTAAAATACGTGTACCACGTGGACAAGGTGGTCGTCCGCGCAGGAAATGGTTGGGAAAGTGTCGCCAGCAGCTGCTATGGTCATTTGCCAGGTATCTGCAAGAAAACAAACACATTGATGCTTGCCTCAATCAGAGTCCCACCAAGTCAAGGGCAACTCTCCCATTATCTGATTATACAATTTATTAGGGAACGTGACCAACTCACTCAGATTCATTTTGAATATTGCATTACAATAACTAGGTTCAGTAGAAAAAGACTGTGTTGTTGTTTTTTTTTTCTCTCTCTAACTGGGAGAAAATAGAAACAAAATATTGGTTCTGCAAAGCGATCACCATGCAATTGATGCCCAATATTGTATCAAAAGGGTTCACGGTGAAAAAGACGAATGAACAAATAACACAACCTTACATGTTAGCCTAGGCCTCTATAAGGAAGACTTGGCCTAGGCAATGACAAGTTACCTGTATCCGGAGCCAAGCAGTCTACGCCAAGTTGTACGTAGTGAGGGCGGGTAGGTGTACAGTCACCATGGTAACTGATGTCAGCGTGTAGTCCCTGGCAACGATCGCATGCCAAGCGGCCAGTGCAGAGATCCGTGATCTCGCGGTAGTATCGCGTGCGCTCGTCCATGGATACCACGCACGGATCGTCATAGAAACCGTAGTGAAGCGAGGCAATGTGTATGGAGCGCGGGAACGGGCAAATCTGCATGTCAAACAGTTCGCCTTTCGTACGCCGAACTGGGATGAAACACAAGAAACCGTGACTAGAGATATTTGATATATGGTATTCGATACGAAGCACTATCAATTCCAGCAGACTTATTATAGAATGTACCATCAGTTATGGCTTTTTGCATAATGAAAATATGCCTAATATCAAATGAAAAGCCTAATTTACGACGGGTGTGGATTTTGCTGTGGTACATAAACTTTTCATTTTGATGGTCTAATAATTACATGCAACATAAAACGGTTAAGGTCATATTTACCTACGACTCTGATGGACGGAGCAGTGGTGGTCTCTGTCTGCGAAACTGTCGGTGGCAAGGTCGTCACATTGTCGGGTTCTTCTGAGCCGGAACCTGAGAATGTGAGAAATGTAGGCCCTAAGCCTCGGGTTCAATGGTGTTCAAGTCACAATGCGTTTTGGAAAACTCAAGGTAAGTTTAATTTGTGTTCAATTATTTGCCGCTCAAATGTTGCAGTGGATAATGAGGCGCTGTATACATGTAGCAGTACTCATAGAATACATCGAGATAGCTCTTAGATCTATTTCAGATATATTATTATTATTATTATTATTATTATTATTATTATTATTATAACATGTATGGACATACCATAACATACGTACCTTGTGTTGTGGTTGTGTCGGTTACAATTATACTTCCAACCACGACCAGCAAACCAACAATGACGAAACCACCGCTGGACATTTTTGCTTGTCAACAAATTACTATCATTTAATTCGAATCATTCCGATGTCGATTATCAATATGACTATCATATAAAATAATTATCCGACCGCTTGTACACTGTATTCATGCGTTTCTTCCTGCATATTTATACGGTAAGTTCACACTTTTCCTGCACCTGAAATAAATCCAGTCAAACCAACTCAGTAGGCTTGAGCCACTCACATTACATATATACATATTGCCTGGATGCCAAACCTAATATTAGGTCTACATTTATCATGTTATTCTATGTGATAAACCATGTGTAAGTTCTTTATAATACGCGTTACATATTATACATACATATATGCGAAAACGGTGTCTTGTACAGAATTAGAGTATCGCGGCATATTGTTAAGGAATCTAAACCACATAGGGTTATGTCGTTCAAAAGGTTGGCTTGTTTGTTAGAAAATGAGGAAGTTTGCCCAAGATTGCAAAAAATATATATGTTTACCGAACAATTGATGGCGTGGAAGTGAATAGACCTTTAAATCTGGCTTGAATGTATTTATTAAGCGAAAACTTCTTGGTGTGGTATACATATTCTTTGAAGCTGCTAAGAAAATATATAATTGTTTCTAAAGAAAACAGCAAAACTCTTGATATGGTTTGTATATTCATCAAAGCAGCCAAGAAAATACATGATATAATTGTCTGTCGAAAAAATATGTACACCCTGATGCAAAATATGTATTGCGTGGTCAGACTATTTATTTGTATTCCAATATGCAACCCCTCTCAAATTTAAATTGTAAATAGGAAAAGTCTGAAAACAGATTATCTAAGCACAACTTAGAACGTTGGCGAATGAAGTCACATAAAATGTGTGCTTACATACATAATGCTTATGACGATTTACATAGTGCTTCTGTTCCAATGTTCATTTTTTTACATAATACCGATCTAGAGCCTAACACATATCACATGAATATTAGATAATGTTTATATCAACTCCGTCTTTATATCAACTCCGTCAATATGATGGTGTCGTCTGAGCGATTGTCGGCCCTCTTTAGAACTGACAAAAGTACATCATGCGAGAGCTGCAGGTTGAATCCTCCCACAGGCCAGGCGGGAACACGGCGGCCTTTAGGCACTCGTCATTGAGGTCATCGGGCTGTCCACCGGTCCACCTTGACCACGTGGCTGGGACGTTGCTAGGCAACCACGTGAAGTTGTTTAGCGGTGATCCGGGCAGCCTCCTTGCCCCCAGCCAGTATGGATCGAGCCAGGTCACAGTTATCCCCGAAGACGCTGCCAAATTAGGGATGTATTAAAACATGACTAGGCTGGATGTGTCGTCATAGATATGAAACCAATATCTTGAAACAAAATCCTGGTCATTACACCAAATGGGGACAAAATAAACACACATCACACACACATATATGCCCGTCTTGTTCCATACTTGCCTTCATGTTTTCCTCCATTTAATATACATACCACCAATGGTTACCTATCATTAACACTTGTTTTTTAGGTATATCCCTAAGGCATAATGCACATTCATTTTTGTGTTCCATCAGTCAAATTCTTTTCAGTAATAAAAAGTGCAAGCGAGAAATATGTATCGACTTATTATTCAAGTCTCCAGCAGTTCACAATCTGTTCGACACATAGCTACAATTTTTCACATTGTTTTTCAATGGCTCACACCATGTTTAACTACATAATAATATATCTTTAAGGATAATAATACTACTAGTAGATATTTCTCGGCAACAGTCAAGTACGGAATTTTTTTTTGCATTAAATACTCTCAGTACACACTTGTCTCATTCTCATTGTACAGGATATTTTGTTGTTTCATGGCGGTTACCGTAGAGTCTTTTTTTTATTCAAGAATATTGTTGATATACAATTAATCTACTTTCCTACATGTACAAGATCACGACAATATATTTTTGAACAACAATGACCCTTTGTCAATACAACCGTAACTTATTGGTTGTACATTTTACAATATCATATCCTATTATCACTTACTTGCAAGGTTGTTCAACGCTTCACTCTCTTCAAAAGTCAGGATATCTGCCAGGTGAGTACCGGGGTTGAGTTTGGGACACATCTCAAAAGCCTCGTCCCAGGTGAGGTCGTACCCGTACGTGTGACAAACTGACTGGTCACTGCACAGGCCTGTATCAGAATAAAATGTACAAGGAAGTCAGTGAAAATTTCAAATCGCAGAATAGCTTTCTGAAGTTTTATAATCATGATTTGATACGTTTATAATAACTCCCCAAGAGGTATTACAATAGTGTGAAGCCAAACTTTTGTTAGGAGATCTGATCATAAAGTCACGTCTACGTTTCCCCCCAAAATTTATGTAAGAGTTTTAGACAGTGTTGTGACCATCCGTAGCAAGATACCCCCCCCCCCCCCCACACACACCCACACACACAGAAACACACATAAAGTAACTAAAAGTTCAGCTGCCAAGAATATATACACGATATGGTTGATTTGAAATGAAAATAAGTATAGATCCATGAACTAGGGCTGGAAAAGTTTGCATGGAAGTCCAGACACCATCAGGTCGACGAGTCTTTATACAGTAGGCCTATAGGGATATTATGGTTTATATAGGGATGTTAGGGGTATTAGGGATTAACATTGACCCGATCTTGAATATTTTTCTGCATGTCAGCATTTTGAAGGTTTGCTTGATATTTCATCTTCGTAACGATTTTCATTTGCTGAGTTCACCATATAATTTTCTCGATTTGTCTGCAAGTCCGTAAGATATTTTAGTGTGTTTTTTAGATGTACAAATAGACCACAATATCAAAAATTTATTACTGATAGTACCGGTTCATGACACAAAATCTCACGTTTGTCGACTTGCTCGAAGTACGTTGACGAACTCTCTACCGCCAGGTCGAGGGATGGTCGAGTGCTTGCTGACAAAATCTCACAGCTTCCCAGGCCGTTAGACAAGTGTCTCATATTGAATCCTTCACAGACGGTAGACCCACTACTTAAACACCGATGCGCACATTCCATTTGCAATAGGTTTGGGTGTGTAGCGGCTACCGTCTGGGTAGACTTGATGTTCTCACCGTGAATTGCAACAAAAAGACCGGTCCGCTCACCGGTTATAATGAGTGGATACATGAATAATATCATACACATTGTCTTAGAATGCTGTAACTTGTACATCCTGATACTGCTGTCGAAATACCCTCCTTGGATGTTGTGGAATTGTTTGACTAACCTTTGTCCTTGTATCGGTAGGTTTTCTTTATTTGGAGCCCAAATTTTTAACTTCAGAATTTCTAGCAAAAACTTGTCGCACTAGGATCACAAATGCCGCGTGTGTAAAATTCTTTGCTCATATAAAGGAAGCAAAAAAAATTTAAAACCCCAGTCATACAGCAGGGAATATTTCTACGAACCAAATACGTTGGTTGAACATATTATGAGCAACGTTGTTCTATCAGAGTTACTAATAAACTAACATGACACATAATCGTGACTCGAAGCACAACAAACTGCAACGCCACAACAAACTGCAACGCTATATCAACACTGTCTTTTGTCCGTGTCTATTCGCCACTATGTGACTGGTGCTTATCATTCAGCATTTCCCAGCAGGGAAAGAACGTTGTTAGAAACCACTTATTGTTTAAGGAAAAATATAGACACTCTGATATGAATGATGCAGAACGAAGCATTTACATGTTTTCGTGACCAGACAAAATCACACTGATTGTGTTACATGTTTTTTTTTTATTGACAAGACATATTATCCAGCGACGCAGGAAATATGATGTTCGCCTAATCCAAATGACTGTGAGCTGAATAAAATATTGTGTCCTTCACGTCACATGTCAAGTAAATGTTCTATGTTGGTACGCTCAATGGTGGCCATTTGTGTACATACACTGCTCATACATTGATGCCTGCCTATGCATACGGTATTACGTTCACGATGATCCGAATAGAGAAGAAAGTCACACATGATCAACATTCGTCCACATATATATCACATGATACGGAATCATTGGAAGGAAACTTGATATAAACCAATAGTTTTCGGGAGAGCATCCTAATATCTGCCTTCACTTGATTTCTGCAGCGGGAATTGAAAGAAAAACTTATCCCAGAACATCCCGGAATTAATCTCTAACTTTTGCAGAAACCATAGGTGATGTAAATACAAAATGAAGACGCTGCTTAGTTTTAGTATGAAAACTGTCACCATGGTCGTGACCATGGTAACCAAAGGTCGAGGGCACCAGACCAGTCTCAAAAACCTATTATTAAAGTATCTGATAGTGTGGTACAGAGCAACTAAAAAATTCACTAACTTTCATGAAAATTAGTTGATTACGTGAATAACGTGGTCCAGTGTGGGTTACATATTCTTTGTGTCTTTCTGTATTTTGGCCCACCTTGCCATATAAAGATATTCCAATATTCACAGCTTGATCATGTATGACTAAAATTAATCGATATTCATAGGACATGGTCGGTGCTGACCAGTAAGGCAACTGAAATTTGTCAACAATACTGACTTCGCTATGCACGAACGATTTTCCCAGAAGAGGGCATGTAATGCAAGGTGGGTCTTTATACCGAATGACTTCAGTGAATTTACGCCAACTGCAAATTCATTGAAGTCTTTCAGTAAAGACCCACGTTGCATTTAATGCCCTCTTCTGGGAAAACCTTCCATGCATAACATAGTCAGTATTGTTGACAATTTTTAGTCGCCTTACTGGTCAGCACCGACCATGTTCTATGAATATCGATTAATTTTAGCCAAGCATGATTGAACTGTGAAAATTGGAATGCCTTTATATGGCAACGTGGGTCTAATTACAGGAAGGCACAAACAATTTGTACCTATGGATAATGCAGGTCCCCATTCAGATCCGTCATTGGCTGCAACATACATGTGTCATGATTTGATTTCGAAAAGACGTGAATTGTTAAGTGTATGGGTTGTTGTCAATTTGCATGGTATTTGACATGTTTGGTGTGTTTACTCAACGAGAAATGCGCAAATTATTGGTACTGAAAGTGAAAGTCTGCTCCGGTAGGTCTACTACCCACCTTCCGTTACCATAGCAACTGTCCCATTCATTTTCCACCAGTAACCAATATAATTTTATTGTGACAATACAGTGCAAACCCTTTCAGTACAATTGGTAAAAAATGTAGGTGTCTATAAGCTTTCTTCGTTCATGAGTTGGAGACAAATTCCGGGAACATGTATACTAAGACACAGCACACTGACCGAACTTTTAATGTGAAAACTCGAAATTCGTTTGTTTACCTTCACATTGTTACCCTTGTCATTCCTGCAGAGTAAACATTCTAGGACGAGATCGGGTCCTGGTACGACTCAGAGGGGCTAAAATTTTGTCTTCAACTCCTTTTGTTTGATCTCAGACTTTCAAACAATCATCAACGTGACATTGTGTATCCGAAAACGATTTTTAGGGCTCAAGTGTTCTATTTGACGTTGAATTATGGGTAAATTTGGAGGTGAAAATATCTGCAAGAGGTGCAGTTTTGTATATTTTGACTAAATCAATTTTGGATAACACTACGAGATATATTTATCATGATTTTTGTTTAGTTGTGAATGAACTAGTATGCATGTTTTCGATATGAAAACTATGGTGAGCTATAATCATCGAAATCATATGCTGCGTTAAAATAGTTCCGTCCTAAGTTGGACCTTCGTGTTCATACTGAATTTGATGCACAGTAATCACACCAAAAGTCACATCACATTACTTTGATCACGACGGAAGTCTTCAGAAAGTCCATTAAATGAAACAGCGATAGGCCCGAGCTTCACAAACTACTATTGGCACATCTAATACAACAGAAAATTATCCAAGTTGGTTTGGTGTTATTACTCTTGATAAATTACATTAAACAATCTTATTTTCTTCAGGAGCAACATGAATATGGACATGTCTTTTAAACTATTTCATTTTGGCTAAAAAAATGTCACCTAAACTACAATTTAATCTTCTAATTCTCCGACCTGGTGAACCTTGAACGTTTTCTCATTTACTTGTACCATGTGTGAAAATGACCAAGGGTCACATTTGGCCCAAGTAGCGCACCTTACTCTGTTAATACTACTCACCCACTAAATGTATACCATATTAAATCCGTCTGGCACATATTTAATCTTCATTGAATTTAGAAGAAATAGTAAGCTGCGCTACATGGGCCTGACATGTTATAAGTTGAGTGCGTGTATACGAAGTTTGGCCCAAGTATCATACACTGCGCCCTAATACTACTCGTCCACTGAAAGCATACCATTTAATCCGTTTCGCACCTTTTTAATCTTTATTGAATAGAGAGGAAAGCGCAGGATATGATACTTGGGCCCGAAGTTTGATACGAAATGTGTATTGAAAGAACATCATCATGCAACCATGTTACAGGCAAAGCACGCTTTGATCTCTAGTGACACAAGAAATATAATATCCGCCTACTGTAAGCAAGGTAAGCAGTGAGCTTAAGGATTGATTGCATGTGATCGTCATGAACCTGGCAGTGACCAGCTGTCCATTCACTTATAATGTAGATATAAAGGTAACAAATTCATGAATTCACACACTTCCAACCAACGTGAAACTTTGCCTTTCTGATTGTTAGCCATCAAGGATTACTAACCGAGACTCTGTTTCTTACTAAGCAATGTTAAATTTGTTAAATTCATCGTTTTCATATGTCATTTTCCGACCTATTTCTCAGTCTACAAAATACACTCACAACAATGCGAGCGAAAGGATTATGATGTGCAGCAAATAGCTAGTGAGGCCAGTAGAACTCACAGGTGATATGCACTCGGGTGCACCGAGGTGTTTGGGATTATGAATGTTCAGCTCATTGTATTCATTTCACAGAAAGTATAGCCCTAGATATTCTCATTATTTTGACGACAACAAGGAATAAATATATGCAACAGCCAGTGCTTGTCAAGCAGAACACTCGAATCTTCGTTTTGGTGAAACGTATAAAATGATTAATCTAATCGTCAAATTGCACAGCTTTCGTGATATCATTTATGAAACCATGTCTCGGTTCATCATCCATGCGTATTTGTGTGTGTGCTAGCCAGGTTTTAGGTTAGGGGATTGTATTGTTTTGGTGATTTTATTACCTTTACTTTCACATTATAAGTCAATGGAAAAGTGCCTCAGTACAGTCACCGGTAAGTTACGTGCAATCAAACCTCAACAAAATACTGTGTCCTTTGTCCGACTTGTTTCGTACGCGCTGAAGCGCTCAAAGGTGTCTATTATGCGTGCATGTATACTTTAATCAAAGGAAGCCTTTGCTTCAATGTTCACTTGTTGATACTGGTATATGCATGCAGTGATATTATGCTTTATGGTAGGTATGATTGTTATATGGTCAATGTTCACCCACTTATGAATCGATCTTATTCGTTGAGTTTTGTGACACAACGGAAGGAAATTAAAACGAACGAAAGAATACTAGTATGTCTCGGGAAGACACGCAAATCCAGATGTACGCCTATGTTTTGATGTATTTTGCCTTTTTGTGGATAATACGTGAGCTGAAATTATGTTTCCTTCATGGTATGCTTTTTCTTTCTTCAGAATTCCGAGCAGAGAAACTGAAAGATTATCAAGACACGAAGTTTTGTAGACTTGTGAATACCTGCCAATTGTTAGTTTGCATTCCTAATGTTGTGCCTGTCGATACAATGTATGAAGTTCAACTCGAATTACGATTTTACTCTGATCTTTACATCAGAGTAAACATTCAAGGACTGATTGCACGTAACATACGTTTCACCAAAACGAACATTCGTGTCTTCCATTTGACAAACACTGGTTGCTGCGTATATGTATACTTTATTATGGTCAAAATAATAAGGAGAATATATAGCGCTATACTTTCTGTGAGATGAATACAATGAGCTGAACATTCATAATCCCAAACACCTCGGTGCATCCGAGTGCATATCACCCGTGAGTTTTACTAACAGCACTAGCTATTTGCTGTAGATCATAATCCTTTCGCTCGCAATGTTGTGAGTGTATTTTGTCTACTGAGAAATAGGTCGGAAAATGACATTTTGGAAAAAAAATATTTTAACAAATTTAACATTGTTTAATAAGAAACGGAATCTCGGTTGCTAATCCTTGATGGCTAACAACCAGAAAGGAAAAAAATCACCATGATTGGAAGTATGTAAAGTTATGAATTTGTTACCTTTATATTCACACTATAAGTGAATGCACAGCTGGTCAATTCAAGGTTCATGATAATTACACGCAATCAATCCTTAAATGGAACAACAGTGCGGTTGTGTATATTTCATCGTCTTTACATTGCATTTTTGCTTACTTGATAGCAATGGAACCGCGATATGTGTAGCTATAAGTCCTAAATATTCTGAAATACATGCGTTTATCTGATCACATTCACCATTTAGATCATACAACACAATTGTACATGCAGTAAACTGTACAAATGAAATTCAGTCATTTCTTTGAATTATTTATGCCCTTTGCATACAGTAGGCCTACATGTGCCTTCAACAACCGATGGGCCATATACTCTCTGTATTGTGCTTTATATCCCCTAAGCACCCCGCCTTTTATCAACTATTAAACGTTACTTCCCAATAAATTTGTCACGTTAAAACGCAATGTCTCCGAGTGTTCAGATCCTGCTATACATACGTATGCTTTTATGTGCGTGAAACTGATCAGTATCATTGAATCATTTATTATTAGATCAACTGCCAAGTGAATGGGGTATTCCGGAAAACTATACTGAGAGGCGTCTGTGGTAGTTAAATTAATGGGGCAACCTAATTAGTGTATCTCATGCAGGTATACTAATTAGGGAAAGTGTAGGATTCATTCAGCTGACCAGCAAAATTTGAATTTTGTACACAGTGGTCGTTTGTTTGTATTCACAGATTCATCCGCTCTCGTTGCAAACGAGTAAAAAATCTGGAAAAAGATTAGAGCTTTAGTATATATATAGGGGAGATGACATAAAATGTGTGCCTATAAATGGTTAATGACGATTCACATAGTGCTTCTGTTCCAATGTTGATTTCTTATATATGTAGAGCCTATCACACATCATATGGATATCACATTAATTATAATAACTCAGTCAATACAATGGTGTCGTAAAACAGATCTGAACGGTTGTACTTTGCCTATGATGCCCTCTTCAGAAAATCAGAACTGACAAAAGTACATCATGCGAAAGCTGCAGGTATAGTCCCCCCACTCGCCAGCCCAACCCACGGCGGACGATAGGCACTCGTAGTTGAGGTTGTTGGGCTGTCCACCGTACCACCTTGTCCACGTGGCTGGAACGTTGCTAGGCAACCACGTGAACTCGTCCAGCGCGTCTCCAGGCAGTCTTCTTGCACCAATCCAGTACCAGCCTATCCCACTAGAAATCCCCATGGAGACTGTGAAACAGAAATAGCTTTATTAGATGAAACTGAGTTTAGAATCGATACAAATTTGGAGAATCCTGGCCACGGCACCAAATGTAGAGTGGACCATTCCAGCAAACCATTTAAAGACTTTACACTATCTTCATGAGGCAAAATATAGATGCGAATTTTTTTTTTTGCCATTACGAAGAGCAAGTAAAAGCCTCCAGACACTCCATCATGCAGCTCACAATCTATTCGACACAGGGTTACAACTCTCACTCACTTGCAAGGTTGTTCAACGCTTCACTCTCTTGAAGAGTCAGGATATCTGCCAGGTGAGTACCAGGGTTGAGTTTGGGACACATCTCAAAGGCCTCGTCCCAGGTGAGATCGTACCCGTACGTGTGGCACACCGACTGGTCACTGCACAGGCCTGTGTCAACAGTAATATATATGTTAGCGGGTAAGAATCGTCATATCATAGAGTGGCGTCATTTTGGTGTTTTTAAAATCATGAGATCATGCGACTTCATGGTCAAATATCCCCTCCCCCGAGCAAATTCAAGTTTGAGGCCAAATGTAATGATATGTACACGATTTCGCGCTCCTCCAAATCATGTTGCTCGAAATTTTTGTGGGAATAAATGATTCTAGAAACTTTTGTGAACCTCCACGGGAAGAAATCTCAGTCCTCTCCTGAAGTGACTAAAATTGAGTTTTCTTCACTTACCGCATCGGGCCTGATCCGTGGCACAGACAAATACCATTATATCTTGTTATCTCAGGACTACCATCTCGCCACAGGTATCATTTCACCACAATGAGATATTTCAATACATAGTTATCATCACATAAATATCTAATCGTATATTTTATATTGAAAGCTAAAACTACTACAAACTTGAACATGATAACATATACAGTAGTATTGTATATAAAAACTCACGTTTGTCGACTTGCTCGAAGTACGTTGACGAACTCTCTACCGCCAGGTCGAGGGATGGTCGAGTGCTTTCTGACAAAATCTCACAGCTTCCCAGGCCGTTAGACAAGTGTCTCATATTGAATCCTTCACAGACGGTAGACCCACTACTTAAACACCGATGTGCACATTTGATCCGCGATAAGCTGGGGTATGTAGCGGCTACTGTCTGCGTTGATTTGATATTTTCACCGTGAATTGCAACAAAATGTCCAGTCCGATCTCCGTTTATGAAAAATGGCTGCAAAAATAATAGGCCTATCACAGAAAGTGCTATATCCTGTAACTTGTACATCATGATAATGCAGTCAAAACAAACTTTCCGATTCTTGTAAATATATATATATAAGTCTCTTGTCGTAGGTTTTAGTAGGTTCTTTACTTTGAAGTCATGAATTTCCAACCTAGAACTTCAGAATTCATTCTAAAAGATGTCCCGACAGATTCACAATTAAGTTTTCTGCCGTGTAGATACCCTTTCCGGCTGGTGTAGGGGAAGCAGCCACTTCCTTACAGGCTGTGTCAATTATTCTCTCTAACGTTCAATATTACCGATCAGTGAGGGAGCGCTCAGTCAGTCCCTACTCCCACGTATCGAAGGAGAGCAAAAACATAAACAAGGCATTTCTTAAGCCACATTCTCACTGTGTCGGATTCGTGTCCGAATCACCCCGGACAAGAATCCGGGAGGAAACCGTGATGGCCAGGAGGCCGGGAAGCTCCGGTGGATCTGTAGCTTAGTCACGACAGTCCTGCATGGGCCAGTGGTCAGTCCGGATGGCTACGAAAACTTTCAAAATGTTTAATTCTTCAAGGGTGATCCAGGATCTGAACTGAACTGGGATGAACGGGTCGAGACTAATCCGGCACTGTGAGAAATGGTCTTAATTCATCGCCTAGATTGGAATGTTATTTCTTAAACAGAACTGACAGAATCAAACAAATATTCCGTTCAATTTCCTCCAAAATTCCTTCGCTCATCTTCAATTTGCACTGATATGGTAACGGGTGGTTCACGGTAATGAGATGGCTAGAAAAAATTCAACACTTGATGTAAAAAAGAAAGAAAGAAGATATTTGCTACTCGAAATATTTAGCAGGGCTTTGACATTCATAAATCTGGGTTTCGGTCATATTTTGACTATTATACAATCAATTGAAAACGAAAACGGCCAGGTTTGTATCTATTTTAAATGTGATACGCACATAATATGTGTATTTATTAGGTCAAAACAAAGTTTTATGGTTCTGGTTAGGCGCGCGCGTCACTACAATCCCTGCGCATCACTCGTTTTTAAAAAAAATCGCGCGCATCACTTTCAGAGAGCCGATTTTTTTTAGTAAATTGACACCCGTACATCGATTTTGGAGAGATAATGATCGAGTAAAATGGTCCTGTTGTCTTCGACGACATTGCAAAATTTGGTGTATGCATGGATGACCATATTGCCCAAATTCGTTACAACTTACAGGTGCATTTGGGGTTGTATTTCCACTTATTTCTCGTGAAATCGGACTGTATGTTACAGAATATTTGTCAAAATTTGTCATTAACTTCTATTCTAATTATTTTGATATATTCAAAAGATTATACTAGTACACATATCAACTATATCGCTGAAAAATACAGTTAAAAAAAAAAATTCAACTATATCGCTGAAAAATACAGTTTAATTCTCTATAATTCTGGCAATTGTAGTTTGATTCGAGCTTTGATTTGAACGTAGTAGGTATATATTAGTTCTATTTGTAGAATAATTTGACAGTAATCCCCCCGCTCCCCCCCCCCCCCAAAAAAAAAAATAATAAAAAAGCCCACCTCCTCACACAGTCAATCTGCTGATACATGTCGCAATGTCTTCAACACGCTACCACACACTCATTCTTGACATGCACATGACACCATAGATACCAGAAACTCACATACACGCGCACCAAGGCGCCCACAGGCTTTAAAAAAGGCGACGCACACATGCAGGAGAGAGTCATAGCCAGTAGGCGTGGGGTCTGAGGCCCGCCTAGGGCCCCAGAAGCTGAAGGGGTCTAGATGCTCTCTGGTTGAATCTAGGCGTTTTGCGGGTACCTAACACAGTCTTAGTTAGATCCGATTTTTGTGTGATGAAAATTATATAACGTAGATAACGTAAGCCTATATTCAAGGTACCTTTGGACAACCATACCCCGTTACATAGTTAGCGTCATTGCGGTTGTGCATCAAAGTTTCTATCGAGCCTGAAATTTGAGGATGTGGAGAAGACCATTGGAAAATATAATGTACAATTGTCCGATAACATGATAAGACAATCAATACGACAACCAGTACGATGACACGCATGACACGTGATCACATCAGGCCTAAAAATATTTTGTTGTTTCTCGTCCCCTCCCGCCTGTGTTCAAAAGCAGCCTCCCGGATTTTTTTATTTGCGATTCTCAAATAAAAAATAAAAAGTTCTCCCGCCCCTATTTTGAGCATAGTGAAAGATCGAGAAACCGAATCGCAGCTTGCAACTTAGGCATATATTTAACTTACCTCCTTGTTTTCACTCTCCGCCAAATGAGACAAAGACGCTACCAGTTTTCAAAAACAGTCATTCTATGTGGTTACGTGTATGTAAAAATACAGTATACAATTGTGATCAAGAATTGATTTACTATATTCCTCATGTTATACTTCAAAGGACATAATATATTAACTGACAGAATGTTTCTCAACAATTACTCATCATTGAAATATATTATCAACTGATGGTTTTTGATAATAATACTACTAGTACACAGAATCATCCTGTCTGTGCTGCCTGCCATAATGATGGCACACCAGTAGTGTGCCCGGGCAAGAGGTTTCAAGCCCAAATAAATCAAGCCTCTAGAAATGAAATCATTAAAGTCATGTGTTACACATGATTTCAATTCAAAAGGCTTGATTTATTTGTGCTTGAATGCGTCTGTGCGCAAGTGTTTTTTTTTCTTTAATCAATCATTGAATAAAATTTATTTTCATTTGTGTGAAATGCCGTCCCACCAAAAATAAAAAGTGCCTCCCTACCCAATTTTCTCTTGAGCTGAGGACGGTATTTTTTGCAAAATAAAAGGTGAAAAATAAAAAATAAAAGTCTCTCCCCACCCAGTTTTGAAAAAATAGGAGGACGAGAAGCAGAAAATTAATTTTTTTAGGCCTTACATCATAAATTAACAAGTCACAACACGACTTCTGCAACACGAGGTGGATATTTATGCAGATTTTTAAGACAATTATATAGTACATGTAGTACAGAGAAGTTAGAAGAATTGTGATCATATAATGGATGAAATATACAGACTATTGTAAAGGGATATAGACAAGAATACTTTGTGGAGAATGGCGTTGAATTTGGAATACTTTGTCGGACGATACCACACAATGCTCCACGCCGCACTATACGCGGGGCAAAATAGAGGCCGAAGAATTTCTCTTCTACATATTGATATTTTGGTATAGAAAGAAATCATTTGGTATAGAAAGAAAACGGATGCTGTTTTGTATCACGTTCCGTAACGAGGGCCTATTAGTAGGCCTATGCATATACGTGTATTTGTGTCGATGTTGCATCCCGCGTTGTGCATATATCCTGCACGTCTTCGTTGAAATGCATTGTGCAACACTGCGGGTCCAATCAATTTCCGGTTTCCGGGAGTGCAAACAGTCAGGTTTGGAATTGGTGAAAACTTTTGTGTTTCAAACTTGGCGAACCTACATGTACATGAATGAGTCCGATATGGTATGGTTATGGTGTTGCGCGATCATTGATATGATAGGCTTAGGCCATCAGGTTTAAACAAGACATGAAACGGAGTCTAAAACATCACAGGAATAGGTAAAAACCTCAAGGCCTACATTTTCCTGTAACAAAATGAAATGATTACAGTGTATTTTTTAATTTGGGCTCAAAACACAATGGCTGCAATTGCTTTTGAAATACTAGTAAAAAAATACTCATCCGCTAGGTATTTAAGAATATACACTGTATACAGATAGAAAAAGGTTATTTTCTATTATTATAACCATAAAAGCTTAAACCCTTTGCAAACGCATTTCCTCCATCTTCGTCCATCCACTATTTTATCTATGGTCAAATGTTCACATTTTTTTTTCAAAAAGAAGAATGTTACCGACAATTTCAACCGTGACCTAACTGACCTTAAATCTGATGACCTTGGAATGTCAAAACGATCATTCTAGTCGAAAACCCCCCACCATATTATGCTTTGTCGAACTAATATATTGTACATTTCACCGGTAGCCTTTCTAGAACTTGGACTATTGTCCACACTGTTCAATTGATATATATTGGGACAATATATATTGATATATATATTGGATGGCAAGAACAAAAAGCGCTATTGATATGATATGTGGAGATACATAATCGCAAAAACACTCATCCGTCGATTTTCACTGTATGAGTGTTTATAGTGCGGATCTTGTCCTTCCTCATTTTGAACAGAATTACTGTCATTGTTTGCAAACCTACTGTATTGTACAGCTGTGAGATAATGGTGACCCCATAACGATCCACGGATGAAAAGAATTCTTTGTACTGGAGATTGGTTCTTATGGCTACACTATAATTATCACACAATGTTGTTTCACGTGGGTTAGTGTATTGGTTCCTTGGATATACAAACAGCAGAATGAGGATATGAGCAAATAGAACAACATGCGCTCAACGCAACTATTATTAAGGCATTTCGGCAAAAATGCCTTTATGGTTTTAGCAGAATTTTTTTTTTTTTTTTTTTTTTTTTTTTTTTTTCTTTTTTTTCTTCTTCCGCCACTTTTGGTTTCCGGACGATAACTTTAGATTGCCTTGACGGATCCTTGTCAAATTTTCACCGCAAGTCAGAAATGATATGAGGAAGAACCCTATTCTTTTTGAGCCGGATCGGAGGTCCGTGAGGTCCGTGAGGATGAAATAAAGGCTAATTTTAAGACTTGGTTTCCGGACGATAACTGGAAAAATATTTATGCAATAGTTGCAGAACTCTGCATGGAGGTTCATATGCCACCAGGGAAGAACCCTATTGATTTTGGGATTGATCCGTCAAACGACCTTTGACCTAGAGGTCAAAATAATTTTTTGCTGATTCATCCTTGAGGCTTCCTGCATATCTCGGAAACCGTGCGTCATAGAGCGAAACGGACGTTATTTTCGGACTCGTCGCCCTAGACAAACATCTCTAGGGTGTACTTTTTTTTTTGATCCGGCTCCGAGGTCCGTGAGGTCCGTGAGGATGGAATCGAGGAACTTGGTTTCCGGACGATAACTCAAAAAATATTCAGGCAATAGTTGCAGAATTTTGCACGGAGGTTTATATATCACCAGGGAAGAACCCTATTGATTTTGGGATCGATACCTCAAACGACCTTTGACCTAGAGGTCGAAATAATTTTTTGCTGAGTCATCCTTGATTCATCCTGCATATCTCGGAAACGGTGCGTCGTAGAGCGAAACGGACGTTATTTTCGGACTCGTCGCACTAGACAAACATGTCTAAGGGGTATTATGGATGAACTTTGACCTTGACCCGAAATTTTTTTGCCGAGTCGGCATTTTTCGTTTTCGTCGATATCTCGGAAACGGTGCGTCGTAGAGCGAAACGGACGTTATTTTCGGACTCGTCGCACTAGACAAACATGTCTAAGGGGTATTATGGATGAACTTTGACCTTGACCCGAAATTTTTTTGCCGAGTCGGCATTTTTCGTTTTCGTCGATATCTCGGAAACGGTGCGTCGTAGAGCGAAACGGACGTTATTTTCGGACTCGTCGCACTAGACAAACAGGTCTACGGGGAATTATTGATGAACTTTGACCTTGACCCGAAATTTTTTTGCCGAGTCGGCATTTTTCGTTTTCGTCGATATCTCGGAAACGGTGCGTCGTAGAGCGAAACGGACGTTATTTTCGGACTCGTCGCACTAGACAAACATGTCTAAGGGGAATTATGGATGAACTTTGACCTTGACCCGAAATTTTTTTGCCGAGTCGGCATTTTAGGTTACCGGACCTTTGGTCCGATAACCTATTGCCGTGGCGTTGCGTCCGTCGTCCGTCGTCCGTCGTCGTCGTCCGTCGTCGTCCGTCGTCGTCCGTCTACATTTTTATCTTTAAAGTTTACAATCGAATCTTTCTGAAATTTTGCACAAAAATGCCTAAAAATATTTCGAGAGGGAGGTATTTTTTAGTTTTTTGATTTTCGCAATTATTTCAAAATGGCGGCCGTTTTCGTCGAAAAATGGCCAATTTTGGACTTTGGCTGTCGTTTTCTCAAAATCTGTTCAGTAACTTTTTTTCTAATTCATGCATAACACTCCTCATATGTACCTCTGTGACATGTATAAATTTCGTTGCCCTTGAATCGCTCGAAGTGGGCCATTTTGGGCCCAAACTCGGCCCAAATGGGACTTTCCCATGTTAAATTCTCCTATGCTTTATAATGGGACACATTAAGCCTAATATCTCACTTAATATTGAGATTAGAGACTAGGAATCAATTGTGGACATATAGGAAATGATATATGCTGAATATTGTCGTGACCTTGAATTTAACCTTTGACCTCATTTTCAAGGTCACAGGACAAAATGGCTAATATCTCACTTATTATCGACTTTACAGCTTAGGATTCAATTGTGAACATATAGGAAATGATATATGCTGAATATTCTCATGACCTTGAATTTGACCTTTGACCTCATTTTCAAGGTCACATGACAAAATGGCTAATATCTCGCTTATTATCGACTTTACAGCTTAGGAATACATTGTGAACATATAGGAAATGATATATGCTGAATTTTCTCGTGACCTCGAATTTGACCTTGACCTCATTTCCAAGGTCACAGGACAAAATTGCTAATATCTTGCTTATTATCGACTTTACAGCTTAGGAATCAATTGTGAACATATAGGAAATGATATATGCTGAGTATTTTTGTGACCTTGAATTTGACCTTTGACCTCATTTTCAAGGTCACAGGACAAAATGGCCAATATCTTGCTTATTAGTGACTTTACGCCTTATGAATCAATTGCGAACATATAGGAAATGATATATGCTGAATATTCTAGTGACCTTGAATTTGACTTTTGACCTCATTTTCAAGGTCAACAGGACAAAATGGCTAATATCTTGCTTATTATCAACTTTACAGCTTAGGAATCAATTGTGAACATATAGGAAATGATATATTCTGAATATTCTCATGACCTTGAATTTGACCTTTGACCTAAATTTCAAGGCCAGTCATTTTTATTTTCAAGGTCAGAATACAAAATGGTTTATATCTCTCTTATTATCAAATTCACAGCTTAGGGGTCTATAGTAAACATATAGGAAATGATGTATGCTGAATATTTTGGTGATCTAGAATTTGACCTTTGATCCAATTTTCAAGGTCAGAGAACAAAATGGCTAATATGTCGCTTATTATCATCTTTACAGCTTCGGAATCAATTGCGAATATAGAGGAATGATATATACTGAATCTTTTCATGAACTTGAACTTTGACCTCATTTTCTAGGTCACATCACCGATCACAGAATGGCTAATATCTCACTTATTATCGACTTTACAGCTGAGGAATTTATTGTGGACATACTAGAAGTGATATATTTGTTGCAAAATTATTTTCAAGGTCACTGGACAAAAGGCTAATATCTAAAATGTATATTGTCCGGTAACCTTTCTTAGCCCTTGGGCTAATTTTTTCGTTTTCGTTGATATCTCGGAAACGGTGCGTCGTAGAGCGAAACGGACGTTATTTTCGGACTCGTCGCACTAGACGAACATGTCTAAGGGGTATTATTGATGAACTTTGACCTTGACCCGAAATTTTTTTGCCGAGTCGGCATTTTTCGTTTTCGTCGTTATCTCGGAAACGGTGCGTCGTAGAGCGAAACGGACGTTATTTTCGGACTCGTCGCACTAGACAAACATGTCTAAGGGGTATTATGGATGAACTTTGACCTTGACCCGAAATTTTTTTGCCGAGTCGGCATTTTTCGTTTTCGTCGATATCTCGGAAACGGTGCGTCGTAGAGCGAAACAGACGTTATTTTCGGACTCGTCGCACTAGACGAACATGTCTAAGGGGTATTATTGATGAACTTTGACCTTGACCCGAAATTTTTTTGCCGAGTCGGCTTTTTTCGTTTTCGTCGATATCTCGGAAACGGTGCGTCGTAGAGCGAAACGGACGTTACTTTCGGACTCGTCGCCCTAGACAAACATGTCTAAGGGGTATTATGGATTAACTTTGACCTTGACCCGAAATTTTTTTGCCGAGTCGGCAGTTTTTGTTTTCGTCGATATCTCGGAAACGGTGCGTCGTAGAGCGAAACGGATGGTATTTTCGGACTCGTCGCCCTAGACAAACATGTCTAGCGGGTATTATGGATGAACTTTGACCTTGACCCGAAATTTGTCGACATTTTTCATTTTCGTCGATATCTAGTATTATAAATTATTCATCACACCGAAATGCCTCCAAGGCATCTTTAGGCCTTGACGTCTAGTTATGATAGGGTTTCTCGGTTTAATCGAGTCCTGCTTTCAATAAAAACACTGCCTGCGCATTTTTCTTTGCAGCCGTGGTCACCTGTTGTGTAGTGGATGTTTTATTCCGAAAGTAGGGAAGATATTTCTCTCACATCGCAGATGAAAAATGAGAAGTTTCACCCCTGAGCACTGTTTTAATTTCCATAAATAAAGTACGGGTCCTTTTATCAAGGACTTCTTCTGGATTATATTTGACTTAGAACTTTGGTTTACTTTTCGAGGGAAGTCTGCTATTAGTCAGTCGTCTGATAAGAATGTCCTTGTGAATAGTGACAGTATTAAATTATCAAATAAACGGAAAGATATCGTGTTCATCGCCACCTGTGTTCTTGAAGGCCTACCAGAATCTTCTGAAACGTTTGTTCTTCTGGGGAAGCGCTTCCAAAATTTCAACATCCATTACCTAATTCCAAGATCAATTCCCAAATGTATTATTCATTAATTGTGTAAATTGATATGCAATCAATACCAAACAGACAAGTATTGCGATAAAAATCAAGTCATTACATGTAGGCCTATATAATCTCAGAAATGTGGATGTGCTTGTCCCATGTAGATTCTAGAGCATGAAGTTAATTTATATAGACCACCCTTGTCTCTTCTTTTAAAAAGTACACTCTGGCGATACTGGATGCACTAACGATCCTTAGTGCATCCCGCTATGGCGGACTGTAAAACACGGTCAGTTTGGTTTTTAACCGTATTTTATCAAATGACGGGTCCATTTGTGATAAATGGATACTCTGAAGGTAGCTTAGTGTTTTGGTCAAAGACATGCGTAGTTATTTCAAGCAGATCACGCTTCTTTGTTTAGATATGTTGAGGAAAAGAATTAGCGATAAGATTCACCAACGACGAAAGTGAGATTCCCTAACGATATAGGCCTAATACGTGTATATTGTAATAGGTCCATATCATACACAATTGTGAATTCGTTGATTTATGCGACATAAATTAGCAAATATCAAATTAAAAATAGGAAATCTGTACTTGAAGATCATCTGTACACATCAATACATGTCAATTGGTACTTTATTTCACGTTTAACATTTAAATAACGTAGATTTGAATTAGTAAAGAAAAGATCGTTAGGGAATCTTCACATGTTCGTTAGGGAATCTTCGATTTTACAAAAACAATCATTAGGGAATCTTTCGGCTTTTTTTCAGACGAGTGTTTCATGCTCAAATCAACATAAATCGCTATGTATTTGCAACGAAGGGTTGTTTCGTGCGCATAAGAATCAGCAGATGTATGTGTGTATTGATCACAATCGTAATTATCGGGAAAATGAAGAAAATTCAAACGAACCGCGAGTGGGTTCGCCATTGCGGGATGCACTAACGATCGTTAGTGCATCCAGTCTCACCACAGTGAAGTAGGTGATCGCCGGATTCAGCAATAATTCCACCACGGCTATGATAGCACAATCCGTGAAAATAGAACTAGATCTACTAGCGCGTTTGCCGCCAGTTCATTCGGGTGACGTCACATATAATCTATGACATCGAGGTGTGACTGGCAATATTTATAATTGTGGAGATCATATGTATTTAAATAGACAACATGGGAGCAACATATTTCCATATTTGTAGTTCTTAGAAAAACTAACCAAAACGGTGTAAAATATGTTGGACAAATGGCATAAAAATCATCAAATATTTTCATTGATATGGTCACTGTACTTGATTCGTATGATTCGTATTTCAAATAGAAAACCTCAAAGGTATACTGAGAGTTTGAATTGAACTAATGTATACTAGGGGTGTGTATTACTGTCGCAGATTCACACACACAACTGTCCGATCATAAATCATAAGGACAACACACCATTAGATCTAAGCAATCTAATTTTAAAGAGCATGACAGATTTTTAGCAGCTCTTCATTCGGCACTATGTGATTATAGAACAAATAGCACGGGTACTTGTGATGAAAAGTGACTCTAAGTGTCAGTGATACTGTATCTACTCAAATTGAGAAATACACCTGTGCAAAATAGGTGATATGAATTCCTCTTGTATTAATACAGTGACAATCAGTGAGTTTGACAGAACAAGTTGAAACAGATAATCAGTTGCTGACAGTGATACAAGGCTTGTCGAATCGTCTATATCATATAATGAAAAGTGCAGCTGCTCACCAATTACTTTCAGACCATTTAATATCGTGACACAGTTTTTGTGTTAGTCTTTATAGCTGTTAATGGACTATAGGGCACCTGTATGCGATAGCTGACACCTTGAGCGTCCATCTTAAGCGTGGATTAGGTCACATGCACGGGATGTGTAACGAGTGATCAAGTTATTGACCAATTACACAGTTACCAAGACTACCAAGCCAACTGGGAATAAAATTCAAGGTTATGGTAAAGCTAGTCGCCTTTTAAACAAGTCCCGAACTGCTTTATTTCGTCACGGTGGTCAACCGTTACAGATTGATACGTACAATGACACTACGGTACACGTAGTATTATACGAGATTGCATATAATTTAATCATTATTAGTTTGTTTTAACAAGCAGTGAGCTATCGGCTGTGTCCTGGTATCTGAGGAAGTGGTTATGAAGAACAATGTCATATTTACCCTCGCCCCGATAGGGGCAGAGGGTATTGTAATTGGGTCTGTCAGTTTGTATGTCTGTTTGTCTGTTTGTTTGTCTGTCCGCGCGCATAACTCAAAACCGAATGGTCCGATCGTCCTGAAATTTATAGGGAAGAAGCGGTATCACCGTGGCTCGGTCCTCCTCAAAATCGGACAAAAACCGTTGCCATGGCAACGGAAAATGTAAAAATCAATAATTGACCATAACTCCGGTTCTATTCAAGATAAATTTTTCTAACTAATTTTGTATTTTTCTATGGCCAATTCCTGATCATATGATATATGGCCCGTGGTCGTGCGACCAAAACTCTCCATTATCGCCCGATGTCGAAAAATTGGGGGTCACGGTTTCGAATTTTTTTGGCCAGCGACGTTTCAGTGCAAATGTCTGCGCTTATAACTCAAAGGCAAACGGCCCGATCGATTTGAAATTTATAGGGCAAGAGTGCTATGGTGCTGGCTCAGCCCCTTCAGAATTTTGCCAAAATCGGATGAAAACGGTTGCCATGGCAAAGGAAAAAAGAAAATCACATAATTGGCTTTGACTCCGGTTCTACTTGATATTAATTTTTCCAACTATTTTTGTATTTTTTTTTGGCCATTTCCCGATTGTATGGTGTACGACCGATGGTCGTACGACGAAAACTCTCCATTATCGCCCGATGTCGAAAAATTGGGGGTCACGATTTCGGTTATTTTTGCCAGCGACGTTTCAGTGCAAATGTCTGTGCTCATAACTCAAAGGCAAACAGTCCGATCGATTCGAAATTTATAGGACTAGAGTGCTATGATGGTGGCTCAGACCCTTTAAAATTTTGCCAAAATCGGATGAAAACGGTTGCCATGGCAACGGAAAAAAAGAAAATCACATAATTGGCTCTAACTCCGGTTCTATTTGATATTAATTTTTCCAACTATTTTTGTATTTTTCTTTGGCTAATTCCCGATCGTTTGGTGTACGACCGATGGTCGTACGACGAAAACTCTTCATTATCGCCCGATGTCGAAAAATTGGGGGTCACGATTTCGGTTATTTTTGGCCAGCGACGTTTCAGTGCAAATGTCTGTGCTCATAACTCAAAGGTAAAAGGTCCGATCGATTTGAAATTTATAGGACTAGAGTGCTATGATGGTGGCTCAGACCCTTTAAAATTTTGCCAAAATCGGATGAAAATGGTTGCCATGGCAACGGAAAAAAAGAAAATCACATAATTGGCTCTAACTCCGGTTCTATTTGATATTAATTTTTCCAACTATTTTTGTATTTTTCTTTGGCCAATTCCCGATCGTTTGGTGTACGACCGATGGTCGTACGACGAAAACTCTTCATTATCGCCCGATGTCGAAAAATTGGGGGTCACGATTTCGGTTATTTTTGGCCAGCGACGTTTCAGTGCAAATGTCTGTGCTCATAACTCAAAGGTAAAAGGTCCGATCGATTTGAAATTTATAGGACTAGAGTGCTATGATGGTGGCTCAGACCCTTTAAAATTTTGCCAAAATCGGATGAAAACGGTTGCCATGGCAACGGAAAAAAAGAAAACCACATAATTGGCTCTAACTCCGGTTCTATTTGATATTAATTTTTCCAACTATTTTTGTATTTTTCTTTGGCCAATTCCCGATCGTTTGGTGTACGATCGATGGTCGTAGGACGAAAACTCTCCATTATCGCCGGATGTCGAAAAATTGGGGGTCACGATTTCGGTTATTTTTGGCCAGCGACGTTTCAGTGCAAATGTCTGCGCTCATAACTCAAAGGCAAACGGTCCGATAGATTTGAAATTTATAGGGCTGGAGTGCTATGAAAGTGGCTCAATCCCTTTCAAATTTTGCCAAAATCGGATGAAAACGGTTGCCATGGCAACTGAAAAAATAAAATCACATAATTGACTATAACTCCGGTTCTAATCAATATTAAATGTTCAACCTATTTTTGTATTTTTCTTTGGCCAATTCCCAATCGTATGGCGTACAACCGATGGTCTTAAGACCAAAACTCTCAATTATCGCCTAATTTTAGTGATTAAATCTGAAGGGCGAGGGTCTGCAATCTCTGATTGTCTCGTTGTTAGTATAAAACTTTTGAAAGAAAAATAAGTAAAATGTTGACAAATCTCATTTGATATATGTATTTTTAAAAACTTCCTGTCAACAGCCAAGAGACGCTTCGTCTAGCACTATTTGTGGCAGTATTTATAATAAAGAAATTTCCACACCTGTTTCATATTAATGCTTGCAATTGCTTGTTGTTGCTATTGGGATATCGAATTTATCAATACTTCTTTTTTCCTTATTCAGAGAAGTATGACACACATGCATCTTATTCTTAGCTTCTTGTACTTACTGATTCTGTTTGTTCCCTTAGGTTATCACTTCCTATCAGCTTCATAAGTATCATGTTATCATACATGTTGAAGATATGTCGATGAATAAATTTCATTCATTTAACGGATGTTTATAAATTTAATTTTATGAAGGCAGTGAAACAAAAATTTTGAAAATGGACCACAATATTGCAAAGTCTTGTCTTTTCTTTTATTAACTTCAACATTCTTGTATATTGTTCAAAAGTCTCTAACCGAGTGTGTTTTGTATTATTACAAGGATCGCCTTGTAAACTCGAGGGTGATTCATATAATTATAAAACATAAAAAAGGTCGTTCCATAAATGCTCCTATTCAGAGAAAGTAGGCCTAGGTTTCATCAATTAATATTGTCAAAAACAAATTGTTACAAATAGCGGAAGTAGTCGACATTGATCACAAACCTGACGCCTCATACATCATTTAAGGAAGGCCGATTCTTGAACTTCGAAATATTCCAACGTCTTCTCCTTCGGGTCGAAATATGAAGACAAAACAAAGGAGGCCGAAGTCGATGTCATGTCTTAGTAAAAAAAAATGGCTACAGTAAGTTTTGCCTCAAACAATTTGACCTAATTAATGATCTGAAAATCACTGGGCATCAGCTGTTTCCATTGCCAATAGTGCTCCTTGTACCGATATTGAGGACACAACTCGCTCTGTAATAAAGGCATTATAACTCCACATAACAAATAGCATTTTAATTATGTTCAATTAGGCCATTGCTCCTGAACAATCTCCTCAATTGAATGTACAGTTTGCAAGGAGCTTTCAGACCTGATTCATGTATACTGGCTAAATCGCTCTCTTCGGAAAAGTTGGTGAAAGTTCTATCTAGTTGCTGCAAATATGCTTTGAATAACATTAATGCATGTTCTGGATTCTAAAATGTTGTTTCGGCCAAGTGCGCACCATAAATTTGGTCTCTTTGGGTCATAGATCATTATGGAATATCCGATGCACAAAATTAGTTCAGCTCTGGTCTCACGTGGCCCAGCCGTCTTTAATGGCTATGCCATAATATAACTTATGCCAGAGGGGTGAGTCCGAAAATGGCGTTCTTTGGCTTTGCAATACTTAGAGATATGTGATTATTTACACTTATTTTTCTTTCTATATGAGAGACTCAATAGTACTAAAGAATTTAGTCGCGTGTGAAATCAATACAAAGATGTCCAACAAGCGTTGAATATACAGTATGGTGCCTCGGAGCTATTCTTGTAAATCAGCCGTGTACTGCCAAGGCAATAACATAACAATTCCATATCTTTATCAGTTCATCACTCAAGTCACAAATGATGGTCGGTATACTCGCATACTCTAATTCGTGAACCAGCGGAGCAGGCTAATCATCAATTATATGATTAAATGTGATGAATGAAGAGTACAATCGATTCTTCCAATTCATGCAGAATAATAGAATAATTAAACGAATTATTAAATTGGATAAGTCGACACACCCAGGTCCATTTCTAATATGTACTTTTCATGCGTAAGTAAGTATATATACATCATGCTAATACTTGCTAAAAAGTTTCGTGAAGGTTTGTGTCTTGACCGTGTCTGTGTGTTATGTCCATAGATACAGTCTGACTCTGCCTGGAGATGGGGCTATGATATGTGATCAAAACACGAAGACTTTCACAAATTTATACGTTATTATCTCAAAACCGAGTGGAACGTATCACAGTCTGGTATTTTTAAAGCATAGTGCTTTTTAAGGATATTCGAATACCTTGAAAATTTTTCACTTGCACTCAAGTGTTGTTGCAGTTGTTTGCTGTTGAATACATTTCACATATCAATAGCTCCACCCACATCAAAGTGTTCAGAGCAAATATTTTGCAGGTTTCTGTCAATCACAGAGACCGAGAGACAATACGTACGGACATGTATGTCTGCTGCCTCAAAGCGGTGAACGATCGGGTTTTGCGTGAAAAAACAAAACCCTCATCCATAAATATTACCCAATGAAGTTTTATGTGGACGACTGTGGAACCATTATTTACAAGGACACAACAACCAGAATGGCTAAGCAGAAGAGGCTGATTTCCTTGATTGATCGATGTGGAATATCGATCTGTTGTGTATTTACCTGTCTAGGCAGTCTATTTGATGAATTAATGTTTCTTTGAAACACCCTGACAGTTGCGTTAATACCACGCGTGATTTTCCCATTTGTGAACGACGGCATGGTCAGAAAACAAGTGATATGACTGAGAGGCGTCATTCAGAAAAAAATGACAGTCTGTGGCCACTAACCATTGTTTCAAAAACAATACATCTATACTTTCATATTATTTTATTGATCACTAACCAGAAGTGTTTAAAATGCATAATACCGTTAGTTGCTGATTATCCAATGCCTTATCAAATACATAATTTTTGCTAGCACGATGCTATTTTGTTAAGGATCCCACCTTTGCAATTCGGAAGTAGAAGAATGTTAAAGTATTGCAGATTATAATATATGGCGTTCACGTGTTCATTAAACAAATAAAAGATGACATGCCTGTTTAACTTCCCATGGGCTGCATTGTTTGTTTTTACCTGGAAACGGCCACAAAGTACTGTGATGTATCACATTTCCCATTTACTTTATTGATACGTTTTTTAAACACAGGATCATCGATCAGTAGAGAATCATACATTGCAGGTATGTATTCACAGGAATATTCTTTCGCAAACTATGCTTTCTAATTGTGTTCCGTAATACGAGTCACTTAGTCCAAGAGCTGAATTGACTTTATTTATGTTGGAAGCGCCAAACATTTTGAGGGTTGTGTCTTATGTGAAATTTACTCAGGAATCCGAATATCCATTTCTGATGAGCGTTTAGGTAGACATGAGACCGCTTTTTGACGTTTTATTGAAGGCGCCTTTGAATCACGTTTTCGCGAATCGCGTCACATCAAATTTCGACAAAATACACAATATGGCATAAAATAGTGAATATTTTAGCTAGGGAGTCATGTAATACCTCGTTTGAAAGGATTTTGTCCACCGGATCACCTCATATAATTGCCATGGCAGTATCTTGAATAGTTTTAATATTACAAGCATGAAAATGATTTAGCCTCTATTTCATCAAATCGTATAGATCGAGGGACAAACTTAGTTGTTTTAATTTTCTATATTAATGTTTATTCCCGCAGCATAGCAAATACACAAGAGATACACAATACTCATATGTTAAGAACAAGAGTGCAACATACAATACAATACAATACAAGAGTTAATAACAGTCATTTACATTTCAAACATCGTCATATTGTTGCATATCAATTCATTGTACAAAGTGATAAGTTTATTCAAATTTGAGCTTTTATGCACAGCACTTTTATTTCACAGCACTTCTATATTTGTTCTTCACAATAATATAAGATTATACAGGAATACGCATCCTCGTTTTTTTCAGATATTCGTATAAAATTGTATGTGTAAGTAAAATCTTCCCATCACCTTAAATATGTATGAAAATGTTGAAATATCGTCAGAACCCCAGAGTTCTCACACTTCAACATTTGTATATAACGTCATAATATATCACCGAAATTATAACTTTTTTTTCCAAAATCTAACATTTTGACCTCTACTCCTATAGCGATCATATTTTCCCAATATTTGGATGTCGATCATATTGTCCATATGGAAATGGCATTTGAACAAAATACTTTTAGTAGCATTATCACAGGCTTCCAGTTCAAGAAGCCACTCAAATGTGTCAAATTTGTCTAGTTTTCCAATGCCACACATTGCATTATGACCAGTGTATTCAAACATGAGTCTTAAATACAGAATTACGTGAACCATAACAATGTATTCAGATAAAAACGGGACAACATAATGATGAATGTCTTTTCTGGGAAAGCTACATGCTCGAAACATCACAGAAAAAGTATGTGCACAAAAAAGGTACGATACTTCACGGGACACCCTTGAATGGTTTTACTATGCTTAAATACTCTATATCATTCGTCTGTGTCTTCCTCATCCTTGCCATACAGATGCTCCCCATATGCAACATCCTCGTCCTCACTGTCATCTAGCAGTGATACATTCTCAGTTGCCAGAGCCTTGAATATGTCTGATGGCAACTGCTCACCTTCATACCAGACAACGCGGTAAGTACTGCCATCCAAAGTCCATCCACGTCCGTCAGGAGGCCCTGTGCATGGCTCATGTAGTGCAGCCCGTTTCCACATTGATGCTACATAGCTAGCCCTTCTCAACTGCTGTAGTAGAACTTTTGAGCAAGGTGGCATCGCACTAGGATCTACACCTTTGATTGATTCAAGCGGGTCATCCAAATTCTTCGGGGCATATGTTTGCTGAAAGATCGTGTACCGAGCCTGGTTCACTTCGGTTAGTTTCGGTTGACCATACAGATGACATACAAATGCTTCACACTGTTCTAATGTGTTTTCTTGCATTCCATCCTCCCCCAGTGCGTGCATACATTGTGTGAATGCATTTCGTTTTATCATCAGCTCAAATGGCTTGATTTTTCCCTTGTTTCGGAAAGAAGACACATAATCACAACCAGTGAATGCATGCAGGCCTGGAAGTGCTAGGGCAACATCCTTTGTCAAACTCTGAACAAGCCCGTTGATGCTGATGAAACGTCTGGTGTTGTTAGAGTTGATGCCCAGATCCATCCAAACTTTGGTTGTGTCGTCAGTGCTGGCCATGTGGTAAACCAGTACCACAAGCACGTCGGTGTCATTGCTCCTCACTACAATGTTCGACACATCCTCTCTCTGTGCACACCATGCAAGATGAAATATCATCCTGGTGTCGGCTTCTTCATGTGATGAAGTTAGTGACGGAACAATGGTACGCAGGATGCCATCATCCACTACAGAGAAGCTGAAGCATTTGTCCTCAATCGCCAAGTACACTTGACAACCTTGCATGATATGTGTGTACGATGATTTGCCCCATTCCTTTGCTAGAAATGCGAACATTTCTGTTTTGAATGAACTGCAACGAAGAGCTCGCTGCCAGTCTTTGGGTCTCATCTGCTCTGGACCTGTGATTTTGTACACAAAGTTATCTTCACCCCTGCGCTCACGTTCGGCATCTTTGATGGACGGGCTTCGGTACACATCACACACCAAGTGCACTTCGTGTGCCATGCGGACCAGCTGTCTCAGGAGAAACTCAGCCAGCTCACCAAATGTCATCGGTGGATCTTTTTGAATGTGCAAGAAGAATGTGGCATCAACAATTTGAACATCTGTGACCTCTGGCGTGGTTGGGTTTGCCACCATACTTTCGAGCCTATGTAGAAGTTTGGATTTGTCAGTGGTATTCATGCTGCCATCAGTGTGGGATAGTGCCAATGGAACTGGAGTCAGAGGATACTGCAGTACTTTTTCAAGGTCGATTCTCACCTTCGTGCTGATGAGCAGAAGACGTCCAAGCAGATCTCGTGTGCCTGCAACTTCTTTCACATTTTTCCCCATGGGCAGCTTACTTTTCACTGAGGCAGAAGCGAAGTTCAGATTTTTTCTTCGTGGAATAGCCTTCTCGAAACGTGACGGATCTTCTATGCAGGCATTTCTGAAGTCAGTTGACCATTTTTTGCCATTCTCACTGAAGTTGAGTAGATCTGTCTTTATCTGGTCGGGTGCACTCTTTCCAGATGTGAGACAGTACAGTTCACTGCTGACCTGAATTGCGAATGGATCCATGGTTGCTTGGATGCCGGACACTAATTTCTCAAGATCAGAGTGGTCCCGCTTAATTCTGTGAGGTTTCAGGTCTTGGGTTACGTCGTCTCTCTGGTTCATCCCAGCACTCTGCAATAGTGCTCCAACAATCGAACTTCTGACTGCTCTGGTTACCATCCATCGTTTCCTGGCATTTTCAGAATGAACAAATGAACTCATGCCTGTGTGACGTGATGCAGCATCAGCATTAACAGTTTGCTCCAAAGTCATGTCAACAGCTGTGCGAGAGAAAGGTTTGGTTGTACGTCTTACGGAGAAAGCACCACCTTCCAACATGCGCATGATGCCCGGATGACTCTCCTCAGCATTCAAGAGATTCAGGTGATAACGTACCATCCATCTTGAATAGTTTGGTCGGTTACCAGCAAAAAACACTGGAATGATTTGTTCAAGTGAGTAGATGAACAATGAGACATCATTCGTACGACAGGCTCTGCTGAACACCAGAAATCTCTGGACTAGGTTGATGTACATCATCCAGAACTGTGGGGTTGCGCCATGTTGCCCACTCAGAGTGTCTGCACAGAAATCATCATACCTACTCATGAGATCAAAGTATTCTTCTGACATCTCGAAATTAGCCAATGTCATGGGTGACAAAGATCTGTTGACTTCATGCAGCATCTCCTTCAAATCACTATTCAGTGAACCGGTTGTTTCCAAGAAGAACGAGAAATGCAGTGACTGCATTGCTGTGGCAAGCAATGGATGCAATCGTTTGCATCTGTTATAGTGTTTGCCCAGAAGAAACCCACGAAGGGAACCGGCTGCTAGCACACCACTTTCCGTAAGTATGTGTGACACACCAGAGCCTTCAATGAAATGGCCCAAACAACCAAAATATGCTAGAGCAATATGGAATGCTCCAAAGCATATAAACATGTTGTCGAACTTGGGTGATTCTTCAGCTTGGATTTGCATGGCTGGTTTGGCTATGGCTAGATCATAGGTGACAATGGCATATTCTTGACCACATTCCTCAGCTACCTTTTGCGATATTCGGAGCGTTTCGGCAACAACATCAAGTTGAGTGGGTGGTAGATTGATGTTTTCCATATACTGGACCTTCTGTATTGGGAGATGATCTTCAGTAACAAGAGCATTCCAACCCGTCCACATAGGGATAGGCTCCAGGGCCATACTGATCATCCACAGAACATCTCTCCATTCCACTTGAGTGAGCTGTAATGGTCTCTCAATCTGGTGTTTCAAGTAAACAAATTTCGACATTTTCGGTTTTTTTCTGTAGGGTTCGATTGTTTTTTCCTGCTTGGTGTAAGTTCGAGATCTCTGTGATTTCTTCTTTTGTATCACATGTCCTACATGTACTTCTTCCGTTGCTGGAGAATCCACTGTGACCGTATTCTGGTAGCATATGCCGACTGTGTCGTGCACTGTTCCGGAGCCTGAAAGGGTTTCTGTGTTCTGGTCAAAGTTATCCCAAGCCAGCCCAGTTAGTAAATCTGGTTTTGTTAACAGACCCCTGGGAGTACATGTGTTCCTGTCACTGATTTCGACTGCTAATTGGGTTTCTAATTCTTCAGCCATGGAATAGCTGATGCTGTGCCCCATTCGATTCAACATATCTACAACCTTGCGTGACCCAGTGAGGCTTTTAACACCGAGACCCATGAGGAGGTGTTTTCCAGGTTTCACGCTTCCCCGACTTGTGGCAAACAAAACGTCTGAGCAGATGGACCGAATCAATCTTGTCATCTTGGAGTTTGGACTCTCATCTGCGGAAGACATTACGAATTTAGTGGAAAATTTTTTCGGGTGCTGTAGCTTACCGGCAGATCATGAAAATTGCATCATTCAAACCATTCAAACCACAATATATAATATCCCATTTGAATGTGCCAATACTTAGGCTCTATCTTGAAGTGGTCTAAAAGTTTACTTCGCAAAGCTCCCGTTATGAAAAAAAAATCGGGTGAAATTTTCCCAAAAAATTTTCAATGGCCAAAAAAATTATTTTTATTGTCAAAAAAAGGAATAATGACATGATTTGAGACCCCAAAAATTTTTTTTTGTGGCAATATGGCTGCCACACGCAAACCGACGATTAAAGGGCAACGAGAGTTATACACATCATAGAGGAAGACGGACGGACGACGGACGAAAAACCACGACAATAGCTTATCGACCCATATGGGTCGGTAATCTAACAATGATTTTATGGTTTCACTCCAAGTTTAATAACTCGTTTACCATGTTTTTTGCCTGTGGTTCAATCAAATAACTTCGGTCTAACTACTCAACTTATTATTACATGTCTAAATGATGCAAATGGTAATTTTACACTAAATTTGCATCGGATATGCTATATTTCTCCAAGACCACAAACATCCTATTTATGTGATATTTTGTAGAGCGCTGCCATACGTCTTTGTCAAAGACATGACACAATCGATTGACACAAGTGGTCAATTTCTGTGGTGTACCGCGAAATTGTCCATATACACAAAAAAATGATTGCAGTTAAATTTTGCATTACTCCTATCGGCCGTTCTTTGGTAAACCAGGTGTCATAAAGTGACATACTAGTAGTACTGAACAATTAACAGCGAAAGTTAACGAAGAAAGTTAACGGTATTTTATATCTGTTGACATGCAGACGAGATTATATCAGCAAAATTTATAATTATAACAAATAGCTAACTTTCTCAGTTTCATGCGGATAAGTCTGGGAGTTCACAGAAGATCGCCGTTTGATTATCCCAAGGTGAGGTATACCAAGTCATGAATACTAAATAACATTGCAAAATATCAGCGAAAAACGTGTAAACGAGCTAAAGTGGGCGAGGTATACCAATTTATAACAAGATTCAGCTTTGTAAGCAGTGTAAACCTATTTGAAATAGTAGGTGTTCATGAATATTTTTACATTATTACGATTATATACAACACACATATACCTGTAGAACCTGTGTACAAAACTTGGAAGAACTTCAGTAACTCATCGGGGGGCTCTGCTTGACCTTTGGCAAGGACTTCGGCGGATAACGGTTCAGGTAAGTCGTACGTATTCTTCTCAAGGTTCTTCACCAAGCGACGCAGGTAGTAGGCAGTTTCTACGACTGAGTGGTGGTCGAAGTTCGCTCTTTTTATTGCTGTCTCTTCACTCAATTTGGGGTTGAACAAAATTATGCCAGTCTTATTACTCTGCTTGCGTTGTTTCAACTCAGGGAATTTTTTGGAAATTTTATCACAAAGTGACTGAGCTGAATAGGTTGAGACGTCCCCGATGTTTCTCAGGTACCTTGTATGCAGTGACGTTAAGTATTCAGCACCCTCAGTCTCCAGAAGGTTTTCCCTGATATATTCACTCAGATCACTGAACGCTTGCTCGTGTTGTGATGGAGTTGCAATGGAGTATTCTTTACAACCAGCGGCTCTATGCAAGTAGCCTCTCTTGCACGTATGGTGATACTTCACTTGCTTCGATACGATATCGATACCGCTGATCCTCGCTAACATGTGGTGATCATCCAGTTTAGTGGCAGCATCATGTATAGCTTTAGCTGCTTCATCAGTTTCACAGCTTCCAAGTACTTCTTTCTCATCGCGACCTTTGGACTTCCTCACAGCACCGCAGAAAAGACATTTCACAGGAAATATACCAGTGTGTGATTGCGTCCTTGTCACTTCTGACCTCAGCGTGCATTGTTTAAATGTCGAACTCGTTGTTGTGTTTTTTCTAGATGGCGCTGCAGGGATATGGAGGGCAGTGAAGTTCTTGTAACATGCAGAATGGTAACCGATTTCATCATTGTATGTACATGGAAGATACACAGACATATATTTAGAAGTGTTGCAGTGTTCTATCCGTTCTGTGTCACATGCTTGTACTTTTGCCCAGCTGTGTTCATCGAACGGTTTCACATCATCCAAGCATCTTTTATTGTCGACATGCAAGACGCATATCCGGATAGGAGGTTTTGCACATTTGAAATCAGTCATTTTCCACGAGAAACCATTCAAACTGTGTAGTGAACATCACTTTGAAAAAAGTCGCGATTGATTGCATGACCGTTGCATGACCGTTACTGTTTGTAAGTGAGCACCGTACAGTATGACTTTTTTGTCTGCTCATCATCACTTCAAAAGTATCAGCAAAGACTGGGGATGGTCTATGGTATCGGCATAAGCAAAAAACAACAAAGCCAAAAAACGTTATTTTCTTTTGTTTCATCCTCGATTTGATTCAGCATGTTTCTTTGGTCAAATTAGGGAATGAGGACTATGATGGATCATTACAATAAGGGGTGTTCAAGCAATCATTCAACAGGGAGTATCATTGTAATATGGGTCAGTTTTGGCGCCAAACCACTAACGGATATCGTCTGTATTCACCAATGCTGTAAATTATGGCAGTAAAATTACACTGATAACAAGAAAAACTCATGACAGATTCCTGCCGCTGGCATTAGCAGCTATTCTGGAACATCACCAATTTTTTTTTCATTGAATCCCCTCCCCCCACCTGTGTTTGAGTTCTAATAACTCCGGGAGATCTTAATATATTGAAACAATCATTAGCACATTTTGAAGATAATAGGAAGGTTATACTCGTACAGGCATGATAACATCAATATCTGAGAGAGAACTTTTGTGGAACATAATAACAACTAATTTTGCAACTCGATCTATACGATTTAATCAAATATAGGCTAAATCATTGTCATGCATTTAATATGGAAAATATTCAAAATACTGCCATGGCAATTATATGAGGTGATCCTGTGGACAAAATCCTTTCAAACGAGGTATTACATGACTCCCTAGCTAAAATATTCACTATTTTATACCATATTGTGTATTTTGTCGAAATTTGATGTGACGCGATTCGCGAAAACGTGATTCAAGGGCGCCTTCAATAAAACGTCAAAAAGCGGTCTCATGTCTACCTAAACGCTCATCAGAAATGGATATTCGGATTCCTGAGTAAATTTCACATAAGACACAACCCTCAAAACGTTTGGCGCTTCCAACATAAATAAAGTCAATTCAGCTCTTGGACTAACTCAGGTGTTCCTTGCAGAACGAAGGTTCAAAGAAGAACGATATGAGTTTGTGGTAATAGAAGGGGAAAAACGACAGTCCAAGGGCTGAAAATGTTCTGAGAGAAAAATACAGTGTTAGGATGCAGTTCCATTGCCAATAGTTCATTCGGATGACATAACATATAATTTAGGCCTTCACGGAGTGACTGACAATATGTTTATGAAGAGCACATGTATCTAGTAAATAGACAAACATGGGAGCAAAATATTTTCATATTATCATTTTTGAAAAGAAAATGAACTAACCCAAACGTTTCTCTTTTTTTTTTCAGAAAAACTAACCAAAACGTTTTTAATGACGAACTGTGCAAAGATGTTGTGATACGGTATAAATCAGCACGCAGTACAGTGCAGTAGGGAACCAATCGGTGTGACACTGCGAGACTATAAGCATTACTATAGAATGCTTTTGCATTGTGTTATATATCTGTATATATATGCTTGTGTCAATTTAATGAACGAACTTTTTGTAATTTCTGTTCCTGCGTGGTCTTTTTTTCCCAAGAGGTGATCATTTCATTTCGCTTCATCAGTATCAATAATATTGTTTAAAATATGCCGATGTATACATTTCAACCACTGAATGGGTGTTTATGATTATGATTTTATGAAGGGAGTGAAACCGAGATTTCGAAGATGGACTACAGTTGTGCAAATAGTGGGAACATTTTACAATTCCATAGTCTTGTATCCAGTGATATTACATGCAATAGTCCTTTTTCTGTTCAAAAGTCTCTACCCGAGAGAGTGTTTTGAAATTTTCAATACTTACATTGTAACTTCAATTGTCATTCATATATGTCCTTCCGTGAATGCTCCTGTTCGGAGAATTATTATGCCTAGGTTTCGGCAATAATATTGCCGAAGATGAATGATTTCATTACAATTAGTGGAAATAGCCAACATCAATCACAAACCTGATACCTACTATACCCCCATACACCATCTAAGGAATCGTCTTCTCTTCGGAGTCAAAATATCATGGAAACAAAATCGATGTCCTGGCTCAGTCCTCAGTTTCGAAAATCTCTATTCAGTAGAAATTCTCATGGGCTGCCAATAGTGCTGATATTGAGATCAACCTCGCTCTGCAATGAGTCACGAACACCATTTTAATTAGGACCAATTATGTCATTATTTTCAATTATCTATCAAATGAATGTACGATTCGCAAAATTCTTTCAGACCTAGATCCCCGTCTTGTGGCTCAATCGATACCATTGGCGAAATTGGCGAAATTTAATGTTTTCGTTCAAAAACTAGGTCATGATTCGACTATATAATTGCAAATTTATATGCTGTGTATTACATACTCTCATGTTCCGGATTCCAAAGAATTGTTCCATGCAATATGGCCAAAATTTAGGCATCATATAAGTGAATTATTACTTCACGCCATGACTCATTATGATATGGTCCGATTGCGGGAAATCCTCTAGGTCTGGTCTTCTGAGTTTTCTGAGTTCATCATTCAGAAGTCACAATTGATGGCATTGATGCGTGCATGCATACGCCTGGTCACGAATCGGTGGCGTAATTTATTTATCACTTATATAATTAAGTGTAATAAAGGAAAAGTATGATCGACCCCTCGTATTCGCAGAGATTAATCAGGGATTAAGTCGAGATTACAAAGGAAGAAATGGTGCAAAATTCCGTGTCATGCAATTAGTGTTCGTCTGTGATTTCCTCATCATAAAATCAATGCATTATCATTGTGCTTGCGATTTACCATGATATCGCACATACAAACAAGAGAATGGTGGGAACATATAGCTTAGGATAATATTGTTTGTGAAGAAACCGAGATATGGAACATATGAGTAGAGGCAGACGTAACATTTCCGGTGTCTCATCGAAACAAATTGTGTCTTTTTGCAAGTTTCAAACTTAAAATCTGACCATGACTAATAATTCTACTTAAAGTGATGTTGGCAGGAAAACTATTTTTTCCAAATCAATTACATATATGCCTGTGGTCTCAGAAAAATAGGTTACAAAACAAACTTTGTTTGATCAAATAGATAAATCAAGCATATGACAGTACTAGAAGCCGCTTTTTTTTGTTTTGTGCGCCACTCAGAGTTACCTCTGGCTTAACCTAGTTCACGCTCGATTGGCTCGAACATATACGAGTAAGCTGGAATCGCACTGTGTCACGGTATACAGAGCACCGAGAATGGCGGTAATGTAAACAAACTCAAAATATCTCCACTAGAAACTCGCAACGAAATCTATTAAAAAGGGGCGTCTGTTTGGGCATACAAGTGCAGATATATAACTATTATGTTTTCTTCGTTCGATCAGAAAGATATGGAGAAATCCATAACTTACTGCCAATATCACTTTAACTTCAGGTATCAAGAAGTGAAACCATCATATTTAAATCGATTTATTATGTCATACTGCTAGATACATTACAGATGTGTCAAATACCATACATTTCCGTGATATGGTGTTTCGTGTATTTTTAGTTACGTCTGTTACATATCAATGCATGATAAAGCAGTGAACTTGGGATGTTCAGTTCTCCCTGCCACTCTGCAGAAATCTCAATCACCAATGGAAACAAACAAGATTTGGTGTGATTGAAATACGTTAAATGTTATTATGTGTATCAAGATATTGATGATGTAAAACAACCGAATTTGTTACGTCTGTACATACAGACATAAGTACCAAAATATGACGAAGAAAATTAGGACATGTTTTGCAACCTTTCACTGTGTTTTACGTCTTAGCGGGTTTTGTTTTGATTGGGCACTGGATCTCAACAGTGAATCGCATGACTAGCACAAGGCAGGCGCCGAACTCAAAGCTACACGTCAGGCAAGCCACTGATCATAAGTGGTTACGTCTGTCGACTTTCAACTTTCGAAATGTCCGAATATGTTCTGTGGTTGATTCTGAGATTCCTCCGGCTCTAAATGTAAACTTTTCGTTCCCAACAAGCATGCAATTATCTTGTCATGTTGGTATTTAAGTATAATTGTACTCGATATTATACATCATGTCACTTTACATAATGACACTTATTTATTGTCACCACACATAAATGTGCTTTGAACGTGTACGGGCACAGTGAGGAACTCGATAATGAAAGCAGATTCGCAATATGTTCAATATAGAGGGCTTTATGCCAGCAGACACACTCCAATCGACGATATAAGAGATTACCATATTCATTCTTGTATCTGAGAAATATATATTACGATCATTGACCTACGAATGTTGCACTGCAGCTTAACAGAGATTCGCAGGAGAAATGCGCTGCTTTTAGAGTTAACAAATTGCCACCAGTCTGTGCCACTCTCGACACATACTAATCAGTATTAATTACAAGATAGAGGGAGGACGAAACAGAGATATGAAAGATCTGCTAGTACGTTCGTTTCTCTGATACGTCTGTGCTCAACTATAACCGTAACAATGTCACAGCCAACATTTATTGTGGGGAAAACATACTGATTACTTTACCAATCTGGTATAGTTCCACCCAGTACTTTTTTCTGGCTTGCTAAATATACATTATTAGCATTTATAAACGTATTTGTCCGACAGATGTAACAGGGACACCAGCTTCACACATACCTCGCAGCAATGAAGCAATTGTGATTTTGTTATTCCATCCATGTTTTATTGAACATATTTACAGTTCTATTATACTTTTTCTGTTCAATTTAAAAGAAGTGTTTTTCTTCAGCGTCCTAATGCAAACTAAACTATTTTAAATCCAGACCTGGCGGAACAGACGTGACATAGACACGAACACACCAGTTACACATTTTGTGTCAGTGTTATGTCTTTAGGATCTATTTGCCTTGCACTTTGCCTTGCACTTTATATGATGATATAAAAATTAATTATTTTGTTGCAGTTCTTATACACTAGAATAATGTGAATAACAGAGAAAATTAAGGTGTATATTATGATTCGTCCATTACCTGCATCTAGCGAGAAGATGTTATACTCTGATTTTTCTAACTTGTTTACACCGGTTTTTGACGATATCTTTGCTATGCTAAATGGTATCGTTCTATAATTTGGCATACTTCACCTCGGAGACAAACGGCAATTTTCTACCAAATTTCAGACTTCTATCGCAATAATTGAAGAAGTTGGCAATCTACCCCAATGTTAAATTTCAGCCAAAAACGGGATCTCGAGAATCTGACCTTATTCGAGGGTTTGATCCTGTTAACATCCACCAGGATTTTGAAGTATTGTTTTATTTTAGACCAGATGACACATTGGGGGGGGGGGGGGGGGTATTCCACAGAAACATGTTGATTTTGAAAGATTGCACCACTACAAAACCGAGCAAATGCACGAAATTGTGTGCGGACCCAAAAATTCAATGACAGGGCTAAATTTAACACAGGGGTAGATTGCCAACTTCTTCAATTTTCGTGATAGAAGTCTGAAATTCAGTAAATAATTGCCGTTTGACTCCGAGGTAAAGTATGCCAAGTTACAGAACGATACCGTGTAGCATCGCAAAAATATCAGCGAAAAACTGTGTAAACGAGTTATAAAAATCAGAGTACACATGGACTTTGTCTCGATTGCGTTCTGTTACATCTGACAAATATCTTCGAAAATCACACCTATGAAGTTCTGCAAGATCCGAAACTAGTTTGATTGTGATATAATTGTTAAGGCGAAATTGTTGTATTGTTATATTTCTTCACTTGTTTATCTTGAAAGGTATGTGAGGGGTATGTGAGAGGAAGTAACACAGATCTGAGTTCGCGTCTCCGATACGTCTATACATAATCATTGTCGTCACAGTCTGCACTCCATTTGACGAAAACAGAGGAATCGCGCTAATTTATATGACATAGTTTTTTCTGTGACATGCAACATCAACAATTTCAGGGCATTTGCCAGGCAGATATAATAGAGACACAGATATAATAGGTTTCACTCTTACCAGGCAGCAAGAAAGCGTCCTCAGGCCTTTCCAGCAGCTGAACGTCCTCAGGAGATTCCAGCAGCTGACCATCCTTATGAGCTTCCAGAAATGACATTCCTTGCAGCAGCTGACAGTCCTCCAGCAGCTCTCCGTCTTCAGGAAATCCCAGCAGCTGGCCGTTCCTAGCAGCTGATCTTCGTCGGAAATTTTCGGCAGCTGACCATCTTCAGGAGTTCTCAGCAGCTGATGGTCTTCTGGAGTTTCCAAAAGCCAGCTTTCATTCAGCAGCGAACAATCTTCAGGTGTTTCAAGGAGCCAGCCGTCCTCCAGCAGTTGACCATCTCCAGGAGCTTCCAGAAGCCAGCTTTCCGCTAGCTGATTGTCTTCAGGAGATTTCACCAGCTGACCTTCCACAGCAGTTGACCATTCTCAGGAGTTTCCCAGAGTTGATCATCCACCAGCATCTGACGGTCTTCAGGAGTTTCCAGGAGCCATCCTTCCTTCCACAGCAGTTGACCGTCCTCAGGAGTTTCCATGAGCCATCCTCCCACAACAGCTGATCGTCCTCAGGAGTTTCCGGGTGCCTTCCTTCATCCAGCATCCTTCATCTAAAAGCTGATCAGACCATAGTTTATTCGCTGGTTTAGGGATCCCCCCGACCCTATTTTTTTTTAAATGGAAAATAAATGTAATTGGTTCCTAACTACCAAATTATTTATTTTACAACCGACTGTAGTGTCAAACTCAAAAAAATATATAAAATTTCTAGTGCTGGCACGCTATATATAGCACTGGCATGCCTTTAGAGAATCTAAAGCTTCTAGATTCTTGGAAGATGATCATAAATAATATTTATTTTGGGGCGACCAACTGCTCAAAGTGTCAAAAACATTTATTTTCACATTTATTTTCACATTTATTTGTCTTTATTTTCAAACTGTCAAATTATATTTATTTTTATATTCCGACCTCTCGACCCAATTGACCTATCGCCAGAGCCCCTGAAAGTTGTCCGAGTTGCACATATTACGTCGGTAAACTTCTCTTTGGCCAATAATAACGTTTTGCAGAGTGCGTCGGAAATGACGTAAAAAACTCGGACAAATTGGTCCGGCGATAGGTTAATTATTTTTGTTAAAAATCAGTAAACCAGCGAATCAAATAACTATGGCCTCATCCTCCAGCATCTGACCGTCATTTTCATGAGCCATCCTTTCTTCAGCAGCTGATCGTTTTCAGGAGTTTCCAGGAGCCATCCTTCCACAGCAGTTGACCGTCTTCAGGAGTTTTCAAAACTGATTATCCTCCAGCATCTGACCGCCTTCAAGAATTTCCAGGAGCCAGCCTTCCTTCAGCAGCTCATCGTCCTCAGGAGATTCGAGGAGCCATGCGTCCACAGCAGTTAATCGTCCTCATGAGTCTCCCTGCAGCACCTGACCATCTTCAGCGTTTTCCAGAAGCCAACCTTCCTCCAGCAGCTGGAAGTACTCCAGCTGATCCAGGAGCTCCCCAGTATGCTACAGACTCTCCCACACTGATTGAACTTGACCAGCAAGGCATAATGTATCGAACTTACCTTAATGTAATTTACTCATTAACCAATGTTGATGCAGTAATTGATGTTCTATTGAAGATACCCGTCTAAGGAGCCGGGGGCCGTTGAATTTTAGTATTGGTGTGAAATCATAAAGAAAGAAATCATGAAGAAAGAAAAACAAATGTTTTTTTTATTAATTGATTGTTTTGAATGCATTTAATTATTAAAAGATATGTTGAGACAATGAAATTTTATTTCGAACATTTTTGTGCAGCTTTATTCAACCCAAAAATACGAAATACATGAATTAGTTGTGTCGACTTGGATCGCAAAGACGTAACAAAGACGCTATTATTATGTTCGCCCTCTTTGTTTGCTTGGAAAATCGTGTACGCTCTTAAACTTTGTATATTATTTTCTTGGAGATTGTTCCGAAATACTGACGCTGTTAAACAGGAAAATCATGCAAAAACTACAGTCAAATCATGAATTTTTAACACGATATGGTGTCTTGTTACGTCTCACCTTTTTGAATGCCATTTAAAGCCAGTCATGAAAGGTAACAAACCCAGTATTTTGTGGATGTGCATTAGCATGAATGGGGTTACCATATAATACGAAATGGGCAAACAATGAGTGTGAAGGGGTTCACAAAGCGTGTCTGAAAACGCTGTGATGTCATTGTTACGTCACACAAGCAGCACCCTTAAATGGCGAATTGAATAGTTGCCCCTTCACCAAATGATTGAAACATAGCGTATTATATAGCACTTTCTTCCATAGCACCATATCGTATGCATCTTTCAGGCCAGTGGATAAGTACAAATTTGACTGAAATGAGTATTTTCCACATTTCGACCGTAACTGATTTTGCATGACACGAAATTTTGCACCAAATGGCAAACAAAGAACATTTTCAGTATGTACTGTATGAAACCTGCATATGTTCTTTTAATAAATTCCATGAAGGTTTGTGCCTTGACCAGTGTGAGTGCCATCAAAGATTGTGGGTGTTGGTGCCACCACTATAGATACAGTCTGACTAGTGATGAGGCCGTGATATGTGATCAAAACATGAAATTTTTTTTTACAAGTACTATACGTATGTATCTCAACAAGAAAATGCAGCTAACTGCGGGAGACGACATTAGAGCTCGAGCACACCATCAGCACCACGAGACCTGAATATATCTTACACCCCCCCGCCCCCTTACAAAAAAAGAAAATTGAAACATATCATGTCCCACATGATTCCAATTCATTCCCGTATATTATGATGAAACACATAGGCCTACTTCAATCATATTCCTAATGAGTAAACATTTATTTTGAACTCAATGAAATAGATACGCCTGATAAAATGATATTGAACCTCAATAAAATATTGGAAACTATGAGGAATATCTGCATCTGATATCATGATATAGATAACACATGCATACTGAGCAAATTAAAAGACCAGTTTAAAATAAAAAGGTTTCGCAACCCAGCATGGAACACCTTGTCATGTGATAAAATATGTCCAATTACACTAAATGTAGTCGTGGTACCGTAGACGAATCGTTGTGTTTACTTCATTACACCAAAGAAGGCCGCATGCAAGGTTACATGTACATGCATGCACAAAATGCTGCACAGAAAATTGTACGTTCCAACGTACGCGTCATTGCGGTAAAATTTGCTTTGCATTCTGGGAACGTGAATTTCCATCGGCTCCGCCATTTTGACGTTTTCCAGACGAGCTGACCATTTTGCGTAATTTTCTCAAACCTAACACATCGATTTATGCATTATATATCTGTGGAATATTCAAAGCTTGCCATCAAATCGAGAGATTTTATGTCAAGGACGAAGAAAATACTCATTTGAAGTAGGTGTACAAAGGTTTACATGCGAAAACGGGCGTCGATAAGTTGGCATGAAACCTCCATAAAAAAGTCAGCACATAGACATGTAGAGAGTTGGGGGCTTCGCCCCCAACGCTCTAATGTCAAAAAACAATTGAACGTACATATCAGTCTGGCATAAACACGGTGGCTAGGCGTTACGCGTTATTCAGGGAATGCCGCGTAAAGTCATGAGTATTACGCGTTATTCGTGAGGAAATGGCACAGGAAACGACATATAGGTCCCCACTTCAAATGAGGGAAATTAATGAAAAAAATCATTTTCTTTCTAAAGTTTTGTTTCCACGGAACATCCCAATGAGCAAACATTACGTATGCTACTATGATTTACTTGCATACATCGTTATATTTACGATATAACGCGTAACGCCTAGCCACCGTGATAAAGCATAATTAATGATTTCTATTTTGAAAGTTTGATATACTTTGATATTGTTTCACTTCACTGGTTTCACTTGATTTTTCCGATGTATTGTTCCTGTTGTTTGCTGTTGACAGCATATCGATAGCTCTACCTATATCACAGTGTTCAGAGCAAATATTTTTCAGGTTTTGTCATTCACTGAGAAAGAGGGACGTTATAACATATATGCTGCCTCAAATAGGTGGTCAATGATGGGGTTTTGGGTAATACAGTCCAACATCGATATATGAAGAAGTTTTAGGTGGAGTCATTGGTTCATTGATGTGGAATATTGATATTTTATCTATTTCACTGTCTGGGCGGTTCATTTGATGAATTGATATTTCTTCGAAATATGCTGGCCCGTGTGTTGATACCAAACCTGATTTTCTCAATTGTGAATGACAACCATTCGACAACCTGTAGTAACCATTTTTTTTTATCAAAACAGTACAGTATATATATATATATATATATATATATATATATATATATATATATATATATATATATATATATATATATATATATATATATATATATATATATATATATATTTGTCTATTATTTCATAAATTTATTAGCCAGAAGTGTTTAAATAATTTAGCTGGACATACATAATAATTGTTTAGTTATATACATAATAATTGCCGATTATTCACCACCTGAAACCCACAGGCGTTTCTGTCATTACCATTACGCTATCAAAAATTTTTTGCTGGCACGATGATATTTTGCTAATAATCCTGTGCAATTTGGAAGAAGAAAAATAGTAAGTTTTGTCGATTATAACATCTGATGCTCAGCTGTTCTTCAAATAAAGCAAAGTATACATAACTGTTTACCTTCCCAGGATGGTGATGTTTGTGTTTACGTGGGAAGACATAGTCACAGAGTACATTGTGTGATCTTGTGTATCACATGTCTCACGTAGGTTATTGATAGTTTATGTAAGCACAGGATCGTCGTATGGATAAATTACTAGTATGTCAGCAGAGAATGCTGGTATGCTTTCCGACGATATTTATGTTGTTGCAAATTATGCTTTCTACCTGTGTTTCCTATTGTATTTTTTGATGAATTGCAAATAAGAAGCAAATCCTAATTTTGGGGCACTGGTTTAAGCGTATTGCCGGAAATATGGAAATAGTTGAAGTTCGTGTGAACTGGTACAATTTTGTGCGTGAGTGTTTTTCACCCACTTTTCACTTGAACTGGTTCATAAGATATCTTTGTGAGAAACGCATATAGATTTACTAGTGTAAAGTTATTGACTACCGTCCGCTCTTCGGGATCCTCGAGGATAGTCCTCTCTCATCCGAGTCTTTGCGGACGCGCATCCGCTATTCCGGATCCTCGCGGCAGGGCCGCTCACCGGAGGTCGCGGCGGACACGGTAACTACTTCATCATTAACGGTAACCAGGTAACAGCCCACCCGACACTCCCAGGCCTACGGACACCGTTCAGAAACTAGTTCATCCCTACGGTGTTAACTGGCGGGGCCTGGCGAGCCGCGGTCTGCCTCGGGGACGGAACCCCGTACAGTCCGACATGCTGGCCAGAGCCTCTGTCACATGTCCCGGGAAGGGAGAGAGCTGGCGATCCACAGGGCCGAAGGCCCCCGAGTCAGCAACTCGTCTCTCCCAGCCCGGGCCTCCCCACGGAAATCGTCCCCAGGGCTCTAGGAGCCCACTACTCAGACCCAGGGAACACAAAGCTCATGGCGAGCCTCGTGTGCGTCCTAGTCTCGATCTTGGACAATCTCCTCGAACGAGTCGCTTCCAGTGTATATATAATACACCAGAAACTGCAGGGCGCACGCGAGGTTAAATCGATCCATTGTTATAGTTTACTGGAGCGTAAATTACAATACGTCGCCGTGGCAACGCACGCTCGAACGGAGCATGTCAAAACAAGGCCAAGTACAGAAAGGCCAGTGTCGAGTCTTTGGAATATCTTTAAGGTTAGACTTTAAATTTAGAAATTTTGTAAAACGACACACCGAGTGATCAAAAGTGATAGTACCTCTAAAATGTTGCCGACCGCCCTGCCGGCCGGCTCCTCAGATCCGCAGAACGGGTCTGAGGCAGGGCGGAGCCGCGGGAGCGACTCCGGCACGCCCGCATGACATATGTACATCTAGCAGACACACATACACCTGCGGACAGCTGTCGCAGACAGCTATCAAAGCCAACGCGGCAAGCCGCATCGACTGCCAGTATCTGTATACTGCAACCCGCACAGGCCTGTGTACAGACACGCAGATGGACGGACGTCTGCACTTTCATGCAGCCGCCCGCCCGCCCGCACATCTTCACCACGGCCCGCATGGGGAGTTTACAACTGACAAAATCACCCGCATCTCGAACACCGGACACGCGGATCCCGCGGAATTCAGCGCCGCATCGGCGGACGAAATGCGGATGGCACAAAACAAATGCGCTACACATCTGGAGATTAAATAAATAATCCGGGTTCGACATTGTTGTATAAATATACATGCAGCAAATGTTGACAGCTATTCTACACGCGTAGCAGCGCACGCGGAGTCACTGAAAACTTCTGTCCCCGGTCAAAATGACACATTGCTCGAACCAAAATTCAAACACTATAAACTCATGCGGAAACAATCATTTCCCTCCGGTGACTCCTCACACTCCATGTATACGGGTAGAAAATGTATTTCTATCCCGGGGGACCTCGCAAATATATATTGTAATTAAGATTAGTCATTCGCTTTAGCGTCCGCACCGGCGGTCAATGACGTAAAATTAATCACACAGCAAGGTGGAAATTGGGCTTAAAATTGACAGTAACCACTAACTTGTGGTTGTTACGATTATGTCAGACGAAAACAACAATAAATTGTCATTCTCCAGTCTTTTCGGATATGCACATCAATCCGTCACTGTCAAAATTAACGCAATTCCTTACACCCCTCTTTCGAGAGCGGAAATCTCCCGATTTCTTACTCTCTATTGCACCGGATAGGAAATTTCACATACTTGTCTCAATTGTGTATCAGTAAATGAGCAAGAACAGAATTCTCCAGAGACATGCCGCACACTTGTGGCTTATATAATCCACTCACTAAATAATAAGGTGAGATGGAAAATAAACAAAATCACTCCCCATAGCCGCTGGTACGCTTACAGGGCGATCGGACATACCCATGACGTCCGGACAGACAATTGGGCGCCCTATGGGCGGTAGCGACCCGCCCACTAGCAATCCCAACGTACAGCCCGACCGCGGAGCGGTGTCCGGTCCAACCCAGAGCCAATCCAAACGACTACCGGAGCGCGGAACCAATAGATTAGACGCGGAGCCGGCATGGTCCGTAGCCCCTATGGCTAGGGGGAACGTGCCCGTCATGCCGGCGCCCAATCTAGAGGATCCCTAACATGATGAAATCAATAGCCGGCGGACGTCCGGAACTGCCCGCGGACGGAGTCCAGAACGAACGCCCACCATAAATTTGGCATATTGACCTTATCCAATGACAATGATAGGGATTAAAAGCCACAAAGCATGCTGCGCATGTACAATACGACCCCCTTCTTAGAAAGGGGCCGGGGATCCGGTCATCCCGGCCGGACCGCGTATTATAAGGTGCGATCCGGACGAAAATGAGCGTCCCCCACTGCCGCGGCTGGTCCGCACGCGCGGACTTAACAGCCGGTCCATTATAAATAATGGTAAACGGTTTCCTGCCGTAGAAACCTTAAACTACTATAACCGCAATTACAGTAGTGGCTCACGGGGGATAACTACACCGAAGTGCGTCATCTTAAAGTGCCGCGGACGCCGGACGAGTCACGCGGACGAACCGCGGACATCAGTCCTCATCTGCGGACACTATCCCCGCGTCCAGAGCCAGTTCCCCAAATCCGTGGGAAGACGCTTCTCCCGTAGCGGACGTAAATCCCAACCTCAGTCTGGCCATATAAGAGGTTGTCCCGGGACCAGGGGCGTCCGGCCGAATCAGTAAATTCGTCCGGCCAGCGTAACCGTTGTGCGGATTACGCCGGACAGCCGTCCACAAGGTGCGGGCAGGCCATCCGCACGTCCCTGGCGCTAGAAACTACAGGAGGGCGGATGCGGAGCGGCGGCGTTACGACATGAAAGTCTCCGCGGACCTCAACTCCGAAGATGGCCACAAAGTAGCCACCCACGGAGGTAAGCCGTGCGGACTCTCACGGAACGACCTAAAACCCATCCATAGTATGACAGACGGGTACCACAGACGCATCCGCATGGGCGGAAGGTTATTCCCACCCATACCGGGCTGGCGCACGTGGTTTCCGGCGTGGCCGCCCGTCATCCGCAGGTACTGGAGGGAGTGGGGGTACCTGCGGATCGCCGTCATCTGGCTGATAGCCACCCAGTCCATCATCTGACGGGTCAGAGAGGTCCGGGAGGCCCACCATACGGCGCACACGCTCGTCCGGAGTCCGCGGATGCTGACCGGACGGATCCCATACGGGAGCATCATCCGGTTCCGCATCTTGAATTAGCGGATCCATGACAAGCGGGCCCTCGTACTTCTTCAGATTATCGATATGGACAACCAGAACCCTGTCCGGATCGGAATCCCTCCGGATCCGGTAGTCCACATTTGTCACCTGTTTCAGTACTGTAAACGGGCCTATCCACGGCTTAGCAAATTTATTGCCTTGCTTAAGCGGCGGATAATAGTAGCGCACCTTGTCGCCCTCCGCAAAAGCTGGCCTACCCTTAGCATGGGCGTCATAGCCTCGCTTCTGCCGGATGGCAGACTTGTCCAGGCGCGCGCGCGCGAAATCATGGGCGTTCGCCAGGGCGCGGCGAATCCACTCCACGTACTCCGGACCGCACTGGGGTACTGCGCTGGTCTCTGCCGCAGTTGGATACATAATATCCACGGGCAAATTTAGCTCCCGGCCGTACAACATCGCGTGCGGAGTAACTCCGGTCGAAGAGTGGACCGACGACCTGTACGCCATTAAGACATACGGGAGGTGGTCATCCCAATCATTCGCACGATCATTCACAAAGGCCGCCAGCATGTTGAGGACCGATCGATTAAAGCGTTCGACCTGGCCATCAGACTGGGGCCTGTAGGGGGTGGTCCGCACCTTGGTACTGCCTAGCATCTGTGCTAGGTTTCGGAACAGGTTGCTCTCAAATTGCGTGCCCTGATCCGAATGTACCTGTTCAGGTACCCCATGGTACACCACCCATCTATTCACCAATAACCGAGCTACCTCGTCCGCAGTCTGGCGGCGCAGCGGGTACGCGTCGGTATATTTGGTGAAATAGTCGGAAATCACCAGGATGTACCGGAAACCACGCGGGGTGACCCGATGGGTATCCAGTATATCCAAAGCTATCCGATCAAACGGCGCGCCAGCCTTAACCGTGGTTAAGGGGTGGCGGCCAGGCGCCGGAACTCCTTTCCGAGCTTGACACCGTGGGCAGGCTGCGCACCACCGTTGCACGTCCAAACTGCTACCAGGCCAATGAAAGCGCTGTTGTAGCCTATGGACGGTCCTCCGGATTCCCAAGTGACCGGTCACCCGGAGGTCATGCAACTGGTGGAGTACTTCTTTCCGCAGCTCCGCCGGAAGCACCAACTGCCATATAGGAGGCAGTGGAGTCGGAGGCTCATAGCGCCGGTACAAGAGGCCATCCCTCAAGGAGAGCCTTTCCCACTGGGAGATGAGAGACTGGGTCTCCTCCCTGTAGGTTTTCCGCTCATCCTTAGAGGGTTTCTGGCCGGCCTCGAGGGCTTGGATTACCGGTGCCAGAGCACTGTCAGCTCTCTGCTTCGCAGCCAGCTGCGCCGGAGAGTAGCCACCTAGGTAATTAGGCCCCTCATCCGACGCGTCCGACTGCGCCGCAGCGGCCATCACCTCAGGGGGTAAGGACCGCTCATACTCAGATTCGTCCGTGGACGAGGGTACCCACGAGGAGTACACCGCCGGACTTGAGGAAGACTCGCTGGAGCTGAGCCGCACCTCCGCTTCAAACGCGGGGCGCCAACGCCGGTAACGGCGGGTCCTCGCGCGGGAGTGAACTCCTGCTGCTCCGGCCGCCGTGTTGTTAGAGGGGGCGGCGGCCTGCGGTCTCCCCGGAAGGTCCACTTCCGAGTCTGAGGAAGAATCCGCGGCGTGCTGGAATGGAGCCATCCCTGCACAGCCAGGATTCTTGCACTTATGACAACGGGACAAGCCGTCCGCGTTGCCGTGCAACTTACCGGCGCGGTGCTCAATTTTCATGTCATACTCTTGGAGTTTGACGAGCCACCGGGCCACCAAGCCGTCGGCCTCACTATAGTTGAGGAGCCATCTCAGCGAACCGTGGTCGGTCCGCAAGCGGAAATGGCGTCCCAACAGATAGTGCCGGAAGCGCTTGGTCATAGTAACAACCGCGAGCAACTCGCGGTGCGTGGTACAGTAGTTCATTTGAGAGCGGCTGAGAGCCACACTCGCATAAGCTACTACCCGCTCCTGCCCGTCCACGATTTGCGAGAGGACACCGCCGAGTGCAAAGTTACTCGCGTCAGTGTCCAGGATGAACTCGCAATCCGGACGAGGGTGCCGCAGCACCGGCGCATCTGCCAAAGCCCTCCGGAGTTCCGCGAAGGCAGTTACCTGCTCTTCAGACCAGATGAAGTCGGCGCCCTTTTCCGTAAGGATAGTAAGGGGGCGCGCAACCTCCGCAAAGCCTCGCACGAACCGGCGGTGGTAACTCGCGAAGCCCAAAAAGGACCTCACGTCCGCCACGTTGCAAGGCCGAGGCCAGTTCTTGACGGCCTCTAGCTTTTTAGGATCTGGCCTAACTCCGGTGCCCGTTACCATGAAGCCCAAGTACAGGATCTCCTGCGCGAAAAGTTCGCATTTACTCGGCTTCAACTTGAGCCCTGCTCCGCGGATGCGATGGAGTACCATCTGGAGGTTGGTGAGGGTTTCCTCGAATGACCGGCCATACACGACGACATCGTCGATGTAGACCATACATCGCTTCCAGAGGAACCCTTTAAGTACCATCTCCATGAGGCGCTCGAACGTCGCTGGAGCGTTACAGAGCCCGAACGGCATTACCTTAAATTGGTAGAGCCCGTTCTTAGTAACGAAGGCAGTTTTCGCCCTATCACTCTCCTCCATCTCGACCTGCCAATACCCGGAGGCCAGATCCAGAGCACAGAAGTAGTGCGATCCGGCCAGGGAATCGAAGGTGTCTTCGATGTGCGGGAGAGGATATGAGTCCTTCCGCGTGACATCGTTAAGCTTACGGTAATCAACGCAGAACCTCCACGAGCCGTCCTTCTTCTTCACCATAACCACAGGACTCGCCCAAGGGCTGTCACTGGGTTCGATGATGTCTAGCTCGAGCATCTTCTGCACCTCCTGGTCAATGACCTCTTGGTGCACTATCGCTGCTCGCCGTAGACGTTGTTTGATCGGACGCTCGTCTAGGAGGTCGATGCGGTGTTTGGCAACGTCTGTCTTGCCGACCGCACCATCCGGACCCATAAACACATCCGCATACTGCCGCAGCAGTCTGCGGAGCGCCTGGCGCTGCTCTCCACCCAGCCGGTCCTTCGGAACCAGAGATTCCAGATGGTCCGGCAGGGTGAACGGATCATCTCCGACTAGATGACACGACTAGACGACGCGGGCACAGCTGTAGCTGCTAGGTACCCGCGCCGCAGCACAACGGGTGAGTCCGTGGGATTCACCACGAGAAGGGGCATCATGCGGGCGTCGGACTTGACCAGAGTCCCGCCCAGCACGAGCCCAGTTCCCTTGGCGAAACTGCTCACCAGCTGCACTATACACGGACGACCTTCGAGGGGCATGCGGGGATGACGCGGCCGCGCCTCGATGATCATCTCGCTCATAGGCGGCACCACCGTGGTGCGCGCCACCCGCATCTGGAACGAATGCGCTGGACCCATGCGGAAGAGGTAGTGAGTATCCTCTCCCATCCGGAATTCACCCGCACTGAAGTTAGCGGTGACCCGGTGGGCCCGGAGAAAATTCATTCCAATAATCCCGGCCGCTCCGATGTCTGCGACGATTGCCTCTGTCGGATACACCTTGTCCCCAAGTGTAACAGGCAACTCGATGATACCGTAGACACGGATGCGGTTGTTACCGGCCCCGTAGAGCTGGTAAGGACCGGGATCCCGCAACTCAAGGTTGCGGAGCACGGGTTCCTTCCGGAACGTTCCTATGGCTATGAGGGTGACCTCCGAGCCTGAGTCTACAAGGAACCGGACCGGCTCCCGCCCGAGTGGCAGGGGCAGGTACCAGCAAGTGTCCTTGACCAGTGCGTTTCTTGAACGGTATCTTTCGCACGCACTGGGCCCATTCTCGGAGTCCTCGTGATCCGCCTCAGCCGCGGACGAGCCAGACTGATCCTCAAGGACCACTTCCGGAGAAGTTATATCTACTTGAGGTTCGTCCAGTTCATCCGTAGGTGGGGCGGCATCCGTTGCCACGGAACAACTGTCCTCGGACGTAGTGTTGGTCGCCACCACGTCCGAGTTCAGTTTCCCTGCCGTGAGGGACGGCCCTGTTGTCCCGCGGGACCAGGCCGGGAGTAGTTACTCCGGCGCGGACTGGGGAGGACCCCCTGGTATCTGCGTGCCCGCAAGCGTTCCAACAACTCCGGACACTTCAGCCAAAAGTGTCCCTGTTTTCCGCAGAAATAACAGGGGCGGTTCTGAGCTGGTCCGGATGTGAACGCACAGCATTCAGCGGGCCCCGGAGTGTCGATCCCAGCGCAGTACGCAATCATCTGCGCAGCGCTGAAATCATACTCGTCATAGTCGTACTCATCCGGAGATGAGGACGGCACGGCAACCGGTGCCGCCTGTGCGGGCGCCCCTGTAGAGGGTGCCGGCGCACTAACCCACTGCTGGGTAGGTTCCCTGGCGGGTTCCCGGACGACCGGGTCCTGCCACGGGGTTACCTGCGATGCCTTGACCGGAGGAGGAGTCGCCGCCTGCGCGGGTACAGCCGAGGCCGGAGCCGGGGCTGGAGGCAACTGTCTAGGGCGGACAGCCATCTCAAGCGCAAGCGCGGAGTCTATTGCCTCCTCCATCGATCGCTTTTCATGGGTGGCCAGCCCGTACGCTAGGTGGTAAGGCTGGCCATCGATGAACTGATCGATCAGCATCGTCTCAAACCGTCTGGAGTCCATGTCCAGAAAAGCTCTCCGGCCGATTATGCGTAAGCTGTACGCATAGTCTGTCACGGACTCAGTCGGCTGGCGGATACGTGCCTTGAACTCTCGTTCAGACTGCCGCCGATTGGTCGTCGGCGGGAACAGCAGGCGAAGTTGACGAGCAACCTCGCCGAACGTCACTGTTCCCACCGGCAGACACGGCATCACGCGGAGAGCTTTCCCTTCCAGGCTCCCCGCGAGGACGTGTCCAGCTTCATGCTGGGACCATCCTTCGTACACGGCGGTACGCCATACCTGGAGCAAGTAGTCCTCCAAGTCGGCGTTATCCCCGTTGAACCGTTTCCGCCACGAAGAGTGGTCGGGCCCGTCATCGCGTTTGCTACGCGCCCGACGTGCGGTCCCGGCTCCGGGGTCGTCCGTGTACAGCGGCAAGTTCCGCGCGCTTCCTGCGCCTGCGGCGGAGTCTGCCGGAGCAAACATCGACGCCGCGGACATAGGAGCAGGGAAGCTCACGTTTGCCGCCGGGATCATTCCCGCTGAAAACCCACTCTGGCTAGGTGCGGGCGGGGCTCCCATCGAACCTACTGGGTAGGCTCCAGAAGGGGCGGCAAAGCTTGGGGCCGAAGCCACCTGTTGCCACTGCCCGTCCGACACACTGTACGTGCCAGGGTAAGTCGGCCACGCGGCTTGCGCTCCAACCGTCGGAACGGTCGACGCGGTCGCCAACGTGGTGCCTCCGAGCCGCGGGGCAGGCGCGGGTCCCATTGCGGGGGCCACTGGCGCCTGCGGACTCGGCAGGACTTGGGGAGGGGCTACTGGCCCAGACATCCCCGGACTTGAGATGGCCAACGGGTCAACGCTCGAAGGCGGCTGATTCCGCTTGAACAGTACAAGCGCCTCGGATATCAGCCACCTCTCCCTCTCCGTCAAAGGCCCCGAGTTGCCTTGTGACAGCGGAGAGGGGGAACGGTTCCGCCGGTCAGATCGTCCCTGATGGGGCGACCGGGCGCGGTCATAGCGCCCTCTGGGGGCCAGCTCACCAAGCGCGTCGGCGAGCTGGTCTACCACATCACCCGGTGCGGACCGATCAGAGCCCATGCCGGAGGCTCGCGAGGGAGCCCACCCGGCCAGGAGTGGCATCTGGTACTGCTGGTCCGCCTGTCCAGAAGTGCCCGCAGTAGTTGGCGCTCGATTCCGGACGTCCGGAGACGTCCCACGGAAGAGTGCCGCTTGCCACGGACTCATTCTGGGCCTGGGCGGGCGCGGCGTAGAGCCGTTGCCGGCTCCGCCTACCGCGCCTAACACATCAAGGCCCGGCCTTGATGACAACTCCTGTTGCGGCCCCGCGGGGCTAGACTCTACGTCCGGAGACGGAGTCAGGGACGCCGGAGTCGACTCCGCAGACTGGGTTCTGTCCGCGGAGGGCTCCGCACATTCCCTCCGGCCGCCGGAGTCACCCGAAGATGTCTCACGGCGGCTGTCGCGCGACCGGGTGTGATCCGCGACATTACCTCCCGTTTCCTCCCCCTTGGGTTCATTAGCCTTATCTCTAGCTTTGTCTCTTTCCTTTGTCATCCTTTGAGATGTCCTTGAGGAGCGGGCGATCCCCAGGGACTAAGGAGGCTACAACGCTGTGACGGTAGGCTGCGATGGAACACTGTCGGACTGATCCTGGTCACGGCACCAATGTAAAGTTATTGACTACCGTCCGCTCTTCGGGATCCTCGAGGATAGTCCTCTCTCATCCGAGTCCTTGCGGACGCGCATCCGCTATTCCGGATCCTCGCGGCAGGGCCGCTCACCGGAGGTCGCGGCGGACACGGTAACTACTTCATCATTAACGGTAACCAGGTAACAGCCCACCCGACACTCCCAGGCCTACGGACACCGTTCAGAAACTAGTTCATCCCTACGGTGTTAACTGGCGGGGCCTGGCGAGCCGCGGTCTGCCTCGGGGACGGAACCCCGTACAGTCCGACATGCTGGCCAGAGCCTCTGTCACATGTCCCGGGAAGGGAGAGAGCTGGCGATCCACAGGGCCGAAGGCCCCCGAGTCAGCAACTCGTCTCTCCCAGCCCGGGCCTCCCCACGGAAATCGTCCCCAGGGCTCTAGGAGCCCACTACTCAGACCCAGGGAACACAAAGCTCATGGCGAGCCTCGTGTGCGTCCTAGTCTCGATCTTGGACAATCTCCTCGAACGAGTCGCTTCCAGTGTATATATAATACACCAGAAACTGCAGGGCGCACGCGAGGTTAAATCGATCCATTGTTATAGTTTACTGGAGCGTAAATTACAATACGTCGCCGTGGCAACGCACGCTCGAACGGAGCATGTCAAAACAAGGCCAAGTACAGAAAGGCCACATAAATGGCTTTTATGTTTACAATCACCTGCCGCGTGCTTAGGGCAAAATCGCCACACTAGTTCATATGATACATTATCGATCACTTCATATGGACCAGTGCCTAAAGACGCACTGTACATGAGATAAACTCTGTATCTCACCTGCACTGCTTTTATTGCTTTTTCAGTGTTGAGTGTTGTATTAGTCATTTGCTGCAGACTTACAGTATATCACATAACAGCAGTGCTGGCGAATCTTTTGCAGTTTTTTGTCAAGCGTTATTACGATGAACCTGTCTGCTGTTGTGAGAAAAATCAATGACTTACCCAATGATCCAAACAATTCCGTGTGTAGCTATTATTTGCAATGGCGCTAAATCAAGAACGACATTGCAGAGAATTTATTTTCCCTGATGCTTCGATGTGGAATATTGATCCCTCATGTAGTTGGCTATCTAGGCGGTATATTTGATGAATTAATATTTCTTTGAGATATTCGTGATTTTCTCAATTAAAGGATGTCAAGACCAGAAAACAAATGGTCAAAATTTGTTATTTAGAGAACCGTCAATCTGTTGTAGCCTAATCATTGTTTTGAAAAACATTATAAATCTATTTTGTTGTGTGCTGATAAACACTGGAACAAAGAGGTTTTTCGGTCAATACCTGTGTGTTATACAGTATACCGGTCAAAAATGCTCACATATACTTGGCAGATAAGGTGTCATCCTTTGATAATTTGTGCAAAGTCAACGGATAACAAAACATCATTATAATACATATGTCCACTGATATTTATCCGCGATCTCTATCAGATATTGCTCCAATGAACAGAATATTAATGTAAAGTTATTGACTATCGTCCGCTCTTCGGGATCCTCGAGGATAGTCCTCTCACCAGCGAGTCCTTGCGGACGCGCATCCGCTATTCCGGATCCTTGCGGCGGCGCCGCTCACCGGAGGTCACTGCGGACACGGTAACCACTCTAGCATTAACGGTAACCAGGTAACAGCCCACCCGACACTCCCAGGCCTACGGACACCGTTCAGAAACTGGTTCATCACCACGGTGTTAGATGGAGGGGCCTGGCGAGCCGCGGTCTGCCTCGGGGACGGAACCCCGTACAGTCCGACATGCTGGCCAGAGCCTATGTCACACGTCCCGGGAAGGGAGAGAACTGGCGATCCACATGGCTTGCGCCCCCGAGTCAGCAACTTGTCTCTCCCAGCCCGGGCCTCCCCATGGAAATCGTCCCCAGGGCTCTAGGAGCCCACTACTCCTGAACAGGGAACCCAAAGCTCATGGCGAGCTTCGAGTGCCTCCTGTCAATCGATCTTGGACAATCTCCTCGAACGAGCAGCTCCCAGTGTATATATAATACACCAGAAACTAGAGGCTGCACGCGAAGTATAATCAAACCACCGGGAACACTTTTTTTTTTTTTTTGAGAATCGCAAATATAAAAATCCGGGAGGCTGCTTTTAAACACAGGCGGGCGGGGACGAGAAACAGAAAATTAATTTTACTAGGCCTAATATCTGCTGTTCAGCTGTTCATCCCACACAAAACTGTTTTCCTTCCCACAGGAGATGGTGTTCTCTTTTACCAGGAAAACATGGCCACACAGTACAGAGTACAGAGGTCCTGTGTATCACATATCTCACTCAATATATCGATACGTTTTGCAGGCAAAGAATCATCGATACTCTTTGTAAGCACAGAATGATACATTCGCTGGTATTTTTCCTCCAGGAATATTCTTTAGCAATGTACTATGATTTATGATACGACTTCCTACTTGTGCCCATAATGCCAATCATAGCTCAATCAAAGATATCTTCGTATAATTCCCTACCTGTATATAGACTATACAGAGGTCAAATTGAATACGTCCAGCGAATTGTAATCTTGAAATTTAGCGGTCGCCAAAAACACCATATATGACATTTTATGATTTAATATATGATTAAGCTACAAGTACAATGTCCGCAGAGAAATTTTCACATATTCCGATTCCGGCATGTTCAGTCCTTGAAATTTATCAATCGAGATCGTCTGAGGTTAAGTTCATGGTCACCGAAATATCCCCATGTTCGATTCCACATTATGTTCATACTACACTGAAGCTTTATATACAAAACTAATGCATCGTCTGCAAATGAAATTCTGCACATTTTGAGTTATATTTGATCTTGGAGATTATCGATCAGACTCGTCTGATGTCAGGTAAACAAATAATCTACTATAATTAGATTCCCATATGCTCATAACACAAACCGAAGGTTAATCTACAATCTTCGTCTGCAAAGGCCAATTTTGACCTTGAGTGTTACTGATCAAGGTCATCTTAAGTCAAGTTCAAGGTCACCAAAAGACCAGATGATTGTGACCATCTGTCATATAAAAACATATGGCTCAAAATACAAAACTGAACTCAATATGCAATCTTTTTGTATGCAGAGGACAATTTACACATTTCAGTTTGGACCGGACTTCAGAATTGAGCATTCAAGATCATGTGAGGTCAAGTTCAAGATCACCAAACCATTCGCCGTATGATTTCTTATATGCTCATAAGATATATTTTAGTTGTATCACCAAGTATACGGTTCCAATTGCATTGTCCAGTTTAATCGTTTCGAGCTAGCCGTGAGTTTGAAATTGAACAATGCTGGCCATCTGAGGTCAAGTTCAAGTTCACCAAAACATGCATCATATATGACCAGCTAAATCATCAGGCTACAAGCCTGAACACTATCTCCATACATTTTGTCCCTAATGGCTAATTTATACATCCTGATATACATGTAATCATATCTTTGAATTTGTGCACTTCAATCTCAAGGTCACAAGAATGCACCATACCGTGTCGAAATGACGTCTCACGTGTTATTAATGCATATCTACATGTAAGCTATATCTCTGATACTTTTTCTCCGATGGCCAATTAACACAATTTGAGTCAGCCACAACCTTGAGCTTGAGCATTCAAGGTCATCTGTGATCAAGTTCAAGGTCACAAAGAGATGTTCCACATGATTTCTATGTGTTCATAATGAAATCAAACCTTTATATTCAAGCACTGACACAGCTCAATGTAGCTAGTTTGAACAGTGAAAGTCACCTGATCCAAAGTCAATACGGCAGATATATGATAATATTGATTCAAAGGTTTGGTGAGCTAGTAACCAATTATAGTTTATCAGGTTTTCTTTTCCAGAAAAAAAAGATCATACGCTGGTAACTTGATTGGTATATGTTGTAATCCGGCCCCGTTTCCAACTCCAGCATTAGGTGCATATGTATTACCCCTGTAAAGCTATCACCTGTATCAATGAAATCAGGTATGGTGTAACTGTCTTTCCAGGTCGAAACACTACACTGCTATCAGAACAATACATAACATTCAACACTGTAAACGTTTATTTTGCAGTGAGCATGAGGACATTACCGGTATGATAAATTTCAACAGTGCAACCTTCACCACGTTGCATACAATTCTTCATTATGTTCATTATATCTGCCATAACTTACAAATACATGTATTGATACAATGAAAAATAACTTTATTTAATTTATGCTTCATTTATTCTATACAGAACATTGTGAAATTTGAAGTTTGATATACCTTGAAAATGTTTCACTTGCACATATATAGTGATTTTTCCAAGGTATTGTTCCTGTTGTTTATTGATGACAGCATATCACATATCAATAGCTCTACCTACATCACAGTGTTCAGAGCAAATATTTTGCAGGATTGTAGTCAATCACAGAGGCCGAGAGACGTTATAACGCATGAATATCTGCTGCCTCAAATAGGTGAACGATGGGGGTTTTGGGTGACAAATGAACCCACAACGATCTATTACCCAATGATCCAAGACGTTTAAGGTGGAGTCATTAGTCCAATGATGTGGAATATCGATCTTTCATGTATTTAACTGTCAAAATTAATATGACAATAATATGTTTTTTTGTGGCCGTTATGGTTATTTGAGGCCCGTCTTGGATGATCTGAAGCCCGACATGGACCATTTGAAGCCCGAGCGCTAGCGAGGGATTCACGTGGCCATGGAGGGCTTCAAAACATCCAACAGGGCCTCAAATAACCATAATGCACACAAAAAAACATATCATTACTATTATTACCGATCAACCAAGTTTCATTCGGTGTGGAAGTATATTTTTATCCTGCTAAGTGAATAAAACAAGACAAAATATGTTTGATCATAAAATGAGGGCGTCAAATGACATTTGAAACGGAAAACTGGGCTTCAAATGACACTAACGGTATAGGCGGGCGTCAAATGACGATTGAAACGAAAAATCGGACTTCAAATGAAAATAACAGTATATAGTAGTCCGTTTGAAATTGGGGCAGTACTCATTCACACAGCCATAAACAGTTATGATTGTCTGCTTAGCGTCCTTGTAATCGGTAATAATATTTCTTCGAAATATTCTGCCTGGTGTGTTGATACCAAGCATGATTTTCTCAATTGTGAATGACAACCGTTTGACAACCCGTGGTAACCATTTTCTCTCAAAATAACACAATGTCTATACCTGCCTATTATTCCATAAATTTACTGGCCAGAAGTGTTTAAATAAACCATCTGGGTTAAATACATGATAATCGCCAATCATACATTACATTATCAAATAATATATAATTTTTGCCAGCACGGTGATATTTTGCTAAGAAACCTGTGCAATTTGGAAGAAGAAAAATAGTTTTGTCGATTATAACATCTGCTGTTCAGCTGTTCTTCCAATAAAGCAAAATATACATAACTGTTTACCTTCCCAGGAAGGTGGTGTTTGTGTTTACGTGGGAAGACATAGTCACAGAGTACATTGTGTGATCTTGTGTATCACATATATCTCACATAGGTTATTGATAAGCAGGAAATATTACATTTGCTGGTACATGTATGCTTTCCGATGAATTTTCTTTTAAAAACTATGCTGTCTAATTGTGTTTCCTAGTGTATTTTTGATGAATTGCAAATAAAAAACAAATCCTAATTTTTGGGCACAGATTCACACGTATGGCCGGAAATATGGACCGAAAATCTAACGTTTGCATCAAAACATAATTGAATCAAATACATTCTAGTCCTCATGAATGTTAAAATATTGCATCTTTCAGTGGCAACCATTCATATGAACACTACGCAATTGTTCTTAGTTTCACTTTCTCAGGAATAGTTGAAGTTCGTGTGAACTGGTACAATTTTGTGCGTGAGTGTTCCAATTCTCAGTTGAACATTGACTAGTCACATGATACATTATCGATCACTTCATATGGACCAGTACCTAACGACGCACTGTACATGCGATGAGCTTTGCATATATCAGTTGCACAGCTTCTAATGCTTTTTCAGTGCTGAGTGTTGTTTCAGTCATTTGCTGCAGACCTACAGTATCACATAACAGCAGTGCTGGCGAATCTTTTGCACTTTTTTTTTGTTATCAACCATTACGATATTTTTAGGATGAACCTTTCTGCTGCCGCGAAAAAATCAATGTCTTACCCAATGATCCAAACAATTCCGTGTGTAACATTGTAATTCATTTATCAGTGAAACACGGTTTTGGCCGTAGTTTTGTTTTGGATCATCGGATCAATTTGAAATTTTGTGTCTAAATCGGGTATCATGCCGTAATTTTTCACGGAAATCAGAAAAATTGGTGGAAAATTGCGGCATGATACCTGATTAAGACACACAAAATTTCAGAAACTTGATAAGATGAATATAAAACAAAACTATGGCGTGTTTCACTGATAGAAGAAGTTCAGTAGCGGATTTAGAGGGGGGGTTACTGGGGTCAGGACCCCCCCTTTTTCGAAAAAAAACCATATAAATCAGAGTTTGCATAGGCGGATTCAGGCCCCCTGCCCCCCAAAAATTATGTCGAAATGGCTTATGGGGTTCTGGCTTATGGGGCCCTTCAGCTGGCCCCAGACCTCCGGCCCAAATGTGCAGCTTCTCTTCTACATTTTTTACAAACTTTTCAGAACATCAATCAATTTTCAATAATTTTTAAGTGCAATTTATGCCCAGGAAAGGCTACAAAATTAATTCAGAACATATCAAGCCCTTCAGTGGGCCCCAGACCCCCGGCCCAAATGTTCAACTCATCTTCTACGTTTGTTTTTTTTACAATTTTTTTCAGAAAATGGTAATCAATAATTTCTAGTGCAATTTATTCTCAGGAAAGGCCACTATATTAATTCTGAACATAAGGCTCTGACTTCTGGGGCCCTTCAGCGGGCCCAAGACCCCCGGCCCAAATATGCAGCTCCTTTTTTACATTTTTTAAAACAAATTTTTCAGTACATGGAATCAATAACTTTTAAGTGCAAGTTATTCCCAGGAAAGGCCACAAAATTAATGCAGAACATAAAAAAGGCTATGACTTCTGGCCCTTCAGCAGCCCGAGACGAGCCCTTCAGCAGGCTGAGACGAGCTCGCTTTGTTTCTATTTTTAGCATTAAATATGAAAGTAAGGCTATCCATGGTATTCAAGTGCAACTCATACCGAAGAGATGCCATCAAGTTGAACTTGACACTGAACATAAAAAAGACTCTTGCTTCGAGGTCTCTTGAGCGGCCCCAGACCCCCACCGCAACAGGCTCGCTTCACTCCATAGTTTTTTTATATACCAGGGGCATGAAGTGGGAATTATACCCAGGAGAGCCAGGAGGCTACCACAGGACATGAAAAAGCATCTGGTTTCTGGGGCCCTTGAGCGGGCCCCAGACCCCACGCCGTATAATGTCGGACCCCCTCTTTTCAAATTCCTGGATCCGCCCCTGAAGTTGAATTTAGCTATTATTTGCAATGGAACAATAGCCAGAACGCCATTGCAAAAATTTAATTATGATCTTCTAGGTACTTGGCTGTCTAGGCGGTATATTTGATGAATTAACATTTCTTTGACATATTCTGACAACTCATGACTTTTCTCTATTGTGAAAGGTGTCAAGACCAGAAAATAAACCATATACTGTATGATCGAAATTTATTATTTAGGAAACTGGCAGTCTGTTGTAACCTAACTTCCCATTGAGATGTTTTTTGTACATGGTCACAGAGTACAGGATACTATGGTCTTGTAAACAGGTTATCGATAGTATATGTACATATGATGTAAGGTTATAAATACTATTTTAGGCACATAACCATACATCTTTCACGGGATTTTTGTTGTTGTAAATTATGTTTTTTTTAAAATTTTGTTTCATAAACATCGCACCAAGGGTGTAGCTCACCGGCAGATCATGAGAATTGCACAAAATACTGATTTTCCGAAAAATAAATTGTAACACTAGCACATTGATCTTCAACTCTATTGTCAAAACAAGTTCGTAAATATTGCCGAACATACATTTGACATCTTGAAAGTTTTATTTTACATGTTGTTACATCTTGAAAGTGTGTTTTTTTTCGTTAATGACATATATTCAAGGGGGGGGGGTGGTTGCTGGAAATCACCCAATGATCCACACAATTCCGTGTGTCACATTGTAACGTCAAAAATTGTAAAATCAAATTCATTTATCAGTGAAACACGGTTTTCAATGGTTTTGGCCGTAGTTTTGTTTTGGATCATCGGATCAATTTGAAATTTTGTGTGTCTAAATCGGGTATCATGCCGTAAATTTTCAGGGAAATCTGAAAATTTGGTGGAAACCTGATACCTGATTAAGACACACAAAATTTCAGAAACTTGATAAGGTGATCGAAAACAAAACTATGGACTTTATGAATTAACATAAACATGTTACTGATCAGGGTCAACTGAAGTTCGAGGTCACCAAGAGACTCACCAACAAATCTGACTTCTCATTATGCTCATAACACAGACCTAAGGTTTACTTACATGTACAGTGGTCCCTGTAAGATAAGACACCTCCGAAATAAGACTTCCCTGTCTGTAAAGACTTTTTTGTATTCCCCAAAGATCAATTTAACATGTAAATGAACCTGTGAAATAAGACTTCCTGTAAGATAAGACCTCATTTTCTCTGCAAAAGGTGAGGTCTTATCTTACAGGGACCACTGTACAATCATTTTATCTGACGCAGCCGATATACAAGTTTCATCTCAGGAATGACTTTGAAAATTATTACTCAAGGTTAATGGCAAAATCATTAAAGATCCGCTACTTATGACTTCCCATATGATGAAAGCCTAAGCCTTATCTACAAGCACTTTGGCTGTTGCAGCCATTTCACACTTTTCAGGCCTCAACACTGTAGGTCATCTTAGGAAATAGAGAAACCCCGAGGAACAGGGGGTTATTCAACATGGTCGAGGGCGGCAGCCCGAGACTATGTTGAATAACTAACTCCCTGTTACTCGAGGGGTTTCTCTATTTTAAACCATACAGAAAACTACTCAGCCGTGACCGGCAGGTGTTTAACCAACATACAGCATTGATTAAACACCTACGAGAACAATGCAAGTATGGTTTAAGTCAAGTTCCACGTCACCAAAAGATCAGGTTGTGACCATGTGTCATATAAAAACATATGGCTCAAAATACAAACCTGAACTCCATATAAATGCGATCTTTTTGTATGGAGAGGACAATTTACACATTTCGATTCGGACGGGACCTCAATATTTAGCATTTGTAGATCATGTTAGGTGAATTTTAAGATCACCAATACATTTGCCACATGATTTCCTATATACTCATTTGAGGTAGCAGTAAGTTTGATGCACCAAAAATGGTGGTTACCTAAGATGCACCAAAAATGACCACCTATGATATATACCTGAACCCTATCTAAAACCGTTTTGTCCCCAATGGCTAATTTATACATCCTGATTTAAACCATATCCTCAGATTTGAGCACTTGAATCGCAAGGTCACAAAAAATGATGAAGGTAACCATCCAGCTGATTTATTCAAATACTTCTGGCCGGAGATAACGTTTCACATGCTCATAATATATATATTATATCTCCAATGGCCAATTTACAGATTTTGGGGCAGCCATAACCCTGAGTTTGAGCATTCAAGGTCATCAGTCATCGAGTTCAAGGCCACAAAATGATGCCCCACATGAATTCCTATTTCTTCATAATAAAATCCCACCTTTATATCCAAGCACTGTCACAGCTCAATATAGCCAGCTTGAGCAATCAAGGTCATCTGATTCAAGGTCAATACAACAGACACACGATGGATATCAATTTAAAGGTTTAATAAGCTATTAACCATTTAGAGTTTATGGAGCTTTTTGTCAGAAAACAAATGATCATACACTTGTAACTTGATTGGTATACATGTATGTTGCAATCCGGCCCCATTTCCGACTCCAGCACTAAGTGCATTTGCGTTACCACCTGTAAAGTAATCAACGTTATCAACGAACCATGTATCGTGGTCTTTTCTGTCTTTTCAGGCCGAAACACTAAACTGCTGTCATAATGGCACAAAATAATCAAACATGAAAATTTATTGTGTAGTGAACATAATGACATTTTGATAAATTTCAGCGGTGCAACCTTCACCATACCAAACATACAATTCTTCGTTATGTGCTTCATTTCTGCCTACAACTGACAAGTACCGGTTGTTCATACCAAGAAAAATACCTTCATTTAATTTATGCATCATTTACATTATACAGAACATTGCGAAAGCAAACACATTCAATTTTCTGGCAAGCCTTTTGCAAAATATCCACGTCAGCTGATTTAAAATTTTATCTCACATGTATTCCTATGTTATAGGTGTGATTTTGCATTGGCCAACTGGTCAACCCATTAATAGTGCACATAGTAGATTAGATCCACATGATATTCTGACGTGCAAATTTAGTGACAGAATCATTGGTCTATGAGAGGTTTTTTTTTCAGTTACTTCGGCAATATTCCACTTGAGTGGATGGAATTTTGACAAGAATATTAGTCAGAAAACTTTTTGTTTGACTTTTCCAGGTATCGTTATTTATAGGCCACACAGGCCAACTCTTTTGTTCAATCATTAACCTCCCTGGAAATTTACACACGGGGGACTATAAAATAACATTGCTGAAATTCTTTCATAGAAGAATTTAATAGTAACAACACCAGCACCACTCTCAGACCAATGACACTGATTACAGTTTCAGGTATACCTTCATGTGCTTGACACCAGATCAGATACAGTTCAGTTGTATTTTAGTCATCAATAAACAGTAGAACATAAACCATGCTGATCAGAGATCAAAAGCGCTTTGAGAATGTGTGTAACGTTGATAAAGCGCTATATAAGAACCGATTATTATTATTATTATTATCAATTTCTCAACCTCAGAGAATTCAAAACATCTTATACATGATTTTTTCAAAATACAGTATTTCTCGTAACAACCATTCAATCCACAATCAAGAATCATACACCAACATTTAAATGTCATTACAACTCAATCAGTAACCAACAAGCACATGCAAAGCTGTGCGCAAATCATTTCCCATACCGCTGGAAGACGGCAAGATTAACATGGTGCTTTCACAATTATTGCTTGAGCAGTCTTAAAATTCTGACATAATCCTTGAAAGACAAACAAAAACTGATCAAACTAAACAAACTTTCATTCATAAAACACGCTGGAAACTGATCATCTCTCCAGCTGGGATTTCTGGATGGCGTCGTCGACGGAGCGTCGTATCTCGGTGATCACATGCCTCGGGTCGTCACTCTTCACCACCGCGGTACCCGACACGATCATATTAGCCCCAGCCTGGGAAGTGCGGGATAGACGCACATAGACATGACTCATGGTAAATCAGACATTCACATCAGATGTATGGAATGGAGATGACATATTGCTTGAGTTAGTATTGAAAATCAGTTACTAAAAGCTATACTGGCATGTTAAGAGGAATAGGAGATTGGAGTTCAGCAATTGCAATGAGAAAACAAGTATAAGTCGCGCCCGCGACAATTGGGCGGGTTGCATCGAGGAGGGCTGTTAGTGGAAGGAATTGGCATTGTTCTCATGTATTATCAAGTTCGAAGTCCTGCCACGACTTGAAAAATAGGTCAAGGTCACCCATCATCGAACTTGTCCGAGATCTGCTCATGATGCACCTCCGGTATGATTTTGGCGGTATTTCGTTAAAAACTTTGTAAGTTATCGCGTTCACAATGTACAAAGTCCTGTTTTCATGTATTGTCACGTTCGAAGTCCTGCCACGACCTGAAAAATAGGTCAAGGTCACCCATCATCGAACTTGTCCGAGATCTGTTCATGATGCACCTTTGGTATGATTTTGGCGGTATTTCGTTAAAAACTTTGCAAGTTATCGCGTTCACAAGGTACAAAGTCCTGTTTTCATGTATTGTCAAGTTCGAAGTCCTGCCACGACCTGAAAAATAGGTCAAGGTCACCCATCATCGAACTTGTCCGAGATCTGCTCATGATGCACCTCTGGTATGATTTTGGCGGTATTTCGATAAAAACTTTGTAAGTTATCGCGTTCACAAGGTACAAAGTCCTGTTTTCATGTATTGTCAAGTTCGAAGTCCTGGCACGACCTGAAAAATAGGTCAAGGTCAGCCATCATCAAACTTGTCCGAGATCTGCTCATGATGCACCTCTGGTATGATTTTGGCGGTATTTCGTTAAAAACTTTGTAAGTTATCACGTTCACAAGAAATTGTTGACGGACGGACGGCCGGATGTGCGGACGAGACCTTCTTGTGTGCCTTTTACATATTAAATTTCCTATCTAAAATAGGCACACAACTCCCCAAAATAGGCACACAAGAAGAAATTTCCTCACAACTTATGGTTGTGTGCCTTTTCTAGTCACACAACCATACTCTCGTCCGTCCGGACAGACGGACGGACGGACAGACAGACGGACACGCCAATCTAATAGGCGGGTTGGTTGCACGCAACCCGCCCAATTATAAATTATAGATAAACATGAGAACAAGTTTACCAAAAATATTGAATATTCGCATATGATTGTGAGATGTAGAAGAACCATTTTTGATCTCAGAAATTTTGATGGATTTGTGTAACTAGGATGAAAACCCGACTCACATCCGCACAGGCCTGTATGGTGTTCAGTCCCACCCCTCCGTCCACCTCTATGTCCAGTGTTCGAGACCGGTCTCGCAGATACTGAACCTTTGGGATAGAAGGGTATAACAATATAGCACATCGCTTGTAAACTAGTAGTGTATAAACAAGTTACACTACATTTATATGAAGCATGTTGCTCACATAGCTTTTGGGCCGAATTTCACTATTAGTTTCCTAATGTGGATTGTTCAAAACTTCATTTTCTCCCAACAAGAACAAATGCATAACACACATCCTACCTTTGGCATCATGTCGCCCATGAACTTCTGGCCTCCGAATCCTGGCTCGACTGTCATAACCAGAACCGTGTCCACGCTGTCGATATAAGGTAGAACTGTTTCCACAGGTGTCTTCGGCTTCAGTCCAATCCCAACCTAGGTGTAAAAATTAGCCCAAGGGCTAAGATAGGTTACCGGACAATTTTGGTTTCAAGCATTGTAGGTGACATATGATTTTGAGATTTACCAGTCAAGGTCATCTTTGTGAATCTCAATGTCACCATCAGGTATGCTGCATATGACTTTGTATGTTCATAATACAAACATATAAGTTTTATCAACAAGTATTTCGAGTGTAGAGGCCAATTTCAGATTTTGAGATTCGCCCTTCAAGGTCTTTAAGGTCAAGTTCAAGGTCACCAAAAAATGTGCCATTTATACATGACTTTTTTACAGGCTTATACACAATCCTAACCTGTATGTGCGAAAGTTTATGCTTCAGAGGCCACTTTCAAGATTTCAAGTCAGACATTTAGCACTCAAGGTCATCCAAGGTCAAAATAAAGGTCATCATTAGTTGTTCCATATATGACTTCTTATATGTTCATAATGCAAACTGAAGCTCTATCTACATGCATTTCATTAGTAGAGGCAAATTTTTCTTACCCAAAAATGGCTGTTTTGACCTTTCAAGGTCATCAAAGGTCAAATTCAAGGTCACCTCCCAACTCGCTATATATGACTTCCTATTTGAAAGTGCCAATATCTAAGCTCTATCTTCAAGCGTACTATGAGTACAGTCCTGGCAGCTCCCATTATGAAGGAAAAAAGTGCCGAAAATTTTTTAAGTCCAAAATTTTTTTCAAAGGGTGAAATTTTTTTTTTTGTCTAGAAATGACCCAAAATGAATAGTAACGCGATTTGGGGCAAACAAAATTTTTTTCGCCGACCTGTCAAAAATTCAAAATGGCCGCCACACGGAGACCGGCGATTCAAGGGCAACAAAACTTATAAACATCATGAAGGAACATAACGGGAATATTTTGGAACAATAATCTCAAAATTGATCAGACAGTTTTCGAGAAAAGACAGGCCAGGTGCAAATTTGAGCATTTCTCGACCCAAAAATGGCTGTTTTGACCTTTCAAGGTCATCCAAGGTCAAATTCAAGGTCACCACACAAGTCACCATATATGACTTTCCATTTGAAAGTGCCAATATCTAAGCTCTATCTTCAAGCATTCTATGAGTACAGTCCCGGCAGCTCTCATGATGAAGGAAAAAAGTGTCGAAAATTTTCCAAGTCCAAAATTTTTTTCAAAGGGTGAAAAAAATTTTTTTGTCTAGAAATGACCCAAAATGGATAGTAACGCGATTTGGGACCAAAAAAATTTTTTTCGCCGACCCATCAAAAATTCAAAATGGCCGCCACACGGAGACCGGCGATTCAAGGGCAACAAAACTTATACACATCATAAAGGTACATAAGGGGAATCTTTTGAAACAAAAATCTCAAAACTGATCACACAGTTTTTGAGAAAATGGCCGCCAAAGTCCAAAATTGGCCATTTTTCGTCAAAAATGGCCGCCATTTTGAGAAAAATGCGAAAATCAAAAAACTAAAAATTCAAGGTCAAGAGAATATTCAGCATATATAACATTAAGCATATATCATGTCCACAGTTGATTGCTAAGCTGTAAGTTCAATAATCAGAGAGAGATTAGCAATTTTATGCTGTAGCCTTGAAAATGAAGGGGCAAAGGTCAAATTCAAGGTCATCAAAATATTCAGTGTATATCATTTTCTATATCATGTATATCATGTCCACAATTGATTCCCAAGCCATACAGTCAATAGAGGAGCAAGATATGAGCCAGTTTGTAATTGGACCTTAGAAATGAGGTTAGAGGTCAAATTCAAGGTCACGAGAATATTCAGCATATATCATTTCCTATATGTCCACAATTGATTCCTAAGCTGTAAAATCGATAATAAGTGAGATATTAGCCATTTTGTCCTGTGACCTTGAAAATGAGGTCAAAGGTCAAATTCAAGGTCATGACAATAATCTGCATATATCATTTCCTATATGTTCATAATTGATTGCTAAGCTGTAAAGTCGATAACAAGCGAGATATTAGCCATTTTGTCCTGTGACCTTGAAAATGAGGTCGAAGGTCAAATTCAAGGTCATCAGAATATTCAGCATATATCATTTCCTATATGTCCACAATTGATTCCTAAGCTGTAGAGTCGATAATAAGCGAGATATAAGCCATTTTGTGCTCTGACCTGGAAACTGAGGTCAGAAGTCAAATTCAAGGTCACGAGAATATTCAGAATATATCATTTCCTATATGTCCACAATTGATTCCTAAGCTGTAGAGTCGATAATAAGCGAGATATAAGCCATTTTGTGCTCTGACCTTGAAAGTGAGGTCAGAGGTCAAATTCAAGGTCACGAGAATATTCAGCATATATCATTTCCTATAGGTCCACAATTGACTCCTAGTCTCTAATCTCAATATCAAGTGAGATATTAGGCATAATCCCATTATGTCCCATTATAAAGCATAGGAGAATTTAACATGGGAAAGTCCCATTTGAGCCGAGTTTGGGCCAAAATGGACCACTTCGAGCGATTCAAGCGCAACGAAATTTATAGACATCATAGGAGTACATATGAGGAGTGTTATTTATCAAAAAGAAAAAAAGTTACTGAACAGATTTTGAGAAAATGGCCGCCAAAGTCCAAAATCAGGCATTTTTCGTCGAAAACGGCCGCCATTTTGAAAAAAATGCGAAAATCAAAAAACTAAAAAATACCTCCTTCTTGAATTATTTTTAAGTATTTTCGTGCAAAATTTCAGAAATATTCGCCTGTAAACAAAAAAGATAAAAATGTGGACGACGACGACGACGGACGACGGACGACGGACGCAACGCCATGCCAATAGGTTATCGGACCATAGGTCCGGTAACCTAAAAATGTAAAGAAAGTGTCTCTGTGGCAACATACATGTACTACAGGGCATGTCATTGGCAATCACCAACAACTGACCACTGTGTATCAACTGAAGGTTCTGTCAAGTGCTGTTAATTCATATATTGTTTTGGAAATTTAACAAAATTTATCGCATTGCGAATACAACTATATAAAGAAAATCATAAACATAACATATGTCAAGTATACTATTATATTGTATCATTATATCAATTGAACATAGTTTGAAATGAGAATCAAAATTTCAGGAATTTTTTCCCCCACTCACCTTCATCCCCGCCTCACGGATCTTTCTAATGCACGTCATGGGGTCATCTGTGGCCTCGATGTGGAAGGTGTAATGGTCGACTCCTGCGTCCTGCATTCCGTCTATCCACTGATATTATACAAGCAACAGTGTCACATAAAACACACACATACATGTATATATAAAGTTATATGTTTCTGAATAATTCCACAGCTCAGAGACAGGAATACATGACGATGGGAACATTATCAACTTCACTCAAGATTTTAGACTGCACGTAATTAGGAAACTAGAGACTGCAGTATGCCACCAGGTCATTCATCCATAATGCACACAGAATGCTCACACTACGAAATGCACTATGCAAACCCCTAGGAGGACAATGTAGGATAATTTGGCTAGGATGTACAATAACGTTGGCAATTTTATTACCAACTAATTTCCCGTACTTAGGATCCGGAATGACGATTGTTTATGATAGAAAAGTGTTCTTTATTACACACCAGATGTTCTTTTTATCTGTATTTATCATTTTGTGTCACTGATTAAATCATCGTTGTCATTGATTATCCTAGAGAAACAGGATTGCCCACTAAATTGTACATGTGCTCCGATGATTTATACAGTGGGCAATTTTTTTATCAAATGTTATACATAGGTAATGAAAAATGTACATAATCTTAATTACACAATTGATGTTATTAAATAACACAAATACACACACACAACAAAATTGAGCACTTTATTCCACATTAAAGGGGTACTGTATGGGATTCGGCTCTTGAGGGATTTCCAAAATTTTTCTCCCGACGCTTCTATTTATAGAACAAAACGTCAGATGATGTTTTTGACCCAGGATCTCTTGGAGAAAATTCTTGGAAATCCCCTAAAAGCCGAATCCCATACAGTGCCCTTTAAGTCTACCCCTCTCCTAGCAAGGATCAGGCCGAATGTAGGGTCAAGGTGTTGAATGTCGGATGGGTTTAGGAATTACTTAATTGTGTGAGTTTGTTATCAGTAAAGTCCAATTTTTTCATCTATTTTAAGCATAAAGGAATTCCCTGCTTTCCGAAAATAGAATCGAGAGCGAGGTTGCATATCACATGAAGATAATTTGGAGGAAAAAGTCAGTGTATGCAGATAAGGGGTAAAGTCGGACAGGGAGGGTAATGTCGGACACGGGGGTGTCGAATGTCGGACACTCGTGAATGTTCCAAAAATAAATATGGCCACATGTCCGGTATCTTAGTATTTGCGGCGTTTATGGTGCGACAACTGGTGGTTCATGTTTAGACCAGATGCGTAGTGCATCACTAAATTCTCAGCGTAAAATCAAAGTTTTAATATAATTCTCGAATTTCTCATCTATTGTAAATTTCCATATCACTGAGGAGAACCGTATTTCAGTTTCCATATCACTGGAGAACCCGTATTTCACATTGGATAGCGAATGAGCTGGGAATCCGCTGGTAAATTAAAATGGTCGGGACGTTATGACGTAGGTTCTGTGTAGGTGGGGCAATGTCGGTCACCTGATTAGAATGTGTTTGTGTGAGAAATATATGCTTTACCATCATGAAGACAGGATATTCTGACTTCTGCACCTGCTTTCCAAGTTGTTTCTGACAAATAATGCTCTGAATATAATTCCAAAACACAAATACATATAAATGTACAAACCAAAGTCAACTGAGTCAAATTCGGTGACTCCCAAGAATCCTCTCAAATAATCGTGTGCAGAAAGAAACATCCTGATGTCACACAGGCTTCCCTGATTTATTGAATATCTTATTTACTTTTTGTTTTCGGTTTTGGATACTGTGTTCCTATTTCTTTTTAGGCCACACCAATATATAGAGTTGGTTGATGGAATCGCCGCCCCTGAAAATTCATTCTCAATATTTCGGTAAAAAAAATCGCCGCACCTATTTTGAGGTAATAAAATCCATCGACAATTTAGTTTTTGACCCAAATCAAAATCACTACATGTACACAGGATCACATGTGAGCGGAAAATATCAACATTTTGGGCCGTTAATTGCACAGCTCCGGGCCGGTCTTCCTGGCGTGAAATGTTGATACATGATTTTAACGGAATATATCTCGGTACCAAAAAATCTTCCAGAGCTCAACCAATAGTATATTGCGATAGATAATTCTTGTGTAACTTATTGAACTATATATCTACCTATAAATATATTAATACAGCAGGACAATTTGTATCTTTACTCAACATGCTGCAATAATTTGCGTTATTTCAGACAAAATCAAATTGCAGCATGATATAAACATGACATGACATGTAATTTAACATGACACATTGAAAAACGTTCACAAATTTCCAAACTATTTAGGCCGTGTTGTGTTAAGAGTTTGTTTGGCGTCCGTTTGCTGGCAGCTTTTCCACGAAATTTGGCACTAACACACACAGAAAATCTTGGCCATTTAACCATATTTTCCAGTAGTTCCAAAATTCCCTTGACTTCAATGTGGGATAATTAATGAGCAATAAAACGATATTTTCTTTCTAATATATTGTGCAGGGTTTTTCTCCTTTTGTTCTAGCGTCGATAGAATAGGTTTCCACACGAATTTATGAGTTGTGTGTTGTATATTGGCTTGTGCTGAAATTTGTGTGTGTTAATATTCTGTGCTGCCTGATAACTTTTCGAAATCTGGTGGACGCTAAACAAATTTTTAATACAAGACGGCTTTACTGTGAAAAATGGCACAGAATACATATTGAATTGTTTATCTACCAAAAATTACCCATACGACCTAGATATATAGACGGGTTAACAGAGAAAAGAGCAGGTTATAATTGGTTTAAATTATCCTATTTTCCTTCCAAACTGGCCAATTTGATTTTTTAAGGTCATGACGGTCGAATACAATATCAAAATAAGCAGCAAATTCATAAGTTATCATTTAAAATAAAAAAAAACCTCGCACGAATTTTGGCAATCTAAATTCCAAAGACAGAAATTATTAGCAAAGAAAAATATATCGCTCGTACCATTTTCGAAGTGAAATATTCCAAAGACAGAAAATTTAATATTAAATGTAAAAATATTTCGCTCCCACGGACGATTTTTTTCTGACAAAAATCCATAGACCAACTTTATAAATTGGTGTGGCCTTATAATAAACACGACACAACATATACATTCTTGACTATTGTGTTGCGTTTCATATGACGATATGATAGTTCAGGCCTGTGTCCGGAATTGTCCCACCCGTCCGACATTCGACGCTCTGACCCTACCATGTCCTGCACCTGCATTCTGGCAACCCCTCTCCACAAGTTCTGAAAATGCATGAAAGAAACCCTTGTTTTTCACCTTTTCGGGACCTGACACCATCATGTGCACATCGAGCATGGTCTTGGGCACTTTGGGTCTCACACACTTGACGACTGGGTGGCCGAATGTGATGTTGGGTACGAAATGACCGTCCATCACATCCAAGTGTAGGTAATCAACGCCACTGTCAATCATTCTCTGGCATTCTGAGGCCAAAACGGACAAGTCCGAATTGAGCATTGACGTCCCTATCTTACAACAAGACATGTTAGCAGGCTAATCAAGCCAATTTCCCGGAGAAATGTACGGAAATCACTTCCGTCACTCTGTGGCCCAAAATAAATACGGTAGGTCCAAAGATTATAATCTTTGGGTAGGTCAAAGGTCAGCGAATATCGCAATTTGTAATTTGCGGACGGCTAATTTGTACGTGACTATCCAGAGCACCTGACAACCAATTCAATTAAATTTATCAAAGCAGCTGCCTTCGAAACCAGTCATTTTTTTTTTTTTTACAAAACTAGATTTCATACTAATCATGCTAAACTAACTGAATGAAACATACTCACATCAAATGTAATGAAAATAACCAGTACCCAGGGAAACTTTGCTCATTTGAACAGGCGGTTCTCGCGTAAATACCGGAACTGTATCCGTCACAAACAGGTGTAAACAAAGCATAGAAGTGCGAGATAGACTGACAATTCCACGCCCATCATGGTATATCACTGATTATTTTCTCTCAACTACACTATATATGCACATACGAACTGGAAACTGTACTCAATGTGGATTTTTAAGTGCGATTTGAGCATTTGTTTACATTCGGGTTTGATGGATACACTTCGTTTGTTTATTGACAAAACTGGTACAAAATGGGCACTAAAACAGACGACAAGACAACTCGGATGGACTGTAATCGTCAAAACCATTGAGCACACCTTTTGTTATATTGCATTAGATGTGAATTGGTTTTGAAAAAAAAAACATACATTCGAAGGCAGCAGCTTTAAAAACGTCCTAAAAACTGTTGCTTCAATATCCAACATAATTAATTCAATTAGGTTTTAAAAAAATCCGAGAAATGATAGTGAAATTCTTGGATGAATTTAGATTTACGGCAATATCTCAACAAGTTAGCCTAAGCACAAGATTTCCGACCATTATTTTCCTAATCAAAATCACATGGGCCACATGGGTAAAAATTTCATATCTCCCCCAAAATCGAGCTTGCAATCCATTGCACGAGACCATACCAGTCCAGTTCGATTAAATTAAGATAGACTATGATAATGTGATATATTTTGGGGGATAACCCTGAAAGACGGTTTCGAAATAGTTATTTATATTCTGGAATTCAAGACTCGTTGCAAAACGTGTCACAGGATCCAAATTGCACAAAAGCCGTTGTGAAATACATCGGCTGATAAACCCCAAACCGGAAGAGTTGTGCACACAATTTTTACTCCTTCTGTCCCCCCCCCCCCTCCCCCCCTTCATAAATAATTATTGCATTGTAAATTTGAAAATGACATGACGATATTCATACACACACAATAATTTTAGGAAGAAATTGTGGAATAGATTGAGACTTAAACTATATTGTTAAACTATGGGTTCTGGGAATTTGTCCTATATAATTGAACTATTTACACCTGAATTAAATATGTTTTTTTTAGTTATGGGTGTCACATAATTGTGAGAAGCCGAAATTTTCTCTCGGATAGGCTAATATCAAACACAAATTAGCCGAAGGTCTAAGACATGTTTGTTTTCACCAAAATTGCTATTTTCACCTTTCAAGGTCATTGAAGGTCAAACTCAAGATCGCCACTGAAGCCACCACCATGATTTGCCATTTGAATGTGTTATTATTCAAAGTCAGTCTTGAAGTATTCAAGACTTTACTCCGCACGACTCCCATTGTGAATGAAAAAAAAAAGACAAACAACGAATTTGTTTTTGCTGGAAATAACTCAAAACGAATATAGTGACTTGATCTGAAACCCGTCACACGTAGATCGGCAAATCAAGGGCAACAAAACTATACTCATCAGAAAAGTTCATGTATATGAAAAATCATACATCTCCGATCATGAAGGAAAAATTTAAATAGCGAGAATATATATATATATTGTTTTGCAGAAAATGGTTAAAAACAAATAGTTATTTGATTTGAGAGGGAAAAACACTTTTGCCGACCCCTGGGAAAATCAAAATTGTCATCACAAACTGATCGGCAATTCTCGTCAGAAAGGTAAATATGAAGAATCATTGCATGAATTCATTGAAAGAAGTTACTGAACTGATATCGAGAAAATGGCACCAAAAGTCGTCATTTTTCTATAAAATAAATACTGTTTGGACAAAACATTTCAAGATCATAGAAAGTCAAATTTAAGCAGAGAGTGTAGAATAGAGAGGTGTCACTCCACTAGTTGGCGCCATTTTGTACTGTGAACTGATGGGTTTTACTCAGACATGAATTAATGACCGGAAAAATATGCTAGCAAAACGAATGACGCAACTATCATTCGTGACAAACTACAACACAAGTTTTCTTTCGGCAGGATTACAGGGCCCCATGAGAAAAATGGTACGTAGACAATGGAAACTTGCAGAGTGACACCTCTCTATTCGAAACTTTCTGATTTAAGGTCACCACTGAAACCACCATATGATTTTTTTTCCATTGGAATGTGCCCATGTTCTCTAGCTCTAGCTCTATCTTGCTTAGTGCTCTATAAAGCTCTATCTTGATTTGTTTTAGGAATTTACTCTGTATGCTGGAAATTGTGGATGAAATATTCTGGGTCAAAATTTTTATTTCCATGGCAAAAAAAAAATCTTTTTGATTTTTGCTGGAAATGGCTCTAAATGAATAGTGATTAGTTTCGGACCAAATGCTCTAAATGAATAGTGATTATTTTCGGAACAAATTTTTTTTTCGCCGAAACGAATGGTCGCCACATATATAGACCAACAATTCAAAAGTAGTGAAGCTAATACACATCACACTGATACATATGAAGAGTGTTATCCTTCATGAGAAAAATAGTTACAGAACAGAATAATCATCCCGGATGACCCTCAATCATAATATTATTTGAGTAGCATTAGATGAATTACTCTCAATGATTTCATCCAATTCAAGTAGCTTTCGAAATTTAAGCGGAGTTAGATACCTTAGCAATAATCATAAATAGCTTTGGGTAAAAAAAAATGTATTCTCATTTGCGCAAGTTCATGTCAATGATAGCTCACGTATATCAAAATTAGCTCTCGGTCACAGCAGGAAACTTCATGTTATGTTTGACATGAAAGATTAGTCAGTGTTCATTTAATTGCTACAATTATTGGCGATCGATGCTCAATTATAAAATCCAATTGATGCTGTTTGTAAGAGACGAAATACTGCCATGATGGCCGGATAAATATATCGTGAATATGGTATATTTGAGTAGCAAAACTCAATATACTTGAGTAGCGATTACTCTATTATTAGGCTCCATGTATAACAAAATAGAACAAAGGTTGTGTTCAGGAACCCCCATCAATAAACGCGAGTGCATGCCATGATATATGGTATGATATGTACCACACATGAAAGTACAGACAAACATTACATGCAAGCCCACTAAATATTTTTTCTCAAACATTATGTTGACCTGCTGAATGGAAAACGATTTTAAAAATGGCCAATGCTTCTAAAACATGATTCGTGTACATGTACAATCTTCATGTACAAGTTTCAGGGTCCCACTTAATACACGAAAAACACGTTTTTAGTGATGTTTTTGGGGACTTGTGAAATGTTTTTCGTGTACGGTTTTACTACTTGATAAAGCCCCTAAAAACTTAGATAACTATGGAAATTGGACCAATAGCTGAAATGATTCGTATATACGCCCAAAAAGTAGTATTTTCATACAATACTGGCGCCGCTCAAGTGTTTTTATTGACCGGTAAACGAGTACACGTGTCATCGCCATCTTGAGGTGGCCAAAAACTGTGAATTTCGTTCTTGATAGGTTGATGTTTTTAGGGTAGCGTCTGTATGAATACTCCATGATGACATGTGTATTATTATATATTGCAGGTTGCCAACGTAGTTGGAAGTGTACCTTACAAAAAGCAAAAAAGAAGATTTATATGAATCTAAATTTAATTTCTTGTATGTACAGCCCAATAATGTTAATGTGATTAAAATCAATAGATGTGGGCCAATGCATGCCATGATCGCATTAAACAATTAATAAAAAGTATTGTGTGTTCGTTGTTTTCCTTTGTTGCGTTGTGTTTATTGCCTTTCACATTCAAATCGATATTGGGTAAAGGTTAAAAACGAGAAAAAAATATAAGACATTCACAAATGGTGTTGTGTTCATTGATTCTCTTCCTTCATTGCCCATTACAATCACAAATTTATTGGGATAAAACAAAAACAACAAATCTTTATTTGAGTAAAACCAAGATCAACATTCAAATTAGAAACGAGGTTGTGTTCTTGTCTTCTTTGGTCGCGTTTTCATGGTTAATTCTCACGTTCTAATTGATTGTACGCAAATGACTTAAACATTTCAGTTCTGTTTTGATATGAAATGTGATTTGCCTTGCCTTGCCTTGCCTTTGCACCAAAATTTGCGTTTGATGTCTGGCAGTTCATATTTAGCCAAAGTGTGACCTAATTTACAAGTTCACGCATGCGTTTTACTGCCGGAAGTTCATTAGCGGGGGTTGCGAATGTCAACAAATCGGCCCACGAAAAAAATGATTTTCCACTTTTAAATCGACTGTTTTTCCCCATCAGAAGATGGAAAATAGCAAAATGAATGCATCCGGGGAGGTTGCAGACAGGCGCCTCATGGCCATAGCAGCAGAGGTGTCCAAAATGGCAGATAACGTTGTTCCAAGAGGCCTCGTGAAAATCCAGGGTACGACCGTCAGTCATTCACATCACTGTGACACTCAGACTGTCATCAGTTCGTCCGCGTCACTCATTGAGTCTTGACTTTGACTTTGCTTGAACGAGAGCGGGAGTTTGCATTGATTTCACCCTCAAATATAACTTGTTAAAATTAATATGTAACCCAAATAGAGACCCTGCACATAATTATTTATATTGGATGTTTGTGTGCTATATCCTGGGATATATGTTTATTGTTTATTGTATTTAACTCAGTGATGGGAATCGGTTGCAGTTTCACTTTCGATCATCGGTTGCAATCGGTTACCACCAAACGATCGATGATCGATTATGATCGGTTGCACACGCTTACTCGAAAGCCACAGAACCCTGTTGTAGCAATTTACATGCATTCAAATGATTTCATTTCCCTAATATTCAATAAAAAACATCAGATCCAATCATTTTCTTACAACTGTAAAGTTATTTTCAACTACCTTTCTAGCAAGAACAGCGTTTCTGGAAAATGGCTTCTCCCATCTGTCACCATGTTAAATGGCTAGTGTTCATCACCTCCTGGAATGCTCAAATTTCTTTCTAAAATTAAGCAGGTATATTTTTTCTGGAAGAAAAATACAACCTCTTCAATATGTATATTTTTAAATATTTTTTTTTAATCAACAACACATGTAAATAATTATTTGAAGTGGGGTGGGGTGAGCGAATCGAACGAAAAAAATGCACGTTTTTTTCGGGCGCTTTCAGTGGGGTTATAATTGTTGATCGGTGTTTAGAGGGATGCTACTCATGTCGCGGTTTCGTTTTCGATGTCATATCAAAGACGAAGGTTTCAGCTGTCTACAGATGTGAAAAATTATGAGATTTGATTTGTTTTTCTGGTGTTGCTGAGCAACTGAAGTTCGTCAAAGTTCGGGTGATGATTTCTTTAACTATTTATGAACGGATAAGCTCGAATAAGCTCCTGAATGTGCAGTATTGTATGGGCTTCAAGATACATGTATCAGTTTTACTATGGCTATCAGCGCATCCCAGCGCATGACCTATATATGACTGCACCCCCCTTCTGGCAATCGTAATTTTTGGCAGTTTTGAGCGTGCACGATTGACTGTACGCTTTACTGCTCGGTTTCAATAAATTTCTTTCAGGTTTGTTGTATTCCCTGGCGTTTGCTGATTGATTACTTTTGTAATATGATGTAATTGGTATTTTAATATTGTTTGCTTAATTGTTTTACAGTTTATCTTCATCTGATAATTTTAGGTTACCGGACATATGGTCTGAAAACCTATTTGCATGGCATTGCGTTCATCCATCTGTCATTCGTACGTAACAATTATGTCTGTGAAGTTTACGGTTGAATCCTTCTGGAATATTGCACACAAATATGAAAGAAATATTTCAAAGAAGCTTTTTCCAGTTATTTGCTTTTGTTCAAAATGGCAGCCATTTTCAACCACCAAAAACACCCAGTTTTGGACTTTTGAAAGTCATTTTATCAAAATATTCCCATATGTTCCTTCGTGATGTATATGTTTCATTGAACTTGAATCGTCCTGCTTTTGATTCTTTGATAAATTCCATCTGACATCACGTCAGTATCCGTTTCGGGCCATTTTGTGCATGTTAACACTATTTTTGTCCGGTAACCTATCTCAGGCCTCTGGACTAATTTTAAAAATTATGTTCTTAATTTTCAGAAAACGAAATAAATATTAGTTGTGTTCTTCATCAGTAAAGAAATGACATTGTTTTTTTTATCTTTTATCTATTATTATATTATCACTGTCTTATATTATGGCTAATCATGAAAATAATATCAGTAATACAGTATACCAAATTCATAACAGTATTATATTATCCCCTACCCCCTTCCTAACTAATTTTTCCCACATACAGTGACACATTGGAAGTGACTCCTGTATTTCTGAAGGTAACATTCATATACTATGTATCGACACAAGCCTCACGTTCGTGAAGTAGTGAATTCCATTCTGCCCGGTTCCGGTGATGTCCACCAAGAACTGCCTCAGCGTCCACACCACGATGTTCATTGCATGATTTTCGCATTAACAACAAGAATAAACATAGACTATAGTAAAATACCATCTGATGTACCCCGCCTCATCGCTTGATGCACTGATTGAACTGGATACATGGATACCATTGAAGACAACAATCTGATGGAAGACAACAATCTGATGGATAATAATCGTTTCACCATCATTGATCATTTTGATGACTCCCTCACAGATCACCTATCACAGTTGAGTGTGTATTTAAGTTTGATCAATTATTCTCCTTTGCAGTACAGCTGAATACAGAACCTACACCTTGCAGTACATTGTCATCAACACAGTGAACTTAGAGAAAGAGAGTCAAAGATGTATGTTTTTTTACGATAAGAATTTATTTCATCAATCAAAAGTACATGCCTATACAATAATGAATCTTTAACATAGAGCCATGTGGTCTTTTTTATTTGATCCATGTATCCTTACTGGTTACCATGCTTTTTACAGCTTGTCATTATGATGAAAATTGGTGCATTCATAGTAGATTATACGAGTACACCCTTGGCAAAACCAAAACGCACCAATTTTGACAGACAGATATTTCATCATAAATTTCTTTGAATATTCATAACTTCGTCAATTTTCACGATAGAAACGTGTTTGAGGTGTTTTTGTGTTCCTAATTTTGAGTTCTAAATGGGAAAAATATGTAAAATTTAATTTTCCCCAAAAATCCAAAAACCACTGTTCTTGCTAACCTTTCTTGAAATCATGTAGAGTTGTGTGTAAGGCCAGAGTCATTTGATCACTTCTCTGACTGATTTTGGCAATTGATCATCTGATAATCGGATGACTTTTCAACCAACTTTCAAAAGAAATCGATCATCACTAATTTAACTGTTGTCTGTCTTTCCAGCAATCCTGGATGGGTGTCCTCAAGGTAGCAAGGCCATGCTGAAGGTTGCCAGGGACATGTGGGCGCTTGGTCTCACTGAGCTCTGTCTGACAACTCTCAAACAGGAGTATACCAAAATACTCGATGGCTGGAATCTTGCTTCAAAAGTTGCCATTATTCTCTGGTATATATTTTGATCATGCCATGTATTTATTTGTAAACGAATCCTTTGTACATGTATGTGAATAACTCTATATCATATAACAATAGTAATATATAATTTCACAGCACTGGACATTTTATTTCGTTTGAATATATATATGTTGTATAATTCAGCAATACACCTCTCTCCAGTCTGTGTAAAGTTTTTTGACAATTCATAGTTCCGATGATACATAAGCCCCGCCCACTTCCATATTTACTACCCAATCAAAAGACGTCAAAAAACGCGCCAAAACGTAAAAGTCCCACAAACAAAACCGGCGTGATTAACAGCCCAACCTCTTGAATGAAGTGGGATGATAGTGTACTTCTGATGCACTCACGGCCAAGTAAAGCCAAATAAGTTAAAAATTACAATTTTACAATATATTCTCCATCCCCTTATGAGTATAGACATGTGAAATATGGTGTATTATTTTACAAAACAATTGTGTAAACAGAAGCAAGCAAAAGTTACATTATTCCCGACTTGCTCAAGCAAAAGCACATGGTATGTTTGTGGGACTTTTCCTGCGGTTGCCAAGGGGGCGTGGCCTGTTGGGATGTCGTCGGAACTATTGTAGATTTTGATACAGCTTGCGAAATGTTTTTGCACTTTGCAGCCAGAGCTGTGTGAGCTTGGAGCCTCCGGACCCTGATAAGTTCCAGCAGGAGTTTGTCCCTGACGCCCTTCAGACCCTGCTCACACTATGCCGCAAAATCCAGATGAAATTCATGAAAACCTCAGATGTAAGAGCCATGTGTTATCCTTCAAAGACTACATGTACGGGGAAATGAAATTGGACACTCCTATATGTAGATGCAAGTCTTCATAAATTATGTAGCAAAATCTGATTTAGTGAAATAATTGTCCACTGCTACTGGCCAACTTTTTATCCTCATTTCCAACACAAATATATGCATGCTATTGTTCAGGAGCTTGTCTCACTGACACTTCTAGCTATTAAATTCTTTCTCCCATATTAACTGATTCAGATCCTGGAGGATACGAAGCGTGACATCCTGAGCTACCTCCGCCGTGTGCTGGACGCTATTGGGCTGCTGTGCAGTGGACCGGAACATATCGCACAAAAAAGTGAGTAATGCTCTTGTACATTGGATCAATCTGGCCTGGTTAATCAACGTAGCAAATGTAATTAAGGCCTTCTGGTTGTATAGATTATGTGACAAATCCATCATATGTCCCTTGACCTATTGCATGAAGACTTCTGTTCATCCTTGAAGCTTCGTTGATATTTCTAACTACATGTATACAATGTAGAGTACTGTAAAAAGACGAATTTTGGCGGCTATTAAATTTGGTGGTTGTCTCCGCCAAAAATCTCTGCCAAAAGTCCCACGTTATTTGGCGGAGATTTAATTTGGCGATTTTAAAACCACTTATATTTCTTAACATACATGTATATCTAGTTAATTTGGCAGACGATTTAATTTGGCGGTTTTTCCCCTACCGCCAAATCCGACAAATAAATTGTCCGCCAAAATTAGTAGTTTTACAGTATTATATGTATATGTATTCATAGGTCTAACTATTTCATGCCAACAATAGTAGCAATACAGCTTTTGAGTGATATGTGTCAAGACATATTTACGCCTTGATGTCTGAACAAATGTTATGATTGACACTGCATGCAGTGCACTTGATTAAGGCCTTCATCTGTTTTAGCTTGAGATAATCTTATGGATGTCCTTGTACTCGCAGTTCTGGCATCACCATGGTTACTCCAGATGCTGATATCTGACGACACCCTCACCTCCATACAAATAATGAACTTTGTGCAGGACCTCAACAGGATCAAACAGTATGTGAATGCATAAAATTTTGTGTGGATTGAATTCACACACTGATTATCAATCATTTTCATTCACCAAGCTAAATGTATTGTTTTTTTCTATCTGTTCTCATGTGTCGAATAGCACAAGTTGAAACTAAATTCAAAGCTATATCATAATGCAGATATTTCAAAAATTATAAATGGTACCCTTTCTGAAAATCAAGAAAATTCTGAATTTATTTGATTGTCTCGGTATTATCAATTCAATTAAATCCTCACAAATAAACCACTTTTACATGTCACCGATCTCAGAGGTGTGAGTGGATCGCTGGAGGAGAAGAATTTCCTACAAATCCTGGACGAACTCGTTTACAAACTCTCATCTGCCAAGAAACAAGAAGTTGCCGGGTAAAACTTGTCGAATACTTCCCCATAAAGATTGCCCAATTTTAAGTAGAATTTCAAAACTTTGCTAATGTACTGGTAAATTTACTACATCAGGTACACATGAATAAAAAAATGACAATATTTTCTTATATCCTAATAATGATAATGATCAGATATATATTTGCGTCATACAATGTACATGTACCATGAAATATCAGTGTTTTCCCCAATATCGCTACACTTCCCAGCATGTACGGATTGTATGCAAAGCTGACCATACCCGTTTCCAATCCCTGTCTTTACAATGACCTTGTATTCTGCCAGGGCGTCGTGCCGGACACTGATTGGGATCTGTGACTCTCACCCGCCCACCGTTGAACTCCTCTGTAAACGATACAAGTAAGCAAGAGTGAACCCTCGCAAAATCGGCATGACATTTCTTGGTATATTTCATGCCTCTTCTAGTCCTATCCACTACATGTAGTAAGCAACTCTCACAGCTTAATAAGTGCATATTACTGTTTGATAACTTCCACATGTACAGAAATATACTTATGAACATTGTACATGATACTGTGTATAATGTACAGTTTATGACCCTACCTGTGTCATGTACCTGTCTGTCCTTACCAATATTTTGTTAATGTTACATGTGTAATGCTTTTCCTGACCCAAAACAAATTTACATACATACGTGTGCTTACAAGAAAAAAAAATTCTATATCCACTACTATTTCGATGTCCATATGTGATTCTTGAAGTCTCCCCCTCCTCAAATTTTCATATTCTTGATTTTCATACAAGTTTGTGTAATTGCTTAGAAATTGGCTGCCCAAACAAGCTCAGACTGAGGAGTGTGGGTAAAAAAAGAATTTGTTTCAGTTTGGACGAGGTTTGACTGATGCACGCGTGAACCTAAACACTGTTTGAATACGTGCATGGATCCATCAGGGGTGTTTTTTTCATTTTGATAGGAATTTATCTGGAAATTTTTGCTCTTGGTAATTTCAAAATATTGTTTAGTCATTGCAAACAGAATAGCGTAATGGACCAAATTTGAAAGACTAATTTGGATTGCACATTTTCGATATGCGGAGTTGTTATAAAGTGCACAAATGCCACAAAATCCTTGGTGCATGTTATTCAGTATAAACTCAATGCAATGTAGATCGTGTGATGTGGAATTTTGTCAATAATCCGTTGATACCATTCATGCAGTTGCCCTAATCTAGCATTGAGAGATAATGATCACATATTAGGTTTTGTTATGTGTGCACCTACTAACATTTTTTACCATGATATGTGGTCGATTCCAGTTGCAGATATATTGTATATTCTCATCCTCATTAAAAATATTTGTTGTGTTTGACTTTGCTGCAATTTTGACCAGACATTTTTTCTATAATGCATGCTTTAAAACGATTGCTTGTAAAATGTATGCTCTGTCATTTATCAGGGGTCTACAGCCATTGCTGAATGTATGGCACGGGAAGGGATTTGATCGTGATCTCTACCGACTGGAGCAGTTATTGGAGGCCGGGAGTCTCAGGCAGGCTGAGCTACAGGTAAAACCATCTGTGGCTGGGAAAACCCAAGGGATTGCATGGTGTTATTGTGTCCTGTGGTTTTGTGTTGTATCACTGTTGTATTCTAAGGTGAATAAACATAACTATAAACACAAAAAACCCCAAATATATTGATGAGTTTTTATAGGTTAGGGAGTTCTCATGTATGTAATAAAAATCACTACTAGTAAAATTTTATTCTGTTTCTGCAGAAAAAGCATGAGGCGGCCATGATCGTGCAGGCGTGGTGGCGAAGTTACCACACTCGCAAACGCATCAAAAAGGCGGGAGCGGCCATGGCCACATTTCAACGCTCATTTAGGTATTCCAAGTGAATTACTGTACATACATACATGTAGAATAATCAACCACCATAAATTTACGAGAACTCCTACATATTACGCCATATTTTACAGCTATGAGTTACATCAAAGAATAATCTAAACTCAGACGATTTCTCCCGAAAAATGGTAAAACAAACCCTTCTCCATTTGGTGTGAAAGGCGCAACTGGAAGTACACAGGGTGGAGTTTCGATTTCTACATTTGGCTGTAATCTCTTCCACTGCATTTGCTTGTAGAGAGCGTCGGCGGCAGCGAGATGATGCGAGAGCGGACCAGCGTGCCCAGACACAGCTACGCCACATGCTGCTAATGAAGCGACGCAAGGCAATGCGAGATCTGCGCTCTCGACAGCTACAGGCTCTACACATCCTCCCCGCGGGTTCGTGGCGTGTGCTTGATAAAATATAGATTTTTAGGTTTTGGCAGTTTTGTGCAAGCCCCAAAGATGCAATACATGTACATTTGAGTAGCCGGGCTTAGTATGGGTTCACAACAACATGGCTTGTGACCAACTTTGCTCGCAAAAATGCATGATTTTCAAGTTTAAACTTTGAGGTCTAATCTCCTGCATCTTTTGATCATATCTCAGGAGAAGTCGAACGATATCTACAGACGGAGCAGCAACAAGCAGCGACATCTATCCAGCGACTATGGCGTGGGCACAATGTCCGTCGGAGGATCAGCGGCCGTGCCGACATCGTCCGGACAACTAGGGCTGCCGTCACCATCCAGCGCACGGTGGGTAGTCAGAATGCATGCGTGGGTGTGGATGCTCACGGTCAAACACGGTGGGAGTACGGAATGTACGATATCATCACCTTCGATAATCAGTAACTTGACTCTTCAATTTTCGAAAATTCAATTGGAATTTTTGTATTCGGTACGATGATTATCGAATGTACAGACATTAATTTCCTGTTAACACTTTGCCAGGTGCGGCACTGGTTAGACCGAGTGCGTACGCGACGTAGAGAACCCCCCGCGTGGCAGCGACCCCCCGGACTGACGGACCAGCGCAGGGTCGAACTACAGCAAACCATCATGGAACGCAGGGAGAGCAGGGAGGTAGGACTGCTGTAATTGAGGTCACTCACACTGACAGAGCATATATAACATAACACAAAACTGTCAATCAGTACATGAACCGGTATGTGACAGCATTGTTTTCGCAGTTCGTTTGCCATATTTTGTATATCATTGTGAGAAAAAATTATTTTGTTTGAAACGAATCTAGGGTACCACCATAATAAATAACGTAGTGAAATCATTACTCCCCTATTTTGATGCTGTCAGTGGGCATTCAGAGATTTGTCCTGATCATTACCAACATAAATATACCTGATAAATACCGAAGTGGATGTGATTTATTTGCCCAGGTGGAGGCTCAAACGAAGGAGGCGAGGGAGGAGCTTCATTACAGAGTCCAGGACCTCATCAAGCAGTTCGCGATGTCATCCAGACTGACGCGTAAAACTCACCAGAAACGGGAGCTGCTTCTAGCTCGACTGGAGAGCGACGCAGATCTTCTCTTGGGTAAGTAACCATGGTAACAACATGATGGGGACTGCCTGGGTGGGTAGGTAGAGCCGCAATGGCAATAGTAACATCCACATGGCTAGGTTGTCATGGTAACCGATTGCAACATTGTCTTGATGAGTGGGAAACTAGGTTAGGTATATAATTCTGGCAAGTGACTTGTACTGCCTAATAACAGAATAGAAATAGATATGATTTCCTTTTATATTTGGAATCAGTTTCACAATCATACTATTACCATCCTTCATAGATGCACCCAAGTTGAAAGATGCTACAGACGCTGATGTTGAAACATTCAACAGTCGCTCAGTTCCCATAGCGACCAAGGCTCGATATAACCACACTCAGGAGCTGCGGTTGCTACGGCAACCGTGGTGGCGCAAGCTGGGTGACGAGTATCAAGACCAGAAGTATGAAGAGGAGGGGGAGCTCTGGAAGGTCTTCTGATGGAAGTCATCTGGCTAAATATATAACTGCTCATAAATCAGGCATATTATCAAAATCTCCGGGAAAGACTGACAAAACTGTACATGTGTATTGTATACATTGTACATACTGTACACATGTATATGTATGTGATCCAGTGGTACTATCAGTTTTGAACTGCCATATTCGAATATCAATGACCGTCACATGCCATTGCTACCTATGTGTAAGGTCTAAGAACAAATTTTGTGCTGTATGATAATGATTACAAAACTAAAAGGCTAATTTATTGGTGCTAAAACAAATATTTATATGTTAATGATTAACGATGGTAACTGTAGGATTGACGTGTACACACGCATAATATATTTACTTTCACGTGTTGCTAGTTTTTGCAGAGCAATATTCCTCAAGTTTCAATAAAATGGGATGAATGTTTTTTTTGAGCGTAGATGATATGTGTGCTTTGTATATGATTGTTGACAAGATTAGTTCAACTTGATAATACATGTAGTTTGGAGAAGGTATTTTTACACATGTACTAGTACACTGTACTCGTCATTGTCATCCATGCTAATGTGATAAACACATAAATCATTTTATTCAATGTTTTATTGAATTTCAAGAACATTTTGTTGTTCTGAGAACAAAGAACACATAATACATCTGTGTTGCCATATTATAAATACCAAATTCTTCCATAAGACTCTTCGAATCAGTATTCAATAATTCTACCACACAAGAGTATTCATCAAACATCTATTCCAGACTCTGAATGTATGTGTAAAAAGGGAATTCAAGATGAACAGCATGTTTTACTCTTCTGCAGCTTAACTGCATATATTAGAACTGAATTTGATATTCATTGTACTAGCTTAAAAGACCTTTTCGATTATAGTGATCTGTGTCGATTGACGAACTATTGCCATCATGTATTGTCGTTTTACAGGACATAACCCAGTTTTCATTGCATGTATTAGTGCATACGAGTATATATATATATCAGAATGTTTACTGTCTTCTCACCCATATACATGTTTGATGATTCAATGGTCTTTTTATACTGCACTCATGAATGTTTACATTGTTATGTCAATAAAACTACTACTACTACTACTATGAAACATAACGTTAACACAAACCAGTATATATCACACAATTTCAAGTCATGTTCATTCATTCCATCAGCATTCATTTTTTTTTTTTCACAATCATAAATGTGCAATCATTTATTTTGCACATTCACCTGCAAGCTCATGTGAATTATCATTACTGGTGAAAATTCATACGAGCTAAGATAAATTTCATGGAAATTGATTATGTCCTGATGAATATTCAAAAATATGAAAAAATATTTAGATTTGATTTCATTCACAGTAAAAAGTAATGAAAAACTAGAACAAAGATGTACAGCGATACAATGTACAAGGCAAGAAATCGCCACAAGTGATGACCAACAGTAATTGTTGACATTTTCATTTCATGGAATTTCCGATTGATATGAATCATCATGAGGCAAAGTATAGAGAATGAGGACTTGGCAGTAAAAAAAAAACTAAATCACACGATTCAAGCATATAATGGGGGCAAACTTATTTTTGGGATTACAACAAAACTCAATAGCGAATATCGGTATATCACAAACATGCTGAGGTCCCTTCATCATGACTAAATTCTGTACTGAATCAAGTCAATTATACTATTGTCTAGATCTTCCTGCCCATCATATTGTGATACATGTAGTATCTTGGCAACTTCTATTGATTCTGGTGAACTTCAATGACTAGATCAATTTGCTGTAATATACCGTATTGGTCCTAATAGTAGAGCGCCCCCCTCTTTTCACCAAAAATGTTCGATTTTTTAAACCTTGTAATTCACTTCGTATCTTTCTAATAAAATCTTACAGTGTTCCAATCCACATATTTATGTTATTTGAATCATAATAAAGGGGGTTGAAGACTATAAGTATATTATTGAATGATTTTCTTAAATTTGACATGAAATTTGACCTCATTTTTGTGCGCGCTGCTACCGGAGGTCTTGCTTTGGCTCGCCGTGCTACTATTAGGACCAATACGGTACTCAAAGTTCTGTCCAGATTCACTCGGCTATCCTATCAACTTCTTGTTAGTAGGTGTTGGAAGGTATACATGTATATCTATCGCACCCACAGGGAAAATAAAACTTAACAATTCCAGCTGATGAAAGCATTCTGGATAACGTCAATAACCACAAAGCAATAAATATACATGTACGTAACGCAAAACAATAATCTGAATACGGTACCAGTGAGCGCTCTACACTCAGTGATAAGGCCCATGAAGAAACGAAGAATACATGATTGTTACCATGTGTTCAATCAAAGGAACAGTGTTTGTCAGTGGCCTATCCAAATGGGACCTGTATTGCACTAATTGGGATACATGGACATAATATTTTTTCTGCCTGAGCTGTATATTACAGACTGGCAGGGGGTTGTACATTGTTTATTTTCCCCTTATTTCCCAAACTACTTACACCAATATTCCATATTTTTCTGCAGAAAAATACGATAGATCTAAATGCATATTGTTACATAATTGAAGGCATACAGTGTACATACATACTATGCATACTGAAGGCAATACAAGTATTTTGGGCATGAACATGACAAAGCACACCAATCACTGAACTACAAATTACTGCAGATATAGAGATTTAAACTTTTTAGATATATGTTTCTGGAAATAGCTGTATTTCCACTGGCTAGAAGCATTTACTGGAACATGTATGGATGAGAACTATGAAATAACTATTCCTCGTAGTTCATCCTTCAGCGATAGATTGCAGATTGGACACGTTGCTTTCGTCTGAAACGAATAACAAAATATTTGTGGTTTATTGCATGTACATTTGACACATTCATCAATGTATTGATAAATTGAAATACATGCCCTATATTTCAAGCTTGAGATAAAATAACATGAGAAACCCTGGGAAGAAAAACATTTTCCAACAAAGTTAAATTTTTTACACATGATGACTGCATGTTAACTACTTTTTTTCTTCAAACAAACCTTGATCCATCGATCGATGCACTCCTGATGGTACTTGTGTAAACACGGCAGCGTTCGAAGTGTTTCCCCCTCGGAAAACTCGCTGAAACAGATCTTACACTCGGTCAGCTCCTCGTCACCATCTGCAGGTCGGGCGGCGGGGGTGTCACCTTGATTACCAGTGGGTAGGTTACCCTGGGTTTCGCTGGACGGAGCGGGCTTAGGAGCGGGGCGGTGTGTTTGTGTAGGCAAGGCTGCAATTTGATCATCTTGAAGTCCTTGCGGTTGAGCGTCACCGATTCGTTCGCCCAATTCTAGCAGAGCCTGTATCAAAGAGATACAAGAATAGTAGCTTTGTTTGTGTTAAAACAGGGTAATGATGTGTGAATTGGACTTGCTTCGAGCAAAAAAACTGAAATAGTTGTAATACAAGATAAACATAAAAAGAAAGATGCCTTGGGGCATTTTGATTCAAGGCCATGTACATGTACGAGTATCTGATAGTTGCATGCATAATGTTTGTTATAGCATGGTTTCACTTATTGGGTACATTATGATTTGGATATACTTTTACCAGAAACCTAAAAAAGAGAGATCTCTGCTTTTACTTAATCATCAAAATTGCCTTTATGTATCTTACATGTGTTCCAAAATTCTGAAAGTCAGATCAACAAATATCTGCCTCAAAACAAATTTCATTCAAAGTACACATGGTACATGGAACTCTGAAACAAGTTTGCCCAAGTTTCCCGGGATACATGTTGATGTATTTACATCATAGTCAGTGGGTATATCTCCAGTCCTTGCAACTTCGCCCAGTGCTGGGCCAGGCGCAGGAAATCGAGTCCACTGTTGGAATGCCCCTCTCATCATGTCCATTGCCCCTCTCAATCCTGTATGAACTCCCACTGGTGTGACCTGACTTTGGTGCTGGTTTCCACGGTGACGCGGATTTTGGTGTGGGTCATGATTCTGATCTTTCTCCATGAAGGTTCGAGCCAGGGCTTCGTCTTCTTCCAGCTGAATGCAGAATCGGAATTGTTATGAATCAAATAGATGCTATCAGGTCGGTGAAGACCATGACATTGTGCATGTGTATATTATAGATAATTCAAATATTAAACACATATTTTCATCACATACATGTACACTGATTTATCAAGCATTGGTCATCAGACCAATAGGTTTAAGTTTTGTTTTTGTTTGAAAATTCCTGACTAAACACCTGTTGTGAGTAGGCGGCATCACGATCTTGGATCTGTCGAGCATATTCTTCATCTCGTCGCGTCGCCTCCTCGATTTCCTGCCTCTGGAGTTCTTCAGCAGCGGTTGTGTCGTGTCCAGTCTGTGGCTGTGCCGATGGAATAGTTTTACTTTATCATCTTTGTACATGTACATGTATGAAGAAAATCTTCCCCAAAATACTTAATTGTTAGCCAATATTATTCCAATGTCTACCCTCCTCTGTATCGTTTATGGTGTATGTCTAAATCAAAATTCTGGGAAAAGCTTCACTTTCATGTTACTATCATGATGCTTGACACATTTCTCAAAAATTATTATCATATAATATTTAAAGTTTTCTTTATAAGGCCCATTATTTTTACATGTGAGTCCTGTAACAGACTGATATCAAACAATATTTTATCAGTGCACATACATGTTCAGGTTGTACTAATAGATTTACAGGCCACCTGACTAACCTTAGATGTTGTGTCTAGTTCCATAGCCAGAAGCCCATCATTCTGTGTAACTATGGCAACCTCTTGCTGCTGTAGGGAGGAGGCAATCGACAAGTCTGCGGCCTCGTTCATCTGTTAACATGAATACATATTTATTGTCATGTAATTTGTACAGCTATTGCATGTATGGAGAAATTGATACAGTCTACATGTACATGTCCATGTAGCTAAATACATCAAAATAAATTGTCCTATTTCTTTCGTTATAATAATGAAGTCCACAGCAAGTTGAATTTTCTCAAAATAACTTTAATACATGTATATTACGGGTATAATTACACATAAAAAAAAAAAAAAAAATGAAAATCAAATGTGAATTTTTTTTAGAAATTTGCAATTGATGTACTGTGCTAGATTTTCTTCTGTACTTGAAGGTAAAATCGATGCAGAGTGTATCATGCTTCTTCACACCGTGAGCCATCTTCTTACTCACCGATTGTCGCTTGGATTCGTTTTCACTGAGCTCCCGAGCAAGCATCTCATCACTGCGTGTTGCTATGGCAACCTCCTCTTGCAGCACGGCGTCGGCCATATTCTGACTGAGACGGTCCACCTCAGATACTGAGGTATCGCGCTGTGGAAAAAAGTTTTTTGTAGCATCTTCAATTTCACAGGAGATATATATGCTTATTACTACTGTAAACGTACACTGTACACTCCTCATTGGTGCCTATGGTGGGATTCCCAAATGAGTACAAGTATATACCTGGCCTTACCTGGCCTATGGTGAACAGTGCAGGCTCATCCTCTATACTCATTGGCTGTTCATCACAGCACTGTTCTTGCTGTTGGTCTTGGAGACCGAGGGCAATTGCTTGCGTCTCATAATCATCGACTCTGGCTGCATCGTAGCCCAGGAACTGTAGATGCAGTGCATGAAATAAGTGAGATAGAATATGTTTATTCATATAAAGTACACACATATACAGCAGTACTGGTATGTGAATACCTAAGCGATAATACCTTCACCCAACTAAATTTAAACCAAGATTGTCACGCTAATCAGTGTTAATTGATATCATAGGATACACGGTTGGGTCACAGGGTCAGAACATTGAAAACTGAGACATTTACCAGTACCATAAATTAATGCCTAGAGAACTACGTACCTTGCCCTAATTGGCAAGGACAGTGACATTGACCCTACTATATCCATGATGCACATACCTGTTGTGATACGATCATCTTCAAGTCCTCCCCGGGTAGGCTGTCTATTTCCTGTTGCTGTAACCAGCGAGCATACATCGCGTCCTGGTCTATAGCCATCACCAGGCAACCAAACTCACTGTCTCTTCAATGTTTAATGATCATGAAAATATTAATGATATAAAGTCTGAAACTTTACATAATACTGTACATATAGGCTAGCCATACATATGACTATTCATTTGGTACCGTCATCCCTTCGGGCGGACCAAATATATTTGGTCCATCGAAGGGATGACGGTACCAAATGAATACATGTTGTCATATGTATGGCTAATATAGGCCTACATGTGAATACCAAGTAAATAATTGACTGCATATCGTTTTAGATCCAGTACAGAAGCAAAACGCGCTCACCAACCTTCGCAAGCAGTCTAAATCTTCACAGAATTCAGCTGCCCGTCTGCACCATGGGATTCAGTGAGATCAGCATCTCTTTGTCACGGTTCCTTTACAAGTTTCGGTTTCACAAACACTGATGATTACCTGATGCAGTTCGTCAATCATGAAGTAAATAATTTTCAGTATCAGACTTCATTGCAAGTTCGAGAAACACATGTAAACCTAGTTAGCAGTGGTTAGAGAGCGATATTTATTATATGTTTAACCAAATGATTTTGACAGGAGAGGAAAATTTGACGGCCGTATGTACTTTCGGAAAATTGTGGGATTTTTCTGTCTGGAAAAACCAACACGTCACTGCGCGTGGTTTACTATTTTCCGAAATGAACCGAATCGACAGAAATGAGAAATATGGAGACGTTTGAAGATCAAAATTAGACTTTGATATATGGGGGTAAACAATTGGTAAATATAGATCTTTTGTACGGCAGCTCGTTAGGGCCCTCCAATTTCTAAAAAATTAATTACTTTCCGATACATCTTGTGAACTTCCCAGTAGTTAATGTACGGCAGCTCGTTAGGGCCCTCCAATTTCTACAAATTTAATTATTTTTCGATACATCTTGTGAACTTCCCAGTAGTTAATACCGAAAAAATTGATTGAAACCGGGTATAAATCATCGATGGCCTAGCGTCAGAGTACCTAATCATCGACCCTCTCCCTAATCGTCGACCCCTGCAAACGGCTCGGCAAAACTTGAATAAACTAAAATGTGAAATGTGCTGAAATGTGTATTAGAAGTACATGTACTTTCAATGTTGTTTTTGTCAGATATCTGTTTTGCACAGCTGTTTGGCAGTGTTTGCAGGGGTCGATGATTAGGGACAGGGTCGATGATTAGGTACCCTGACGATACCAGTAAAGAATTATCAGGAACGGGAATAAATTTTTTATTCCCGGTTTGAATAATTTTGTCCCAGATTAACTATATAATTGTTTCCCGGTTTAACAAATTGTTTCCTGGCTTTTCTGTTCCTTTAATATTCTTTCCTGGTTTTAATACTTTATTCCCGGTTTGAAAAATTATACCCAACTTCAATAATTTATTCCCGATTTCAAAATTTTATTCCCAGATTCATTAATTTATTCCCGGTATTAATAATACTTTCCCGGTTTAAATTATTGGGAAATTTCCGAGTGCTAGAGAACAATATACATCAAACAAATCATTTAAACTGGGACATTAATATTAGAAGCGGGAATAAATTATTGAACCCGGGAAAAACTATTCATACTTTGTTTTAATATTTTTTTCCCGGTATAAATATAGTTCTTTCCCGGTTTTAATATTCTTTCTCACTTTGAATAGTTCTTTTCCAATTTGGATAATTTGTTCCTGATGAAAATAGTTTTTTTTCATGTATAAATAATTTATTCCCGGGTTAAACAACTTATCCCCGGTGTTAGTAGTTTTATCCCAGTTCAAATTATTGGGGGATCCCAAAGGTGTGGAAAGAAAATTTCATTTTGTGACTTTAAAATTTTGGATGGCACTAAGAAGCTATACAACCATTTGAAAAGGTGGAAATAGAGTTCAACAAAATGTGGAAATTTTAAAGCTGTGTACTATACAGTACCCCCCCCCCCCTCCCTCCCAACAGTAGTTACAGGACACACAAGTACATGTACACCAAAAAATAATAGTAGAATAAATCTAATCTCTTTCATTTCATATAATTGGATCAGGTCTATGAAAGTATGACGCATTACATATTTTCATATTATTTCTCATTCAAATTCACTGGCAATAAATACAAGAGTATATAATATCAAAAATTATGGTATGCTACTAATACACGAAACAACGAATCTACAATTTTGGGTCGTACATTATAGGCCTTATACACGACCCACCCCGTTGTACACACCTACATGTTGCATTGGCTACATACCTGCACGCATGGCTGGGTGACACAGCTAGGGTCCTGGATGATGTGAGTATCGATTTTCTTGCCTCACTCTTACCTGCATTGACAGGTAGGCCTACGTTTACCTTTTCTGTTACTCACTTGCTGATCAAAATATCACGTGTTGTGAAGGTAGGTGAAAATGCGTAGGCTGCAGTTATGTCATCTCATACAAGTGATCACTTATCTAATCTACTGATAAGGATTACTGTAACTATGTTATCACGTGCATATGCCATAAACCATGCAACAATTTGTGATATTCTAGTCATTTTTAGGAAAACCATTATGTGACATCCATTGTACTAGCAGTGAGATCAGCTATAACGTTACTTCCGTATTGTACAGAACAATATATGATAATGTTGTTGTACAGTATATATATCTGTTATCAGTCATGAACGAGAAAATTATATAGCTGTGTATACACATAATGTCACGCTTTCTATATTGATTATATGTGCACATGTACATGTATGAAACCAGGATGTTATGAGCAGGGGTTACGATTTATCCACCTCCGACGCACCTCCTCCAATAAATGTCCAACTGACTTAGTGTACATTGGATCATAATTACGCATGTGCTGTATCCAATTAAATCTTCCACTAGTAACGGGACGATCATGCATTATAGGCCTTATTGTGTGTGATTTTATTCAGGTTTGTCCTTATAACAGTTAATGTTAATGATTGGTAACAGTTAATGATTGGTATTACATTGTACATGTATTGTTGACGAAAAATATCATTACTGTATCCATACAATAGACATTGATACGTCACTATCTATTTATTTTCCATCCTAACATCATTTAAAATTTCCAGTATACCTATAACGAAATATATTTCAAACTGCTTTACAGTACAACTTAATTTAATCTCTTCTTCTCTAGAACTTCGTCCAGCATAACTATTCCATTGGTTTCCATGAATAAGATATAAAATTTAGATAAAAAATCTTCCAGGTGGTGGTAGTGATGGATGACTGCTGATCAGGCTCACCCTTTCCCTAGTGATCCACAAAATGGCGGCCCTCCCACTGCACGTGCTTTGTCTGACCCTGGGCGTTGTTTCCATGGTTACGGCAAGGGTCAGCAAATTTGAGCCGGACTCCGACATAACCGACACCCTGTACTACAAACCTTATGGCTTTCCAAGGAATGATCAGCCTGTCCCACATCCCACTAATGTAGTCACCATGGCGACCAGACCATGCCCCTGCTCTGACCCGTCCCTCTGTGAAAGGGTCACATCGAGGGCGAAACACGAGGTTAAGATACATAAATAATTTACAAATAATAATTATTATTCGTCGAGAGATATCTAGGCATACTATTGAATGGTGTAGGCCTACTCTTAACGAAATAACATCGTCTTATCGTAAGGTTATGACGTGATGTGACTAAACAAGTAGTGACACCACGATCATGGCGCACGGATGTAGTATATGAGACAACTCTAGTAATGGGCATACCTTCTATCGTCACGTCATTGGTCCTTTCCAGCATAAGACACCGTGCTTTTTCTCGGCAGGTTTACGTATACGGTGGCCTATTGGACGCTGACTGGCGCCTGTATGACTGGACCAAACTGACCACGGTAGTAGAACACGGCAAGCACTATGACGACCGAATGTGCCTGGCTCACTCCAACGGCGTCCGATTCATCTGGCTCGGTGAATTGCCTGCATCGACATATTAACAAAATCCTACATATACATGTATGATGAACCCAATTTATCCCAAATGAATAACTCTAGAAATAGAAAAAAAGCACAAACAACAATGAGTCCATACACACGCCCATCGGGGCATACATTATGCAACATATTATATATAGTTGATTCTATGTTTCTTTCAGTATTGGATCAGAACATATATACACACTACATTGTATCATGCATATATATGTATACAATAAATTCTCTGTAGTGACGTACCCGACGCCCCTGTTGATTGACCCCACCTACCGCTCACTCTGGGTCTCGTGGATGGTTGCCAACGTTACATACAACTTCCTGGACGGGATCAATGTGGATTTTGAGGGGTCAATACCCACGACCCGACCGGATCTGACCAAGGGACTGACTGATTTAGTACAGGAACTCAGTGACACACTCAGATCACTCTATCCAAACACTCAGGTGAGTATACTGGGTACATACGTCACCAAAAGTAAGATATCGTGGCTCCACAGAAATGTGCGATTGCGATTGTCGACTCCGTATACTGTGCTTAGTGAGCTCAGCGTCCGTGCTTTTGTTACCATTTGCCAGATCACTGCAGCCTTTCCATACAAGCCCTGGTCTGCCCATAGTTATGACTACAAGGCCATTGCAGACATTTGTGACTTTGTGTTCCTAATGGCCTATGATGAGGGTAGTGGTACCCCGTATGCCGGGGCCAACTCCGGGTACAACCACGCCCGGATAGGTATTGAGGACTACAAGAAATTGAAGATCGATCCGTACAAGCTGGTACTGGGAGTACCTTGGTACGGATATGACCACCAGTGTAAGACCTTCAACCAGGTGAGTACACCAAAGCAAGTGCATGGCATCTCCAAGGTCCAGATGCATTTCTTATCGTTGTCTTTGAATATAAATAAGTTTATCAATACGTATTTTTCATGAGGTAGGCTTCGTTATTGTAACGTACATGTGCGTGTACATGTATAAATTATAATATGAACAATTGTATGGAGGAATCTGTGCTGAAGCTGTATGCATACACCCATACAGACGAACCAGCACTGTACGAGCGGCCCAGCCCATCCTGTTGGTTACGCCACTATCATCCAAACTCTCCTGTCCCAGTCTTTCAGCGGTCGTCTGTGGGACGATACTTCCAAATCCCCCTACATTGACGTCAAGGTAACACTCTCAACTATCAATACGTCATAATGTATAGATAATACATGATATAATTTGTTAAGAATATACTGAGAAGCAATAAATATTGATGACACAACAACGGATGTCTTCACAATAATGCTATAGACAATTGTTTCATCACACTTATTATTTATGTTGATGATGTTATATTCTATACCACTTCCAGCAAGTATATAATATTGACCGCTAACATTTGTATTGTATTATACTTTCACGTTCGTTCACAATCACCACAGTTCCCCCAGATCTCTTTCATATATAAGCACGATTGCATGCCTCATACACGGGGCATTCCTTGTTTTGTGTTACCAACAATAAAATCTCTATACGGCACGCAAGAATCGGACAACTCTCATTCTTGAACATATATGATGTCCAGAAGACCTTCCTGCTTGTCCAAGAGGGGCAAATGTCATCTTCATTGGGCAATGTGTCCCATCACATGTATAGGAAGGTCGATCGAATGGGGGACAAGTCTTTCGGAGAGGCTCATTGAGAATGTGGGTGAAGTTTGAAAAGACTGAAGTGTTGTACCATATATATTTAGAGCAGGATTGGGATCAAATCGAGTATTCCACTTTCTGGTAACAGTGCTGGTGTCACCAGGGTTGAATGGTCATGGACCGTCTATTATGGTTCAAGCTCTGAGGATTTCCACTCTACTAAAACTGTTGGTGGGTCTAACTCTTGAGGCCATTATGATCTAGGTGTGGACAATAGTTCTTATTCTGCTGGAAGAACATCAAACTTTTTCATGAAGCTCCGCCGGGATTTGGAAGAGCAGGAAAAGTTTGCTGCTTGTGTCTGGAATCCTGAGTTTGATGAAGAGGCCGTGTAGCATCATGACGTGGTGGGGCTGCAAGGCAGTAACACCACAGTTATGTGCACAGATGCTAGTAGCATTATAAGACATTCATTCGCATCACAGTAATGGGGTATACCTCTTTAACGTGAGGTCGCCGAAACAGGTAAAACACTTGTCTGGGGCCAAGTAGACCAGATAGGTTTGGCTGTACTGTGAAATTAGAGTTGACCCCGGATACGAGGTCTCTCTCGATAGAGGGAAGCACTGTGAGGTGGCGGGATTGCATGAGTAGTAACACCGCAATTATGGTGCACAGTTCCTGGTGTCCTTATATGTAAGATATTCGGTGAAACTCTAATAATGGGGTTTTCCTCTTTATCGTGGGGTGTTATGTTTATCTCCTTATGGCCAAACTTTACATGTTGTTTTGGATATAAAGTTCATGTGGAAACAAGCAAATTCGTCGTTCGAGTGACACTGGAAATGACGATCACCATGTGGAATCGATGAGCCATATGCATTTCAAACTATTTAGACTTTGTTGTGATCAAGAATTCTGTAGAATCCTCAAATAGAAACATTATCCACTTTATGAAAATTGTGATATAGTTTGGAGAATATTGGAGTATGATTTGATTTGATTCTACTTTCAGGATGCAAAGACGGGTGTGGTACACCAGATCTGGTACGATGACGCCATGAGTACTGGACTGAAGTACCAGCTTGCTGCTGAGATGGGCTTGAGAGGAGTGGGCGTGTGGCAGGCGAGTGGCCTAAACTACTCAGACCCACAGCAAATCAAGGATATGTGGGGAGCATTCCCGGACAAAATACGTGTGTGACGTTATGAAAAAGAATGAAATCAAGCAACGAAAGACGTTATGATGTGTCTCCTTGAAGTCATTAGACAAAACCTTGTGATTATCATTTTGATACTGATTTAAAAAACGTTATGCAACTGAAGAAACAATATTGACCATAGATCAAAAGAATATTGGTCAAGGTTGATGTGCGTCTCGAGTACAAGTATGCTCGTTGTTGAACTGGTATGAACGAAAATTACAAAAGACTGAAAACTACTGTTTAACGTGTCTACAGCAATATCATGAGATTCGTTTTGTATAGTCCCTACCACTTGAATCGCACATTGAACAAAAGTATTCCGTAGACTCGAGCATAATTGTACTGAGTGTGTATGCTTGTTTTGTTACTTCTGTGTATGCATTTTGTGAGTGTTTGTCATCAATGTCTGTTATGAGTTTTCCATTTGAATGTTAATAAACGTTCATTTTGACATATGGTGGTGATAGATCGATATTTACATTTCACAAATGTACAGTGAGGTCCTTTAGTCTTATACCACCCTGAAATATTAAGTTTTCTAGAACTTATCGCTAAAATATAATTTACATCATCCAATTTATTTCTCGTTTTTCAGTCACTTTCATGTTACGTATGCACAAACTACATCAGAAATTCAGAACGCCGAATTGTGCAACATCAGAATATTGAATTAATTTCGGGCAAAAAACACCAAATTTGAATGTTCTAAAATTTGCATGGGAAAGTAATGGAGTGTGAATAATAACATGATTAGTGTGCAATATGGTTGGTGATTGGATGTTGGTCAACATTTGTTTCATCGCAGCCAGTTATCTTAACCTATTTCACCAATATAACACAAATTGGTGATATAAGATGCTACATTTCTATACATAACAGTAACATCTGTCTATTTTACCAAAATAAGCCTTCTGGTGTCATTTTGAGATACATCTCTACGCATATATAATATTAAATACACGTAATAAATGATTAAATATGCACAAAAAATAATAAATACGCATAAAAAATATTAAGTACGTGTAGCAAATGATTAAATATGCAAATAAAATATTAAATATGCGTAATAAATTATTAAATACGCGTATAAAAAAAATAAATACGCCTTACAAATATTTCAATTTTTTTTGTAAAAATAAAAAAGCAATGTCCTAAACGAGCCACTGTACGTAGCGCTGCCAGCAATGATCGCAAATCATGATGCATTGGAAACATCCTTAACTTATAAAACAACACTCAAAAAAATATTTCTGAGGGGCGTTTATGTTATAAACACATGTATTACATAATTAAATGAACTGGCATTTAGTATTTAAATGGAAATGTGTATTTTTTAAACACATGTGTTTAAAAAAGAATAACGAGAGCGTTTATCCATTAAATGTATATGTTAGACCAAGTGTTTAGTTCATAAGGGTGTTTATAAAATATACACTCTACATAGCGAGAGCGTTTTAGTTATAAATACACGTTGTAGAAAATAAACACTAGTATGTCATTTCTACATATGTAGGCTAAATACTAGCAGTATCTGATCTAAACACATGTGTCACTAACCCAATGATGACATTTTTCCTGCACAATTATTCCAAACTAGATCTAGTTTCTAAAATACACAAAACACGTTTTTTACATAGTTCTTTCAAAATTAATATTAAAATTTGATTCCTTCAAGATATTGCTCATTGGTGACTGAAAGACTCAATTTAAATAAACGGAGAAATATATTAGGCATATATCTGAGGTTCTTCGTCGCCAACATATTGCACTTCCACTACTACCTATTTGTACAATGTTGGCTTCATGGAAACTTGCTTTTGTGAATGCGTGCATTTTGAAGAGCGACATCTTAGCAATCTTCGTTTCCTGCCACATAAATACAGGTGTTTAGAAACGAGACATATGTTGGACATATCACATATTCTCAAATTCTATCTACATATTAAATGTTCATCTAAACGTAAGTGCATTTTTATATTGCCAATGACTATGAAGCTTAATAGTCCATGAAATAATGTGTTCATTGATAATAATGTCTTGCAATACTGGCAAAAAGAAATACTTTCAATTTGAAGAAATAAACACGTGTATTTAAACACTTTGAAAGTAAACGCCAGCGACGATTAAATAATGCGAGTGTTTAATTTTGTTTACTTGACCTACATTTGGAACACATCTGAATGTGCATCGTTTGCATGCATTTCGATTCATTTGGATATTCGTTCCTGAAGAGCACACAAGTAGGCCTTCATTATGCATTGGATTTGTTCTGCCTTTTTGGACTTATCAGGTAATTGTGGAGTGTTTATTTGTTGAAAGATATGTATCTATCAATTGTTTAAAGTTACTGAAGTGAAGTATTAATTGGCGATTCACTTGGAGTGCACTATATAGTGTAATCCTGTCCTACATGTATTTGGAATGTTGACAGAAGATTGTCCTCTCATTTACTGTATAATTTCAAACTAAAATTAGTTTATTATCATTTGCACTGGACCGACCCATAAGCGACATCACGATCACTAAAGTGCTGGGAGACGAATAAGGGTGTGACCTCGATAAAGGCGTCAAGTAAGCGCCGATTCCCGATCAACGACAGGTAATTCCAAACGTCAACACGGTGATGTAATTGTGTCAGGAACTTGATACCTATACACTGATACATGCTGAATATTTCATCTCCTTGCTTGCACAGAACCTGGTAGAGGTTGGAGAAAACACACTGGCAGTTGCAAAGAAGTAAGGTCGCACCAACGAACTCAATGAAACGTGGATATTAGCACATGATTAGCAGATTGCAATAGACGGAACGCTTCAAATGGATATCAAATGGATAACAAACTCTAAATGAGTACATTCACTCAAAGAGGATGGAATTAAACGTTTCTAGTTTGACTTGAAAATTACACATGCATGTGTAGCAGAATAGCACGCATGTGTTATTTTTAAATACAAATGTTTATAATGTATATGCCTCTAGGTGTATAAAAGTCGTTACAGGGCATAAACGCCGTTGGATGTTTAGGAAAATAAACACTTGTATGCCATTTATGTTAAACACCAGTGTTTTTGGAATAAATGATATAAACATCTGTGAAATATCTATACGCGTTTAGATTTTAAACAGCACTGTTGAATACCTAAACAATACACATACACTTAAACATCAACATATAACTTTTAATCACTCATGATTAAGATTAATGCTAACGTTTAAAAAAGCTAAATGCCGTTTAGTAATTATATGCTTTAAACGCGTAAATTAGTCGTTACAGAAAGGTGTTTAGATAAGCATTTAAAAGCTAAACACTAATTTTTTGAGTGAAGGTGGGTGGGCCTATACGTACTGGTAAAAGGTTGGTAGCAAAAACGAGAACAATATTGTGAAATTCGGAAAGATGAATACGATCATCGGCGTTGATTATTTAAAGCTGGAGTAATAGTTTATATGGAGGGTATGTCACAGAAAACAGAACGCAACCAATTAAAGTTATAATCACTTTTAAAATTGACAAAATGTATTTTTTCTGCAGTGGCATTGTATAATTGTCTATAGGATGAGAGATCGTAAAAAAAATTGGGTCTGAAAATGTGTATTACGTGCCTAAATTGAGTTGCCAAATCAAGATTTAAACTCGGGCCAGTCAATCTCGCGTTGATTTTTTCCTCAAAGCGGACCGCCTTGCGGGCGAGTTCTATACACAGTCTCATGACGTCATTGGTATTTGTCTAGATACTGTGGCAACCGGCAATGTAGGCAGGTCGATCATTCTCTATCCACTGTTTTCATGCACGATTAACGGCAATTTTCTAAGTATCTGTTGTCGAACTGTGCATATTTCCTGTATATTCCCGACTATCTCGAGATGTACTTTCAAGTTTGCGTGACAAACAAGAATGCTAAATTTGGCTGATTTTAAAATTGATTCCAACTTTACGTTTCACCCAGAGTTTCATACTTTGGTCCACTTAGTATATAGTGTAGTGAATAGATAAGCACATGCAGCACGACCAGTCTAGTGCCAGCTTACGAATATAGTTCATCACGGAATCATGCGTGTCCATCATTATTAGTGGGAATTATGGTATGATCCATCGTTTCAGAACGGTGCATAGGCCTAAATCTTGTGTTCTTGTATTTAACTATCATTGCATTACAAATACAGTATGTCGTCTGGATTGCCTTGTTTTGTTGGAAACAGCAAAACTGGTCAAATGAGCGTTTTGTGATACTGTTGCCCATTGAGGGAATAAAATACTAAAAAAAATATTATGCGATAAAATATAAATTACTGGCGAATGCTTCGGAGTTGATTAAGGAATTCATGTGCCTATCGGAATAGGGTACGTGTTTACAATGAAAAACCAGCTGTCGCGAGCAGTGTGTACTCATGTAGTTTTGTTCATATAGATATGTTGTCTACCATACTCGCCATTTTTGAATTCATAGTAAATCCGTCAAACAGATAGGCCTATTAAATGTCCCTAAGAGCTACAGGAATGGGCGCATTGTTATAGGGAACTCGGCATCTTTTTACTTTCTGTTACGTTTAATCTCTTTCACCAATGTGAGAACATTATCCAGTGTTCATGTTTCAGAGCAAATGGACATCAGAATGGCCCAAGTACCGTACACTGCTCCTTAATACTACTCTTCCACTGAAAACATACCATTTAATCCGTCTCGCACCTTTTTAATCCTTATTGAATCCAGAGAAAGACGCAGGATATGATACTTGGGCCATGAGAATTATGAAACGATATCCATTCACCGTGAGCTCAGTGGATTTGCCACTTACACCGAATATTGATTTATTTTCTAGAATTACTCCAGCTTTATCGTACACCAATGTATTTTACTACTTCCATGTCAACACACACATTCATGTGTGTATGTATATTTTATGTACATCTATAGCACACCGATATATTTAGCCTACTTCCATGCCGACACATCGAATGTTCTAAAAAAATCGGAATCGACCTAATCCTTCTCTTGTTAGCCACCCTACTACGGTGTCTCACGGTTGGATGACAACCGACCGAGAGCGTATTGATTTCCTAGCCTCACATCGTTACCTGTACGTGCACGTTATGTTTACATTTTGTATCACGCTGGACACGCAAAGGTAGGAAATTGTTGTGTACCTGGTATTATACAGTCATGCAGGCTACATGTCAGTTGTAGAGACATTATTACAACATTCAGAACCGAGATGTACAACGCTCAGAACTGAGACCAAAACGTGTATGAAGACATTAAACATAGAGTAATTGATAAAATAATATATGGGTTCATCTTGTGACAGTGAAATATGCTATATATTTCATGTCCATGTATGTATGCCTGTATACTAGTACTCAAATACTGGGAAAACCCACAATGAACCAATTTTAAAGCAGGTGACATTCGGCATTTCCAATTTTCCAAAGGACCATTCTACCGTGGCTGATATATGCTATCATTATTATTTTTCGGAACACCCCTCAAACTAGGCAAAAAATAAAAATAAATGAATAAATTGAGTACGCACAAAACTATTTGGGCTATTTTTTTTTCTTACTAGCGTCTGATCTGCGTTTTAAAACAATTAAACTATTAAAGCGCTTAATTTATTTATTTACATGTACGATTTTATTACTGGCGACTCGCACCCATTCTCTTTGAAAATAAAATAATTATTTTCGTACGTTCAAAATGTTTTCTACGCGTTCTAAACTATTTGGGACTCGTCAGAAACTATTTTCGTACGTCAGAAATAGTTTTGATCGCGATTTTAATAGTGAACGCGTAGAAAACATTTTTAAACGCGATTGAAATTGTTGAGTTTAATTATTCATTATTTTTTGCATGCTGTTAAGCGTGTTGCAAAAACATAATTATGACATATATATCAGCTACCGTACCATTCATATTCCACAGACATAATGATGGTCCTCCCGATGCACGTAATGTTTGTGACCCTGGGCCTCGTTGCCATGGTTACGGCAAGGGTCAGCAAGTTTGAGCCGGACTCCGACAGAACCGACACACTGTACTACAAGCCTCACTGGTCCCATGGTAACGATCAGCATGTTCCCTCCGCCGCTAGTGTGGTCACCATGGCAACCAGACCCTGCCCCTGCTCTGACCCATCCCTCTGTGAGAGGATCACAACGAGGGCCAAACACGAGGTAATTAAATCTGATTATTTTACCAACATACCAAGAATATGGTTTTGCTGGGCGTTATGATTATATACAGCCCAGCTCAGATTATTCTCAGCCTGACATGGATCCAACCCATGGAAGGCGGAAAATAATGGGTAACGTGATGATTGTAGATAATAATTATCCATCTGTGTGTTGAAAGCACTTTACCAATAATGTCACCAATCAGTGACATAGGAGTGAGTAATATGTGATCTTTTAAATTCTTCTTTTTCAGAATTGAGATCACTTCGCATTAATTACGTTGATTTGTTCTTTTGGTTTTTTTTTTACAAAACGTCCATACGATGAATATACATTACATGTAAATCACGACGTAACTGACAAAGCGTATGAGAGAAACCCGATGGGATACTAATGCAGGTCTACGTATACGGTGGCCTGGTGGACGCTGACTGGCGCTTGTATGACTGGACCAAACTGACCACGGTAGTAGAACACGGCAAGCACTATGACGACCGAATGTGCCTGGCTCACTCCCACGGCGTCCGATTCATCCGACTCGGTGAGGGCTTATCTTGTATTGGTGCAGATTTACTTTATATATAAACGCTTCCATGCCTTATTAAAGGTTAATAACCAGAGCAGTGTTGATCTCCTAATTTGCTGAAAAAAAAACCCTGGTTGGTCATCCTTGAACATGGATACAAACCTGTATATTAATTCCGTGTGAACATAAATCTTCTGTAGTGACGTACCCGACGCCCCTGCTGATTGACCCCGCATACCGCTCACTCTGGGTCTCGTGGATGGTTGCCAACGTCACGTATAACTTCCTGGACGGGATCAATGTGGACTTCGAGGGGTCAATACCCACGACCCGACCGGATCTGACCAAGGGACTGACTGATTTAGTGCAGGAACTCAATAACACTCTCAGATCACTTTATCCGAACACTCAGGTGAGCCATTCTGGGCATTGTACAAAAGCCATTTAACAGAAGTAACAACAATTTAGAAATAGTTATTTTGTAAGACAAAGCAAGGGCTAAAACTTGTGAACCTTAGCATATTAACGAAAAAACAAGTGTTTTTTTGCGATATTGTATCCATTCGAGAGTATCAACATTCACAGACAAGCCTAGCAATTTCCGGCAATACTCGGCACAAGCTTACTTATCATCATTTCCTTCATCAGATTACAGCGGCATTCCCATACACACCCGGATTCTATGGTCGAGCCTATGACTACAAGACCATCACAGATATCTGTGACTTTGTGTTCCTGATGGCCTATGATGAGGGGAGTGGGACACCATATGCCGGGGCCAACTCCGGATACAGCCACGCTCAGACAGGTAAAGGCCATCAATTGCCTAATAGTGTTAGGCCTATAATGCAGAAATGAGCACATAACATCGAATTGGATACATACAACCGCAATGATAACACCTTTTTCAAACCATTTGTGACGTTCTTTGCTCTTATTCCAGATAATATTGATATCAATATAAAAAATTGCACATCATGCGAGATATACGGTGGAAAGGTACACACTAAAAGTTTGTGGTGTGCCTAAAACCACCCTAACAGTTGCGCATAACTTTATTTCGAATCTACGTCATCCTCTGCATCTATTTCTGCAGATTGAGCAAATGCTCTTCCAGTAAAATCTCCTAAAACTTCCCCGGCGTCTTTTGAAATATTGACAGGACCATGTCCACGTCTTTGACATCGGTATTTGTGGTGACAACACAAGTTGGAACGTCATGAGAGCAGTTTCTGATATTGTCAGCTCCCATAGATGCAGATTCTAATCATTCTGAAATCACACCTGAAGTATTCCGAAACCATATTCCTTGTCCATTATCATCTCTACAACATGAAGTAGTTACAGTTTCACACCAATTCTCTGTCAGTTGTCACTCATTGCAGGGAGCGTATTCTTTTGCAGCGAACACGATATGTTATGATGTGGCTACATTTACATTCTCTTAGTGAACTAACTTGCTTCAGATATGAATAGTTCGATGAACATATTGCACTGACAAAGAGAATCGACTCAAATCAACTGAATTTCGGTTTTATAAACTACTACTATGCTATAATCTGTTTTCGCAATTGCAGGTATTGAAAACTACATGAAGTTGCAGATTGACCCGTACAAGATGGTACTGGGGGTGCCTTGGTATGGCTACAATCACAAGTGCACGACTTTCAACCAGGTACGAACAAGAGAGCAGCTTGGAACACCATCTCCACTTTATAGAGAGGGTACTAGTGACTAAGTGTTAGAGCACTTGGCTACGGAAGCACAAATAAAAATCTTTTTGGGCATGTCCTTTCGTTAAATGTGTGTATTGTGGGAAAACGGATGCTTTCAACTTGAAACTCCACTCAGGGTGACACAAAATGTTTTATTTCGGTAAGTATCGTTTCATACAGAAACTTGCGTCAGAAATTTTCACTATGGAAAGAAGAAAAAAACACTTCCCAACTTCCAGTATTGTGAACGTCGTTGCACCAAAAGTCAAAATGCATTTTCACTAAGTCACAGAAGTAGTCTTCACAGAATAAATAACTCTGGTAGAATTTCGAATCGTAGTAGTATTGACAGACATCAAACCTTTGTACAGACGAATCAGCATTGTAAGAGTGGCTCGGCCCAGCCTGTAGGCTACTCAATCATCATCCAGACTCTGCTGCCCCAGTCCTCCGGTGGTCGTCTGTGGAACGACACCTACAAATCCCCGTACATCGACGTCAAGGTAACAATTGGTATCAAATCTGTCTTGTTTATATTGATGATATCGTTATACTCCACAAACATCTGTAGGGCTACAGCTGAGTGTTATGTCTATGTTTGCAGGATTCAAAGACAGGCCTGGTACACCAGATCTGGTACGACGACGCCATGAGTACTCGATTGAAGTACCAGCTGGCTGCTGAGATGGGTTTGAGAGGAGTGGGTGTGTGGCAGGCGAGTGGCCTAAACTACTCAGACCCACAGCAAATCAAGGACATGTGGGGAGCATTCCCGGACAAAATACGTGGGTAACGTTATGATGGTGGAGGCAGAAAATTTTGAAACACGTCATGATTGGAAGAAACACCACGATACTGGATAGATGCGGATTAGAGACTACCTAGTATCTTGTTCATCAAGCTGCCAATTTAAAAAGAAATCGGATCAAGCAATGTTTATCGCGCATAAGATCAACATTCTCTCTTTTGCAAGTAATCACCAACTTTTGTTTGCTAGCGTGGTTCTGAAATTTTTTGTCAAAAATTCTTCAGTTGTCAAACTGCATTGGAGTCTCTATATTCGCTAATTCATACTAGATACATGAACTGGTTGTAGTCATCAATCCTGGGGTTTGATGGACATCTACATCCAGCTAAATTTTTAGCTTACCGACCCTTTGGGCCGATAAGCTATTGTCGTGGTTTTTCGTCCGTCGTCCGTCCGTCGTCCGGTGTCCGTCGTCCGTCCGGGTCTGTAACTTTTTTTTGACATGATGAATTTCCCCATAAATTTGTAAGAACATACCTTGGGCCAGTATCTAAAGACATTTTTAAATTTTTTTTGATTGAATCGTTTTTGCCTAGTTGGCGGCCATTTTTGACGAAAAATTACCAATTTTGGACTTTGGTGGCCATTTTCTCAAAAACTGTCTGATCAGTTTTGAGATTTTTGTTCCAAAACATTCCTCTCATGTACCTCTATGACATGTATAAGTTTCGTTGCCCTTGAATCGCCGGTCCGCGTGTGGCGGCCATTTTGATTTTTGACGGGTCGGATCGAAAATTTTTTTGGGACTTGGAAAATTCCACCCAATTTTTCCTTCATAATGGGAGCTGTGCAGAGTAAACTCATAGAAGACTTCAAAATAGAGCCTAAGTATTGGCACTCTCAAATGGGAAATCATGTATTGCGGTTTGAGTGATGACCTTGAATTTGACCTTCAATGACCTTGGAAGGTCAAAAACGATGAATTTTGTCTTTGATGGCCATTTTGTCTAAATCCATTCAGAGTTTTTCTCAAAAACCTTTGTGTAATTTGATTTCGTATTATAGTCCATACAGAAAATGTGTTTCCAGCAACATTTACGAATTGTTTTGACGATAGAGTTTAAGATCAGTGTAACAATTTATATGTTGGAAAATCAATACTCTGCATTTCTCATGATTGCCGGTAAGCTACAGCACCCTTGGTGCTATGTTTAACTCATGCTGGCAATTTAATCACGCCTTAATATCCAGGATATCGTTGCATTTTGCGAGTGTGATGAAATAGAATCACATGGAAGGAACTACCGATTTATAACGTGTGGTGAGTGTGATAATACTGTAATATGATTGTAAGTATCAATCTAGCACTATATGTTTTACACATGCTTATCGAACATTAACATGAATACTTCCCGAAAACAGAACTACTCCAATTTTTAGGAACTCGTTTGTGGCAATATGCTGCGCGAGTTTTTATGAAAATAGTTTAGTAAATATATCATTGACCACTTTGTGATGGCCAATTGCGAATAAAAATGCGGATATTGCACAATTTGTCTGCTAACATTGTTCCAACATTGTCTGCTATGTTAATACAAGCTATTGATTATAGGCAGGAAGTAAATAGTACTGCCGCAATCGGTGATATTGTTAAATTTACAATTACAGTAGAAACGATATAGAGTGGAAAATGAACTATTGCTCACATTAAACAAAAAAACATTTGTGGCAGCATGTTTACTCCCGTGTGGAACTCGTCAGCGGCATGATTTGTGTACTCGATCTATCATTTGAAAATTGGCAATTTATGAAAATATCATTGATCAATTCGTAATATGCAAGTCGATACCAACTACCGATTTTCATTGTATTTGCTTTGCTACAATGCCTAGTGTGTTGATATAAACTGTGGATTTTAAACTCCAATCATTTTGACAGAATAGTTTGAGAGATAAATCACATATTTCATAGTATCATATACCATGCACGCTACGACGTAACCTTGCACGAAGGACACAACCAATTGTTCTTCAAAGACACACGAAAACATCTCTCCAATGGAAGATCGGTCGTGGCAGATTGTTCTAAGGATTTTGTATGTCACATTGTTTATATTACTGACCATATTTACTAAAAGATTACTTGATGACAAAAGATTACTTGATGTTCATCATCTCTACTCCGAAGATGATGAACGCTCAATCAGAACTGAAGTGATTCACGACACTGGAAACGAAACAAATAATGCTTACTACAATTTTCCATATAAAGCTCTACTTTTACCCACTGTGGTTCCTAACACTTTCTACTACGTGTGGTGTGAAGAGAGATTGTTCACTTTTCAGCACTATATAGGAATACTGAGCGTTATTCGCCTGATGCGCCCAGACAATATAATCCTCCTCTACCAGCACGAGCCACTGACAGACGAGAAATACCTGTACAACACGTGGTTCTTAGAGCTGAGGAATACGTACCCGATGATATCCATGTCAAAAGTAGTGGACAACACAACATGTCAACCACCGACTGGTCCCAAGCTGTGGACCATCCTGAATCTGATTGGTCAGAGTGGAGGTGTTTACCTCTCACCTGGCACTACACTCTCAAGGGAATTGGATCTCAATAAGGAGTTCGACTTCAGATGGAACTGGGACTCTTTGGAAGGATATATAATGGTTGCTCCTGGGACAGATACAAAAGTGGGAGTGAGCAAAATAAAGTCGTCAAATTCATCTGGATGTCATGTTGTGAAATTCAAGAAAGTGACACTGTTTCACACTGAGATTCATTTTACAGACGATGATGCAAGAAAGATACAAAGCCAAGGTTGCGTCACAATCAAAGGTGAATTCTTCCCCAAGGATTTCTGGGTTAGAGAAGACTATTTGGGGAATTTGGTTCGGACTATCTTCTATGGAGCTCCAACAATCAGGGTTCCCAAGAAGCATACTCAAGCAGTGGTCCCTAATATCGCCCACATGGTTTGGCTAGGTGGGGGTGAAATGGACTTTCTCTTCTACCTGAGCGTGCTCAGTCTTGTGCACATACAAAAGGTAGATTGTCTGTATATACATGGGGAGTTACCACCCAAAGGTAAACATTGGGATTCAGTCAAGGAACTTCCACAAGTCATCTACAAGTACAGGAACATTGATGCCACGCAGATTTTTGGGACTTGGGTTGGGGACTTTGCACGATTTTGGCAACTTGCCCATTTTAGTGACGTCATTCGCACGGAAATCATGCTTAAGTGGGGTGGAATCTACATCGACACTGATGCAATCTTCGTGAAGAAGCTGGACGATGACTTAATGAAGTATGATACAGTCACCCACTATTCCTTCGCACATAGGGAACCGTACCCAGATAGCTTTGTGAACGGATTTATGGTGGCCAGACCGGGGGCTGAGTTCTTTGTGAGGTTCGTCAAAAGTATGCGCCACTATTTGGACAGTAACTGGATGTATAACGGTCTTCTAGCTCCTTATAAAATAATGGAAAGATACCCATACCTAGTTCACATAGAACCACACGTCGAGGTCGTCTGTCTTCTTCAAAAATGTCACCCAACATGGGTGGCGAACTACTCTAATATTTTCGTTAACCATCTGAATTCTGGCAGTTTGCCAGACTGGAAGAATGATGCAAATGTATACCACTTTTGCTCGGACGGGTGTCCGGACGAGCTCAAGAATGCGACTGCCCTGTCTCGAGCACCCGAGGACAGTATGTTTGCACAAATGGGCAGACACATTCTTCGATCGGCCGGCATCCAGCACTGAACTACTACTCATTGTATCTATTAATGCGTACTGTGAGGCACCGTGTGGAACCTTTTTAATACCAAGGTTACCTTGTTATTGTACATGTAACCAGTCCACTGCGAAGAAAGTTGTTTTTCAAAGATATGCGTGAAACGAACCCATTTAAACTAGAATATCGTTCCTGAGAAAGTGACGCATATCTGAACAAAACATCCCTTATATAAGTCCGGCCCCTTTCCTATCTATTTCAAGGCACTCCATCTCCATGCACAATGTCAGAGACCCATATTACCATGTTTCGAAAAAAATTGGAAGAAAAATACTCAAAACTGATCAGATTATGTTCGAGAAAACAGCCGAAAACTTAAATTGGAACCTTTTCTTTGGGGGGGGGGGGGGGGGGGATTTTGAGTCTAGATTTCAAACGATTCAAGGCTATTTTATAAACATTTTTATATACAATGTCAAGGACTCCAATTAGTATAGTTGAGTATAGTATAGTTGAGAATATTAGGACCGCAGCCAGGTGATTGTTATAATAAATTATCTACAAGATTGAATCCCTCCTCCCACCATGCATATACCAACGGAAATACCGAGAACGCATATTGCAACACAATGCAATGGAATCACCCGGTTACTTGTTAAATTTCCTTTCTTGGTTGAAAGTCAGTGTGGAATAAAGCATACGTTTAATACATTGTGACTCAATTTTCGGAATAAGATTTGCAAACTATGTGTGGAGTGCGACTAAGACTAAAGAGTCACTTTTTCAATGTTTTTGTCATTGCTCAAGTGATACTTAGCCTAAAGCGTTCCAAAGCCAGCCCGTAATCATACAGGTATCATACATTACGATACATTGGTGCATATGCACAGGATATGAAACATGAGATGTTTATCGTAATTTCCGTGTGAAGATTATTGAAATACAATGTCCATGACGATGATTGTGGTCACCGTGTCAAAATTGGGGTGAATATCGGCGGAAGAAACCTTACTTCTGGGGAATATCAACTGCTACTAACATTTGTGAAGTACATACATGGTCAGTAATATCTCGGACATCGTATCATCCCCCTCACGTACTGTATGTATGCATCATATTGCAGAAATTGGATTTTTCTTATGGAGTGTCGCGGTTTCGTTAAAAAAATCTGAGCTCAAGTCGGTGATAATAACATGACCTGACCCTAGACAAAAGAAATAGGTCGTCACCGACTTAAGATATGTTGCAGGGTGTGTAGCCTACTGGTAACCACTGCAGACCACTGCGAAGCAAGTTGTTTACAAAGATATGTGTCCGATAAGCCCATTGAAACTGGAAAATCGTTATTGAAAATTACTGCATAGCTGACCAAAACACCCCTTCTATACATCCGGACCCTTTCATGTGTGAGGTCTATCAGTGCAGTTAATGACAGGATGTTTTCGATGTTGCATGCACAGTTAATGACAAAGGATGTTTTCGATGTTGCATGGGCAAACTCTGTCCATTGGTACATTTCAAGCAGTCGTATTCAAAGTTATTGGATTAAACACGTATAGGCATCTATCGTTAATTTACATCAACAAAAATATATTTTGCATCAACACATTGTGTTATAAATATAGTTTACAGCATGAGTGTATTTTTAAAAAAAAAAAAATCTCATAACCTGGTGGAGCGTCCATATCCCATACTGCGGTCTTCAGGAGCAAAACAAGTCTACGGTTTGAGCGCGAAAAACCAGGTGTGCTCACCTAGCTTTTGGTGCACAAGTCAATGTTCGAATATAGACGCATATTTACTTATAGGAGCATGCGCCTATATGTGCATCAATACGGTAGCCTGCGTGAGTGATAACGTGGATAAAACTGTCCCTAGATGGAAGCGGTATCAGGGGAGCATTCAATTTCATACTTCTTCACACACTTCATGTTATTTCCCGACTTACAACATGTATTTGAAAAAAACAATTTTCATAAATTCTTCAAAAATGCAAGATGGATTATAATGTTTGCCTAAGTTTCTTGGGTAAATGGAAAAAAAAAACTGAATTATGAACATATGATTCGACCCAATAATGAAGGAGAAAATCACAAATTGTCAGTTGTAAATAATTCAGTATAAATGATAAATCGCTGGTTCTTTTGGAATGATGGGATATAATTTTCATTTCTCATTTCTTCACTAGTAATCACGGCTAGTTAATTTTGCACCCCAAAAATGTGGATATCATTTTTTAAAAACATTTTGTAATATGTCTTCATTTTATTCTTGTAATATTCTATGATTATGACTTGACTTTATTCTTTGATAATAACGAAGCAAAATACGATCCAATTTGGGCCCAATTGCTGTATATATGATGAACATAAAATTGTCCAGCTGAACAAAAAAAAATTGAACTGCGGAAGTTTTAGTTAATACCAAATTGCTTTTTCTCTGTATCTGAGGCTGTTGATGACAAGTTGTTTTCGAATATACACCAGAAAACCTGTGCCCAACCTGATAACTAGCAAACATGATACCAAAGTAAACACACTAAGAACCACTGCTTATAGCAGCAAAATTACGCAGAATGTATAAGTGATAACGTTGACAACTCCAACTTTTTTGTACATTGGAGTAATGTCCATTTAACAAATATATGTTAGAAAAAAATATGTAAATCGTTGTCACCTGATAATTTTTCCACTGGAAGCTAAAGTGTTCTCAAATACTGCTGAACGGAGCTATATCGTTCACATTTGCTGCGCAAATTGTGAGTTGTTGTTCTTATCGGAACATTTCAAGTAATGCCTTTTGCGTTAACCTATTGTTACTCAGTTGTTATATTTCATCATGGAATGTATATGTATATTCCGATCTGTGCTAGATTGTAAATGTACTGTAAAATAGCTCATCGAGGATGTTGCTGGACGAATGCACATTCCATAACCTGCATTTGCGAGAATGGTGCTGTCATATATCATGACAAAAATGACATTTATCATAATATCATAATGGGCATACCGATACTGCGAGATGGGCTCGGAACTCCCTACAAAATTAATTGGCTGTTCGTGAATCATATGATTTGCGTGTCGTGTTCTAGTTGGCTGTTTCGGTGTGGTGCATATATGTTGTAACCATCTGTTACATCACAAATACAACGGGGAATCATGTCATTCTGGCTATATAAGACGTTCACTCCGCAGAGAAGGGACATATGCGACTCGACGATTTCGAAGCAGCCTACACAAACTTACAGGTAAGTAAAGTAAAGTAAAGTTAACATTTATTAAGCGCTCCTTTATAGAACGTAGTTCTAAGCAAAGGCGCTGTACACTTTACCCCAGTCTAGAATGACTGTCAAGTACAATGGCTTTGTTGTGTTGTATTGACAGAAACCATAGTTTTCCAGGCGTTGTATTCTCACTTGTATTTACAAAGCACAGAGGTGTATCGTGAAGTTTCGTCAGAAGTGGTAGAAATATCCATTGTCTGGTGGATGTTTGTGGTTGTTGTTACAACGTACATGTATGCGGAACGATGGTATACATATCTTCAATCTAATTTTTTTTAACGACATACATACATATTGACCAGTCTATTTTTCAATCCGATCTCTTGTATGTCCTTGGGGTCCATACCAATGTTTGATTGGATAAAAGACTGGTCTTCGAAAAAATCAACTAATCTTTGAGATGTTGCGAAACGTTGTACGTTGTGAATTGCAATTATAAAGTTGATCTGTTATTTGCAAATACTTGAACACGAATGTGGTATTGTAGCCTATAGGTAGCGTGAGAACCTCCGCTTTCTGAAACCCATTCTTGAAGCTAAGACGTCATTGAATCTTCCAATGGAAAATCATGATCCCGATTTGGTGATATCACGACTGTGTATCTTACCGGTGTCTCATGCATAATGAGGCATTTATTCGTCCTCATATACGTTAAATATGTGCTATGTAAACAAGCAATACACAATTCAAGTTATACAGTGTGCGCGAAGCATATGTTTCACCCCAGCACGTTTATTTGTTGTGAGCTTACATTATGATGAGATATATCCAATTGATCATGATATTACGAGCTGCAGGTACTCATTTGACATCTCAGACAACTTATCAGTATTAATGGTAACTGGAGAATATTAGTAATAGAAATGAATTTTCATGACCAAAGGTCAATATCGAATATTAGTTTTGGAATGTAGGTCTGCACAGCTTCAGGCTACACTCAAATGCAGCAGGTCGAGCTTTCATTTCTTACAGATTTTTTTTCAAATATACTATAGTAAATACTCTACACTGAAAACGTAGTAAAGCGATTTTAACATATTCACTGTCGAGAGCCGTTGACAATAGAATCGTCGGTGGTGGCTCTCCAGATGTTGAACCATGTGGAAAAAAATCCAATTCAAGTAGCATTTACTCAGATGAACATATTGATATCTGGTTCAACATATTTTGGGGATGGAGATGATACAAAATCGGGAGATACATCTGCTTGGTCGTCAACGACCGCAGAACACGTACAGTAATCACTGAATATATTTACAGGTCGTCAGCACCATGAACGGAATCCTCCTATTGACTGCTTCTGCTCGCAGCTGTGGGATGGGCCCAAAGCTACCGTTTGGTATTTAGCCAGATCGATGGCAAAAGGTGTACTCAGAACGATGAACTTCTACTGTGACGCGATGGGTGGGGTTTACGATGGCTTCATTGGTGACGCATTATCGGTCGACTGCCTTCTGGACATGTGCATGGTTCCGAGTTCTGGGATGGTATCAAGCTACTTTGTGTGGTCCATAGATCCGGACCAAGCACCCACAGAAAGTCTTGCAGATTTCAATGCGCATACCAGCATGACCAGAAGGGATTGCGATAAGTTACCGCAGAGCATTCGTAAACTCGTGCTCCGTGAAAGGACCCGTGCGAAATAAATCCCAGTACAATGCAGTATTTGGTTAATATTGATTGTGAATACCAAAATAGTGATACCAATTGATTAATTTTCTTCTATCGTGTAAACAGTATTGATCGGTATTCTTCACTTAAAGCACCAAAATCAATTAGAAACTCCAAGTATTCAGATTGGATATTAACCTGTCTCCACTATATGAACACAGATTCACAATGCAATAAACATGAACACACAATTGTGAGTCAAAATGTTCGTAACTTTACTGAAACTTTGGCGGATTTATACGAACAATACGAGTTACACTGTATACTCTATGTTCAATATTCTATCGTCAGTGATTTTTTTTTATTGCGAATCGGTGAGTTCAGCTGATGACCCTTACAATTTTTTTTTACCTTGGGCGATAATAGAGAATTTCGACTTATCAGTCATATGGCAAATGCTGGGGTATTGACCAAAAATACAAAATAAATAGAGACAATTTGCCATGAATATAATATATGAGTTAGTGCATACTTTATATTTTGACCTTTTCTGTGACCTTGCTCTTGTCGTTCGATATTGAGCTCGTTCACAACATTGTTTCTATCGTCAAGGCACATTTCCTGAAATGAAACGGTCGAAAGAGATTGAAAACTGGCTTCACAATATGGTCTTGAATCTCGGGACACTCAAAAGTCGTAAACCTCAAATTTTCGACCTCGTGCGATAATGGGAAGTATTTGTCAAAACACCATCAGTTGTACGCCATACGATCGGGAACTGCATAAGATCGGGAATTGATTTTCACTTTATCGAATTCCATGGCAATGATATTTATTCGATTTTGATTTGACAAAAAATGAGGAGGACCGAGCCGCTACCATACCGCTCCAGTCCATCAGACCATTTGTTTTCGAGTTATGCGTACGAACAGACAAACAGACAGACCCGATGGCAATACCCTTATTCCCATATGGGGCAAGGGTAATATTTAAGCTATGGTGAATTACATGAAAAAACAGATAGATTGTTGACAAACAGAATAATGAATTATTTAAAACGTTTGTAAAAGATAATGTCTGGTGGTCTGATGGGAATGGGAACACGGTAACACACAAGAACAACGTTTATTGAAAAATTCCCCCTATATAATACAGTGTGCACAACATGTTCTCAGAGTTGAGTGAACATTGGCATGGTTCAAAGTGGTTGACACCAGGCAACGCAATATACCTCGAGTATATGAAATAGGCGACGAAATTTTCGACGCACATCTCTAGAAGGTGTAGTAGAATTACAATATTCTACAATTAAACTACGATAGGTTTTCATGTTCATGACGTCAACTTATAAACAAGCAAACTTCAAACCGGATATTGCAGCCCTGATGCTCACTCCGTCAGAATGTTCGTTTTCTACTGGGATTTAACTATTCTCAGTCGAGTAAGTTCAACAAACCAGCTTGCGACAGAATGTGTCGACCCATCTGAGTGTACATGTTGTCCATATTTGCCTCGCGTAAGGTAGTTTCATTCTGCAGTTCATCTGGGCAGCCATTCGCGCAGAAATGGTACACGTTTGCATCATTCTTCCAGTCTGGCAAACTTCCCGAATTCAGGTGATTCTTGTTTAGGTTCTTGAATTGTGGCAACCAAGTAGGGTGACACTTTTTGACCAAACATACAACTTGGATCCTGGGATCAATGTGCACCAAGTGTGGGTACCTTTCCATTATTTTGTATGGGGCGAGCAATGCATTGTACATCCAGTTGCTGTCAAGGTAGTATCGCATTGATTTCTGAAACCTGGCGAAGAACTCGGCTCCTGGTTTAGCCAAGAGAAGGCCGGAAACAAAGGTATCTGGGTAAGGCTTCCGGTACATGAAGGAATAATGGGATACTGTATCATAATGCATGACCTCCTCATCAAACTTCTTCACAAAGAATGCGTCGGTGTCTATGTAAATTCCACCCCACTTTAGCATGATATCACATCTGATTATATCACTCCAATGTGATGCCTGCCAGAAGTGGAACATACCACCAACCGAATTACCATAAATCTGCATTCCCTCGAAATTTCGGTATTTGAACACGACTTGTGGTATATTTTCCACCCTATTCCACCGCTCACCGCTTGGTGGCATATCACCATGTATGTATAGTTTATCCACCTTCTGAATATACACTATGCTGAGCACACCGAGATAGAAGAGAAAATCCATCTCTCCACCTCCCACCCAAATCATGTGTGCAATATTGGGCACAACTATACCAGGATTTCTCTTCGGCATGCGTATTTCCGAGGTGCCGTAGACTATGAACCTCACACTGCTTCCAAGAATGTCCGGTCTCTCCCAAAAATCTCGGGGGTAGTATTCCCCATCTATTGTCATACAGGTATCGTGGCTGATTTGTTCCAATGTTGTAAATGGAGTGTCCATTCGCTGTTTCCGATAGTATCGCCACTCAGTAATCATTGTGACATTATGACATTTTGGATATGGTTGTGAAAGCAAATTGCCAATCATCTTGGAATTTTGCGGTGTAACTTGTATGAATCCTTGTTTCGTCTCATTGTCCCACCGGACAAGAAGTTCCTTGTTGAGATCAAGCTCACGCGTCAGGATTATGCCCTCCGTGATGAAGATACCACCAGTCTGTTCAAGGATATGCATAATCACATTTAGTATATCGGAGATGTCTTTGCAAACAGATGGATTCTTCAATGGTTTTCTGATGATAAAAGGGTAGTCAGATGTGAGTTCGGAGAACCATTCATCATAGAGTGTCTCTCCATTTATAAATGGTAGCTTGTCGTAGTGGAAATAAATCGTGTCTGGGCGCATGTGACGTATGGTGCTCAGAATGCTGAGGTAGTGTTGGAACGAGAAAGTACGGTTTCCACACCAGACATAGTGGAAAACATTGGGCACCAACGTCGGCATGAGAAACTTGGCTTCTTCAGTTGGTCGTGACAATTCTGCTACCTCCGGCTTATATTTTGTAAATACACCTAGAACACACGACAGTCTGGACTGCTTGCATTCTCGGAAAATCAGAGGATACATGGATACAATACATGCAATCATGAGGACAACAACGAGAACTGAACGAGACATGGCGTGATTCAACCAAAGGTTGGAATAGTTTTGTGAGAGTCCAATATGTCATTATCCAATATGAACCTGTAATGGATCCATGAGTGCCACGGTTTGAACATTTTTTTGGATGTATGACCAGTCATCAAGCTGAGTTCAGCCATTGAATGTGAATTTATGGCCAGCCATTAAGCTGAATTCGACCGTTGATTGTGGGAAAGGACACTAAATTTACACAAAACAAAAACACAATATGACAGAAATCCATATTATTATTTTATGAAGGTACATAACCTAATGCTACACATGCATGCTGTTGTTTGTTGTACAAACTATAGATATTCATATAATGTATTTCGCTACGATAATGTATCTAGAGATATTATATCTAGATTTAACTGTTAAATGATTCACGAACAAATCATCACGGAATGGACTCGATTGTTTGTATTTAGGAAAGGGGAGACTAATGCACTATTACTAGTGAACCTTTGACGTATTTCTAATAATATCCAGCCCAAAAAATTTACCTGGTGTTGTAATTTCATGAGGAATTCTATCAAATTCGTTGGGACCACAAGTACCATGAGAAATTGTGAATCTGTGATCTTTGACAAGTATTTTGGTGACGATTTACTGTACCCGGGACCGGTGAAAAGTCGCGGTTTTGAATATCAGAGGCATATTGGCATTACTCACACATACATATTCATAGAGAGAAAAGGTGCGAAACAGCGTCAAGATGCCATGATCATAAAACCGTGGGGCCCAAGTATCATATCCTGCGCCTTCCTCTATATTCAATAAGGATTAAAAAGTTGCGAGACGGATTAAATGGTATGTTTTCAGTGGACGAGTAGTATTAAGGAGCAGTGTACGGTACTTGGGCCAACCGGGGCAATAAAAGGTATTTGGGAAATCCCTTCACTGTTGCTCTATTCATACTCAAGCTACGACAGTCAATAAAATCATCTGGAATATCGGCCTATGGAGAAATGTGTAATCATCTTAAACATTTTAACCTGCTCCCAGCCCCACCTGTCAAATTGGGTCATAGTCCATACCTGCGAAGTCGATATCAGCCGTCCATTACTCAATCAAACTAGATTCTGCATTATCTTCTCATTGCTGATCTCCACAGCCACGACATACATCTCATAGATTGCCGAAATGTGACGTCATTTTTTTGGTTGTAAACAAGTGTACAGCCTTTGTTTCAAATGAGCAGTAACATTTGAATTTTAGTCGTTTAGAACCAGAAGGAGGCTTAAATCTTGTGTTATTTAAATACTCTACGTCATGACTTCGGCTCTGTATACTACACGTGCCACCTACAAAAACAAATGCTCCAAGCAATTGACCTCACGCCTATGGGCCCAAGTATCATACGCTGCGCATTAATACAACTCGTCCACTAAATGAATGCCATTTAATCCGTCTGTCACCTTTTTAATGCTTATTGAATATAGAGGAAGGCGCAGGATATGATACTTGGGCCCGACTGCGTATGGGTTGAGTTGTTTGTCCGAGGGAATTGACCGGTCTAAGTATCATACACTGCGCCTTAATACTACTCATCCACTAAATGAATGCCATTCAATCCGTCTGTCGCCTTTTAAATCCTCATTGAATATAGAGGAAGGCGCAGTGTATGATACTTGGGCCAATTGACCTTACGACAGTGTATGCTTTGAGTTGTTTGTCTGGGGGGATTACTATTGTTCGGCAATATTTGTCCGAGGTGTACGCTTCACAAAAAAGGTGTGCATTTTGGTAACAAAGACCTAACACCTATATGTACGTAATAGCGTATAAGTTGTCAAACAGTCACGCCATATATCGTTTAAGGTGCGGTACGAGCACATTAGTGAGCTATAGTATATTTGAGTTGGTGCTAGGGGCCTCTCTAGCCAATGAGGGGGGTTAGATCACCATGGTTAAAGTCAAATACCGCACCTTACTCCATATATGCTGGGGACATATGATCATAACATCCCAACCTTACATATTACCTTGGGCGGAGATTTAGCAGCAAAAATATTTATAGAAGTATAAATTATGTATTGTGTGTACATATGCATGCAGAGTTCGTTAATTTTCAGTATTTATTTATTGTTCGTAAACACCACAATGAAAATGTCCCATACACATGCGGGTTAGCTGAATGTGTGGCCACATCATATGTTTTAATTTTATATTGCATCAAGCATATAGCAAGTCAAAACGATCTGTTTTAAAACCAAAATGATTCAAAATACCAGTATGATATTCTAAGAATGATCCCAATACATCACCCCGTTGTAAAACGAGGTCACAGATGGCACGAACATACCTGAATGAGACTGTAAATCAAGTAGAACAGGAAATTTGTTTATTATGTTTTTATTCAGCCGAGGACGCGTAAAGACCCCGCATGAGTTAGTATGTGCCGACCCATCTGAGCGAACATATCGTCACCATCTGCATCCCGTAGCATGCTCTCATTCTTCAGAGAGTCTGGGCATCCGTTAGAACAGAAATGGTAAACATTCGCATCAATCTTCCAGTTTGGTAAGCTGCCAGAAGTCAGGTGATTCTTTGAAAAGTTTTTAAAATTTGGAAGCCAAGTTGGATGACACTTTTTGTCCAAACATACAACCTGGATCCTGGGCTCGATGTGTACCAAGTGTGGGTACCTTTCCATTATTTTGTATGGGGCGAGCAATGCATTGTACATCCAGTTGCTGTCAAGGTAATATCGCATGGATTTCTGAAACCTGACGAAGAACTCAGCTCCTGGTTTAGCCAAAAGAAGGCCAGACACAAATGTATCAGGATATGGATCTCTCAGAGCGAAAGAATAATGTGAAACTGTATCATAATGCATGAAGTCTTCGTTGAACTTCTTGACAAAAAATGCATCGGTGTCGACGTAGATACCACCCCATTTCAACAAGATGTCACATCTCATAATGTCACTCCAATGCGATGCCTGCCATTTGCGAAACATGTCACCAACCCAGGTCCCGTAAATCTGCATGCCTTCGAAATTCCGGTATCTGAACACAACTTGGGGAATATTCTTCACCCTATTCCATCGTTCACCGCTTGGTGGCACGTCACCGTGTATGTATAGTTTATCCACCTCCTGAATATACACTATGCTGAGCACACTGAGATAGAAGAGGAAGTCCATTTCCCCACCTCCCACCCATATCATATGTGCAATATTGGGCACGACAATGTTTGGATTCTTCTTTGGCATCCTGATGTCCCTGTGACCGTAGAATATTCGTCTCACGTTAGTTCCCAGAACATCGTCTCTCTCCCAGAAGTCTCTTGGGTAGTAAACTCCGTCAATGGTCATACAGACATCTTCACTGATTTCCTCCAACACTACATCAGGAGTGTCCATTCGCGTATGTGGTCGAAACCAAGTCTTCTCTGTAGTCATCGTAACATTTGGGCATCTTTTGAAGTTGCCTGTCATAAGATGCTCTATTTGGAATTTTTTGTTTGCTGAATTCTGTATATATCCTTCATTGGTGTCCATATTCCAGCGTACAACCAGCTCCTGATTCAAATCAAGCGTTTTTGTCAGAATAGTCCCTTCGGAGATGAATACTCCCCTATGTTTTGATAAAACGTCCAAAATCTTCGCAATCTTCTTTTCAGGTTTGCGCTTGTCACATATTGTGTTATTCCCCCAAGGTATTCTGACTACAAAAGGGTAGTCATTTAAGAGTTCTTCAAACCACGTGTTATACAGCATTCCTTCATCAACGTCAGGTAGAGTATCATGGTGAAAGTATATAATCTCTGGGCGCATATGACGTATGACGCTCAGAATACTTAAGTAGTGTTGAAACGTGAATATACGGTCACTACGGTCACCACACCAGAAGTAGTGAAAAACATTCGGAACCTTTGTTGTTTGGAGGAAGGCCATTTTTCGGTCAACTGGATTGCTTACATCGCGTCTCTCCCAGATCTTCAACTCAGTAACAGAGTCATAAGCCCACTGGGGTTCGCCATTATTTGCATATAGCAAAACCACAACAGCTATAACAGACAACAACAGAACCTCAATTGTAACAAAAATGCAATGGTTCATAATGCATAATTATGAAGTTCAATGAGTGGTGTTTGTGTTACCGTGGTAAGTAAAGAGATGCATAAAAATTCATATTTTGTGTTCCAAAACAGGACGGTGTCAAATACGATCGCCTGTGTTTAACGAGCAATTGAACATGTTCATAAATCATTGCCAAACGAGAAATCAATGGATGTATTGACATTATGTCTACCCATTCTGTTCAATATACAAATGGGGGTAAGAACAACACCATTCACACATACCGCCATTGTGAACAATATCGATCGTAAAACTATGTCTGTGCAACCCCCTATCATTGGCATCATGGTACATGCGTATGGATTCAGCTTTGATTGCTTCCGTATGCGAACCCATTGCGGTCGAAAGTTTGCAAGGGCCCAAAAACCATAGCCTGTTCATTTGATGTGGTAGTCGCTTTTTCTCCTACACAAACTCGTACTCAAACCGCTGGCGCACTCACTCATATCAACTGATCATTCAGAACACGATAATCACTGTTCAATTGACTGGTCGAATTTAGTCTGTAAGAACTTTGCGGCGATATAATCCGGAATATGGCATTGGTAGTCTTAGTGGGTGCACGAAGTCCGCATCTTCATGAACCCTCACGCACAGATCAATTGAGTTCCTCCCTTGTTCCCTGCATGATTCGTGACCCAAGGCCAATTTATGCACTGATGAATGGTTATGTCCATATACACTGATCAGCTTGTCATAAACTTTCACACTGGAGTATCTGAATAGTCACTCGTGCACTCGCTAGATTTTTAATTAGTGATCGTCATCAACGATCTCTGTTCCATCGGTTTCCGAAACGAGGGCTACGTCTTCAGGAGCGAACTAAAGTCCTGGCTTACCGTCGGCTATTAACAAATACAGCTGTGTTTGACCCATTGCTGAGGACACACACTTATTAAGTTCGCTGTCGGTGATGCTATAAAAACATTCTGATTAGGTTTTCCCTAAAGAGGAGTGCTGCGTTGGATCGTATCAGAGTAGAAAATCCAGTTGATGATTCTGGTCCAGGTCACAACATTCGCTCTTCCTGTCAAATGATACGGACTCTTCGGTGTGATGCAATTAGTAGCATCATGAGAAACTACACGGCACTGAATACGTTTAGGTAAAAGTGCCCGGGAACCCCAATTGATCCAGATGCCAAGGGCCCGGGTCGTGTTATTGGTGTTACGACATAGATGAAGAACTATAACACGCTTTTTGGCCATCTACTCAGCCTGAAAATCTTGGAGATTACTGACAATTCGTCCCAAACGAAGCAGAAAAGTGAAAGATCAGCAGCAGAAGGCCAGTCTTGGGCAGAGTTAACAGTTACCACGCTAAGAAAATGCTCAGCGAAGAGTCCATTACCTTGTTCAATGCAGAAGTTGAACAGTATGCCAATTTTGCCTGGCAAATGGGAAACACCTCGCTGATATGAAGTTGGCACAACCGACAGGGACGACAGCTCATCTGTAGAAACACATCTTCGGCAGCAGTATTATGCAGTTCCTGACACTATCACGGCCAGCAGTTCTAGCCGGTTTGTCCAACCTGGACATATATCGGAACCACGTGGACTGTAACCATTCCTTCGAAGAGCTCACCTCGTTCTACAAGGATGATCTAGACCAAACAATGCTGTCTGATCAGGTAAGTATGCTCAATACGCTACTTGATAACCACCATGTGACACTACAGTATTGTCTTTGTGAACTCCGTGAGCTCTCTCCCGCTCGGATATGTTTCTTCATTGAAGTGTATTCGATTGGGCAAACTTATATTGGTAATGTCAGCAACGAACGTGGTGATTGAACGGAGCTTCTCTACAATACAGAGACCGGAAACGTACTTACGAAGCACAATGACGCGAACCCATCTAAACCTGGAATGATTATGAATATTGAAGTGAGAAGTGGATGATAATTATTTCAATGGAATAATCGATGTAAATGAAATGATCAATGAAATGAGAAGTTACGATTGTTTCAATTTGGCGAGGTCACCTTCCATAAGTTACGAACTGTTTCTACTTGGAAAGAAGTGCTTATAACGTAACTGTATCATGGAGCACCAAATAATGAAATAGGTTTGTCCAAGGAGAAACAAATTCCCCAATATCTTGAGTGTCAATTTCAAGTTCATGCACACAGATTTATAATGTCAACACCCGATGAACATGCTTTATTTGAAGCTTCACGGTAGAGGGGGAGTATGCTCCCAGACCCCTTAGGTTGTCTTCGCATCCATGGGACTCGCCATACTTACCCATACCATTCCAAAATATTTCCCGACACCCCTGGAAAAACTGACGCCTTCATTTCAGGATGTGAATTTGCCATAAAGAACCTTTATTGACGCGAATAATTAAATAAAAGAAGGGGTGTGAAACTGTTTCTTTGCATTCAATTCGTTAGAGCAGTTCCTTCAGTCGGGGCATTTTGTACCCACTATGCGTTCCCACAGGGTCCGTCGAACGCCATGTAGCCCACATCAGCGTCGACCACAGCGAAGGCAGTCCCGGACGGTTTGACGGTGACAGCAAAACCGCATTCGGAACAGAGATACCAGCTGTTAGCTGACTGTCTCCGAGTACGTGAACGTAACAACCTGGGATCCGCTCAGCTGTAAAATGAAATATGGTAGCCTACTATTAATTGCCTGTATTCTGCAAGCTCACTTACACTCACACTCATTGAGTCTCACTTTATCCTCATTGGGTGTAGACCTGTATTCTGAAAGCTCACTTACACTCACACACTCAATGAGTCTCACTTTATCCTCATTGAGTGTGAGGCCTGTATTTTGAAATCTCTATTACACTCACACTCATTGAGTCTCACCTCAAACTCATTGAGTTTCACTTCATGCTCTTTGAGTGTAAGTCGGCCTTAGTGAGTGGAATGTCGACTTCACCCTCCAAGCATTCACAGACGTCATTCATACTTGTGCACGATTTTGAGTGAAGCTTGAAGAGAAGGTACACCTTGTGTTTTTATGTGATTCCCGATTTCTAACCAAGGGTGTCATGTGGCTCCGTCAACCGCCCATATCGATCAACAGGTTGAAGAGCCAATCTTGGGGCTAACTTGAGCCCTACTTGAGTCTACATCACTTGAGTATGAGTGGAGGATGAGTGTGAGTGAGCTTTCAGAATACAGGCCAATGGCTTAGTCACTCCTCAAGTTGTTATTCACAAGGTCATTCATTATCATTCATGCATTACATGAATAACAGGCATTATCATATTTTCAAGTGGTTGCAATATTCGCGGTCATCGTTTTTCTGATATTCACCTGCAGGCAAAATCAATTATACCGCTTTCACATGCCCTCATAGTTACTTTGTACCTAGCATTTGCAATGGTAACGAACTTCTTTTGGATACGTAACTCGCTTGATAACGTATCACCGAGACGGGGAGTGCTAGACGGGGTTTTTCCCACACTGTTCTCGTGATGGGACGATGCATACTGGTACACACAGTCTTTTTCATCGATTCAAGGTACTCTATCTTGGTACACAACATCAAGGACCCTAATTAGCATGTTTTAAAGGAATAATTTCTAAACTGATCATGCAAATTTTGGGAAAACAGGCAAAGAATGAATTTTGGGGCTTTTAAGGCCATTTGAGCCTATATATCAGGCTTTTTCGGGCTTTATCAGCCTGGATATCAGGCTTTTTCAGAAAATCTTTATACACGATCTCAAGGACCCTAACTACGATGTTTTGAAAGAGAAAGCTGAAAACTAATCTGATATGTTTCTGGAATAGAGCCAGAAACTGAATCTTGGGTCTTTTGAGCCTAGATATTGGGACTTTCAGCTATCCAAGGCACTCCATCCTTATACCCAATTTGAGGTACCCGATCTATTACATTCTGAAACTCTCAAAAAAAATCTCAAAACTGATCAGAGTTTTTGAGGAAACAGTCGAAAACTTAATTTTCGGCCTTTTGACACTAGATTCCGAGCCTTTCGAGCGATTCAGGGCATTCCATCTAATGAACAAAGTCAAGAACCCCAATTAGCATGTTTTTAATTAAGATATCAAAAATTAGCAGACAATGTTTTTCGTGAAATTGGCCATCAAAGTCCCAAATTGATAATTTTTCGTTCAAAATGGCCACCATTCTGAAGAAAATTGTGGAAATAAGAAAATAAGAAACCTTTCTTGAAATATTTTTCTGCAAAATCTCAGAAAGATACGACTGTAAACTCTAAACAAAAATTTCAAAACTGATCAGACAGTTTTTGAGAAAGCAGCCAGAAACTGGACGTTTTTGGGTCTTTTTGGTCTAAATTTCGGGCCTTTTGAGTAATTTAAAGACCTAGTAGCATGCCGATGAAAGTGCTTTTCATTTAGTCTATTATGAATAGTTTTCAATAAATTCGAACAAATTTTACAAATACAATCAATTGGTTTCGATATATTGAACCAAATAGGCACTCCTTCCGTAAATTGCCGAAGATTTTGATTTTAGTGTTGGTCACGTGGCTAGTGACGTCATTTGAGGCAGACCTGAAAGTACATGTAGCCAGCAAGGTAAACTCCATGTCGTTTATTCATTCCCCTGATATATGTTTGACAATTCAAGTGAAGGGATGAGATGGCAGAAATATGGCATTTCTTGTATTGATATTTAGAATCAACACTATTTATTCACCCAGAACGGAGGTTTGTTGAACTGGAAGATGTCCAGTATTTGCTTGTTTTTGCGTGTTTTCTGTTGAATCGCATGCATTTTGAAGTAATTTTTCCTTCTTTGAGCTGGCCACCAAATTACGTATTTTACGTTTTCGGCGAGCCATCAAAGCACATTCTGCCTCAACTGACGTCACGATTACGGAAATGCCGAAGCAATTTCTTTCAACGGCTGGAGAAGGCGATCGTAATACTGACCCAATATACTCCAATTTATGTCGCCTTTATTTGTTACCAATTAAGGCGAACAAATTTTTTATCACAAAATGTCCACAATGTCTTTATGTGAACAGGAATAAAACCATATGATGGTACCTTGCTACTATGACTTTGAGGCACTGTATCTACATAAACAATTTCAAAGACACTGATTAACATGTTTCGAAACAAAAATCTCAAATGATCTGACAGTTTTTGAGAAAAAGTCATTGAACATTTTTTGTCTGAAATGACCGTTATTCTGCGTCATTTCATCATTTTGGAGACAAGCAACTTTCCCGCCAAATTTTCTGCAACATTTTGAATATTTTAATCCTTCTTTTTGAGATAGTTTCAGGTATTTTTGTACAAAATGTAAGAAAGATCCGACCGTAAACTTCAAAGATAAAAATGTGTACGTCTGCACGGACGGACGTCCCAACATTTTAGGTTACAGGGCTTCTCGTGTTAGAGTCCCTATCTCAAGCAAGTCCCTTATCCCCCCAAATAGCCCCTTATCCCATTTTCTTCATAAAAAGTGGGTTAAGGGGCTATTTCGAGTTATACGTTCACTAATCAGAGGTTGATTGCACGACGTCAGTTCAACGTCGAGTGAGCTCATGAGAATCATCTTGTAAATAAGTGGAATTAATTATGTTTAAGGCATACAAGTATAGAGCGATCTCTCCTCTCAAACCATAGCCCTTCGGGATTCAAGATCCCTGGAGGTGCATCCATGAAACCGCCAGCTCTCGTTGATTCGCTAGTATATAGGAGTAGTATAGTATATATGGTCAGAGTACTTTTCTGAGCATTGCCACATATCCAATGTAATGTATGAGCCAAGAAATGAATTTTTGAACTTGAAGCTTATTGCGTTCAACTATATATTGGTTTACTATTTTAATTAATTCTTCAATAGCATTTGACGAAATAATGTATTAAAATGTGATGGAATTGTTGAATGCTTTCGTAGCATAATAATCTGATTTTATCATGTGTAATGTTAATCATGGTAATGATTTGAGTAAATGATTCATTTCGAACAATACATGTCGCAAACCTGATCTTGCAGTTATTTACTCAAAACATGTCAGGTTGATCTATACGTCAGTTCAGTAACTCATTACGTCCCCTCTTGGTGTTCATTAAACTTCAAGAGTGACATTTTACCGATGTTTTTGTGTTTACAAAGAATTGTGAGTGAGAAGTGGTATCCAACATAAGTTTGGGTTACACCATAGTTTTGGTAACCACCGGTTGACGACTAAAAATGGCCGGTTGGTACACATCTATCATAGGGTTAGTCTTCATCAAAATTGATATCCGGCATATAGAGAGAGTCCGAGAATTTCTCATTGTATAAACAAAGGGGGCAAATTGGAACCTAGCATGGACGGTGCTATGTACGAAATTAAAATCTTATAAATAAGATTAAACAGATTTCACTCTAAATTCAACTCTCATTGATAACATAATTGCATGTTTGGTAGATACTTAGAAGTAAGGAGTATTTGGCTTTGCAGGTGCAAACGTCTCAACCTAGTCCCTATGCTTGCTGACGCATTTCATATCTTTCACTTCCAACAGTATGTAGAGGTTGATGGCCAAATGTCTAGTGAGTTTAAAAATAACTTTGCAAACTCACAAAGGATGTCACTAAAAAAGTCTATCAAAGCCTTTGAAGAATGTGACCAACTCAGGGACTTCCTTGATACTTAAATATGTGAGGACACCATGACAGCGCGACAGAAGTGCTGGATAACGTACATTCATCTAGTTCAACTCTTCTTGCGCTTCATTCAATCTTGTAGGACCAATGAACTGAACATGTTCATGTACACCTTGGCAGAGATATATCCTGTATATTCTTCTTCAGAAATCGCCCAAATTATGCCAGATGAAAGGTCAAGTGCTACCACAACCTCATCAACATGGATGTAGCTCACCCGAGAGCAGAGTTTTTAGGATGGGACACTCTCGATAGGAAGAAGCACGAAACTTCTCTCAAGTCATGTACTGGACATAACTCTTGAGTAGACGGCAAATGCCTACGCTGCATCTGGATCAACGGACATCTCGATGGGTAGATGGTCACCAAATCAGTACGGAGTGCAATCGTTGGTCTCCTCATGAAAATAGCAGGTCTGAAATAAATTGGCGTTTCGAATGTAAGTATCAACATATTACCACCAATAATTAACTAGATTTTGAATATGACAAAATCAAACGTTTTTCAAAACGATTCTTAACCAAATAGTTATAGTCCATGAGCCCAGGGTTTAGATCCGATAGAAGTAAGGACATTACTCACACCGTGCACCCCCCCCCCCCAGGACTCTCCGCGAGGGGTGTCATTTTGTTCAGGGGACCCTTGAGCTTCAGAATCCACTTGTTAACACTCGATATCCTGGGATGAACTATCCAATATGGCGGCTTTTCAAAATGGCCGCCATCAAAACCGAGACATTTCTTGAAACACAAATTTGTATTTTTCTTCGCCCCTAATTGTGCTAGAGACACGATTTTGGTACCTAAACATATGTTTTCATAATATTTTCAACTACTTCAGCCTATCCCTTCAGCATGAAATCCAAGATGGCGGCCATCAGAATCGCATATTTTGTCATATTTTTTCTAAAACTTTAATATTTTAAGGAACTGTGTGGCCATTATTGACAATTATGTGCCCTAATACATGCTATTGGTACTAGATAACATCAGTGGCAAAAATAACAATGTCTCCAATGTCTTAATTGCTGAAAAATGCGTTGAATTTGGCAATAAACACAATCGCGGCGAAACCGAATTCGATCAACAATATAGCTGAACGAAGATAATGTACTCTCTTCACCGATATTTGGTCCAGAATTTGGTTTATTCTTATATTTCCATGTATGTAGATTTCAAATATATATGTACTTAATTTGGCATGAAATGAACTCCTCTTGCAATTTTGTGCTTATCATTGATCAATTTCGGTCTTGTCGCGATTGATTGCCAAAGTCAACATATTCTTGAGCAATTAAGGCATAGGGGACATTGTTAGTTCTACCACTGGTGTTTTTAAGTACCAGTAGCATGTATTGGAGCACATATTCGGTGATAATGACCACACATTTGTTTAAAATATCAAAGTTTCATGAACAAAATATGAAAAAATATGCAATTATGATGGACGCCATCTTGGATTTCATGCCGGAGCGCTATGCTAAAGTAGTTGAAAACAATTTCATTGCATTCCTTGACCTCTAAAGCGTAAGTTTAGGTACCAAGTTTGTGTCTCTAGCACAATTAGTAGCAAAAATTTAGGCAATTTTGTTTATTATTGATTAAATTCGGTTTTGTCACAATTCTGTTTATTGCCAATTCAAGGTATTTTTTTAGCATTTAAGGCATTGGGGACATTGTTATCATTGCCACTGATGTTATCAAGTACCAATAGCATGTATTAAGGCACAAAATTGTTGATAATCTCCATAGAGTTCCTTAAAATATTAAAGTTTTAGGAAAAAAATATGAAAAAAATATGCGATTCTGATGGTCGCCATCTTGGATTTCATGCAGAAGGGGTATGCTGAAGTAGTTGAAATTATTTTTATTGCATTCCTTGCCATCAAAAACATATGTTTAGGTACTAATTTTGTGTCTCAAGCACAATTAGGGGCAAAGATATATACAACTTTGTGTTTATTGTTGATCAAATTCGGTTTCGCCGCGTTTGTGTTTATTGCCAAATTCAACGCATTTTTCAGCAATTAAGGCATTGGAGACATTGTTATTTTTGCCACTGATGTTATCTGGTACCAATAGCATGTATTAGGGCACATAATTGTCAATAATGGCCACACAGTTCCTTAAAATATTAAAGTTTTAGAAAAAATATGACAAAATATGCGATTCTGATGGCCGCCATCTTGGATTTCATGCTGAAGGGATAGGCTGAAGTTGTTGAAAATATTTTTATTGCATTCCTTGACCTCTGAAACATATGTTTAGGTACCAAAATCGTGTCTCTAGCACAATTAGGGGCGAAGAAAAATACAAATTTGTGTTTCAAGAAATGTCTCGGTTTTGATGGCGGCCATTTTGAAAAGCTGCCATATTGGATAGTTCATCCCAGGATATCGAGTGTTAACAAGTGGATTCTGAAGCTCAAGGGTCCCCTGAACAAAATGACACCCCTCGCCAAGAGTCCATTTGCACGGTGGACCCCCTGGGCTCATGGACTATTAATCCAAAGACACCTACGTCAGTAGGGGCAGACAGAGTGTGGAATGTATTTTTTCTACTCTACACCTAATGGAATTAGTATAGAACGTATACATGTAAGTATCAATCTATTACCACAAATACATTCAGATTTTGTTGATGTTAATAACAAACGTAAAGTACAACAGTTTGCAATAGGAACAAAGCCCGACCAAATAGTTAATCCAAAGACACACTGGCGTCATCAGGGGCAGACAGTGTGTTAGATGTAGTTGTTTCTACTGTACACCTGATGGAATTAGTATACAACTGATAAAAAAAACATACTGTCAAGTAATCTATGGTAATAATCCAGAAATCCGAAACATCATTGAATAGATGTATCGCAAGTACATAAGTACCTAATCTTTGATGGTATCATCGGAGACAGATGTTATAAAGTCTACCATCAGTGACACCGGATCACTGGTATCAAAATATTGCCACCAATACAACCTAGTTTGGTATTGTCGATTATGACAATACCAAACTTGGCGTACAACATTTTGAAATAAAAACAAAGCCTCACCAAATAGTTAATCCAAAGATAAACTGGCGTCACCCAAACCAAAAATCACCCTAACCATATAGGGACTCACAAACCTAATGAATCGAAGCAGCTTGGACTAGGATGGAAATCTCTACTGCCTCACATCGGATGGGAAAGTGAAAAATGAAATCAAAGAATATATATCCTCGGCTCTCAACATTAAGGACGAGAACGGCACATTGACTTCGTAGAAGGCATTTTCATAGATTATGCGCAGTTTGCGAAGACCATACCAAGACGAAAGGTAACAAACTTCCAATCAGATGCTGTGAAAACCAAGATGAAATTTGGAGATTTGAAAGTTGTTGAGCTGCGAGGTAAAAGCGACGGCAGGTGAAGATTGATCGCAAAAAAAGTGTTCAAATGTCCAGTTACACCTGTGTCTCTGTCACGATCACGGTTGGATAGGTCCATGGACAAGACAGACAAGGCTCCTACATAAACGAAAAAAAAGTATGACAGTGACATACCAAACAATGTAGATGTCGTCGTTGTTGATGCGATGTTTTTCTTGATCAGCTCCCAAGGACGATGTGTCAACTAGCTCAGAGTTGACTCTCTTTGTGATGCATACCAGAAACCTTCCATGAAGTCTTAAGCAAATTGACAAACGAGGAGTTGGTGAGTCAATAGTTTTGATAAAAGGACTACTAGATGTGAAAACCCAGATGAAATTTTTCCATGAAGTCTTAGGAAAATCGACAAACGAGGAGTTGGTGAGTCAATAGTTTTGATAAAAGGACTACTAGATGTGAAAACCCAGATGAAATTTTCCATGAAGTCTTAGGAAAATCGACAAACGAGGAGTTGGTGAGTCGATAGTTTTGATGAAGGGACTACTTCGGAACTGTTCGGTAAATTTAACATACGCCCTATGGTGACATGCCGTAGATACACAGCTGAGACTGGCAAGACCATTATAGAAGAATTAGATGTCCTGCGTTGCCAGGATGATCCAAACAGACACAATACTTGTCTTTCACTTGAAATCGCTTTCAGTGATAACTATCACCAAGTTGTAATACCGGTACGTAGCAACGACATGGATTTGTTGATTCTACTGCTGTATCACATCAACTACTTGCCTTGTCTGGCTGGATGTTGGAATGAGTGGTAAAAAACGCGCGCCGATTCGTCAATGTCAATGATCGCAGATGACCTGTGAGAACATATCACAGATGCTCTGCCGGGCTTCCATGCATTCATTGTTATGATGCAACTGCAGCGTTCATGATCAACGGGAAGCTGAGGCTGTACGATTTGATGGAAAAGTATGCACACACTGATGGAATACTATTATCTCATCTTGATGAGAACATTCTACCCGAATCTCAAGTCAGCTCAGGTCTAGAGAAGTACCTAATCTTTGATAAACTGTGTCTTTGGATAAACTATTTGGTCGGGCTTTGTTTTTATTCCAAAATGTTCTATTTTACGTTTGTTTTTGGTATCATCAAAATCTGACTATTGCTGGTAATAGATTGATACTTACATTCATACCACTGAGTTGGTGTCACTGCTGGCGGACGTTATAAATCTGTCCCCGAGGATACCATCAACTCAGTAGCCTTCGGGCTTGTGATTAGGTACTTATGTACTTGTCATATATCTGTTCCATTGGGTTTGCTTCAGATTTCTAAATTATTTTCATAGGTTGTTGGGCGTTGTATACTAATTCCATCAGGTGTACAGTAGAAACGGCTGCATTTATCACACTGTCTGCCCCTGATGGCGCCAGTATGTCTTTTGATAAACTATTTGGTCGGGCTTTGTTTTTATTCCAAAATGTTCTATTTTACGTTTGTTTTTGGTATCATCAAAATCTGACTATTGGTGGTAATAGATTGATACTTACATGCATAACGTATGGGAAACCTCAACTTCATTCGACTGATGATGTGCGGTATGCATATTTCCAGCAAAACTATGCCCCCAAGACAAAAGATCAACCAATGGGAAGGATCAAAGTATTTAATCCATCCAGTATGCCCCTATGCCACAATGCGCTGGGAAACACAACTCTAATGCGCAATTTCACAAGTACGTATCATTCCAATGGCGGCATGCTCGCCTCGAAAAAAGCAAAATGTAACCATGAACCTCATGGTCAAGGCTGGAGTCTGATGAACAACATGTGAGCAAGTTACAGGCAGCGTTCGCCAAGTACTTGAACTGGAGGTTCAAGGACGATGTGTCAACTAGCTCAGAGTTGACTCTCTTTGTGATGCATACCAGAAACCTTCCATGAAGTCTTAAGCAAATTGACAAACGAGGAGTTGGTGAGTCAATAGTTTTGATAAAAGGACTACTAGATGTGAAAACCCAGATGAAATTTTCCATGAAGTCTTAGGAAAATCGACAAACGAGGAGTTGGTGAGTCAATAGTTTTGATGAAGGGACTACTTCGGAACTGTTCGGTAAATTTAACATACGCCCTATGGTGACATGCCGTAGATACACAGCTGAGACTGGCAAGACCATTATAGAAGAATTAGATGTCCTGCGTTGCCAGGATGATCCAAACAGACACAATACTTGTCTTTCACTTGAAATCGCTTTCAGTGATACCTATCACCAAGTTGTAATACCGGTACGTAGCAACGACATGGATTTGTTGATTCTACTGCTGTATCACATCAACTACTTGCCTTGTCTGGCTGGATGTTGGAATGAGTGGTAAAAAACGCGCGCCGATTCGTCAATGTCAATGATCGCAGATGACCTGTGAGAACATATCACAGATGCTCTGCCGGGCTTCCATGCATTCATTGTTATGATGCAACTGCAGCGTTCATGATCAACGGGAAGCTGAGGCTGTACGATTTGATGGAAAAGTATGCACACACTGATGGAATACTATTATCTCATCTTGATGAGAACATTCTACCCGAATCTCAAGTCAGCTCAGGTCTAGAGAAGTACCTAATCTTTGATAAACTGTGTCTTTGGATAAACTATTTGGTCGGGCTTTGTTTTTATTCCAAAATGTTCTATTTTACGTTTGTTTTTGGTATCACCAAAATCTGACTATTGCTGGTAATAGATTGATACTTACATTCATACCACTGAGTTGGTGTCACTGCTGGCGGACGTTATAAATCTGTCCCCGAGGATACCATCAACTCAGTAGCCTTCGGGCTTGTGATTAGGTACTTATGTACTTGTCATATATCTGTTCCATTGGGTTTGCTTCAGATTTCTAAATTATTTTCATAGGTTGTTGGGCGTTGTATACTAATTCCATCAGGTGTACAGTAGAAACGGCTGCATTTATCACACTGTCTGCCCCTGATGGCGCCAGTGTGTCTTTTGATAAACTATTTGGTCGGGCTTTGTTTTTATTCCAAAATGTTCTATTTTACGTTTGTTTTTGGTATCATCAAAATCTGACTATTGGTGGTAATAGATTGATACTTACATGCATAACGTATGGGAAACCTCAACTTCATTCGACTGATGATGTGCGGTATGCATATTTCCAGCAAAACTATGCCCCCAAGACAAAAGATCAACCAATGGGAAGGATCAAAGTATTTAATCCATCCAGTATGCCCCTATGCCACAATGCGCTGGGAAACACAACTCTAATGCGCATTTTCACAACTACGTATCATTCCAATGGCGGCATGCTCGCCTCGAAAAAAGCAAAATGTAACCATGAACCTCATGGTCAAGGCTGGAGTCTGATGAACAACATGTGAGCAAGTTACAGGCAGCGTTCGCCAAGTACTTGAACTGGATATATTCCTCAACAATACACTGACTATTGAGACGAAGAAGACCCAGAAAATCTGCAGGGTGGTGTAGAGTTTTATTTTGATGATTCGGCTGCTGAATGAGCTGCGACGTGTCTTAGCGATAAGAGACATAATTCCGAAAGGTGGTCGGGATTTCCATTTGAAAACAAAATTTGTGACACCCATGACGAATATCATGTCATGACCTCTTGTTTACTCGTCTACACTTCAAATATGAGCTCAACGCACACAGTACAAAATATCAGAGACATTTTGGAGTACAATAGTGACCTCCAGAGTACAGCCATTTATGGTATAGAATAATAACGTTCTCAGGATTTAATATTCAGTTCAAGTTTCAGACTAGATCTAATATTATATACATGGTGTTAAATATCCTTATTTAATCTCTCTTAGACACTAATGATGTGTGACTATCTTGATTGATATGGTCTAGTTAGGTTGATTCACATGCTGTAGCTATAGAAGTATTCATCGAATGAATCATAAACGTGATGTTCACGCAGCATTAGGCGGCCACTTTTAGTTAGCTAAATACACCAAGCAAGTAACATTTCATCATCAGGCTATACTAGGAATTTTGTTGTTTTTGTTGTGAAGAGAATCGACCATGTACACGATGTCATTCACAGATGCATACTCATGAACAACATAACTTGATTTCACAACATTTTTATTCATCTACTTTTCAATTTCTCAAACGTATAGTAGTAGTGTTGCATTCATGTAATGAAAAAAAATGATGTGAGAAAATACGGGTGAGATAGAAAAACGCACACACCATGATACACGTACATGTATTCAATCATTATATGTGTGTTATAATGTCAATAAACTATTATTACTACTACGTGATCAAAGCGTGTACATGATGCAAATTAATCAAAGCAATTATCAATTTGGGTGGGATGATGTGTTGGTACATTACTTCATCGTACGCTGCAGGGTTTGCCAAAGTCGTCGGCCCACGGCCCAAGACCGGTAAAAAACAACCTGGGCTGGTAATAAATCCAGTTTCACTGACCCAGGTGACCGGAAAGTTTTTTTCAGCAAAAATATCGTAACGGTCGCGTAAAATAAGTCATTTGTCAGTGATATAATGCTCAGGAATTTTCCCGAGTCCGATCAAAGTTCGCCATATTTTTTCTCTTGCCGATCGCAGCGCCCATGGCGAGGACAACTAAAACACTCAATAAAATCACGGACACGGGCGCATGATGATGCAGGAGCAGCAAAAAGCATGCAGTCATAATGTAATGTATCTAAAACGTCATAGCAACACCACACGCGCGTACGAGTATTGCGCGGCACGTGCTGGTTTTATCGCGGCTGATTTTGTAGGTTTTCGAGCAGCATGACCACTGAACAACATCGATCGTGAATGTTTGCAATATGTTTAAACTGTGCTTTCCACTTGATTCAGCAAAGCCTGGAGTTAAGGGCCGTCCTGTTAAAAGAGGGATTACTCACGAAGCTAAACAGGCTTATCATGCCGCCTACGATAAAAAAAGATCTAGAAAATTCAACGAGAGCTGGACCAAAAATCGGCCCTGGTTGACTCTGACAACCAGATCTTTGAGTCATGAGAGTGGTACGCCTCAGCCTGAGGCTGGGGGTAGTGGATCGGCTGACTGTGCTGAGGATGTAGATCTATCTGAAGAAATTATGCAATGTTCTATTTGCATTGCATTCTACCAAGGTGGTAATGCTCCTCAGACAGGCAAAATGCGGGGTCAAAACACCTTCATAACGGGATGTACCAACATGAAGCTTTCTACCATTATTGATCACGAAAACAGCAAGAGTCATCTAGCAGCTCGAGATTGTAGTAAACAACTTAGTGTAGATAGTATACCGCAGAGCAAGGCGGGCAAAGCACTCGCTATTCTCAAACAGGCAGATCGGTCTCGTCTGGGTTATTTAGTTAGAAACGCTCACTCAGTTGCTAAAAAGAACAAGCCCCTCAGTGATTATGAATGGCTGAACACGCTGGACAAGGCCAAGGGTGTGGATGTAGGTCGCACATACCTAAATCAGAAAGCTGCACTGCGATTCATGGAGGTCATTGCTGAGCATGAAATGCATACAATTCGTAGTTTGCTGGAGTATGTCCCATTTTTCTCCTTCATTATGGACGGCAGTAGTGACATAACAGGTTTTCACTTTATACTTACATCGAGATCAAATTAGATCAAATTAGAGATCAAATTAGGCCACAAAAATACAAAATACCAGGACGATATATTTTTTAGCTACAGCTATTTTTTTCTAGGCGATGAGCTCGAGACCATCTATCTGCGTGTGGGTCATCAAGGGGAAGTTAAGATGTTTTTCCTATCACTACAATCCCCCGAAAGCACCACCTCTGTGGATCTCTACAAGCATGTGAAAGCTATGTTTGAGGAAACTAAGATTGACGATTTTATCGACAGAGGTATTGGTATTGTAATGAAAATTTGTATATATACCGGTACTGGACTGGTGATAGCAGTGCTGCAGTAGTCCTGAATAAATGCAGTAATTAATCTATAACATTATTCATTTAATCACTACACCAGTTCATCTCTACACCGGGTTCACATTCATAAGCTTCACCCATTAATATATTTCAGACAAGCTCATTGGAATGGGCAGCGACGGCGCCGCAAATATGTTAGGAGCTAAATCTGGTCTGGCCACGCTTCTGAAGAAAGACCACCCGGAGGTGGTCAGTGTTCATTGTCTCTGCCATAGGCTTGAATTGGCCTTTCGCGATGTGACTAAACTTAAATGCAAAGACTTGCACACAAAGATGGTGACTGTGCTGACTGGTCTCCATACTTTCTACAAGAAATCCTACAAAAACAAAAAAGCGCTGCAGCGGGCGTGGGAAGCACTGGAGATAAAGGGCACCATGCCACCTAAAGTGAATGGGACGCGATGGCTGGCCCATGTATCTAGAGGGATCAGTGGTCTCCTTCACAATTTCCAGGCATATCATATGCAACTTAGCACCGCCAGCCACGGGAATGCTAAGGCCGAGGGCTTGATAAAACTCATGCTGCAAAAAAATGTCATGGCCTTCATCCTGACACTACAGGTTGTATGCATTCATAACAAACACCATTATACACACAATTTGTACAATGATACATAACATAAAATAAACATTTATTAAATTTATTGTATCCACATAAATATATAAATGTAAGTATCAAACTATAAAATATATGAAACATGCAATTATGTATTCACATACGATGTTGAATAAAAAATGGAGCATTAATAAAACATTTAACAAACATTATAACACAAATATTATTCAAACAATGAAAACATGTGTCATATTTTATTCATAATGCAAATTCATGTAATAAATTACTAATAAATAAACAAATTTTTGGTGAAAATTAACACATTATGATGACGCAGAATGATTATTTCACACAACTTAATCTAGATATTCAAATTTCATAATAAATATATACATCTGTATTTTTTGTAGGAGATACTAGATCCTTTGCAGCGGTTGTCTTTGAAATTGCAAAGTGATACTGTTACACTGGCAGATGCTATTGTTTGGTATGAAATGACGGTCGACATCCTACTTAGCTTCAAATCTAGGTATTTTCCCTACTTTCAAGTCGATAAAGACGATAAATAAAGAATAAATCAAATTACTGGGCCTACACCAAAGTTCTTAACAATACATGGCTCATTTTTGATAGGGAGGTAGATGATGAGGACGAGGCACTACGCACACTACTCCAAGACGGTACATACAAGGGAGTCCAACTGAAGGGGAAAACGCCTTCAATCTCGTACAGGGATGAGTTCATTGACCTACTGGTAGATTCATTAGATGAACGTTTTGGCTTCCGGGAGCAGAGTGTCGTCCAGGCAACTCTCATATCGAACTTATCCAGATGGCCATGTCTTGGCAGCAACGACATCAAAGGTGAAACTGCTAGTAATGCATACATGCAGTAAATATATAATATTCATAATAGTTATATATTATCAAAATTAGTTACTTTATTATGCAAGATTGGGACATTATAATGAACATACTAGTAGGAATTAATTACTCTAGACTGTCTTCAAGTGTCTTGACAATTTCAGACTTTGGGATTGTTGAGATACAGCTCCTACTCCAGCAGTTCCCGAATGCCTTGAGTGCCGCTGGCATAGATGTCGGTGACAAGAGTGCAGTTATCCGTGACTGGAATGCCTTGAAGTGCATACTATACAAAAGGTGTATAGCACAACATAGTCATAATACAAACTACTTTAATTGAGAACAGGATTTGGTGATGTGTTCTAATATAATCGGTAATTCCATGGGTTCCTGGCACTTCCTGCTATATTTAACTTTTGATAGAACAGTAACAAAATATTCACATTGACAATAATCACAAATAAAAAAAATACCACCATTTATCCAAGTACCCAAACACTTGATCAATTGGAGTATTATTATTATGGCATTTGCTTACAAAGGTATGGGAAAGACCTACCTTCAGCCAAGTGGATCGACATCAATAAGGAGTTCAGGAAAGATTTCCCATCTCTGCTGTTCATTGATCTAGTGTTGTCCCTGCCACCAACATCGGTCAAATGTGAAACAACATTCTCGCAGATGAAACTTATAAAGACCAGCCAAAGATGTCGTCTACGTAGCTCAACACTAAACACACTGATGACTGTGAAACTGGAATCGCCCTGCATTCAAGATTTTGATCCTGAGCCAATAGTGGACAGGTTTCTGGTACGTACTACGTGACACAAATGAATACGGTGGTAGTGTGTTGATTGTGTTCGCTCTATCCAGTGGATTAATAGTGAACTACGTCTGTGTATCACACATATGTCACATAATGACACATTGTAAATTGGTATGGAAAGGGAATGATTACAGTGGTGTGAATGATATCATTTGTGTCATTCTCTGTTTCTCTTTCAGTCAGTTCCAGCAGGTCATGCCAGAGGTCGCAGGATCCATTACCATCGGAAGAAAGGTTCACGTGCAGCAACCCAGTCTGATCCTCTCTGCTCAGTGTCCTCCACAAGCACAACTTCTCAGCTCCAGGACGGGATCGCAGACGCTCTGGGATCTGATCAGTCAGACACTGAGTCTGGTAGCACAGACGATGAACTCAACCGCTTCAATAAAGCAACACAGTATCATCAGTATGACTCTGGGAGTGACTTTGGTGAGGAAGCCAAAAACACCAAGCTGTTGTTAGAGTTGGCACGCCGAGTGACTACAGCTTCAGAGTCTGATTGATCACACAGTGACTGATCACACCTTCACTTTACAGTGTAAATATGTTATTGTACAACTGAATTTGCTTGGATCATTTGGATCTGAACATTTTGAATAAATGATATTAACAATTCAACTGTATGTCAATTTATTTGCTTACTGTACAAATATACTACAACACATAACAACGTACGTGACTATATGTCGCTATACATATCTCTTGATTCTATTATTTTGTTGGGTGTGACTTATGATTGTTGGGCCAGTAAAAGTTGCTCTGGGCTGGTAATATCGGAATGTTTACTGGCCCAATGGTCCGGTAATATTTTTCCCACTTTGGCAAACCCTGGTACGCTGAAAAGCATTATGGTTTGCTGAACATCAGTGAAGTTTCTGTACACAGCAACGGTTGTTCCTTGAATAAAATAGTTTTATTCGTGGATATAAAACTATTTTATTCGTGAATAAATAAAAAGTTTGTTCGCAAATTAAAAGTTTTATTTGCGAATAAAACTATTCTTTCTGCGAATAAAAAGTTCTATTAATGAAAAGATACATTCTATACACGATCTAAAGATTTTATTCGTGAATAAAATGTTTCATTCACCAATATAATTGTTTTATTCACAGATAAAACATTTTATCTGCCAATAAAACGTTTTATTCCTGAATATAATGTTTAATTCACGAATAAAATGTTTTATGCATGAATATAATGTTTCACTCGTGAATAGAGTAGTTTTATTGAGGAATAAAACTTTTTATTCGTGAATAGAACTTTTTATTCACAAGAAGAATGTTTTATCCGTAAATAAAACAGTTTTAATCAGGGATAAAATGTTCATTCGTGAATAGGATGCTATATTCACAGTGTGTTACCGAATGGAGCCACGTTATACACGGTGGCAAGCCGCGTAACTTTACCTACTGACACCGTAGTCTGTGGTGTCCAGAATCATTATACATGCTGATTTTGAACACATTTCAACACGTTTTTATTCCGGAAGGGGGGTGGGGGGGGGGGGCCGTTTGTGAATATAATCCTTAAGACGGGTTTGTCTAGGGCTATTTTCATTCAACTTCTAGAGGAGGATCTGAGAAATAAACTACTAGTACTAGTATTTCACTTTTCAATACATGTGGTTTGAGCAGCCTCGTATATGATTTCAGCCTTTTATATCCATGTAAGTATCAATCTATTACCACCAATACAGCCACATATATATATATGGGGGTTCATGAAGTTCCAATGGATTTCTCGATTTTGCCTGACACTGATTGGAGATTAGTTAATGGACTTATTTCTTCACAAGGAATGGTGAAATACGCTGTACTTAAGTATTGGTTCTATGTTTATTAATATATGGATACACATGTATCAACTAGCTTATATAGACATCGCATTGCATACAATGTGTCCCTTCATATAGTATAGTGAAAAACAGTGAAGTTGTAGCGCCATTTGCGCGTGTCTGAGTTACAAATCCAACCATGACATGCTATGGAGTTGCCTCAGTAGTTTTGGCACCAGTTTGTCTTTACTGGAATCTATCACTAAACCTCTGAGTCGTTTGTGGCTATTGCTAAACCTGTGAACTGTCCCATATTCGACAGGCACGTTCGTGAATGAGTGTCCCGGTAACATAACCAACATATTATTGCCAGTCACGTGGTCAACCTTGTTTACATTTGCTAGGAGAACGACTTGTTTCGTATCCATGGCGTCACGTAAACGGAATCGAACAGCACGTGGTAGAATATCGTTACCAGGTACAACAGTTGACACTGATTTGCTTTTGCTTCTTTTCTTCGATGTTCTATTCGTTGTATCATCGTAAAACGAGAAAATCCTGAAAACATAGCCACCAACTAATGTGGTGTTGTGCACTTTGTGGAGTGATATGAGCAGAGAGGTCCAGTCTTCTGATGTTGGCACTAGAATCTCATCCTCATCAAGGAACAACACGTACTCGAATTTATTCCTGGATCTGTATAAACAGTCGTTCTTCAATAAAGTATGATACGAAATACGGTGTTCAACAGCGAAATCGCCCTTAACAATGTGAACAGGCGTATGTGGTGGCATCACATAATGCTCTGCCTGGTTTGTGCCATAGAGGAAGACAATATCGGCCCCGAGTAGCTGGGTCGACACCACAAACTCGATAAAATTCCGCCTCTGTGATGCGGTCTTATTGGTGCTGCTTTTCGGTATCACACAAACAGAGAAACTGTTTGTGAAACCACTTTCGTGCACAAAATCCATATCCTGACGGTCCATTGCTGAGATGGCCACTACAGAACGAGGTCCATAGTTCCCTACTGTAGAGTCTACTAGACTCACTTTTATTGAACTTTCCTCGAATATAGTACCGAATGAAGACACATCATGGCAGACGTACATAACTTCATGGAATTTGTCATTTCTGTTTGACTCGTCCGATGAGTTATCTCGTAGAATCACCTTTTGTGCGATGTTCAGTAAACACGTCCAAGATGTGACATCCGCATTGCTGATACAACAGTGGAGATCGGATTGCTGATATGAGCTCACCGCGAATATCCTTATGACGGGTTCACCAAGGCGGTGGTCATAAAATGTGGAGAAAATACGCACTTTTCCGCTGTGCGAAGCTGTGTGGCCGTTTGCAGAGAAAACGAAAACTTTCTCACTCGTGTAGTCTTCCGGAACGTGGCGCCACACGAACATAATCGCCATGAGTGTTGTCCATGTCGAGAGAATATAAACACATCTGCAGATATTCACGTGCAGGTAAACGCGCCGACTAACACATCTAAATATCATCCTCGTATGAACAACGGTCTCTAGCGTTTGTTATGTAATATATGTCTGACTTAACCACAACACAAGCGAGTGATATCCAATAAGTGCAATCACTTTCTGGCACAGAAACTGCTGGCAAAAACGACAGTATCCGGTTTCAGAATAGTGCCGTAATTGTCCTATTTACGATATCCACTAACAGCATGAAACCAACTTTATAGTTGACGACTGGCAGTGTGACAATTGCTTCCCAGAAACTTTTTGTTAACAAAAGGCTAAGGCAAGTAGAAATGTCAAAACAGTACATTCATTGAAACTTATGAGTTATCGCACACAGACATCACCGACCGCGAACTAATCAACCTTCTCGTCGTGATTACGAAGAAAAACGTTACATGAAAAGTTTAGTGCTATACATTTTATCACATGACCGGGTGCAGCAGTGATTCTATCACGCCCGCTGGTATTACACCTGAAAAAAAATATGGCGAAGTGGTAAAAACAACGGTATAATAACGGAGGATTGGCTGCTGTTTTGTGTTTTATTTCACGTATCGGTTGGTGACTGATTATCGTGTTATATATTGTTAAAATATCCAGGTCAACGTACTAAGTGCTGTTTACACGCCCAGCCATCGTCATAACGATATCATGTAACTTGCAATGTGGTTTTGCACAATAGCGGACAAGACCAATCATGACAGTGAAATGACAGGCCGGACGGGAGGCCCAATTGTCTGGCGAACAATGAGACGATTTGGCACTGATCCAGTCCACATCCCATACACCGTGACACACAGTCTGCGATTGTTTTAACGCCATATCAACGTCTAGGATCTTCTAATGCAAACATAGCTTATAAGCTGTCCCTTATCTGGGACATTGTCCAAAATGTGTTTCTCTTATGAAATCTCGTGTCAACACATAGTGGATTTATATGGAAGCCCATAGGTGACATGTGCGGGAAAAAAATTTGGTGCTTTTTCTAGTAAAAACCTTGCACGTTCAAACGTAGAAAGTTCAAAGCTACCACGTTCGCACGTGGAAGCATTTAGCGCTATCACGTTCGCACGTGGTAACTTTAAAACTTTTCACGATCGCACGTAGAAAGGTTTCAGGCTTCCACGTTCACACGTAGAAAGTCCAAAGCTACCACGTTCACACGTGGAAAAAATAAATGCTTTCACGTTCGGACGTAGAAACTTTAAAACCTATCACGTTCGAACGTAGAAAGATGTAGGTTTCCACGTTCACACGTAGAAAGTTTCAAAGCTGCCACGTTCACACGTGGGAACATTATATGCTTTCACGTTCGCACGTAGAAACTTTAAAACCTACCACGTTCGAACGTAGAAAGATGTAGGTTTCCACGTTCACACGTAGAAAGTTTCAAAACTACCACGTTCACACGTGGAAGCATTATACCTTTCCACGTTCGCACGTAGAAAGATTTAGGTTTCTACGTTCACATGTAGAAAGATTCAAAGCTACCACGTTCACACGTGAAAGCATTTGATGCTACCACACCCAAATCTTTGCACGTGCGAACGTGGTAGCTCCTGCAGTTTCCACGTACGAACGTGGAAGCGTTAAATGCTTCCACGTGTGAACGTGGTAACCTAGGACTTTCCACGTGTGAACACAATAGCCTAAACTGTTTCCACGTGCGAACGTGATAGTGTTAAATGCTTCCACGTTCGAACGTGCTAGGCTTTTGCTGGAAAAGAGATATAATTTTTTTACGCGCATGTCACCTATGGGCTTCCGTAGATTTGGGATGTCCTCTGCACAAAACTATGTTAATACTTTTCGCATTGTTTCTCGACCACTCTTTGTTCTTGGCCGTCTGGTACTGGGGTGACAACTCCCACATCTGAGTTAAGTGTCAGGTGATGTACAGTATTGACCCCACATGTAAGGTCACATCCTTTAATATACTGGAGCATAAGGCATGACTTTTATATGTGAACAAAAGACCTAGTATTCGTGCGTGAAGAATGACATCTGTAAACTGGTCTGATATGCGAAAATACATATGGCCTCTGGACCTATCTGGACAAAATGAACAATTTTGTGAACTGAAAAAGCAAGCGTTATTTTGCGTATTATAATACTAAGAGTACATGTGTAGATTTTATATAGCGCTATTCCAGGATTCTGCTCAAAGCGCTTCACAATGTGAAAGGACACTTATAAGAACATGACATTCTGTGCATCAATTCGGTATGCTCAACTACTTTATCTTTCATTGTTTATTAAAGCTATAATCACTTTTAGAAGTGACAAAATTTATTCATTCTGCGATAGCCTTATGTTGTCTATAGAATGGAAAATCGTACAAGTTTGGGTCTGAAAATATGTATTACGTGCCTAAATTGAGTTTCGAAATCAAGATTTGCATCATCTTTTTCCTAAAAGTGGCCCGCCTTTTGGGCGAGTTCTATACACAGTCTGATGACGTCATTGATATTTGTCCAGATACTGTGGCAACCGGCAATGTAGGCAGGCCAATCATTCTCTATCCACTGTTTTTATGCATGATTAACGGCAATTTTCTGAGTATCTGTCGTCGAACTGTGTATATTTCCTATATATTCCCGACTATCTCGAGTTGTACTTTCAAGTTTGCGTGACAAACAAGAATGCTAAATTTGGCTGATTTTAAAATTGATTCCAACTTTAACAATTATTGTTGTGTGTTACTGATCAACTTGTTGAGAGGCCATATTTTGTTTCCACGGACCAAACAATCAAGTAGCTTTCATTTCACTTTCCGATATACATGATATATGGATGACGTACTGTCACTGGGTCGTTTGGTGATCACCTGGATGTCATATATCCCGAGGAACTTGAAATGAACGATACTACAGACTCCAGTGCTCCAACTATTCATATCTGACATTGGAGATCTGATAATTTCAGTGATAGATTATATTTTACTTGATGATTTCAATTATGTCGTATTCAATTACTCTTGTCCAAGTAGCAACATTGTAATATGTTCATATTACCGGGAACTTATAGTCAATGCACAGCTTCTGACTTCCAAACTGCTCAAACAGGAATTTTTGACACCTGGGCAGAGGTCGACATTTAAGAAGTTTTATGGTCGGCACTGTAATCTGGTTGGAGGTTACACCAAGCCTGTCACACATATGACAGAAGAGGTATTCCAATCTTCGTAATTTTGTTCAGATTTGTATCTCGATTTACCAGTGCTGATATCGCAGCGGGTGTCGTATGCCGGGCAGGAGATGCTCACTATTCCGGAGCACCTGATCTCACACTCAGCTGGCTTGGTGTCTGTGATATTCACTTGGCCATAATTAAAATACTGATATTATCCCTCGGATCACTTACAGTGAACTTGTATACTTCGTCCATGGATCCGGTCTCGGGGTTTGAATTTGTCTGTTTGTCGCTATCCATTTGTGCTCCCATGTCGCCATCATATAGATCTAGTGTAATTATTTCACAACTAGTTGCAGGCTGTGTTTCAACAACGCTAATACCTGCCTTTGAGAAATAACTACTTTTAGGAAATTCGGTGGACGTCATCTCGATCTGGTTGACAAATACACAATTTCTGTTATGGCAAGTATCCAAACTTGATCCAGACCTGTAGGAGTGCTCACTTTTTTGCCAGAATACCTGACTTCACCACCTTATAATATAAGGGGGTTCATGAACATTCCAGGCCGCCTGACATAGGACTTAGCGATCGAATAGCGGATTCAATTTTGTCCCTTCTGAATGTTTATACTTGTGTATTGGTGCTTTGTATTTTCCACATGTTCCCGAATGTCTGTCGATCGGTTGCACTATGACACTGATAAAGGAGCGATAAGTGTGAAATGATCGCAAAGTATAAATCATAATGTATTTTCAGTATATAGTGGTGGCTGGAATGTTAAGACGGTTGCAAAAGTGGAACATTCTTTATTTTTGTTCGCTCGTGTTAATGAATACAACATATGTACTTGAGATATCCATGAGTTGCATGGTTGATACAATTCCTACGCACATGTGTACATCCTATCGTCACATTCAATGTAAGTACAAGCACATGATGAGTGTCGTTACTGGTATACCCACCGACAGTGCTCTGTAATGCCACAACATGATATACTATGGTTACGAAGAAGCACACTGAGAAGCAATATTGGCAGCAGTTTGTGAATAAAGTCAGACACGAACTCTGTTGTCGAAAACAACACCGCAGCAATTTATGGTACATAGCTTGGTATCGATTGGCAGATCATCCCGTTATCAAATGATGACATTATTCCACCCAATAGTCACTGAAATGTTCTGAATATATCTGGAGTAGTTCTCTTTTGATCTGTCTTCTATGGCTGTCCCCATGCTGGGAACATTTATAGTAGGCCTACAAGCACTATATACATATGTCATCCAGCATCGAATATGTACGTCCATCCAAACCTCTTTGTATTATGTTAATTATGTTTGGTTCATTCGTCGATTTTGCAGTAGGGTCCCGAGGGTTCCCGCCTGATTGGACTATGAACTGGAGATTCTTGACCGGAGCTGGATCCGGATGGCGATCGAGATATGGATGCGAGATCCATGACTCCAGAATCATCATCGGACACCAGGCCCAGGTAAGTATGGGGCTTGGACTTCTTGGTAGTTTTCGTGTTGGATTCGACATCATGTTCTGCAGCTGATCTGGAGTTCTGGCGCATGAAGCGGACCTCTTCATATTGGCCAGACTCGCCAGGTGGCAGCACACCCGATGCAGGGACCAAGATGTAGGAAATGGCGCCATCCTGGGAATCTGTGGTGCTCACCGACCTCAAGAAACGGACATCGTCGCCGTAAACGGGGTTTCGGGTGGACAGGCGAGGGTCCAGCCTGGTACTCGCGTGTATCGTTCTGCTGTATACGGGAACCGTTCTCATCTCTTTGGGGGTGAACACCTCTCCCTTTTTTTTCTTGCAGTGCGACTTAAGGCAGACTGCCATAGCACCCACCACAGCAATCACCGCGACTGCACTTATGGCTCCAATGGCGATGTACATATCTGTAGCAAAGGACAGACAATAAGAGCAATGAATATGACACTACCAGTACTTTGTGTTAGGAACAATTGCCTCGACACTCAAAGATCATCCAAGTTGACGTAAGGCCCTATTCTGTTACATACTACGAAATATACTACCTTTGGGAACCTGGGCAGAATAGTTCGGGCTGACACGTGATGACGGCAGTTTTGGTTGGGAAGTGGTGCTCGTCATACTTTCGGTCACTACCTCGGCTGTTGACGCTGTTGATTCTGAAAGTTAAGATAAGTACATTAATCATTGAAGAATCTACCTCGAAGACATTGAATTTCAAGAAATATGTGTAAATGAAAGCTCACTGCGAGATACGACATGGGAGTACAAAATTAATGCTAATGATGGTTCGAACCCGAGATGTCCCACTCGGCATTCGCATACCAATACCGAGCTAAAAAAAATGGCCACCATACAGTACAGAATAATGACAGATGAGGAGACTGACACCGGTGGTACGATACCTGTTCGTCTGTCGTTCTGGTTGTTTCTCTCGCGGCTCGCCCTGTGACATGGAACCACAGTGGTACGGAATGGAGGCTCTGGAGGCTGAGCTAGATCAGTATAAATGCAGGTGTGTACAATGAATCAATTTTGGAAAAGAAACAAAGCCTGACCAAACATTCGCATCACACACTGGAGGCATCTGGAATAGAGAGTGTGGAGAATGTAGTTGTTTCTACTGTACATTTTATACAGTATTTTATGGAACAGCTATGAAATCTGTACACAGTAGTATACAATTCCCAAATTTGAAATCAGCATACAATAGTATGCAAATCCTAATGAAATCAGTATGTATACCGGAAACCATGTATACCAGAAATAAATCAGTATGTATACCAGAAATGAAACTTCACTTTCCAACATCACGCTCCTTGAACATCATACCTCATTGAACGAAAGCGATTTTTTGTTAGCGAAGATGGCCTACCATATAGTGTGATATAAATCTGAAGTAAATTGTCAACACCTGCTATGTCCGAAATATTTTCTCACTACACTCCCTAGATTCGGATCGGTGTGATTTACTAGCTTGCAATAATCGGGCTTATGTACATACCTGATTTCACATTCGGCTCTAGCACATCGAAGAACGTCTGGCTTTGGTTGAAGTTTAGTATGACGGGAGTTTGTAAATGAGACATGGGATCCTCAAGGCGATGACTCCACGTACGGGGATGGATTTGGTTGTACTCCTTGTAATGGATCGGGAGATCATCCTCTAAGGACATCAGTCCAACGAAGTCTCCCCGATACACATACGGACAATACTCATGCACCCGTGCCTCCTCACCCCCAAGCCACTTCGAGAAGGACAGGTCCACCTAGAAAATAGTGCTGTAATTTGGAGAACATGGTTTTCATACAAGTACAAGAGAAAAAAGATACTGTGATTGCACATAATGGCAGATTGCACACGTTGGCTTTTGTCAACGCACGTATTTGTCATCAATGTCCATGGAAGCCCCTCGGATCGTCTTGGAGTGAGTCAAGCTGAAGCGGGAAATGCCATCGCCACCTGGATCCCTGCCTATATGTTCTGAGTGAAGATTCATCGGAGTCCAGATTTGTAAGGAGAAATCTCGTTGTGACGTCACGACGGCTTTAATACCATTTAATATACCAGTGTCTTCAATTCGTCTAACCAGGTAGACTGTCTGCGCCTCGGCGGTCAAGTTGAACGTATCCATGCTGACTGTTCGATCAGAGTGGAATAGGCGTCAATAGCAGATAGAATTGCTGGATCTCTGGAGTTTTATTACGTGGTGTAATTCCATTTACAATATTTCCAGTTACAATTAGTGTCACAACTTACAAATAGATGTACTTGTGTTAGGATTGGGATTTGCAACTGATTACAGGGTTGACGACGTCCCCTAATTAGCGGTGTTTGGAGATTATGTGTTCATACCAGTACGAAAGGAAAACGGAGATACACTGTAGAGTTGGCAATTAGCGGTGTATGGGTGCATTTTGTTGGTCGGGCTTTGTTTCTATTGCAAAATGTATTTTACGTTTGTTATTGGAATCATCAAAATTTGGCTGTATTGGTGGTAATAGGTGGATACGTACATTGTATACGCACCTGAAGCGAAACACCGCTATCAGAAGTTTATGGATATCATCATGATACGAATCTCTTGCAAGAAAAACCCTGCTCTAGAATTATTTGTTTAAGGGCCACCTGAGGCTGTTGGAATGCACTACTTGCAACATTCAAGCTGCTTTCAAGAAATTCTATTGACGTCATCACAATCTGGTTGATAAATACACAAAATCTGTCACAAGTATGCAACAAGACCTGTTTGCATGTTAATGTTTTGGAATTCATGACGGGTGCCACGTGTGCGGGCAGGAAATGCTCACTTTTTCCGGAACACCTGATTTCACCCCTTCATGGCCATTTATGTGGGTTCATGAAATCCATTAAATTTTCTCGATTTTGCCTGACACAAGACTTTGAGATTGGATAATGGATTTTACTTTGTTTGCTCGGATACTACATACTTGGGTATTAATTCCATGTTTATTCACGATTTTTTAATCTATATGCTGATATAATAATAGTGATCATATTACTACTAGCTTTATTGAACACCATTCAAAATACAAGAATATAACACTTGAATAAAAAAAAATCGACGGAACGGTGTTAAAGCCTAACTAGAGTGAAAAAATAACTTATTTTAGTTTAGTGTCAATTTCAAAGACGGAAGTCTGCGGATCATTTCTGTTTTTACAAAAATGAAATATCTTGAATAGTCAGTATTTTACGGAGGTTTGTTTATGACATGTCCTGTTGACCTTTCGATGTCATATGCAAATATGCAAATGAGCAATGATGACGTCATATGAGTCACTGAAAGATAATGAGCTTATTGAAACCAGTACTGCATAATATTGAAGAGCATGAAAATAATTTTTGTTCCACATAATGACTCCATACAGAAAATATTCAAATTTTGAATAAATTTTGTTGGTGTCATGGCAACCAGAGCCAGAATATGGCCCATAGCAACCACGTTGCTATGGAGATTTTGTTGCTAACCACCGATGATTCCACATTATTAGGACCTCAACTTTTGTTACAGTATGATCCTTTGTGAAAATGTTAAAAGAAAGTAGCACTTTCACATGTCCTAACAGTTCAATTGTCCATAGCAACCCACCCAACAACTGGTTGCTAAGGGGCGCTAGCTCTGATTGTGTAGCCTTGACAACATGCTGGCATAACATAAGACTGACTATGCATTACCACAAAACATATCAGTCTCTATAGGAACCTTTATCTACATTATAACCCTTGCATAAATGAGGTTTAGATAGCTAATTATAGTACTTGACTCATATGACGTCATGAATATCTAATTATAATAATTAATGAGGTCCTGCAAATTGCTGATAGATTGGAAAAAAGTAATTCACGAAAATAGAAATATCTCAGGTTTTGATTGAGATTTTCAAGTTCTGTAAAAACCAAAATGATCAGGGAAACCATCTCCACGGTATAAGAACATAAAAATGATACACTCTAGTTAGACTTTAAAAGACACATAATCGAAGCGGCCTTCCTGCCCCCCCCCCCCCCCCCCCCCGAAAGATGAACATAGATTTGGAGCAAATATAGAAATGGAGAGGGGTGAGAGATGGAAAAAACATAATCGAACGCTCATTCGCCTAACCTACTAAATACTTTCTCTTCTTTGTGACCACTGTTATGACAGAAAATTGTGCTGCATTGAGCTCTTTCGATATAGAAGCATTTTTTTTGTAAAATAAATCCGAATAAGTCGGCACATGATAGATCTCTAGGTCGTCTGGTTGACAAACGTTTGCACTTTCCATTTGCTGGTACAAAAACATACCCATGCATACATTCGCCTAAGTGAGATTTCTCGTGGGGTCCTAGAATTGTATAAAGCTAACATCTCCAACGGAATATGTCAATATCATGTATTGAGGTCGCAGGCACATGACTGGGCCTGTGACGTCAGTATTCGCACGACTGAGCAAGGTTTTCTCATTGGGACTGAGTGAGCGTTGTTTGCGGAGTATGCTGATGTCTATGTTGAGTGTTGTAGGAGTCGTGACGTGGCTCACTCGAATGTGGGGGATATGCGGACGATCGTGATTTTCATTGACAAAAAACATACTTAGTATTTCACATACGCACATTTATATATAACGTTCTATTGTCATAGTTTTATGTGGAATATTGTGCCATCCTTAGTTATTTTATTTCGAATATTGACGTCAGTCTTGTCATTAATAGTATATGTCCATACTCCATTCGCATATATTCTACTAGACCTATACATGTATACCATTCGAGTGACTAAATAAATTCACTTAATGTCGTGATTGAAGACGTTTTTCCAAAGTCGTCATTTTTACAAAAGAGAAGGCTTTTTGAATCGAGCCAGTTGGTGATCTGACGTCGTATGACGTCATCGGCTCTGGCAAATACGATTGGTGGTCATGTACACTTCACCGTACATTCTCATATAAAAGCTTACCTTCACGCTGGTTAGGTCCTGCGCTTGCGTACACCAGAACCATTGCGAAAAGTAAAGTAGAACCCATGTGACATGCCATCTTCTTCCCACTGTTTACAAGTGATAAGTACTCTTCAAATACGCTCCTTCAAATTACTGCAAGTGATGTAGAACGGCGAATCACACAGCAAACAATATGATAAAATTCACTGGACCAGGCACCCCAGTCAGTGTTGCAGTGTTCAATCGACTCCAGTAGAGACACTCGACCTGTTGGCAATGAGCACGTGATATTCGTGAGACTACTTGGGCCTTCTAGGGGTCTTACTGAGGCCAATCAGATCCACAAACAACTACCGCTCTGACACATGTGGACTCAAACTTGTTTCTCGCTGGCACAGAGAATAAGGTATAACGGAGACAGAAATGAAATCTCAAGCGCATTTTTCTGTTTCTCGGTGCACGAAAACGGCGAGGCGTGGAGAACACTTATTTTTTAGCACAATAAAGAAGCACGTGCTTTATTCGCCGTATCATAATATAGCCTGTCATAATGTAGCCTCATTTATTTCCATTATTAATGCATGTTTATGCGTCTTCTGTTGCCTAAATGAGTCTATGCCAGAAGATACACTATAAATCTTGATGAGGGTATTTTTGTTTGCACGTATCATATAATGATATATCACAACCCAAAATACCTTGCCAATGTTTCGTTGCCATGTTGGCCTTGGGTCGACAGTGAGGCTTGAGAATTATTGAACTGTGTTCTATTTCATTGCATTACACCATTTAAAGGCGACGGACGGTGAAAAAATAATATTCAGGATTTTTTCCTTATATGATAGAGTCGTATGAGTTATAAATGATAGCAACAATATTTTCAATGAATATGCATCCTGTTGCCCTGTGGGCGCTCTGTAGTGGAGACTCCCTTCAAGAAGCTTCCAGCGAATGATGTGACGTCACGATAGGTAAACCTCTGACGTTTTGGTGGCAAACGGGCGCACGATCCTAGTCCGACATACAACATTCAAATGCAGATTGCGAAAATTCTGCCGCAGTGACCCCCAATTTTTTTTTCATTCTTTACATGTGTACAATCCACTGGACATGTATACTAAATTTTATAAGTTTGGGTCGATAATCTATTGCCAAGGTGTTTCGTTCATCGTCCGTACGGGTCAGTAATTTATTTCCAAATGTATCAAAACATTAATAATCACTTGATTGAACCATTTCGGGGTAGGGAATTGAGTAATAAATTGATGTAGCATGTGCAATACATCTCTAAAGCAAGTCTGCTGGTAAGCTACCACACTTGGTGCTATGTTTTGCTGGTGATAACTTAGAAAATCGTTAAATCTTATATAACGATTTCAATAATTATCAATTATGATTTTCGAATATGATTTGGATAACTCATTCAAATTATATTTACCTATTTTATTCACCAAATTTATTCACCTATTCTCATGGCTGGGGATTGTCAGCTCAAAGAAATAGCAAATGTTTTTTTGTTTCATTCTGAATCAGTCAGACCCATAGGAAAAGCACTAGTACATGCCAGAAATTCTATGAACGTCATCACTATTTTCGATATCTTTTCTCTCTCATAATTGTGACGAATTTGCTGATGAAAAACCTGGAATCAGAATAGGAACCGGAACACTACCAAAATTGGATCACTCGTTATCATGGCCAAGGACTAGCAGCATGCACAAACTGTGCAATTCTAACCAGCAGGTTTTGAGTAACGTTGAACGAACTAACAAAATCACGTGAGTGGAAAATATATCCTGAAACTTCAGCCAAGTTTATTATTAGTTTATGGCTGCATGCTAATTGACGCGAGTATCGATATATTACCACCAACACATCCAGATATTGATGATGCATAAAACAATCATATTTCATCTTCCACGCAAACGTTATTGATTTTCATTATTTTCTCCTTGGACCAATATAAATATGTACACGATAAAACATTTCAGTCAGCTCAACACGCCTAGTGAGTGATTGCGTAAGAGTTTACATGATATCATTGGACTGCTGAAAATGCATAATCCTGATCGGCCAAATCCCCGCTGTACCACGCGCTATTTCGACAGCAGTCGTGCAATTCAGATCGATTAGGGAGGGGAGGGGGGGGGGGGGGGGCTCTTTGCTACAGTGTTCGTGTTCACTAGAATATGGTGGCTGATAGCGTCCATTCGTCAATATCGCTCCCTCACGGCGAGAGAGCGAAGCGAGGCAGCGAAAGAGCGATGCGAGGGAACGAGGAAGCGATGCGAGGGAACGAGAGAGCGATGCGAGGTAGCGAGAGAGCGATGCGAGAGAACGAGTGAGCGATACGATATTCACATAGATCAACCTCGCTTCCTCGCATCGTTCTCTCGCTCTCTCGTTCTCTCGCTCTCTCGTTCTCTCGCTCTCTCGTTCTCTCGTTCTCTCGCTCCCTCGTTCTCTCGCTCCCTCGCTGTCTCGTATGCAGAAACTAATTTTCATGTACCAGGTATGCAGTATCAGAAACTAACCGAAGATTTCAGCGTACAGATAAAACGCACTTTTGAGAACTCGCACGATGATTTTTTTTGTTCTAATATAATCATACATACGACCATGTATGTACATGTACATTCATCTACGAAGCTAACTTTTATATGTATATTTTAATGATATTGATAAAATTTTTCGACATGGTCAATGCTATTACAATGCTCATGGGCAAGTACAGAAATAATGGAAGGGATGGAGCACGTACGGACTGTACCCACCCTTCCCTGGACACGCCCCTGTCATACCAGTTTCCTTGTAGGACATATAAAAATAGGACATATAAAATAGATGATATTGATCTGAAATTTACATCATAGTTTCTACTTAACAGTGTATTCTTTGAAAACCACTGTATGCATAGGTGATTAAGTTGTAAAATTTTGCAATATGAGTCCCATATTGTTTCGAAAATTACAATTCCATATCGTGCTCGATTATGATATATCACAATAAACGGTGATGATTATCGTGTTATTTGAAGTACGTGTATTGTATGCTCATCCGTGAACCATCACCTCCCAACTAGCCGCCTTACCCTCACCCCCTCCACCCAGTCTACACCTTCATCCGCTGCAAGTCACCTCCGATGATTGGTTATATCACTGTCGCGTGGTAGCGAGCCTTATCCACTCCCCAGGATCTCTTACGCAATATTCTGGGCTGTAGGATCGGAGCATGTGCAAATTATATGTATGTGTTGTAGATGCCGTTAGCGAAATCTAGATGCTTGAACCATGTACAAATATGATATATAGGGCCTGTAAAATACACATGTAATCCGACGAAATTATAATATTAATACATAAGAATTAACCATAAAATCTTCACATATTTAATTCAGATTCAGAATATTCATTAAATATCAGTAGTCACAGAAATATCATGTAAGTTCCGATATCAGAATCTTATTTGAACGGAAATATATTCTTTCACTTCAATTACAACTTTGTTTTTGTCACAATTGACACAAAATTGTTGTAAGATTAACGTTCAATAGATAATTTTAATCATAATTTGTTGACATCGGTTATTGTGTGCGTTGTTCGAAGGGAAGGGGCGGGGTATATAGGTAAATAGATGGTGAAAAACAACAACATCTATTCATGTTAATTTATATAAATTTATATAAATCGTTATTTCGGTATTGAACGTCATATGTTTTGCGCTTGAATATGTACAGGGAGATTAGTTTTGCCGTAAAAGAATTAACTGATCATATTTCACCATGTGCAATAAATAATATTTGAACATATTCACTGGTAGGTATACATGTATAAATATTAATGCAGCAGAGTGGACGTGATTATTTTCCGTGTGCGCGAAAAATATCGTGGTAACGAATAAAAAAAATAGCATCTGAACAATAGAAAAAAAACCCCGTGACAACGAGAAATTTATCGTTAGAACGGATTAATTTATTGTGACCTGTCATATGAGCGAGAGAACGAGGAAACGAAGGAACGAGTGAGCGAGAGAGCGATGCGAGGTAGCGAGAGAACGAGATTGCGAGAGAACGAGTGAGCGAGAGAACGAGGGAGCGAGAGAGCGAGAAAGCAAGAGAGCGATGCGAGGTAGCGAGAGAACGAGATTGCGAGAGAGCGAGGGAGCGAGAGAACGAGGTAGCAAGAGAACGAGATTGCGAGAGAACGAGTGAGCGAGAGAACGAGTGAGCGAGAGAGCGAGAGAACGAGGGATCGAGAGAGCGAGAAAGCGAGAGAGCGATGCGAGGTAGCGAGAGAACGAGATTGCGAGAGAGCGAGAGAACGAGTGAGCGAGAGAACGAGAGAACGATGCGAGATAGCGATGCGATAGAGCGAGAGAGCGATGCGATATAGCGAGAGTGCGAGGGAGCGAGAGAACGATGCGAGGAAGCGAGGTTGATCTATGTGAATATCGTATCGCTCACTCGCTCCCTCGCATCGCTCCCTCGCATCCTCGTATCGCTCTCTCGCTCCCTCGCATCGCTGTCTCGAGCGCTCGTATCGCTCTTTCGCTACCTCGCTTCGCTCTCTCGCCGCAAGGGAGCGAGATTGTCAGATGGACGCTATCAGCCACCATACTAGAAGGTTGTTACTTGTATACGCATACACGTAAATAATGCTTCTGCTCATTCTCCGCTTAGACGTACATTGCTGAAATTTCAGTGTTTGTTCAACATTTGGCTTGAATGTAACTAGTAGTGGATGTAACATCCCTTATATATGGAGGATCGGCATATTCAGTGACGTCATGACGACGTCACATAATACTGACAAAACCATTGAGTTTACCCTCTAACACGCAGCTGGAACATGATGACACATTGTTAACGATATTGGTCACGACACTGGCACCTCTTGGAAATGCTTGTTCGTTATAGTACTTATAGGTACCATACATTTAGGTAGTCAACAAGTTCAACTTGCTTCTAGTTATGTTTTATTTTCATCCTGGCCATATATGAATAGAAAATACATTGAACTGTGCGTCAAATCGACAATACATGCGCAAAAGATCACCAAGTCGTAGACCAAAGTGGTTTGTTAGGAATGGTTTCAGCAGAGAAACAACATTACGATTCTCTCGAAGTTTATCGCTGTCGGAATGTACATAATATTATATTGAGTATGCATATGTTTGCGAAAACTACATTCGATTCATATAGATACAATACGATTTGAAAATACATATATTTACCATGTGTTATTTACTGGGTAAGACATAATATATATCAAAACTTGAAATGAAACTAGCATCTGGAGAAAGCATGAAAGAGAGAACTGTTTATGAGTGGTCTATATATGGGCATATAATTTCAGTCTCGACAACATTTTTTTGCACCCAATTCGTGATGTGCACACGAAGTAGCTTTCAGTGCATTTTGTGACTCTTGTGGCACACTTTCAAATATATTCATCATTTTATCCACGTGAATCCAGTGAATGAAGCATTGCAGATACGTCAAACCAGTTGGCAACCCCTCTAACTTTTGTTTTTGCTCGGATCGTTCAGAGAGGCATCTGCTCGTAACCTTGTGAATCCTGTCTTGTGGGTGTCGTTCTATCGTAGCTGTTTTCTCCTGGTGCAATATAATCATTCATCCCCGCTGACAAATCTAGATATGTGGCATTTACGGTTGGTTTTGGTTTGGGTGGAAGTGCCGGCGATTTCTGCGGAGATAATCCCGGTAGGGCGACACCTAGCGTCTGTTTGAGATGCGCTACTTTTGAGCCGCCTCCTGAGTGCTCCCCGTTTTCACGGGGCGGTTTCGGTGAAGGTTCCGGTGTGGTTCGCACATGCGCAGTGGATTTGACGTCTCTAGGCAGGATGATTGGACTGTAATCATGCGTGCTGATTGGCCGCTTTGTTTTGTCATCCATGGTTTGGTACGTGTTCGGGTGCAGGAAGTCCATGTCAATCCCATAAGCTTGGTTTGTCGTGGAACGCATGTCTGAGCTTACGCTGAATTCTGATGGCGCTGTCACAATTGGCCTTGGTTTCTCCATGTCCTTTGCGGAGTTTCGCTTTTGTTTCAGACAGCATACGACGATTATTATGATTATAGTGACAACAACCACACCCGCTGATATGCCGACTCCTAGCGGCATCGCTGTAAAGAAATAAAAACACCAAGGTTTTGTATACTCAACAATTCAACACACACAATTAGTAGACAACTACAACTGTTCTCACATCTGAACAAAACACAACTGTCATCATACAGTCATTTAGCTGAACTATTCACATATCACTTGATCATTCTAGGGCGCATAGAGTCAGTCCACCATGTAGTCAGAGTGTCTTCACATTGTGTCCATGTACACATCTTACGTAAGGAAAGGCACTCGACATTTAACCTTTGCATGCCCAATTTATCCAGCTTATGTCTGGGAAAGTAGGGTATCCCTTTATTTATTCTACGTCAATTGTAAAGCAGTGCTAGTTTCATTTCAATTGTAAAGGAGTATATCATAGTTTGTTGCTAATAAAAATAAATTTATCATTATAGATATTATCATGCCCCGGTCGAAATCAAGCAGCTCGTCGAGTAGAATTTCAAAGCGAACTTTAAATACGAACCCATGGTCTCGCTGACCGATATCTCTGTCGGGTCCAAGACGCCGGGACTCGTGTTATTAGCGCCATCTGTCATCGTGGTAACGTCCGTAAGTGTGGTCGTCGGTCCTGATGAGAGAGCGATTAGAGAGATATGTGAAAGGATAGCAGTTCCACCGTGATCATTCCGAAATACTGGAATCTAATATGGTTTCACGGTGGCTTCATCAGTGTTCATCGGGTGTCTACAAATGCATGTGTGGTGCCATTTTGTGTACACGTCGAGACAGAAGGCATAATGGGTTTGCCATAAATTCGAATTATATACAAACATCTACAAGATGTTTTGATTGACTCATTTGGGAAACATCATGCCGAATGAAACAAAATTGGACAAAGAAGGAAGAAGCTATATCCTGAGAAGGGTTATGAAAGACTGAACAAATCTGACTACTAACCTGTTTCGGTTGTAACAGCTGGGATTGTAACAGCTGGGATTGTCGTGGTTACCGGAGTGTTACTCAGGGTACCACATTCGACAAAGGTTGCACTTTCTGGGCTCTGTTGAACCTCTGTAAGCACAACATCAGTTAAATAAGGGAATCAATTCACGAACAATCAAATTTTAATTGATCCGAACTCAATCGTTTTGAGTATGAAAGAAAAAAGTGTTTGAAACCTTCGAGTTTGAGGGGTCGCATCTGGCCTTCAAGTCGGAAGGGGTGAATGAAGGTGCCTTCAAACAAGTTACTATCGCCCACCCTGGGTCGGTCAGCGAACTTGTCTTCGTAGATGTCTCGGAACACCTCACGGTCATAGTCGACTGGGAACGGGTCTCTGGTGGCGTACAGTCCAATACAATCGTTCTCAAGCACTATCGGACACTTATTCATGTTTTCTGAACCTCGGCCCTTGAAGGAAAACGTCAGCTGCCAAGGATAAAATACGGCAACTGTTGATAATTTAAACGTTAAAACACTAATTGTATTTGTGAGGATAATATCATGTTGAACTGGATGCATGGACGTATGATACTGGCCTCCGGTAACCCGTTAATGAACATCTATTACAACAACTAAATATATATATCAAATTAAGATGGACACGAAATAACGATATACATGTATAACCAAATACTGATACATTCGGGATCATCTTGGATTTGCAAACAGTGTAAAAGAAGATAGCAAAGATGGTATCAATTTAATGAAACCCACAATTTAACGAAAGCCTATTCAATTATCTACAGATTTGATCTATGACCCCAAGCCTACATGTGTATAGCATATACGTACCTCAGTTTTTCCAGATATCATGTCGGCTCTCACGAGCTTTTCGAAGATGAGTCGGAGACGGCGGGGACTCCCGTCGATCGGCCGCCATAATTGCAGCCAGAACTCCACGTCGGAGACAAACGTACCTCGTACGGAGACCATCACCCCGTCGCCTGTAGCCTTATACGCCAGGTACGTGTGATGAATGCGAGGCCTGCCCGACCCTGGGACGTTGGTACATATCGACTTAATTAATATCAACATCATGCTATTGTGATGAGAATCATAAAGTCGTAGCAAAGGCCAAAGTTTGAAAACAAGCCAAGTTCACATTTTGAGAGTCAGTATTTTAATTTAGACACGAAGTCTACAGTGATGAAGAGTTCACTGTATACATACGTAATTTGGCTACATACTAGTTTACAAACAATGTTGTTGTTATTTACATTCATTAGAAAACAAATAGCGAAAACATATTACTTTATAATACACGGTTTCCAATAACTTGAAGTGAATTCGCGAAGCAATGGAATGAATGTCCCGCAAAAGTTTATACATGTACTTACTTTGTGTATTTACCACCAATAGGACCTCAGTCGCCATTAGAAGGTAGAGGAGGATTTTTCTTTCCCCAAACATTATTGTGTCCTATTTTCGATGGTGACGACGAAAATGACCTAATCCAGAAATGTGCTATCCTTTCTCGGTGTTATAGCGCGTTTGACGCATAACAACGAATATCTCTTATCATGTGTCTTTTTGAAGCGTTGCCTCTCCTAAATTTTTCACGGAAATCAAATACACTCATCACATATATTGATGTCTATCACAGTCACCTTATTGGTAAACACTACCGATCACTTTGTGTTTGTGACAATGTTTACCCTTCGGTGTCACTTACAAAAATGAGGTCATAGTTTGGGTCGTATCTTTAACAATTATGAAAACAGAGACATGTAAAATCTAGAATCGCCCCCCCCCCCCCCCGCCCTATTCGAATACACACGGTCACAGACAATTCGTAATTCAGTCGACACGGCTGGATGAATCCCATTATAATGTTAATTACAAGCTCTCATAATGACATCACAAACGCACACTGTACGTCAACTATGTAATATTTTATTCAGCCCCAGCGAAGGCGATTAACTATCGCGTCATCTATGTAAGGCAATATGTAATTTGACTGATTGTTATTTGGTGACAATATGGGATATGTTTTTCGCAGCACTCTTTGAAGCGTAACGGTCTCACGCCTCTTCTATATCGTCTTGATGATTCATAGAAGTGTTTGCGCATCCAGCATCTTATTGGGGGAGGTCGTGCTTTCAAATATATCTACCTTGGGGGCGAAGAACACTACATCCGTGGCGCCTGTTGAATGGCCTGACATCGACGGTCCATATCACTATAAACATATACTCCCCCCCCCCCCCCCACCACCCCAAAAAAACCAAATCCAGCATGACCAACACCGTGATAGTTTGCTAGGCTATTGTATTAGGCATCACATGGTACGTATGACAAATAATACACGATTATTGACTTTTCCTGAGGTTGGGACGTGATTACCTTCACGATCTCAGCAAAAGTCAATATTTCTTTCATTATTAAAGTGTCGAGCGAGGCACGCCATCTGGCGAGGTGAAAATAAGATCAACTAAAACTTGTTTTGACCTGAGATTAATAGCATTCTTTCTCAGTATCATAAACGGTCTTGAGTTTCACGAATTCTTACCATGAGCACCAAATGTATGTACTATTTTGCAATAAAAAACAAGTTATAAATATTGGATATGAACTATGGAATTTCCCAACATTAAGAAGCTGATTTTTTATCAAGCATCTACCTTTAATTGCCTCGATAAAATCTCAGAACTCGGTGCAAGTAATAGTGCTAAATTCGAGATGTATTGGAATCTTTTCGAGGAGAAAACGTAGGGGATCGAATAACTTCGTGAAGCGATTGAGTACACAGACGCTGGGGTTGTGGGCTTTCACTTTAATGGGCTAAAGGTGCAAAAGGAAAAATAACTGTCAGAAATTGGCTGTTTTTCGTCGAAAATAGTCGCCATTTTGAAAAAAAAATAATGTTGAAAGAAAACTTTAAAAGTACCTCCCTCTTCAAATATTTTTTTTACGTATTTTTGTGGAAAATTTCAGAAAAAAATTCCCAGTGTTGTAAACACAGTTTGATGCCTAGAACTGACCAAATGGAAAATATGACCGCCCTGCCTCGCACAAATGTGGAAAATTAAAAGTGGCCCCATCTCACAACTCGTGCGGGGTCATGGTGTATACGGTAATATTAAAAGCCATAACTTTCTCAAGAGAATTTGATAAGAACATCGCGTGATAACAGCATACAAATGTAAAGTGTTTATGGTTGTCAATCGGATCGATACGGGTGTTATCAGTGTAAGTCATACTTTCGAGAAATATATTACTATTGTGTAAAAATTTGTGAGTACTGTTTTAACGTTCACTGAATATTCACTCTAGAAATGTTCATTATACAATATTGATATATGAGTGAGCATATTTTTAACGCTTTCGGCACTAAATGTATATTCATAATGTACATTCTGCGACGAATATATACTTTTGATAAACCCTACATTTTGAATATAAATTAACATATCTCTGATAAATATTGTCCAAACCTAATGAAACTTTCACTGCCGTTTACTAACAATGAAAGCAATGAATTTATGCAGTTAAAATACAATGGAATATCAAGTTGCCTCGTAGAAAATACTTCTTTATAAAGCGTATTATTAGATGAAGAACAGTTCGAATTACGCATGTACACGGTGGAACGCGCCGTTCAAATGTTCGCGGTACTATGCCGAGGCAGGGAGGTCCACGCGTGACAACGTTTCGGTAAGGACTGACGCTGTGAAAGAAAGCACTAAATCGGAACCCAGTCAGGCTTATTCATTCGAAATAGTAACACCATCTTAATATGTCAAGTGAATTTCTTTATCTTGAAGAATCCTGGAGGGAGGTGTTGGGGAATGAAGGATGGCACACCAAAATCATAACGGACTAAACATGCTAAAGGCACATCTGCCCCACTGCGCTGCATGCATCATGACGAAACACTGAACACACACAACAAGAATAACTTTATTTAGGTACTGGTCCTGTTGTTCTCCAGCGGTCGATATCTAACTTCTAGTTTACTGTTCTCTGCGGTAGATTATTTTCCAGAATCTATTGGGAGACTGTTCCCAGTACATTATTTCAGTAGATTATTGTATCCAATAATCTCCTGCAATATAATATACTGCATGTAAAAACAATAACTGCCAGTGTACAAACTGCACCTGATCAAACAAGATGCGCTGGTTCGCGTACTAGCGAGTCGTTTTCATCATTGCCGAAACCTAATTCGTTCGATGCCATAGAACCTTGGTCGAGGCCAATATAATATAGATGAGAAGGAGAACAATAGTTGTTGTGTTACTGTTGAGTCCCAACAATGAAAGGTGGCAGCATAAGCAGTGAGCGTGAATGTAAAACCCTATTTGTGTTCAAAATTCATTCATGATCCGGGATCGATATAGTAATCATCATCATGCAAACCCTTTATTAGATGTACACATCCGTTAACAAAATTTGGTAAATAACTTGTTGTACATCGTTGAAACTAAAGAGAACAGCAAGCGGACACCTACTAGCAGGTATATAACCAACACTAGGCCCAAGTTTCATACCCTGCGCCTTCCTCTATATTCAATAAGGATTAAAGAGGTGCGAGACGGATTAAATGGTATGTTTTCAGTGGACGAGTAGTATTAAGGAGCAGTGTACGGTACTTGGGCCCCAACGGATTATATACCTGGCGCACTGAACTTTGACGATCCACTCGAGTGACCGTCACAACCGAGTGGACACAGTGAACAGAACAAATACAATATGACAAGGCTTAATTAGATCCACATTAAAAAATGTGTAATTCCACCATACACCTTCATTACAATTTATGACAGTTCAATTGTAGCATGCTCGTCCGTGAGCTTCGTTTTGTGGTGAATATTTATATTAGTTCGTGAAATTATCCAGTCTTCATGCAAATCCTGTGCAAAGACCTCCGGGAAATCAAGTGAAAATGATATCCACATTATCCTGGGAATTCCGGTAGTTTTGATAATAATCCTGCGACACGCCACACGTATATCCACATTTGTAACGGAATCCTAGAGAAGCCTCCAGAGATCATATGCACTTAGGCCAATATTGCAATTTCCCTGCAAATCTGAATGGAACACATAAACGCGTGAATGCTCACTTTTTCGTTTTCAAATGTAAAATATAGCCTGTACTTAACATATGTATTTTGGAAACAATTTTGAACAGAATGTTCAGATCGCCATAGGTAAAATGCATGAAATAGACGTGGAATCAATACCCAGTATTAAGTATTCCGAGCAAACAAAACAGGGTCCGTAATCCAATCTCATAGTCCGGGGACAGAAAGTCATATCAGGCATACGAAGTGAGAGAAAACAAAAATGACAGGGAAACTCATGAACCCCCTAAAATGGCCATTAGGAGGTGAAATCAGGTGTTCCGGAAAGAGTGAGCATTTCCTGCCCCACTAGTGGCACCCGTCATGAATTCCCCAAAATTAACATGAAAATAGATCTAGTTGCATGGCAGACATGGATTTGCTGTACTTATCAACCAGATCATGATGACGTCCATAGAATTTCTTAAACGCAGCTATAAGTCTTGGTAAAACATATCCTTGTCGCAGCAGTTTAGAGACTAGCTGGGCACTTCGATAGACAAAGTCCTCATATTTGCAACTAGCTCTGGAATAGCGTATAAGTTGAGAAACAAACACACCATATGCCGGTGACATAGGAATGTTGCTGCTTAGAAAAGGGAAATTGACTATGGAAAAATTGAAATCATCACGTTTGTCATATAATCTGTGACAAACGTGAGATTATATCTGTGAAAATGCTTTTACTTACCAGTCTAATGCTGGAGCCATGGATCACATCTTTAGGACCGGTCATGGTGATTTTACCAACAAATCTGTAAATATACATATGCTTTAAATAGTTTTCATCTTTGGAAGGAATATAGGATAATCTTCCTGCGGACATACAGATTTTCCTCACTCGTGTATGCCGTTTTTGTTGATATTTTTGCTGTACTGATGATACCGTATTATTATTTGACATATGTCACCGGCGATAATCTATTGAATTTCGGACTTTTGTGGCAAAAATTTGAAAATATCGCGATCTCGGGAATCTGAGCATATTCAGGGATCTGGATTTGGTTTGAACGTCTTTATATGGTAAACAGGTGAATAAAATCTAGATCTGTAAGTTGAATGCAATACAACTGCTGTAACGTAGTACTGGTGGATCTACTGTACTGTCACGAGTTGGACTTGTGCCAAATCAACGGCATGAAGAAATTATGAACGGATAGATCATCGTATTCAACATTGTAAGAGATAGCCATCAGTTTTCTGAGATTTCACATCTCAATTATCACTGTCCGTTCTCAAGTTATGACTAATTTTGTGTGTTGATTTTAGGAACACCGTGTGGTTTAATTCGATATTTGTCTTTGAATGCACGAATTTGTGCCCAGCTCATTGATGATCTGTTCAAATCACAGACGTTTACTAGTTTCATAACCTGGCGAAAATCTGAGAATTAGTCCAGCATGGATGTTTCATCATTAATTTTCCTAGCACTTGGGCCACTTTTTTTTCAAAAACGAATCTCAATATCGGAATGTGCTATTGATGACACAAACCCACTGTTTGCTCCAGAGAAGTGTTTTATTGATGACAAATCTCATTACAGTGAGGCGGCTGCTCACAGTATTTGTTTATTATTGAAGACCACTAGGTTAGTGCTAGACTGTGAGTTGTCCACATCAACACTAGGATCACTCGTGATTTCGTTGATGTAGCTGTCAGTTATTGGAACGTTGTCGTCATACAGTACATTCGTGTCAGACACGCTGACCCCGGTGTAGATGCCCTTGCTACTCCTCGCCACGGACACGGTGCCATCCTTGTAGTAAGTAGTCATGTCGGCTGTGTATGGAATGTCAGCCCTTGTGTGGGTACCAACTAGAATAGCACTCCCTTGGTGACGGGGTTTGACCCTCACTGGTGCTGATACACTTGTCTTCTTCTGCTTTGATTCTTCCCCACCAGTTGTGTAGGAGTAATGACCTGTTACTCCCACTGTTACCTAATATTAACCAGAAAATAAACTTGTTTTAGACGCCCACATTTGCATTGTGACTTGTGTATATACACAAGCGTAATGTGGGTACGCTTGAAGTGGATATTTTCAAAATAATTTTTCTCACACATGCAGCCTTACAGTCACAGAAAATATTATAGCAATAGCAATGAAGTAGGCTTCATAAGTGGTTATACTAACTGTTGACTTCCCGATCAAAGGAATACCAGCTTCTGCCTCAATAGATATGCTGGTCTCGACGCCACTGTCGTGTTGCCATGTATTGGATTCAGTCCAAGATGCTTCAATTGTTAGGATTGGTGTCTGCTCACTGGAACTTCTGTTAATCACGATGATTCTGTCCAACTCCGTTGGTTCTTGTTGCACTATTTTGAGCTCATCCAAGTCGTACTTTACATTCGTCAGTTTGTAGCTCTTGACTGGCCTGTCTACAACAGAGGTATAGTGGGCTGGAAAAAAAATATGAATTCAATGAACATATTTCGTCAACAGTGAGTCAAAACACTGCACTATTTCAAACTTGTGTACGTTTGCATTACGGGTATCTGTGTGTTACCATGGAAGACATAAGGTGGACGGTCCATCGATGCCAAGCTGCCCATTGCTCCCATTGCATGTACTCCCTGTTGTACTCCGTGAGCCGGAACAGCGGTGAAGAGTTGCATGTCTTTGCTATAAAATGACCCGGAGTCCTTCCACGTACTCACCCACTTGCCATCACGTACCAGATCTCCCTTTACACAGCGTACAATATCTAGGGCTGTCAGGAATATGTACAACACTAAACTGATGAGCCAAGCTTGCTTGAATAACGTTTCGAGGTCAATATGCATTCACATTTTGGCATATTCACGCTTTCTCTAATCATCTACCTGGTTTGCTGAACCCGGCCGTGCATACGTGACCCAATGCAACATAGCCAATGCTACAAGCAGGTTCCCAGAAAGCACCCTGTGTACCAGCGTCAGCCTTGGCACGTAATGTGTATCCGATCGGTCGCCGGAGTGCATTCCCAGACACAGCTTCGGCATAAAGCCCATAGTTGGGCTGATCGTAATCGTCAAAAGCAATATCAGCAAGATTGACTGCACCAGGTGGAGCTTTTGGGCGCCAACATGATGCCTCATAGGTGGCTTTGCTTCCTTTATCATTCCAAATCATTGTGAGGTCCTCCGTCTGCCAATTATGCATAGAAAGTGCCATATAAAATATTACTTAGATACACCTCCGACAAACATGGGAAACAATACTAATCACCTCCGACAAACAAAAACACGTGCTTTTATCGTATGATCAATTGGATAAGACTAAAAAGCTCACCTTGAAAAGTTTAACCTCTACATTCGCATTGTCAGCCCTAATCTCCATGTGGTTCTTGACAAAATCAGAGCTCAGCATAAAAGGCTGATGCACGGGTTTCCCATACCCTTTCCTTGTTAGGAAGCTGCCACTTTCGTGGTTGAACAGACTCCGGCCACGTACGACTCTCCAGATACCAACATCTTCAGCAGGTGACCCTTCATCAGTCCACACCAGTGATAGAGAGCCTGGTTTCACATAGTCGCCTTTAACACACCTATATACATACGAAACAAACATATATTGCAAACCAAAACCACACGACTATATTTATAGGCAGACTGTGCCACGGTAAGCATGATTATTTAACCTGATATGAAGAACTTATAGGATGATAGTACCATAACCATGATCATTGCTGTTGCTAATATGAATTCATATCATCTTAGGCAGGGAAATTCCTGGATCATTCTAATCCCGGGGGGTGTCAAACTTTTCTCATTTCAGTCTTATAGAGTTTTTCCCGTAGAATCGGATGAGACTTGGGCCATTTTTGTATCTCGCATATTTAATGAGATAATTAGCCTAATTAGCATAATTAATTACCAAGTGCTATATTTAGCTATTGCGTTGTTCAAAATAGAAGTTTTTGATGATTTCTTTTCATATTTGACATGTATGATATGTATTCATGATAATGTAGGTATCAATCTATTACCACAAATACAGTAGATTTTGATGATGCCAACAACAAACGTAAAATACAACATTTTGCAATAGAAACAAAGCCCGACCAAATAGTTAATCCAAAGACACACTGGCGACATCAGGGGCAGACAGTGTGTTAAATGTAGTTGTTTCTACTAATCATATTAAATTACCGCCTCTGTGGCCGAGTGGATGGGACCGGTGGCTCTTGAAGCAACGACGCTCAGAGGCGGTAGGTGACGCGGGTTCGATCCCCGTCACCGGCACAAAGTAGGTGGAGTTTTCATCCTGGCAACGCAAAGGTTTCTCCATTCGAATGTGCTTCCCAAACTCTAAATTGTCACCCGACGGGGGATGGGGAAGACAGGCAGAATTGCCTATCATCATGGACCGTCGTAAAATAAATCTGATTATTATTATTATTATTATATTATATTAAATGTTAGTAAGACTAGTGTCCAAAGTATGAAAAAATTAGTCTTTACCGTCATTTTCCAGTAGAAACTAGAAGCGTAATTAGCATAATTATGCATAAATTATGCATTTTTGGATGAATATTTGGATAGAGCTATTTCAGACCCAAAATTCCTAATAATTATCATCTATGACCATGTGAAACAACCCTATAGGTGTATATATATACATATATCAATCCATATTTATATATTCTCTCAACTACTCACTGTAAATAATTGAATAATTATGCTAATTACATCATTGAGCATGCAAAAACGATCCAAGTTTCAACTTCGGTAAAAGTTGTTGTCGATATGCCACAGATAATTTATGTTTCCATACCTATGGGAGCTAATACACCCACCATACCCATCATTCCGTTTTCAATATGAATAAAAGTTTGTCTAATTAACATAATTATGCATAAATTATGCATATCTGGAAAAATAGTCGGGTAACTCTCGCAAACTGAAAATTGCATATTATTAGTTATTGCTGTTTTATTTGTCAATTTATATGATGGTGTCTCGCAACAATCCATATTTATAGCATTTCATAACCACTGCATCCAATAACAAATAAATAATCAACATTAAATATTAGTAAGACTAGTGTCCAAAGTATGAAAAATCTGATAAATCTGTATATCTGTTGTCTTCAAAAGAATGGAACGTAATTTATAGCAACAAACGTTTGTTGTTAATGGTAACCATGGTGACAGCTCTACAACAATTTTTGTTATTCTTTTTGTGTTTGTTTGGGAATACTTTATCCAAGTGGATGGAATACAAAGGCAGGACTTTTATATTAACATCATCATATGTTAACATTCAATTGGATGTATACACATAATGGTCACTGTGAATTCAGAGAGTGATTAGATTTACTGATAGGCGTACAAGATGTTATCCAAGCCATACTTACGTAACACTCCAGATTCCTTGGATACCTGCATTCTGTGTGACAAACAGATACTTTTGAAGGACTCAAAACAAACAATCGGTTCCACTGGCCTGACAACACTGAAAGTAAAAGCCAAAAAATGGTCTGAAATTCAGATTCCGGAACATAAGGCACCTTTCTTTGAGTTCACACGCATTTTGGACAGAATTCCACCTGCAGGAGAACCTGTGTATGCACACACTGCCTGCAGGCTCATCTTTCGGACAAGGTACGACCGAAAGTGCGCTCAATATGGGTTGGTACAAAACGTGGAACCGCAGCAAGCCGGTACTCCTCAGAATTCACCTGGAGTATCTGCAGTGCGGACGTCAGACAGAACTCCTGCTAAATCAAAATTCTTGTGTTTCGTATGCAACATGAAGACAAATGCGGATCACAAGCCTTATAATCAAGGTGGTCTTGGACGCTGCTCTGAGCCAAGGTCGTACGCCTTGTTAAGTTGACACATAACATGGAAGTGCAGAATCAAGCAAGTGATAACCTGCAAGATGCTGCAATTCGACTACACATCCTTTTGAGTGGACCAGCACACGACATCTTTGCGGCAGATGTTTATTATCACAAAGTGTGCTACAGCAATTTTGTACGAGATGTGACTAAGCCTTCAATCTCAACTGAAACTGAGATGTCAACAAGAAGAGCCACGCTTACAGAGGAGTTCTTTCTGTTGATCTCAAAGAAAATACTGAAAGATCACGAAGCCTACCTTTTGAATGAACTGCTGATGGATTATGAACAAATGTCAGTAGAAATTGGTCTCGATGCTCCAAGCATCAAGCACACCTATCAATTCAAAACAAAATTGCTTGAGCGGTTTGGGAATGCTATTGCATTTTATAAGACTGGTATGCAAGTGATCGTGCATTCTAGCATAGTCAATCCATGTCATTATGCTGTCGCTACTATGACTGGAGCTGGACTACGCGATGACGATCTGTCAAAAGCATTTGCACAGATGATCCGACGCAAACTGAAGCTTCAAAGCTCTGAAAAATGGCCAGTCTCTCCTGAAGGACTGATCCAGCAGTTGGACAGCCCTGGAGCTGTGAGTTTACTCTACAACACAATCGCATGGACCGTTAATCCAACAGCTCCAAAAAATGACTTTGGATTCGCCACCACAAGCAGCAAGTTGCTTGCTGAGAAGGTGTGGGCAATTTCCAGTGATTGGGAATCACTGCTAACACATGAGCGTTCTACTAAGAGGACAGCACTGGGACTAGTTGTGCACAGACTGACAGGCAGCAAGGAAGTCGCATCTCTCTTGCATAAGTGTGGTCATAGGATATCATACCCTGACATTAGACTTCTGAACAATGCGTGGGCACATCAGGTATCTGAGAAACGTAATGGTACTGCACCCTCCGGCTTGATGCCTGGAAGGTGTTTCCACGTTAGACAACTCTGATGGGAAGCAACAAACTTTGACCGGGTCGCATATCACCCACCACACAAACGGCACTGTCTTCCAAAGTCGACAGGAAGGGGATACAGAACAACCTCAAACCACAAAAGACCCCAAAGATGAAAGTCTATCAATCCATCCTGAAGAATGTAGCCATGATTATGGAACATACAAAATGCCCAAGCGTGTTAATCCTCCAGCTGTTCCAGACTTCAAAGATTCTCGTCAAGATGATCTCCTTCAGTGGTGCCTCAGTCGTGACATTGCCTGGGTCTGCACAAGTACCATAGGTGACACGCTACTTAATGAGGATGAATTGAAATCAGCCGGCTACGTTGGTTCATGGACAGCGTTCATGAAAGCTGTAACAGATGCACACACAGTGAAATCATTCGTTGATTATCTTGAGGTTGTACCTTTGCCACCAAATGATGCAGTTTGCAAATGGTACTTGGATTTGATCAATGAAATGGCCACTGACTTGGAGGTTGGATGCATTTTTGCCCATTCGGATGAAGCAATATACTGCAAGATGGTTCTTTTGCAATGGCTACATGAAGGCAAATATGACAAAGTTGTGAACTTGATCGGTGGATTCCACACGCTCATGGTTTTCCTGAAAGTACTCCACAAGAAGTATGGAGCTTTGGGTATGCGGGAGTGGTCGGTAGATTCTGGAGCAGTGGCTGAAGGCTCATCAGTGCAAGCATCCGAAGGAAGGCACTACTTCCGAAGCATCAGACTCCACAAGCAATCATTTGAAGCCCTTCTGCGATTTCGAGTGGAGAAGCACTTGAATCTGGATGGGATCAGTGATGATTTCAAGTTCTCCATGACACAGCTGAGGAAGCAACCTTCACCTGAGAATCTCAGGGTACTTATGCAACAGGCAGAGTTTCAGAAACTCAGCAAGGAACTATTCACTACCTCTGGGACAGAGTCCATGATGATGGTTCAGTACCTACGGGACGTCTCTTGTCTCATGGCACTCATCAGTTCAATTCGTGAAAAGAGCATCCAACGCCATATGCAAGCCGAGAGGGCACTTCTCCCACAGTTGTTTGCATTCGGGCATGTCAACTATGCAAGATATCTCACATATCAACATGTCACGTTGACATCCCTTGCCGACACCAATCCAGAAGCATGGAGTGAACTGCAAGCCCAGGGCTTTGGAGGCAGTCTCTCAGGACAACCATTCTCCACAGTTCATGGTGATTATATCACAGAAACCACTGTCAAAAGAGAGGTGAAAGTGAAGGGAGGGCCTATGCCTGGTGGATACAGTACATCCATTCAAGCAACAGATGCTTTCATCAAAACCAGCCACCTGATGGCAAAAGTGAGAAGTGCATTGAAGACAAAACTGAATATCCTGACATCATCAGCACACAAGGAGACTACTGCGGGTACACGCAAAACTCATAACGAAACTATCGTCAACCTGGTGAAGAAACTCAATCAATTTCTGGACCCATTTGAAGATGGCCCAGCGAGAGACATGAAGTCTGGTAAAGTGATAGAGCCCATCATTGTGCAAGGCCTACTGAACTCCACAGAAACTGGTGAATCACTGTATGTGCAGTTTGTAGAAGAGAGAATGGTAAGGACTGGTGAGGACAGGGTAGGTTTCTTCCAACCAATCAGAACCAATTATGACAATGTTGTTTTTGACAACGAAACTGTGAATCTGGTTAAGGAACATTGTCACCTATGTGTTATCTTGAGTGAGGATTTATCGTGGTCGAGTCATATCCGCAATCGTATTGCAAAAGCGGGTCCTATGATAAATATGCTTAAGCGTATGTCCAATATAATACCCCGTAAATGCAGAGAAAATATATACAAAACATTTATCAGGTCTGTTCTGGAATATGGTTGCTTGTTGTATCACAACTGTACAGGGAATATGACCAATATCCTAGAAAAGTGTCAACGGTCAGTTGCCATTACTTGCACTGGGGCTTATTCATCTGTAAGTAATAGTGCCTTACTCTCTGAGTTGGGCTGGCCTACACTGAAAACGTGTCGAGACTATTTCCAGATTTCGACTATGTACAAAATCTTGAACGGGCTCACACCGCGTTATTTGAGAAATATTTGTCCGGATTTTAGATCTGATTCCCACGATCATAGTCTCCGTAATTCGCATGATCTCAGGATCCCAAACGCTAGAACCGTCTCTTATAAGAAATCATTCATTCCATCCGCTTCAAGAGCCTGGAATGGTATTGATGTAAACCTCAGGAATATACCGACACTTCCATTATTCAAGAAACGCTTGAAAGACTCTTTTTTTCCTGATAGTAATCCACTGTAATCGTATGGCACTGGCCGTGCGCCTGTATTTCAAGCACGGTTAAGAATGGGACTTAGTGGTCTCAACTCCCACAGGAAAAAGTATAATTTCATTGCTGGTTCTGTTTGTGCATCCTGTGGGTTTCGAAATGAAGATTCGGTACATTATATGATTGATTGTCCTGCCTATGTAGCTGCCCGCACAAAGTTGTTTGCCACCACCGCCCCCCTCCTCTCAAGCATATGGCCTGAATTAAATATGAACTCAATGTCAAACGCTGAAAAGAAACGCATCACTGACATTTTTCTGTTTGGACACAATTTATGTGATGCCAATTGGAACAGAGCGTTATTTGACCAAGTTCATGAATTCATATTAAAGACGAATCGATTTTTGTAAATATTTGAAAATACGGTAGCAGATTATGTTTGGTTTCTCGCTCGTTCTGGACGAGGAGAATTACCTTGTGCTAAATTGCGTGTAGTAATCTTCGTGAAATGAATTACGTTTAAAGAAAAGAAAAAAAAAAAAACAATCAGAAAACCGAAAATCAAGACAGGCATGGAAAAACCTAAGAAGCCAGAGTGGTGAATGTCTTGAAGGAAGAGAAGCAGGCATTTGGGTCATTGGTAGGAAAGGCCACAACTGCAACAGAAGCACACTCCCATCCACTAACTTCGGTTCCATTGGCTTTGGCATCACCCGAAAGATAACTCAGACAAGGTTCCAAGGCCTCCTTCCGCAACCATCTGGTCAGTGAAGCAGAAGCAGTTACTGAGAACGCCCCTGTGGGCACAGAGTGGATTGTGGATGGCATGGCTGCAGTGAGATCCCTAGCCCCAAAAGAGACGTGGGGGGCATATGCAGAAGCATATTTAAAGTTCTGTACACCACCCCAAAATGCCTGCACTACAAAAGTTGTCATAGTCATGGACACCTACGTCAACAATAGAATAAAAGAAACAACACAACAACACCGTGGAATCTCCAACAGAAGAGTCTACATCACAGGTAAAGATCAGACAATGCCAAAGGGGAAAGACTGGACTGAATTTCTGCAATGTCCAGAAAACAAAACCGAACTCATCAGGTTCCTGGTTGAGTACTCCAAGCAGCAGGAGATTCGCCGCCACCTGTCAATTCCTGTCGTCATAACTGAGTCACAGAGAACATGGCGTCTATCACGTGAGAACATTCAACGTCTAGAAGATTGCAACCATCACGAGGCCGACACGCGTATCATCCTGTATGCAAGCAAGTATACGGGTCCAGTCGTCGTCTGTGCAGCTGACACAGATATACTTGTACTGCTGGTATTTGCATACTCTCAGTTGCAAATATCACATGAGTGGGTCATGAAAATTGACCGGGAACGGTTCATACAAGTGGCAACAAGAAAATGCAGCTAACTGCGGGAGACGACATTAGAGCTCGAGCACACCATCAGCACCACGAGACCTGAATATATCTTACACAACGTTCCCCCCCTCCCCCTCCCCCTCACAAAAGAAGAAAATTGAAACATATCATGTCCCACATGATTCCAATTCATTCCCGTATATTATGATGAAACACATAGGCCTACTTCAATCATATTCCTAATGAGTAAACATAAAACGCCTGATAAAATGATATTGAACCTCAATAAAATATCCTTAAAATATTGGAAACTATGAGGAATATCTGCATCTGATATCATGATATAGATAACACATGCATACTGAGCAAATTAAAAGACCAGTTTCAAATAAAAAGGTTTCGCAACCCAGCATGGAACACCTTGTCATGTGATAAAATATGTCCAATTACGGTAAATGTAGTCGTGGTACCGCAGACGAATCGTTGTGTTTACTTCATGACGCCAAAGAAGGCCACACGCAAGGTTACATGTACATGCATGCACAAAATGCTGCACAGAAAATTGTGCGTTCCAAAGTACGCGTCATTGCGGTAAAATTTGCTTTGCATTCTGGGAACGTGAATTTCCATCGGCTCCGCCATTTTGACGTTTTCCAGACGAGCTGACCATTTTGCGTAATTTTCTCAAACCTAACACATCGATTTATGCATTATATATCTGTGGAATATTCAAAGCTTGCCATCAAATCGAGATATTTTATGTCAAGGACGAAGAAAATCCTCATTTGAAGTAGGTGTACAAAGGTTTACATGCGAAAACGGGCGTCGATAAGTTGGCATGAAACCTCCATAAAAAAGTCAGCACATAGACATGTAGAGAGTTGGGGGCTTCGCCCCCAACGCTCTAATGTCAAAAATTGTTGCTTGCTATGGGCCTACTGTATGTGGTGTGATACCAGCATACCACAGTATCACAGGATGTGACACTACATCATACCCATACAATGTTGGAAAGGTGAAGCCCTTCAAAAAGATGATAACAGGGAAGAAATCGCACCTTTTGATGTCCTCCGGAGCAACGCCTTCACCACTTGGGATACCTGTGACTGATAGACTGAAGTTCATGCAGACCATCATGTACGGATGTATGAAAATCAAAGAACAAAGTCAAGCCTCAGTCTACTCCCAGATAGAAGTAGTGCTACTGAACATGTCAAGCGTGCTGAACTACAGACCTCCATTTGGCAACAATGCATGGAACAAGACATCACATATCCACAACCGATAGACAGCGGATGGGAAGACATTGATGGGAGTCTGCGGCCAGTATGGTACCTATGCTCACAGCTACCGCCAAGTATGAGTCGTCATCCGAAAAGCAGACCGAAGCAGGGGGAAGATGCTGATGATGAGGAATCAATGGATGAAACCCGGTCAGCCACAAAAGTGACAAAGCCTCCCCGGAAAAGACGAAAAAAGCACATCACTCATGATGTTCGAGTAGATGAATTTGAAACATCCACGCAGTCTGATACAGCTAGTAATGCGGAAAGTAGTGAGTCACAAGGCAACGATTTGATGCAAAGTGTTACGGACTCGAGTGATGATGAATGACATTCATGGTATAATTCATGCTTGATAATTATTCTCATGAAAATCCTCATGTGTGACATGGTAACAGAGAACATTAAATGTTCTGGTTGATCTTGCTCTTGTCTTATATGGTTATTATCTCGGTATACAAGCAGTCAATTATTTAATCATCATTGGAAGCAGTGGTTATGAAATGCTATAAATACGGATTGTTGAGAGACACCAGCATATTAATTGACAAATAACACAGCACTAACTATTACTATGCCATTTTCAGTTTGAGAAAGTTACCGGACTATTTTTCCAGATATGCATAATTTATGCATAATTATGTTAATTAGAAAAACGTTTATTCATATTGTGAACGACATGGTGGGTGTATTAGCTCCCATAGGTATGGAAACATTAATCATCTGTGGCATATCGACAACAACATTTACCAAAGTTGGAAGTTTGATCGTTTTTGCATGGTCAAAAATGATGTAATTAGCGTAAATATTCAATTATTCTCATTGAGTGGTTGAGAAATTGCATAGATATGGATTGATATATGTATATATACACATATAGGGTTGTTTCACATGGTCATGGATGATAATAATTAGGAATTTTGGGTCTGAAATAGCTATATCCAAATATTCATCCAAATATGCATAATTTATGCATAATTATGCTAATCAGGCTCCCAGTTCCTACTGGAAAATGACGGTAAAGACTAATTTATCATGAATACAAATCATACATGTCAAATATGAAAAGAAATCATCAAAAACTTCTATTTTGAACAACGCAATAGCTAAATATAGCACTTGTTAATTAATTAGGCTAATTATCTCATTTAATATGCGAGATACAAAAATGGCCCAAGTCTCATTCGATTTTACGGGAAAAACTGTATAAGACTGAAATGAGAAAAGTTTGACACCCCCCGGGATTAGATTGATCCAGGAATTTCCCTGCCTATCTAAATTGAGGCATAATTGATGTATACTAGTACCTGTATTTAGAGATGTCTGGCGCTTGCGTGTAACTCATGCCAACCACATTTCCCAAACAGGCATAACCTGGTTTTGCATCTAGGCGGTAGATAACCACTTGGTTGCTTCCCCCACTGCCTTTTGAGTCCCAGATTCTCGATAGGCCTGCAGGTTCAGCAAGGGCACCAGGTTCCATCTCCTTCACTGCCAAGGCGGGTATCGTCGGTTTTGATAGGCTGGGGGTTGCAACATCTCCAAGAGAATAATATCCGGCTTCTGTGATGTCGAGTGCCCTGTAAGATGACCGTTGACATGTACATGTGATTGTAGACTTGAGAGTCATCCAACTGATCTTCCTGTCCCCTTTTAAATGGGGCACGAACTTGTCCTGAGTGAAAGTGGGCATGACTAATCACAGCTGCGCACAGTTAACGGTAAGCCATGAGAGTGTAATATCAACGAGAGGCCGCACTAATACAAAAACGTGTGCCTGAGCACTCCTTAGCTCGAGACATTCAGGGTGACTGCAATGCTAGGAGGCCACTCCCCCGCCCGCGAAGATCTTATTGTTTGCCACTCCGTCCCCTGCGAAGGTTCTTTTCTTTTGCTTGCACATAGGAACATATGAATAGTTTTGCCTCCACGACTATTTTACTTCAGAGATTTAGCGGTAGATGACCCATTGGTCACTTCATGTGATTTGTGATTTCATGTAACGTAATCTGATATTGCTGAGAGTTTGATGCATCGCTCAAAAAATGCCCACATTGAATTTGGGTTTCTGTGAAAAGGCTAATTCAAAACGTACATTTTCAGAACAAATTTGAGTTGAGAACAAAGACGTGTTGAGGCCCAGAGCTACAAGTTCATTGATACCACAAGATTATTGATAAAGACACTGACATGTATCCTTTTTCATGATTAGATATCATTGATTCATATTCTATGTTGGGATATCATTTGCTCATACCCTCTTATTGGGGATATGTGCTGGCAAGTCACAGGTGTTTTCGCTAAATCAACACTCATGCAGAAGCAGGCTTATTTTTTGGTATTGACCGTATATGTACTCCATTACTTGTGTAACAGCTTACCAAATAGAGGCGTCACTGTGTGCTCCTGTGTATGCAGACGTCCAGCGCCAATGGAAATGGGTTATGCTTTTATAGATGAGAGGAACTCCCGCTGTAGGAAAGGAATAAATTTCACATGATCATACTGATTTTGTAACCTGATATTGCTAAGAATTGGATGCATCGCAGCTCAATAAACTACACCTTTTCATGATGGTTCTTTCATTATGGTATTCAATCTATTCATAGAAACTTCATGCCCACATTAAATTTGCGCATATTTGTTATTGACTCATTCGACTTCCGGAGATACTCGACTGTTTATGAGTTCCTATGAAAAGGCTAATTCGAAACATAGATGCAACATTTGAGAACAAATCTGATTCGAGAACAAAGACAAGGTCAGGCCCAGAACTACAAGTTTATTGATACCACAAGATTATTGATAACCCGTATATGTAACTAATTATCCCTGTAACAATTCACGAACTAGAGCGTCACTGTGTGCAGTCATCCTTATACGTGGCATGGATATGGGCATGGGTATCGTGCATTTGATTTCATTTTTTCTCCATTTTCATTTTCACTCGCATTGGTTTATGAAGCAACATACCGGGTATGCATATATGACACCTGGTTGATACATTTCCATTCTATTTAGATATCACAATATTGGTCCGACATTTTGTTACTGCCTGAATGTTTCCACAAATCAATTAGTGTGCATATGTACGATGAGATGGTGACCTCACATTTTGCATTTCCTATATCTGTATTTCATTAGTGGATTGTTCCTTGTGCTTGCTGAGCAGTGGACACCGATGGAGATCTAGGGATAATGGAAAATGATGGCCACAATTTCTTTGGACCAAGTCAGGTGTGATGAAAAATTTAGTCTGGAAAATATATACGAGAAGGACAATAGGCTCTGTAAGTCTCGTTCGTCTTATGTCGTCAAATAACGTAAATGGGTACGTAATCTATTACTTCCGGGTCCAAACAGTGCCACGTGGTCATTTTTGCCGGATTTCCGTGGGTTCAGAAGCACCGCAGAAAAAGATGATTTGGAATAGAATAATAAATCTTTTTTTGTTCCATAAAATGGCTCTCCGTTACTTATTTGTGTTGAATATAGCACGATAGATATGATTTGAATGACTCAAATTGCCTCTTATTTACATGGTGTTTCATAGTGTGATTTTCGCCCCTTGAATTGCTGATGAATAAATTTAATTGGTGGTGTTACAATATAAATGGTGCCCAAAATACACGACAACACATGCGGCCCACGAAACTGTGGATGAGTAGTATACTAGTATACTAATATCACCTTTTCTCTATAAAAGATACTGTGTCTAAAATATACAAGCACAGCATATTCACGCTCTGTATTGAGTAGGAAATATTCGATGAAACTCTAAATAGACCAGCTCATGCCAACTAGTATCTGTTGAAATTTGTGAAGTGGGTTTCTTGTATATTTCCGATAAATTGCTTTTATCTAGTGTAAAACCGCGTGTATCCAAATAACATGATTGGGCCGAAAATTTGGCGGGAAATTCGAATGGTCCCACAATTACGAAATAACGCAAAATAGCGTGACGTTTCAAATCTCGCTTACAGACCCTATTCCGATTCAGAAATTAATCCTACATAATCAGATTTCACATGCTCAAGGACGCCTAACCTGGGGGGGGGGGGGGGGGCAGGAGGGGCAGTTGCCCCCCCCCCCTGCCCTTTGGTTTGGGGGGCAAAGGGGGCAAAGATTGCCCCCAATATCATCTGGACAGAGTGAGTTTCTATAAAGAGGTCAGGAGTATTCACGATAATGATAAATCGCCATTCACACCTCACGAATACGATGCACCATTCCAGTCTTGGTGAATCCAGATTTTTTTTTACGACAGCAAATTAGTACGATTTTTAGCAGTGTGGAGAGTGAGAGCAGCAAACTAGCATGTAGACTGTAGTCTGGCTGGCTGACCAGAGCTACACAGCCGGAAGGGAAGGGAAAGGGGTGGGGGAGAGTAAGCCAATATACTCAGTCAAGGGTTGGTTCCTTGGTCAATTTTGCTGTATGTTGTAGCATCCCGAGAGGGATGGATTAGAGGATGAATGCTTTTTGCTTATATCATTTTCCACTGCGGCCTCCCTGCCCATAGACAACGGCCCCTGTCGTGCATGTACATGATCATAGTAAGCCTCAGTGCTGGGTGACCGGCTGGAAGCTATTCTAAAAATAGAAACATAATCGGAATGCTGACTGGTTTAGCTACCGGTGAATCTGTCCACAAACATCATTAAACGTGTTGTATGATACTGCAATACATGTACTGCAAGTGTTGCGTGGTGTTTTACAAAGCAAGTTTGTGAAAATACCTACATTTGGTAGTACGGATTTGGATTATAGTTCATCGTATGCCATGCCGAGCTCTGGTCGGGCCAATAGTGACAAACAGAAGCAGATACAAAAGGCTGCAAATGAAAAAGGTCAGTCAAAACTCCTTGCTTTTCTGCATAAGCAAGTGTCAGAAGATCACCAAGAAAACGCTGCCACTGGTAACGTACCAGAGCCTGGATGTAATAATAAGGGGTCAAGCGATGACTCTGCCCCTTCTTCAGCACAATGTAGCAGCAAATCTGCGGGTGTGTCTGCAACGCTACCTGCTATAGACGAGTGGGTCAAAGATGAAGAACAGTTCACTGCACATGACAAAGAGAAAAGTCTGTTCAAGGGTCGGCATTTTGTCGCAGGATGGCTCTCCCAGTACAGTTGGCTAGCATACCACCGGGGCAAACTAGCTGCTTTTTGCCAGGTGTGTTCGTTGTTCAAGCCGAAGGATAAGTCCCCATTCATCTTCAATGCCTCTGGTTCCGGCTTCAATAACTGGAAAAAAGCCACAGACAAATTTCGTGAGCATGCTGAGTCTCACGCGCATCGGGAGGCAATTGAGTCACAGCGCCGAACGGATTGCAAGGTCCCAGATGTCAAAATGATGATCGGGAATCATGTCAAAGTGGAGCAAAAACAGCGTTTCAATGGGTTGATATCTCATCTACATACCCTGAAAACTCTTCTGAGACAAGGGGTCGCGATTCGTGGCAATGATGATGCAAGCTCTAACATATACCAGTTCAACCTGGATAAGGCAAGAACGGATGATGATCTTCGAATATTCATGGCCAAGAAATCATACTTTGGACATGAGATTCTGTCAGAGCAAGAACAGATGTTAGTATTGGCAGCTCGAAGATCGGTGTTGACAGAACTGGCAACCAACGGCTACTTCTCTATCATTGTGGATGAGGCTTCTGATATCAGCAAACTCGAGCAGATGTCAGTAACTGTCAGAACTTGTTCTGAGGATTATGAAGTGAAAGAATACTTCATTGGAATCGCTGAATGTGATGAAGGCGTCTCAGCACAATCGCTATTCTCATTGATCAAGGACATTCTTGCCAGGTGTGGCCTACAGGCTGACTGCCTTGCTGGGTGTGCATTTGATGGGGCATCGTCAATGGTGAAACTCGGCAATCTGTTGAAGGAATTCACAAAGGGACAAGCAATCTACCTCCATTGCCTGGCGCACTGCAACGATCTCATCATCAAAGATGTCATCAACAGTTCTCCTCTGTTTGCAGATGCCATGCTCCTGTGTCAAGACCTGTATGCACTTGCAGGAGTTTCTCCAAAGCGTGTGCTTCTGTTCAAGCAACTACAACAAGAGAATGACCCTGACATATCAACACAAAGATTGCAGAGTTTGTCCGTTACTCAGTGGACGACACGGGGGAAAGCTGCAAAAGTCGTTCTGGATGCGAGGTCTTCCCTCATACAGGTGCTCCAAGACCTCCAGCAAGACAAGTCTGTCCAGCCTGTTGCTCGATCAAAAAGTAAGAAGTTTGAGAAGGACCTGAACAACTTCAGACAAATGTTTGGTCTGACAGTGTTCTATGAACTCCTGTGCATATTTGAAGATCTGTCAAAGAATCTGCAACGCAGAGAACTCACTGCAGAGCTGGCGCTGTTCTGCATCAGCCGAGTGGAATTAAGAGTCAAAGAACTGCGATCAGATGCTGACTTCGAGCGATTGTATGCCAAGGTCGAATGCATGCAGTTAGACAGTGAAATTGGAGATCCGGTGGAAAGAAAGCATAAAATCCCTAAGCGTTTTGACAACCCCGACACCATTGTGGATGCTGAAGCAACGGTTGGGGGCGCCTGTAGTTCAAGTCCCAAGAAGGCAGAACTCAGGATGCTCTACATGGAAGTGATAGATCTCCTGACAACATCTCTCGAGTCGAGATTTCATCACCATGACCTGGATGTCTTGAAGCTGATCGAGGTCCTCCTAATTCAATCAACTAATGGGAAGGAAATTGTTAACAAGTCTGATGTCATTGAGAAGGTGCAGACGCAGTTTCCCTCTGCAGATTTCTCAGATCTCTCCAAAAACCTGGAAGAGCTGAACCTAGTTCTCCGGCTGCATAACAGAAGTAAGGACACTGCCACGATCAAGACAGTAACATCAGTCGGCACCATAGCAGAAATTCTCGAACAACAGCCCATGAGCAAGATCTGCATGCCAGCTGTTGATCTGTTGGTTCGTCTCTACATGACAATCCCTCTGGCATCCGCATCGGCAGAGAGAACGTTCAGTGCAATGCGACGCTTGAAATCCTGGCTACGGGCCAAAACAGCAGCCAATCACCTGAACAATATCATGTTTGCACATCTACATAAGGATGTGTTGGATCAGGTTGACATTGTTAAAGTTGCTAATGAATTTATTCAAGTCAATGATCAAAGACTAGCATTCTTTGGCAACCAGATCTCTTAAAAGCGCCTACTCAGAGTATATGTGCTGGCAGCTTGTATTTTCGGCAAATAAATAGGTACATGTATGATGTATGAAAAAAAAAATTGTTTGTTTATAGATATGAATAACAATAATGTAGTTTCCTAAGATGTATACTAGTGCACAATACATGTACATGTGAACAAATATTTTCCAAAATGTTTCATCTAGATATAGTACAAAGGAGCTTGTCACAGCCTTCAAAATTGTTATTTTTCTCTAAATGGGGGCACTATTCTAAATAGGTGCCCAATCCGCCGCATACTATAGATCGCTTATATGTTTGTGTGCCCAACACTTGGCATTTGCCCCCCTTGCCTTTTCCATGTGCGGGCGTCCCTGCACATGCTAATAATGAATGCAAATATTATGCACCAAATGATCTTTTTTTCTGGTTCTCATTCGAAGAATTGATAAACTAAATACTGGATGAAAAATGTTGCCTTCATTTCATTGGTATTAGTGAAGTATTCGAATGTGAACGTGACATTCGCCTTGCCTTACCGGGTTATCATGGTTATTTTAGTCAGATCACACGTTGTCCGGATGATGACAAAAGAAGTGGAGTGAGACTTTTCGTGAAGGAAAATGTAAATTTTAAAACTCGGGTTTATTTGAATGTTTTTATACCACATATTTATGGGTCACTGATCACTGAAGTGCAAAACAAATCAAAATCGGCAAAGAGTAATGTCATTGGGGTTATATACAGATCAAATACACAGCCTAAGGCAAACGTTGATTATTCTGGATAATATCGATAGACACTTGATAAAATTAACAGTGTAAAGAAAAACAGTATAATAATGGGATATATGACTATTGATCCATCAAAATGTATGACTCATTCCAAATCAGATGAATGAGTGACCATAAACTAAGTAGCCATTTGGCTTGTGATTAGGTAAATATGTACTTGTCATGTATCTATTCCATGGGGTTTGTTTCGGATTTGTAAATCAGTTTCATAGGCAATCTGTATCTTCAGATACAACAACATTTCACACACCCTCTGCCCCTGATGACACCAGTGTGCCTTTGGATCTAGGCTAATTCGTCGGTATTTGTTTCTATTGCAAAATGTTGCATTTTACGTTTGCCTTTGGCATCATCAAAATCTACTTGTATTGTTGGTGATAGATTGATACTTACATCTAAACAACTTATTTTCAAGATCTTTTATAAATATCATAACTGAACCAATACAACGCAAATAGGTGAATCCTCTGCGATCATCATTGACCATATGTACACCAATAACACACAGTGTAAAACGATACCATTTTGGCACTTTTTGTATGGTTGAGATTAAGAATAAACACAACAGGCCAAAGAATATTGAGAGACGCTCGATACCTGAAATAACATTGAAACCTTTCACGAATATCTAAACCAAACTGACTTCGAACCAGTATATCAAGAAAATACTCCAGATGAATACTACAATAAATTTCATGAACTGTACATGGTAACATATATTAGAGCATTTCTGCTGAAAGGTATTACTCCAAACAAGCGATATTACAGAATGAAACCTGGGTGACAGCTGGCCTGTCGACATCAATGCGTAATAAATCTAAACTTCGAAAAACTGTAAAAAATAAAATATCCTGATGATACGAATATTTCGATTTACAAAAAAAATCAGGTAAAACATAAATTCAAATTAATTCAAATATATGCTGAAACTGAACAGAAACGACGTGAAATTAACATGGACATTATTAAAGATGACCATAGGTAAACAAAATGATAAATCAAGTTTTCCGCAGGCTTTTCTGATGAACGATGAACCATAAGTGATGAAAACGTCATAGCAGTTGAGTTTAATAAATATTTCAGAAAATAGGTAAGCAAACAAGCAATAATGTTCCACTAACAACAAGCTTTATTCTGACTATATGCCTAATCGAAATGCAAATTGTATGTTTATAGAACCGGTAGAGGAAAACCATATCCTTCAAATTGTCGACAAAATCAAACCAAAAACTAGTACACGACATGACAATATCTCGTCCAAAATACTCAAGCGTTCTATTGGCAAACGTTTTCCCAACCCAGCCAAGGACTGCTATAAAAGTTATTCCCATCTACATGATCTAAAGAGGATCTGACAAAGATAATTTGTCGAACTATCGGCCAGTGAGTATGTTGGGCAAATTTGTGTAGATTAATTTGTATGATTGGAGGCGGGACGCCGGGATCCACTGCCGCCGCCCATAGATTAGCTCCGCCCCTTTCGATCCCCATTGGTATTCGCTCTAGCACCATTTCAGTTTACAACATTGCCCACTGGATTTATTCCAGTTTAATTTTCTTCCGGATAACAGCTCCTTTTACTTTGTACATCTAACTCTGGTCAATTTTTTCCCTCCCACCCCTTCTTCCTTTACACGTTTCAACACTTTCCCAAGGCCTCCCTGACTCTGGTCAATTAAGGTTGTCCGCTCCAAACAGTGAGGGGAGGGGTCAAAGAGTTTTTTGAAATAAATAACTGTACCAACATATTCTATAGTTTCAAACTAACATATTTTGTAGAGTAAATGATCAGCATCCTAAAACTGAAAAGAAAATAGGAAGTCACCGTATCCGTTCGCATGGAAAAGATGTGAATATGGACAACGAAATATGGAAAATGCGTTAATTTTTGTCATTTTAGGTAAATGTTTGTGATTTTGATCGAATATGTCGAAGAAACCAGCACGGTGACCCCCTATATTCTTTTCAGTATTAGGATGCTGAGCTGTCACTCTATAAAAATATGTCATTTTGAAGAGGAAATATTCAAGAATAAGTTTCAAATTGTGACACTTCGCTACCTCACTGTTTGGAACAGACCACGTTAATGTGTTTTCATCATCAGCAGCAACACACTCGTCATCGTTACTTCCTAATCTTGTTCAATGTCTTTTTAAAATAAAGTTTATGGGCCAAGCTGCTGTTTTTCTTTCTTTTTTAGTTTATTGGATCTAGTATCCATCTTATATTCAAGGATATTACCGCTACTCACCAGCTTTTCACCAGTGCCCTTTAATTATCAAACTACATATATTACCAAATTTTTATGATGCCGAAAAAAACGGAATGCAAACAAAGCCCGACAGGGGCATACAGTGTGTAAATATAGTTGTTCCTATTGTACACCAGATGGAATTAGAGCACAACTGCCCAACAACTAATTAGGAGAATGTCATGTGACTTAGCACTTGAAGGTAGCACGTCCAACTTAATTTTTTTTCCAAAAATTAATGCATTGTAAAGATGTCGACAAAATTAAATCTTTTGCAGCCTTTGTGTATCATGCATTCAATCTGCACTGTGTGACCAATTGATCTTGTGTTACTTGTCCTTGTAAATATGTTTGCTATTGGGCCTGTGGCCTACAAAGCTGAATAAACCATTCACGTCCAACTTAATATAAATGAAGTGTGCAACTTTTATGAGCTCGATAAAGACCGATTTAATTCTGATATATTCTCTCATATTAATGGATGTCAACCTGACCCCATTCGTGCCAGCTAGGTGGTGTTGATACAAGACTTGATCTCTCTTAAAGAAAATCAGACTTATACCTTTTTCAATGCGAACGAAATTCATGACTTGATCACCAATATATGTACATCATAATTTATTCACTGTCATGATTGTATGATGTGTTGTTCTTTTGTTCCTATTACATTGAGTTTTCAGTATCATTTTGAACAATGATGAATAAACGATAATTATATATCATGGCATCACTTTTTATGCTGTGTATTAGTGCAATGATTACATATAGGCGAATAACAATAGCTGTCTTGAAGAAAACCCTGTCACAACATTGTGCATGCCGCATGGAATAATGTGGTTTGGAAACCAATGGTTGAAGAGCGCACAAACTATAGAGGTTGTTTTTTTTCAGACGGCATCCTGTCAGAAACTATCCGATCAACACCAAATAAACATTGTTTCATTTTATATGCGATTTTCTATGTAACTGGTAGATTCTTAAGGGGATTTATAACAAAATGGCCGACTGAGAACAGTTTTTATATGGAAATATGTGGTATCGAATCCAAAAATTAACGCCTAAAAAACTGAGGGTCAGCTTGTTTTCGAGGCTATTACGAATGAAAGGATCAGGGAATACTTGCGAATCTTTGCTATTTCCTTCAGCAGTGTATGTTTAAGTAATTATCAAAGTTCTGGAACCATTGGAACCGATTATATTTTATACAAAAAACAAGAAAATGCAGCAAACTGCGGAAGACGACATTAGAGCTTGACCACATCATCAGCACCACAACAGCTGAATGTATCTTACACAACGTTACCTCCTCCCCCCCCCCCCCCCCCAAAAAAAAAAGAAAGAAAGAAGAAGCCATAATTTCATCCCTGATGTGATTCCAATTCATTTCCGTATACTAGGATGAAAAACATGGCCTACTTCATCCATATTACTAATAAGTAAACTTTTTTTTTTTAATCGATGAATGGAACAGATACGCCTGCTAAAATGATATGGAACCTCATTAAAATATCCTCAAAACATTGGAAAACTATGAGGAATATCTGCATCTGATATCATCAGATATAGCCTAACACATGCCTTTACTGGGCAAATTAAAATACCAGTTAGAATAAAAGACTTCGCAATCCAGCACAGAACACCAGCTTAATTGTCATGTTATATAATACGTCAAATTACGGTAAATGTAGCCGTGGCATCGCAGACGAATCGCTGTGTTTACTTCATAACGCCAAAAATGTCCACACGCAGATGCCCACATGCATGTATGCATGCACGAATTGCTGAACAGAAATTGTGTTCCAAAATACGCGTGAGTGTGGTAAAATTTGGTTTGCATTCTGGGAACGTCAATTCCCATCGGCTCCGCCATTTTGGGACGTTTTTAGATAATTTGAACATTTACGTAATTTTCTCAAACCTAGCACATCGATTCATGCCTGATATATCTGTGGAATAGTCAAAGTTTCCCAGCAATTCGATAGATTTTATGTCAAGGACGAAGAAAATCCTCATTTGAAGTAGGTATCTAAACGTTTACATGCCAAAACGTGCGTCGATAGGTTGACATGAAACCTCCATAAAAAAGTCAGCACATAGACATGTAGAGGGTTGGTTGGGGGCTTAGCCCCCAACGCTCTAATGTCAATAAATAATTTTTGCAGTAATGAGTACATATTACTGGAAAGATCAAGCCTGTGGCGTGCATAACGATGACAGTTGGTACTGATATCTTCATAATATATTTAATGGAAGCTAATAACATACTTTATTATTCAAATAGGACAGACATACAAGGCATACAAGACTCCATCAACATAGAATAGAATAGAATAGAATTTATTTCGACACACTTAAATGTATTTACATGAGGGATTACAAAAAAACTGTTTGATAGAAGTCCGGACTTCACATAGCCACAGTTGGCTGTCTTCCCATGAAGCCCGTTTTGATGAAATAATAGTGACGGTAACCTAACAAAAAAAATAATAATAATGGCAATAATAATACTAAAAAAGGTGGACAAAATCAATAATAAGCTCTCAAAACGGTGCACGACAATTATATGCCAGTGAGATGATAGATGAGAGTGAGAATGAAGTTGTCCTTTCGGGGAAGAGCCGCCGTTGGTTGATAGCTGGTGAATGAAAAACCCCGCCAGTAACATGAATGAAAATATTTTCAGCCAAGTCAGAGGCTTGTACAGGAAGGGGAACCAACTTATGGACGGCAATCCGGACATGCATTGTTTTGACACTTTACGGTTGATTTATATTGGTCTGTAAGACGTTTTGATATTTTTTGCTTGAATGTATTACGATTTTTTATTGAATGTATATCATTTCCCATTATATTCCAATTTTTCCCTGCTATATTTCGGGGGGAGCGTTGTGACAGATGTGAACGGCTTATCGTGAGAGTCACGTGGGTTGATTGACGGGTTTTTATATGTATATATGTTTCAGGGAAAAAGCCCTGAAATGATATAGGCAACCGATTCGACCTGTAGTCATGTACAAGTAGAGCATTAAATAACTTATGTACGTCTGGTACCTTTAGTATTTTGTCTTTCTTGAATAGCGGGTCAGTGTGTGCATTATATTTTTTGTTGTTTATTATTCTGATAACCTTCTTTTGCAGAGTAAATATTTTGTTTGCAGATGCAGCATGTCCCCAGGCAGTGATGCCATACGTAATATGGCCATGAAATAGTGCGAAATAAATTGCTTTCAGTGCATCAAGTGGAAGAAAATTTTTTACTCTGTTTAACATGCAGATAGTGCCGCATAACTTTGTTTTAAGTTTTGATATATGTGCTTTCCAAGAGAGTTGCTCGTCAATTGTGAGCCCGAGGAATTTGACAGTTGGAAGGCGGAGTATTTCAACATCATTTAGACTCAAATTTAGGTCCTCGTCAGGCGGTATCCGCTTATTTGAAAATAAAGAATGGTTGGTTTTTTTAACATTAATGGCTAATTTGTTAGCTTTGAACCAGCAGTCAAGTTTTTTTAATTCATAGTTAGTTTTTTGATATAAATAAGTTACGTTTGTACCTGACATATATACAGTAGTGTCATCTGCGTAAGACAATAAATTTAATTCCGTTGATGCTTTCACGTCATTTATGTAAATCAGGAATAATATGGGTCCCAAGATGCTTCCTTGAGGAACACCACAGGTTATATTTTTAAGTGAAGAACAGTAGTCATTTATCTGCACAAACTGTTTTCTATTAGTAAGGTAGTTCCTAAACCACTCAAGGCAAATTCCACGTATTCCATAATATTCAAGTTTCCTCATCAAAGTGTCATGGTTAATGGTATCAAAAGCTTTTGATAGATTTATGAAGACCGCTAAAGTTGACTCTCTAGTTGGTTTGTTATCACCGTCAGATATATCCTGAATTATTTGCAGATTGGGATGTATAGTGGAGTGTTTCTTTCTGAAGCCATATTGGTGTTTGTTTAAGATATTGTTACACTCCAGAAAACTTGTTAGTCGATTGCATATCAGCTTTTCCAGGAGTTTCGATATTGCAGGGAGTAGGCTGATAGGTCGATAATTATTCATGAGCTTATTATTACCGTTTTTAAAAATTGGAATTATTTTTGCAATTTTAAGATCCTGGGGCACTACACCAGTACTTATGGACTGGTTGAATATATGCGTCAATGGGATAGCTATGGTATCAACGATTTCTTTAAGAAGTTTGGAAGACATATTATCATGACCTTGGCTAGTTTTAGATTTCAGCTTTGACGCAACCTTAATTAGCTCAGGTGGTGTAATTGGGGTGAGGTAGAGATTAGTATAAGAATATGCGGGCATATAAAATGAAAAGTGTTTCTCCGCTTTTGGTACACTGTCACCAACAGATTGTCCTATGGAAGAAAAGAAAATATTGAAATGTTCTGCGATATCAGCTGGGTCACTAATTTCTAAGCCATTCACGGAGAAGGTGCTAGGTAACGTATGGTAGGATTTTGTCGAGATCAGAGTTTTCAACATTTTCCAGGTTTGTTTAATATTGTTTTTATTCTTATCAAAAATGTTGTTATAGTATAAGCGTTTCGCTTTCCGTTTGGTTTTGTTGAAAATAGACAGATAAGTTTTGTATACGGTCAAATTATGTTGATTCGGGTGTTTAAGTTGTTTATGGTATAGTTTGATTTTCGTCCGTGACGAAATAAGGAGTCCATTGGTGATCCATGGATCGTGCTTAACAAATTTTCTATGTGTCGTAATCGTTTTAATTGGAAAAGCCACCTCGTAAGCCTCAGAACACATTTTCGCAAAAACATTATATGCCCAGTCGGGATTTTCCTCAGCAAGTATGTTTGTGTAGTCATATGTCGTCAGTGATTCTCGAAAGGTGCGTATATTTGATTCCTTGAAGGATCTTATTTTAATTTGCGTTGGAGGCGGGGAGTCCATCAAATCCTCAATGAGTGTAAAGATACCGAAATGGTCTGACAAGTCACTGATAATGATACCAGTCTCATACTTAGATTCGAAGTCATTCGTATACATATGATCAATTAAAGTCGCTGAGTGGGATGTTACACGTGTTGGTTTCAGTACTAAAGGTAGCATATTTGCTTCGAATAGTTCGTCCACATATTCATGAGTTCGTTTGTGCGTCTCGAATTGCAAGAGATCAATATTGAAGTCTCCCATTAGTAATATCTTTTTGTTTTCTGATTTAACTTGTTGTATCAATTCAAATAAAGTATGTTCAAAGATATCTAGGCTTGCTTTTGGTGGTGTGTTGGGTCTGTAGATTGTCCCGATTACGAGGGTGTTTTTTGTTGTTTTAATCTCTATGAATAAGGATTCAAATACATTAGGAATAAATATAGAAATATCTTTGCGCAATATATATTGTAGATTTTCTTTCACATACATCCCAACCCCTTCGTGTGCATTATTTCCTTCCCGTGTGGCAGAGAGTAACTTATTATAACCAGGAAGCGTGTAATTGATAAGATCGTGTTTTTGGAAAATTTCTGTTAAACCGATAACATCAAACGCAAAATTGTCACCAGTCATTTCAGCCAATAATTCAGTTAACTTGTTCCATTTAGCACTCAAACTTTGGTAATTTATACAAAACAGAGATAGACTATATCTCTCTGGCTTGCATGTGTTAACAAATTGTACTGGCATGTAATAGTTACACTCAGATGTGAAATTGTGAAATGGAGATATGACACCTTCCTCATCAATGCCATCGTCATGAAGAAATTCTTCATACATCCCGCGTAAATTTCTATCAAGCATGACCTGGCTGGAAGCTGTATCGGTCTTTTGACTTGCCATCATGAAGTCGTACCGCCAGGGCTCTCATCCAACCCGCCACCCCCACACGGAATGGCTCGTCCCGAGAAGACAACATGAGGAAATGTGAGATGATGCATGGACTGATGAGTGGGTGAGTACAAAACAACAATATGTGCACAATACATACAAACATATACAAATACTCGACAGATCTGCGTATCAAATACTGAGTCAAAGGCATATTCAACATGTCATCAAGTACAAAATGTGTCAATCTACATGGGATGTCGAGATAAAGCATTGATCTCAAGTGGGTATAGGCCTATATCAGATATATTGAGCAATGTTCACCACTGTATTAAATTTACTCAATAACAAAGGCTGAGCACGCAGTATCGTCTAGGGTTTTCTGGTCAATATTGAACTCACTACATCGTGACGACACATATACATCAAAACAATAACATTATCGAACTATAGAGTTGTTGTTAACACGTGGTATGTTATAATTGGACCATGGTACTGAATTACAAGCAACAAACCAATTTGTGGTTATTCGCACATGGAGTTGTATTATCTGACATGGAGGATTACAATTGAATAACTACGCACAGATGCTTTACATACTTCTATGTACAGTACAGTCATTTATTTTACACAATCGCACAATATTGTGTTATACGCAGGACTAGTGACTTGGAGTACCTGAAGCAGATCATCTGACACAAGACATTGTTATTTGCACAAGACATTGTTATTTGCCATCAGCTGATCCACTACATAAGTACTTATTTGGTATATGATGTATGCTTCACCTGTATCATAATTGAACAAATTATAAACTATTAATATTTTTCAGCCTATTGATGCAATGCATTAGAGGTGTGGAATGTTGGGTATGGTGTACATAATAGGTTATGTATTTTTGTCATTGTGCTAACATTTCATATGTGATATATTATTTATACGAGTTGTACATTTTGCATCAGCCAATCCACTACAAAATTTGTTTGTTCTGCCTGTGTTATAGTTGAACAAGTTGTCCATACTATGAACTATTTATATTTTAAAGTGTACTGCTGTGCTCAAATGCATTGTGATAGAGGTGTTGAATATTTGGTATGATGTACAGAATAGGACATATATTTTTTCCCATTGTGCTATGGTTTTATGTGGCTTACTTTTATCACATTGGCATTACAAATGTGATATAATGTTTGTATGAATTGTACATAGTTAAAACCTATTGACCAAGTAACAATGCATACAACAGATGTAAACAATTAGTTTGACAGATTTGTAGAATATCACTTACATACATTCAATGTAGATCAAATATTTTTGAGTTAACAAAGGTGGGAGGAATTTGTTGTCACAATACCACACAGCTAGTCTGGAATAAGTATCAGCTCTTTTTGACAAATATATCAATTGTCAAATGCTATATGAATTGTCAAATCATACTGCAATCTCTTAATATGTTATAGACAAAAATATGTGTTCTTTATCACAGTTGCATTCTAATAATACAATCACACTTTTGAGTTAGCAAAGGTGGTAAGAATTTGATGCCACAATACCACACAGCTAATTTGGGATGAGTATCCGCTCTTTGTCAACAACAGATAATAAATCATCATATATCAATTGTCAAATATATCAATTGTCAAATGATATATCAAATGTCAAATCATACTGCAATCACTAATATTTTGTAGAAAAAGGTATATGTTCTTTTCATCATTAAATAATAAATGATCATATATCAATTCTCAAATATATCAGTTGTCAAATGATATATCAAATCATACTGCAATCACTATTATTTTGTAGACATAGGTATATGTTCTTTTTCACTGTTGCATGATAATAATACAAACACATATGTATTGCATTCAGAATCTAATAGTTATTTATGTTTGCATCCCATATAACATCATGTACACATGTGAGAACATATGCAACAAATACATACTTCAATGGATAGCCATGTCATTAATGGACATATGTTAAATTATTCTGAAGAAAAAGGAAAAAAGTGCATCAGTTAGCATTTGTTAACTCAAGCAAGCAAGAATAACAGTTGTAAGTCTAAACTGTATCAGCATCATACATACTATGTGTTAGCTACAGGGCACTAACAGATACTTTTTTTTGTACATTTGCTGTCAGAGCCTGTAAGATTCACTTCAGTAGTGCTAGACCATTTATGTACATATGTATGCTTCTGAATTTTAATACATCATATTAACATATTAACATTTATTTTCAAGATCCAGTAGTAGGCTGAACACGTCGTTTGAAAAGATTTGGGAAAATGTTCAACAATCTGGTTATATTTCACCGTGTCATTTCAAAATATAATATTTCACAAACCAAACGGTCGATTTTCTTCAAACTTCGAATTTTGGTCACTCAAGTGCAACAAACTACAGGGCACTAACAGATACTTTTTTTTGTAGATTTGCTGTCAGAGCCTGTAAGATTCACTTCAGTAGTGCTAGACCATTTATGTACATATGTATGCTTCTGAATTTTAATACATCATATTAACATTTATTTTCAAGATCCAGTAGTAGGCTGAACACGTCGTTTGAAAAGATTTGGGAAAATGTTCAACAATCTGGTTATATTTCACCGTGTCATTTCAAAATATAATATTTCACAAACCAAACGGTCGATTTTCTTCAAACTTAAAATTTTGGTCACTCAAGTGCAACAAACTATCAAAGTTTGAAAGATATCGTTGAAAGCACAAATTTAGCCCCAAAGGTACTCATTGGCCTTAAATGCCTGTGCTGCAGTCTTTTGCGATCTCTTTGAGGCTTCTGATGTCATAGACCATATATTGTATTGAAAAAATATAGAAATTTATGGCCTCCGAGGCATTTGCACTAGAATGGATACAAATTGAAAAATTACATTTCAAACAGAATGTGGGGTCCCTCAAGGGTCAATTTTAGGGCCGCTTTTATATCCAATACATGTAATGATGCTATTTATAAAGATGAATAACATAGATTGTAATTATAACTCATTGGATTCAGTATGTGCTCTCCATTGGGTACAAATGGAGACAGAAATTGCTAACAGGTTCCATGTTTTTCCGTAACGTTTGAATAATATTTTCGGTAAAATCTAAAAGTATTTGAATTGTTATGTAGAAACGAAAATAAACTCTCTCTCTCCCCATAATACATTGCGACACCCACTAGCAATACTCACCAGTCAGGCCACAGACTAGCAGGAGAACCAGCAAGGATACTCGCAGCGCCATCATGACAAATGGTAGCGAAGACCAGATCCAGTCATTCTAAGACCACGGTCCCCATGGTTACATTTATACTCTTCTAGCCTCGGTGACAGCTGGTAGTCACGTGATCTCACATCGTCAATTCCAGCTCTCGTTGAATCGTGTAATGGACGCTTGACCAATTATTTCATCCAATCAAATGGCACCACGTCTGTGGTTTCTGTTGTTAGTACAAGTGGTTGTTTTCCATGTTGTTTGAAATTCGTATGTACTGTAGGGTTGTCGATGCAACAACTGCAGAATATAATGCAAAACATAATAATAGATAAATTATATAAAATATGATGCAATAATACAATACGAGATACAGAACACTATTTTTAGTTGCAATTTTCATGCTTGAAACTGTTGTCGTAAACTGAATTCACCTCTGATAATAATTATATCATAAACTGTTCCAGAATATGCAAACATAATAGAAGCAATAAAATTTCATGACCATGATTTATTATCTATGATTTTTGTTGAGGGTCCAGACACCATGCAGGGCCATGTTTAACTGGAGAGGATCGTTGCCAATAGGCGTGATGTCTGGGCCCCACAAGCTGAAGGGGTTTAGATGCTCTCTGGTTGATTCTGGGCGTTTCAAGAACACCTAACATAGTCTCTGGAGCCAAAGCTTTGCGTCTGTGTAGGTGTGTGTGTATAGGCGTGTATGTGTGAATTAAGTTTAAGGTTCTAAAATATCAGATTTTCAACGAGCAATACATGACATTACATGCCATTCATGATGTAGAATCATTGAGAACCAAGTTTAAACGCAACCAAGCACGATCTGGTCCTACCAGGGCAAAACTCCTCTGCTTTCCACCCAACGCTCCCCCAACCCCCTCCCAGATGTCGAAACACAAATGATGAAACAATGTACATTAACATGTTTTGTTGTACCCTGCGAATAGTTACAAACCCTACAGACTGGTCCATCAGAATTTTGGTCATAAAATGACAAATCGAAGAAAGGTTTATCTTCTCCATTTTAAAATCTGGTCATGTTTGTGTATGATTCATTGTGTTTTGCTTTGAAAACAAACTGTTCCTGGTGCATGTTCGAGTCTGCTTTGAGTTTCACGAGTGATGGCACACATATGCTATCATCTGCCTGTATGTAATGAACCGCTCAGGTTGATGTATATGTTCACCTGCGTGAACACACCTACCTAATATTATACATTGTAATCTACAGATCATATTTCACATGTTCATGCCAGTGAAATCTGTTTGTTAAGTTCAAACTCCTATCCTATTTTCAACTCTGAGTAACGCTGTGTCCGAAATGTTGACGAATGGTTATCAGTATTCAACATAAATATCAGACATAAATTCAATCGTGCTGCTGTGGAGGCGAGTTCATTCAACTCTTTCCAACAACGAATCTATATTGTTCGCATCTGGTTCGGCGTCTACATAACTGGCATTGTCCTAAAATGCTGGCAACAACAATTTTTCGTGGCTTTAATTTTGCTCCAAGTTCAATAGACAGACAACTGATTTGAGATAATTGTTCTACATAAAAAATTGTGTCATATGTGCATATTACATGTTTGCAAAAACATAATGACCTGTATATCATTCCGTGTAAACATGTTTATGTACATTTAAAGGGTAGTTTATGTACATTTAAAATGTAGCACATTTATGTAGAATATCGTTTAGTGTCGAAAGCAGCATGCTTCTGTATGGAGAACCTAAAAATTAGCCCAATGGCTAAGAAAGTTTACCGGACAATATATATTTTAGATATTAGCCTTTTGTCCCATGACCTCGAAAATAAGGTAATTGGTCACGAGAATAATCAGCATCTATCGTTTCCCAACCTGTATATAAAGTCGATAATAAGCGAGATATTAGCCATTTTGTTCTTTGACCTTGAAAATGAGGTCAACGGTCAAATTCTTTGTCACGAGAGTATTCACCACATTTCATTTGCTACATGTCCACAATTGATTCCTAATCTCAATATTAGGCGAGATATTAGCAATGATGTGTCCCATTATGAAGCATAGTGTCCAAAATTGGCCTTTTTCGTCAACAATGGCTGCCATTTTGGAAAAAAAAATCGAAAATCAAATAACTGAACAAATACATCCTTCTTGAAATATTTTCAGGAATTTTTATACAAAATTTCAGAAAAATTCGTTCGTGAACTTTAAATGATAAAAATGTAGACGGACGACGATGATGGACGCAACACCATGGCAATAGGTAATCGAACCAAAGGTCCGGTGACCTAAAAATACGTAATATTAGCTTGACATTCCTCAATGTCCATATCTGCGCTAACTAATATTCGAAGTGCATGCATTTTGAGGTTTCAAAACGATTAGATTATTTTTTATATCAAAATCACCGGCAAAATGTACTGGATTTCGTGAAAATGAAAATCAATAACTTTCTAAAAAAAATTGGATAAGAACACCACAATATACAAATGTGGGGTGATTAAGATTGTCAAACGAAGACATAATTATGTTGTCAATGTACAATTTAAGTGACATTCTCTGGAAATAGATTTAAAGTACTATAGTACTAAAATTCACGACTTTTACCGCAAACAACAACAGTCACATGAAGATTCACGATTGATCACTTGTAATGTATACAATATTTGATACATATACACCCTGCAACATATCTTAAGTCGGTGGCGACCTATTTCTTTTGTCTAGGGGTCAGGTCATGTTTTTAAAACCGACTTGAGCTCAGATATTTTGGACGAAACCTCGACACTCCGTAAGAAAAATTCAATTTCTGCAATATAAGGCATACATACAGTAACTGAGCGGAGTGATACGATGTCCGATATTTTACTGCCCATCAATGTACTTCACAAATGTTAGTAGCACTTGATATTCCCCAGAAATAAGGATTCTTCCGCCGATATTTACCTCAATTTTGACATGGTGATCACAATCATCATCATTTTCAGGAACGTCTGGACATTGTATTTCAATAATCTCCACACGGGAGTTACGATAATCATCTCATGTTTCATATATTCTGTGGATATGCACAAATATATAGTATGTTTTCAGTTATTCCTAAATTACTCCCCATACTTTTCGTGACACCAATTTGAGTCAAGCGTCACCGTCCTAGGTATATATTTTATAGAGTATAACATACCCACTCTTTCAGTGAATTCAAGTGTACAATGAGGTCTCACGGTAATAGCGATGTCATATTGGTGACATCCTAGTATGTAGTAATATATTGTGTAGTATACATCCCAGCAACATTTCGTAAGGCCGGGTTAATGATATAATTATTTTTCGAAGCTGCAGCTTTGACTGGGACCACATTGTGACTGGGACCACACTATACACTCTATATATGCATCAAATTGCAGAAACTGCATTTCTTCTAGCGTGTGTTGATGTTCTGCCCAAACATTCTGAGCTCATGTCGGTGACACCTGACCCCTAGACAAAAGAACTAGGTAAGTCACCGACTTAAGATATGTTGCAGGGTGTAAAGTAATCCTTCCGGCGCTATACGAATTTTCAAAATGTGCGATCAGCATTGAATATTTATTTTTGACACCGTCTTGGACTAAACGTCGTGACCATAGATTAACGTAACTAACAATTATTGTCCAAACGTAATAAAATTTTCATTGTCGTTTACCATCAATACAAGCAATGAATTTCTACAGTTGAAATACAACGGGGTGGAAAATATATTTATAATAGAGAGCTGAACAAAAAACCAATCCCACAAACATTTTCGGGCAAACAATTATATTTGAACAAGCATTGCTACAGCATAATAAAAAGGTTACAACTTAAGTCTTGTATTTTTATGGATACCACATTGTGGAATATATTATTTTACCATTTAAATTAAAACATTTACAAACCATAGAGAGGCACGAGCGAACACATGATAATAGCAGACTAATGCCCCAGTCACGTTTGCACACATGTCTCGGTCGATGAGGATAATATCTGAAAAGGCTGGAATTTGGCTATTATAGCATTCACCCATCCAAGCACCGGAGTTTATTCTGTGACCATCGTGCGGCAATTGAAGAGGAGTCGGTGGAAGCATCGGGAGAAAATAAAAGATAATTATTTTCTTGCGGCGACCGGTGGAAAAAATGACATCAGTAGTGAATCGCCAGCAAGCCTGCAGGCGACCGGTCAGAATCCGCACAGATATCCCCTAGACGCCGAGGTGCTGAAATTTGGACATTTCAGACGGTCACCCCTCAAGCACCAGAGGGTCATCTGTGCCCATCGTGCAGCAATCGGACGTTGTGGAGACGTTGGTGGAGGCATCAAAAGAAAATGATGTAGTTATTTTCTTGAGGCGACTGGTGTAAAAAAAGTACATCGGAAATGAATCGCTAGCAAGCCTAACGTCGATCGGACATAGCCCATCCAGATGCCCACTGGGCGCCAAAATAATCAACCAAGTTTTTCGACTGACCAAGATGGGTAGCTCACCAGGCGACCACCACAGGGTATGCCGCCTGGCGCCGATCGATTTCCATTAGGTGCCCTTCAGGTAATCAGATGCTTTGTACATATCAGATGGTCACCTTGCAGGTATCAGTAGGGTATTGTGCGATCTCCAGTAGGGCATCATTGGTTGGTTTTCATGGAATTTCTTGAAATTTGCACACACAAAATTGCAAGCATCGCCAGTGGAAAATGCCCGGTGGTTAAACCTCAACGGTGGCCAGAAGTCAAAAGACCACTTCATGGTATTTTTATGGTATCCTTGCAAGAGGATTTAACGTCCACCAGCAATGACATCGACTCAGTGGTATGAAGGTCAATATCAACGTATTACCACCAGTACTCATGTATTACTAGATTTTGGTGATGACAATAACAAACGTAGCATACAACATTTTGTGATAGAAACAAAGCCAGATAAGTCGTGCGTCATCAAGGGCAGACTGTGTTTGGAAGGAATGCATCGTTCGATGAGCCCAGAAACAAAGATTTATTTTTTATAATGGGGGATTCTGTAATATGGGCGCGGTTGAGCTCCGTACTGCGGCCTGAATTCACCAAATTTTTTTTCTTGGGGTGTTGGGGGTTGGGGGGGGGGGGGTAAGCACTCAATAGCACATAACAAGCATTGGATATTACAATTGATTTAATAATAACTTGACATTCTATGACAATAGACTTAGAATAAAGAACAGTCTGAACACACATGATGCCCCACGTAGCAGCTAACACACTCGTTGTGATACCACATATCACATGTGTTGCAGGTGATCCAGGGAACCTTGAAGCGCTGACGTCCTGAACTGGACGAAGGAGGAGAATCACACATACATCATCAATATCGCTCACACCTGCAATCTCAATATGTGTGTCCTTCTTTGACGATCGTATATCCTTCCCATTTGTCTTGTCCTTCTTCTTGGCCTTACACTTTTCAGCTTCACTGCCCTGCACTACTGTCTACAACATCTCCTTGGTAACCTCAACCTTGATCTACCTCAATTGTTTCCATGACTTCTATTCTTCCCCATCTGTTACTTGTGACTCAGTCATTTGCTTGTGTGTAGTTTTCCCTTTCCTGTTGCAGTGTCCTGTTCTGTTGCTTTTTCATTGTTTTCCTCAGCCGTTTTCTTTCTCTCCTGCTTTTTCGCCTCCTCCTCTTTTTTGTCGACCTCGTTTTTCCTCCCCAGCTGCTGTATGGTTGCCCACGAAGTTGTTGTCCTCCCGAAGTTCACCACTTTTCTGCGTTTGGCAGTCGTTGGTTTTGTGGTGGTCCAAGGGACGATGAAGAATTCTTGTACTTGTTCCGAGAGATCTGGCACGAACTGCACAGGGTGATGACATCGTCTGACTTGATAGCATCTCGGACATGTGATCCTTCTGGTCCAAGGGACGATGAAGAATTCTTGTACTTGTTCCGAGAGATCTGGCACAGGGTGATGACATCGTCTGACTTGATAGCATTTCAGACAATGTGATCCTTCATCTTTGACAAAGTGCTGAGACCGAGACGTCTGCTGGCTGAGCAGATTCTCAATTACAGACCTTTGCCTCCGACGTCGTACTATGTCTGGCACAAAGTTGTTGTGGCATGTCTGGTAGAGGGTCGCACTTGCATCCAGTCGATGGCCTTCGAAATTAAGGGGCTAATACCACAATTTGTGAATGACGATTCAACAACACTTGGGGATCAGACCTTATCAATAGCACTATACCTGAGTACAGTTGGGATTTTGGCTCGTGATAGGATACTGTTGATATGTGTCAAATTTAGGAATCGAGATATGGAGATGAATTTGGCCTTAGTGTGTTGGAATAAGACCGCGTCCAATGTTTGTAATAGGTGTATCTTTGATAAAAAAAAATAATACCGTTTGTAACTTCTTATATGTTTTCTTTCAATATGAGAAATAATTATCCATACTAAAGCATGATATATGATTCCATTCAACTGGATTTGGATAGTTTGTTGCCCCTTGTTATAGATGAACCTTTGGCGGGGATGTTCCTTGCCGCAGAAGCCCGTTTAGTTACAAATGAGAGGGCTTCGGGTCTTTTTAGAAGGTCGAGTCGTTTTAACTGCTCTTCTCCAAACATGCATTATTTTTATGTCGATGCCGGTGATTATTTCATATAGAATTCAATAAATATCGGTGTTGAAAGAAATAACGTTGATACCTGGCATTCAAACCAATGGGTAACACCACAATAGCAATTTGATCGCGACCGTTTTTTTTTGTGGTCTCAACGGCTCTTTTTTTTGGTCAGTGCTGGGTGTCGCCATAAAAATTGCGAAATCATTTGTCGGTACGCCCCTTTTTTAGTGACAATTATATTAATAAGAACATGTGGCCATTTCGCTAACTGTTGCTCGGGCTTTGGGGCGAATGGAAGGAAAACCATGTGCAGACACATACACACAGACTTCACTGTCAGAATCGTTTCATGTGGAGCAGCCAGTACTTTATGATGTCCCAGACATGGTCAACTCTTTGGTTCTCCTTGAGTAAGGATTGTGCAGGTATCTCTAATATTAGTCCCCAATTTTTGTCGTTTTCTTGTTTTTTTTTCCGGGTGGGTGGGGGGCGGGTGGTGAATGAAAAAATGCCGCCCTCACTATTTACTCCACCAGATATGGGCGTGTGTAGTAGGATTTGCATATGATTCCAGTTTGAATTGAGTAGTTTCGTGCACTGACCTGCCACTTATATTCAAAATATTATTATCGATGTGGAGTGTCCCCGCTGAGAAATTGTGGCTGCTAATTCATACATGCTTTGAAACACCACTCTTGCAATGGAAAGAAAGTATTCAGCACCTTCCTGGAACAGAACCCCTCCTGCACTCCGTGACACCATAACTTAGGAATGTATGATTGTTCGTCATCATTTTCATCCTTTCCCAGTCAAGCAGTGTGTTCATCATGACATTATTGTGATATCACATATCAGTCACAAGTGTGAAATCATCACCTGAAGTGAACTCACTGTGATATCACCTGTATGACCTCACATGTGTGATATCACTGTGACTTCATACCCACCTCATGCGTGTGACTTCACACCAATGATATAAACGTGAATTCGCTTTGATGTCACTCCTGTGAGTGATGGCAGCCAATTTTATTGATCAACGCACTATGGACTTCATTTTGTGGAACTATAGCTTGAAATCATCCACGAAAATGGTATTTAACATAATTTGCTAACTCACAATAATACCATAGAAACCTCACACTGCGAACTGTGAACCATGTGATGTCAATGTGAGGTTATAAACTGAATTCACTGTGAACTCACAGGAGACTCGTCATATGAATTGTATGAGAACTCACAGCGAGTTCAAAGTCAACTCACATTCTTGACCGGGTTACCTTTGCGGTAGTGAAACGACGGAGTTCATTTTACCCCCTGGTGAATGTAAGTATCAATCTATTACCACCAATACAGTGAGATTTTAATGATGCCAATAACAAACGAAAAATACAATATTTTGCAATAGAAACAAAGCCCGACCGAATAGTTTATCCAAAGACACACTGGCGTCATCAGGGGCAGACAGTGTGTTAACTGTAGTTGTTTCTACTGTACACCTGATGGAATTAGTATACAACTGCCCAATAACCTATGAAAACAATTTAGAAATCCGAAACAACCCCAATGGAACAGATATATGACAAGTACATAAGTACTTAATCACAAGCCCGAAGGCTACTGTGTTGATGGTATCCTCGGGGACAGATTTAACGTCCGCCAGCAGTGACACCGACTCAGTGGTATGAATGTAAGTGTCAATCTTTTACCACCAATACAGTGAGATTGATGCCAATAACAAACGAAAAATACAATAATTGAACCCGTTGGAGTTCAATGTGTCACGTTTCCCGTATTGGTGGTGTAGATGTGTAGCAAACCCACATCACGTATATTAGTGACATCATGTCCAGCACAGTATATTGCACTCTCCAATGAGACGTTTTATGTTCGAGCAGACTCCCTGGGCTTGCAGACATTGTTTGTTGAGATGTATGCTCCTGGATCAAGTAGCTCTTTTTTCTTCACGATATGGGAATTCTGTCGACACCTATTCTCAGTTACCTCCAACGTAACTGTGTTTACATGATTTAAACAGGTATGCACAATGTAGATCTTTTCGATAACCGTCCATTTTCTCTTAGCAACAATGAACACAATGTGACATTAAGTGGCTACTTCTTGATGATTCATTCGAGGACAAAGACTACCCACTAACACTCGGAAATTTATGGTCGAACAACTATATATCAATTATGGATGAGGAGATATTGGAAGAAATTAATTTACTACACTTGATCAAAGCTGCATACTTTTTGTTCTAGGTGGCAACTTCACAATATGGGCATACCTGTTTTCGTTAACATGGTTAATAAGTTATTGTTTGCTAGGCGTGATAAATCATCCTTGCTTCGTGCTGCATACACCGTGCGCAAATGCGTTTGAATCTTACGAAACGGGAATTTACCAGCAAATGTGGAATGCATTTCGAATGTGAATGTGTGCTGTGCAGTAGTCTATAATGTTTTTAGGTTACCGGATCTTTGGTCCGATAACCTATTGCCGTGGTGTTGCGTCCGTTGTCTGGCGTCCGTCTGTTCACATTTTTATCTTTAAAGTTTACAGTCGAATCTTCGTGAAATTTTGCAAAAAAATACCTAAAATATTCCCAGGAAAGCATTTTTTTAGTTTTCTGATTTTCGCATTTTTTTTCAAAATGGCGGACGTTTTCAGCAAAAAATGCCTTTTTCTCAAAAATCTGTTCAGTATTGTTATTTCTTTTTGATACAAAACACTCCTCATATGTACATCTGTGATGTGTATAAGTTTCGTTGTGCTTGAATCGCTCGAAGTGGGCCATTTTGGCCCAAACAGGACTTTTCCATGTTAAATTCTCATATTCTTTATAATGGGACACATTGTTGCTAATATCTCAGTTAATATTAAGATTAGATATCAGATATCAATTGTGGACATATAGCAAATGATATATGCTGAATATTCTCGTGACATAGAATTTGACCTTTGACCTCATTTTCAAGGTCAGAGCACAATATGGCTAAAATCTCGCTTATTCTCAACTCTACAGCTTACAAATCAATTGTGGACATATAGGAAGTGATATATGCTGAACAATGTTATGACATTGAACTTGACGTTTGGCCTCATTTTCAAGGTCAGAACATAAATTGGGTTAATATCTCGCCTATTATTGACTTTACAGCTCAGGAATCAATTGTGCATATATAGGAAATGATATATACTGAATCATGTCATGACCTTGGAATGACCTTTGACCTCATTTTCAAGGACAGAGCATTAAAGTCATAGTAGCAAGGTACCATTTTATGGTTTTATTCCTGTTCAGATAAAGGCATTGTGGATATTTGGTGATAAAAAAAGATGTTCGCGTTAATTGGTAATTAATAACAGCGACATATATCGAGTATATTGAGCCAGTATTGCAATCGCCTTCTCATGCCGATGAATAAAATAGCTTCGGCAGTTTCCGCAATAGTGACGTCAGTTGAGGCAAAATGTGCTTTGATGGCTGGCCAAAAACGTAAAACACGTAATTTGGGCGGTCAGCTCAAAGATAGAAAACCACTCCAAAATGCATGAGATTCAAAAGAAAACACGTGAAAACCAACAAATACTGGACATCTTGCAGTTCAACAAACCTCCCTTCTGGGAGAATGAATAGTACTGATTCTAAATATCAAGACAAGAAATGCCGTATTCCAACCATCTCACCCGTTCACTTGAATTGTCAAACATACACAACGAGAATGAATATGCGGCCTGCAGTTTACCTTGCTGGCTACATGTACTTTCAGTACTGCCTCAAATGACGTCACAAACCACGTGACCCATACTAAAGTCGTGATCAAAATCTTCGGCAATTTACGGAAGGAGTGTCTATTTGATTCAATATCTCGAAACCCATTGATTGTATTTGTAAAATTCGTTCGAATTTACAGATAACTATTCATAATGGACTAAATGAAAAGCACTTTCATCGGCATGCTACTAGGTCTTTAAATGGCTAATATCTATCGCATTATCGAATTTACAGTTTAGCAATCAATTGTGTACATACTAGCGTAGGAAATTATCAATATTCTTATAACTTTGAGTTAGACCAGTCACCTCATTTTCAAGGTCACGGGCAAAATGGCTAATTTCTCAATTATGAAATGTCTGGTAACCTTTCTTAGATCTTGGGCTAATTTTCGACAAAGCGACTTAGGACATTTTCATTGGGCACTCACAAGGTAATAACACATCATGATGGAACCTATTGGGTACAGGTACATACAATAAAACACTTTCCCCCAAAATGGCACATAGTTGGTTTTATCGAAATGATGATGAAATGTCGTACGGATACCAAGAAACATATTCCCGTCAGTCGTAAATATGTCACATGAACATCAGGAAACATGTTCCCATCAGTTGTACATATATCATGGAAGTTATCGATCCTTGTAGACAGGTCGACCTATGACACACAACCAAGTGACCCACAGCACATTGCAACAAAATGTTTCATCGTAATTTTCACCCCTACTGGGTACACTGATTAACGGAAAAAAGTCTACCAAAATCTCCCAGTAGGGGTCAAAACCACGATTTTGTTGTGGGTGGAGTGATATATGGACCTGTCTAGTGTATTTGCATGACTAATGTATGACAAATAAATTATCTAAACAACTGCTATGTTTTACAAGAATTCCTCCAAAAGGGGTGTTGTTGCAGATTCAGTCATGCACCAAATGTTTTTTTTTATGAACTACTGTGTGGTTTAATTCGATATTTGTCTTTGAATGCCCATATCTGTACCCAGCTCATTTGATGATTCGTTCAAATTATGGACGTTTACCTATTTATAGCATATTTACAGCTTCAACTTCACCAGCACTTGGGCCACCTTTTTTTCGGAAACGAATCTCAATATTAGAATGTGCTATTGATGACACAAACCCACTGTTTGCTACAGAGAATTGTTTTATTGATGACAAATCTCATTACAGTGAGGCGGCTGCTCACAGTATTTGTTTATTATTGAAGACCACTAGGTTAGTGCTAGACTGAGAGTTGTCCACATCAACACTAGGATCACTCGTGATTTCGTTGATGTAGCTGTCAGTTATTGGAACGTTGTCGTCATACAGTACATTCGTGTCAGACACGCTGACTCCGGTGTAGATTCCCTTGCTACCCTTCGCCACGGATACGGTGCCATCCTGGTAGTAAGTAGTCATGTCGGCTGTGTATGGAATGTCCGCTCTTGTGTGGGTACCAACTAGAATAGCACTCCCTTGGTGACGTGGTTTGACCCTCACTGGTGCTGATACACTTTGCTTCTTCTCTTTTGATTCTTCACCACCAGTTGTGTAGGAGTAATGACCTGTTACTCCCACTGTTACCTAATATTAACCAGAAAATAAACTCGTTTTAGACGCCCATATTTGCATTGTGACTTCTATATATACACAAGCGTTATTGTTGTATGGTTGAAGTGGATATTTTTTTTAAATAATTTTTCTCTCAGATGCAGGCTTACAATTTCAGAAACTATGATAGCAATAGCAATGAAGTAGGCTGATTATACTGACTGTTGACTTCCCGATCAAGGGAATACCAGCTTCTGCCTCAATAGATATGCTGGTCTCGACGCCACTGTCATGTTGCCAGTTATTGGATTCAGTCCAAGATGCTTCAATTGTTAGGATTGGTGTCTGCTCACTGGAACTTCTGTTAATCACGATGATTCTGTCCAACTCCGTTGGTTCCTGTTGCACGATCTCAAGCTCATCCAGGTCATACTTTACATTCGTCAGTTTGTAGCTCTTGACTGGCCTGTCTACAACAGAGGTGTAGTGAGCTGGAAAAAAAGAATATGAATTTGATGAACATATCTCGTCAACAGTGAGTCAAAATACTACACTGTTTCGAACTTGTGTACGTTTGCATTACGGGTATCTGTGTGTTACCTTGGAAGACATAAGGTGGACGGTTCATCGATGCCCAGCTGCCCATTGCTCCCATTGCAAGTACTCCCTGTTGTACTCCGTGAGCCGGAACAGCCGTGAAGAGTTGCATGTCTTTGCTATAAAATGACCCAGTGTCCTTCCACGTACTCACCCACTTGCCATCACGTACCAGATCTCCCTTTACACAGCGTACAATATCTAGGGCTGTCAGGAGTACGTACAACACTTAATTGATGGGCCAAGGTTGTTTGAATAACGTTTCTATGACAATATGCATTCCCATTTTGGCAGATTCACGCTTCCTCTAATCATGTACCTGGTTTGCTGAAGCCGGCTGTGCATACGTGACCCAATGCAACATAGCCAATGCTACAGGCAGGTTCCCAGAAAGCACCCTGTGTACCCGCGTCAGCCTTGGTACGTAATGTGTATCCAATCGGTGGTCGGAGTGCATCCTCGGACACAGCTTCGGCATAAAACCCATAGTTGGGTTGATCGTAGTCGTCAAAAACAATATCAGCAAGGTTGACTGCACCAGGTGGAGCTTTTGGGCGCCAACATGATGCCTCATAGTTGGCTTTGCTTCCTTTATCATTCCAAATCATTGTGAGGTCCTCCGTCTGCCAATTATGCATAGAAAGTGCCATATGAAATATTACATGGACTCCAAGTGTATACCTTATTCACCGTACGATTATGTTGAACAGTTCATGATTGAACACATTTTCTGTAAGGCGTACACATCCGACAATCATTGGAAATCAATACTAATCACCTCCGACAAACAAAAACACGTGCTTTTCTCGTACGGTCAATAGAGTAAGACCAAAAAACTCACCTTGAAAAGTTTCACCTCTACATTCGCATCGTCAGCCCTAATTTCCATGTGGTTCTTGGCAAAATCAGAGCTCAGCATAAAAGGCTGATGCACGGGTTTTCCATACCCTTTCCGTGTTAGGAAGCTGCCACTTTCGTGGTTGAACAGACTCCGGCCACGTACGACTCTCCAGATACCAACATCTTCAGCAGGTGACCCTTCATCAGTCCACACCAGTGATAGAGAGCCTGGTTTCACATAGTCGCCTTTAACACACCTATATACATACAAAAAAACATTTATTGCAAACCGAAACCACAGATTGTGGCAGGGCCGGGTCTAGAGGCAGAATCTGACCGGTTCTAGGCACATGTGATCTCAGGCTCCGCTCAAAAGGTGGGCATGTGCAGAAACTGGTGTTCAGAAAATCCACGATGGGGTCCAGATTAACAGCTACATGTAAGTGTTAGCCAATTACACATATAGATGGAATATTTTTTATGACTAGAAACAGTGGGGACGACTCCGCAAAACGTTCAAATGACAGGCGGTTTCGAACACACTGCAAGCAAATAAAGGCAAAACAACAATCGTTCCAAGTGTATTATGAATCATCGGTTTTTTGGTGGATTTATTTTCCAAACCGGTCATAACTGGTGGTGAAAATCTGACCGGTTTGGGCGAACCGTTGCAAACCAGTCTGGATCTGCACCTGTGTAGAATGGTGAGCATGCTTATTTCAGGAATATGTGATTCTTTTACCTTATTTGAAGAACTTACGGAAAGATAGTACCATAACCATGATCATTGCTGTTGCTAATATGAATTCATGTCATCTAAATTGAGGAACAATTGATGTACCTGTATTTAGAGATGTCTGGCGCTTGCGTGTAACTCATGCCAACCACATTTCCCAAACAGGCATAACCTGGTTTTGCGTCTAGGCGGTAGATAACCACTTGGTTGCTTCCTCCACTGCCTTTTGAGTCCCAGATTCTTGATAGGCCTGCGGGTTCATCAAGGGCACCGGCTCCATCTCCTTCACTGCCAGGGCGGGTATCGTCGGTTTTGATAGGCTGGGGGTTGCAACATCTCCAAAAGAATAATATCCGGCTTCTGTAATGTCGAGTGCCCTGTAAGAGACCGTTGACATGTACATGTACATGTTATTGTAGACTTGAGTGCCAGTTAGCAGACCTTCCTGTCAAATGTTTTACGAACTTGTCCTGAGTGAAAGTGGGCATGACTAATCACAGCTGCACACAGTTAATGGTAAGCCGTGAGAGTGTAATATCAACGAGAGGCCGCACTGACACAAAAACATGCTTGCGGACGTTAAATCTGTCCCCGAGGATACCATCAACTTAGTAGCCTTCTGGTTTGTGTTTAGGTACTTATGTACTTTTCATATAACTATTCCATGGGGTTTGTTTCTGATTTCTAAATTATTTTCATACGTTGTTGGGCAGTTATATACTAATTCCATCAGGTGTACAGTAGAGAAAACTACGTTTAACACACTGTCTGCCCCTGATGAAACCAGTGTGTCTTTTGATAAACTATTTGGTCGGGCTTTGTTTCTATTGCAAAATGGTGTATTTTGCGTTATTGGCATCATCAAAATCTGACTGTATTGGTGGTAATAGATTGATACTTACATTCATACCACTGAGTCGGTGTCACTGCTGGCGGACGTTAAATATGTCCCCGGGGATACCACAACCCAGTAGCCTACTGGCTTGTGCTTAGGTACTTAAGTACTCTTCATATATCTATTCCATGGGGTTTGTTTCGGATTTCTAAATTATTTTCATAGGTTGCTTGGCAGTTGTATACTTATTCCAACAGGTGTACAGTAGAGAAAACTACGTTTAACACACTGTTTGCCCCTGATGACGCCAGTGTGTCTTTGGATAAACTATTTGGTCGGGCTTTGTTTCTATTGCAGAATGTTGTATTTTGGGTTTGTTATTGGCATTATCAAAATCTGACTGTATTTGTGGTAATATATTGATTCTTACATATTTACATCAGAGAAACGGCGGTAGATGACCCATTGATCACTTCATGTGATTTGTGATTTCATGTAAAGTAATTTGATATTGCTGAGAGTTTGATGCATCACAGCTCAACTAAACTTTTTCATGGTGGTTATTGCTTGGTATTCAATTTATTCATAGGAACTTCGTGCCCACATTAAATTCGGGTTTCTGTGAAAGAGCTAATTCGAAACATGCAACATTTTCAGAACAAACTTGAATTTCAAGAGAACAAAGACATGATGAGGCCCAGAGCTACAAGTTTCTCGATACCACAATATTATTGATAATGACACTTACATGGATCCTATTTCATGATTAGATATCATTGACTCATACTCTTTATGTTGGGATATCATTTGTTCATACCCTCTTATTGGGGATATGTGTTGGCAAGTAACAATTTTTTTTCGCTAAATCAACACTCATGCTGAAGCAGGTTTATTATTCGGTATTTATCGTATATGTATTCCATTATTTGTGTAACAGCTTACCAAATAGAGGCGTCACTGTGTGCTCCTGTGTGTGCAGACGTCCAGCGCCAATGGAAATGGGTTACGCTTTTATAGATGAGAGGAACTCCCGCTGTAGGAAAGGAATGAATTTCACATAATCAAGCTGATCTTGTAATCTGATATTACAAAGGATTGGATCCATCGCTGCTCCATAAACTGCACCTTTTCATGGTGTTTCTTGCATTATGGTATTCAATCTATTTATAGAAACACACATTAAATTTGCGTGTAGTTGTGATTGACTCATTCGACTCCCGGAGATACCCGACTGTTTATGAGTTACTATGAAAAGGCTAATTCGAAACATATATACAACATTTTGAGAACACATTTGATTTGAGAACAAAGACATTTTCAGGCCCAGAACTACAAGTTTATTGATTCCACAGGATAATGGACGCTGAACAGGATAAGGACGCTGACATGGATTCTATTTCATGATTAGATATCATGAATACCCTTTACGTTGGGGATATCATTTGTTCATACCCTCTTCGTGAGGGATATAAGCTGGCAAGTAACATTTTCCAGCCAAATCAAGTAATGCTGAGGCAGGTTCATTATTCGGCTTTTACCCGTATATGTGGTATATGTACACAATTATACCTGAAACAGCCTACCAAATACAGGCTTCACTGTGTGCAGTCACCCGTATGCGTGCATGGGTGTGGGCACACGTATCCTGCATTTGATCTCATTTTTCCTCCGTTTTCATTTTCACTCATATTGATTTATTAAGCAACATACCCGGTATGCATATATGATTCTCGACGTGGTTTACACATTTCCAATCTATATAGATATGACAATGTTGGTATAACATTTTGTTACTGCCTGAATGTGTCCACAAATCAATTAGTGTGCATAGGTACGATGAGATGGCGACCACACATTTTGCATTTTCTATATTTGGTATTTCGTTAGTGGATTGCTCCTTGTGCTTGCATTACTGCAAATTTACCAATTGTTACATGAATACCTTACTGAATGTATTTGATTATTTTGTGTTGCAATATGTTGCCTTGCCCATGCCTGACCAGTGGACACCGATGGAGATCGAGGGATAATGGATAATATAGCCATAATTACTTTGAACCTAGTCAAGTATGATGAAAAATTTAGTCCGGAAAATATATACAAAAAGGACGATTCCGATGAAGAAATTGATCCTACCTATCAGATTTCACATGCTAATGAATGCAAATATTATACACCAAATGATCTGAAAAATGTTCTTTCTGGTTTGGCCAACAATATTCCGTACTTTCATTTAAATTGCCGGGGTCTGTTCTCAAATTGGAACTCATTCAAAGATTTGATAAACTAAATACATGATGAAAAATGTTTTCATTGGTATTAGTGAAGTATTCGAATGTGAGCGTGACATTTGCCCTGCCCTACCGGGTTATTGTATTCTGATCACACGTTGTCGGGATGATGATAAGAGAGGTGGAGTGAGACTTTTTGTGAAGGGAAATTTAAATTTTGAAATTCGGGATTATTTGAGTTTTTATACCACATGTTTATGAGTGACTGTTCACTGAAGTGCAAAACAAATCAAAATCGGCGAAAACTAGTCATTGGCGTTATATACAGATCAAATACACAGCCTAGGGCAAACATTGATTATTCTAGATCACGCAACAAGGTACGCTCGATAATTAACAGTGGAAAGAAAAACAGTATAATAATGGGATGTATGACTATTGATCTATTAAAATGCATGACTCATTCCAAATCAAATGATTGAGTGACCATAAACTCATTAGCCTTTTGGCTTGTGCTCAGGTACCTATGTACTTGTCATGTATCTATTCTATGGGGTTTGTTTCGGATTTGTAAATCAGTTTCATAGGCAATCTGTATCTTCAGATACAACAACATTTCACACACTGTCTACCCTTGATGACACCAGTGTGTCTTTGGACAGACTAATTGATCAGGCTTTGTTCCTATCGCAAAATGTTGCATTTTACATTTGCTTTTGTCATCTTCAGAATCTACTTGTATTGTTGGTAGTGGATTGATACTTACATCTAAACAACTTATTTTCACAATCTTTTATGCCTATTATAACTAAATCAACGCGAATAGGTAAATCCTCTGCGATAATCATTGACCATATGTATACCAATAACACACAGTGTAAAACGGAACCATTTTGGCACTTTTTGTATAGTTGAGATGAAGAATATACGCAACAGGCCAAAAAATATTAAGAAACGCTAGATCCCTGAAATAACATTGAAACCTTTCACGAATATCTAAACCAAACTGACTTCTTACCAGTATATCAAGAAAATATTCCAGATGAACCCTACAATAACTTTTATGAACTGTACATGATAGCATATATTAGAGCATTTCTGCTGGAAGCTATTACTCCAAGCAAGTGATATTACAAAATGAAACCTCGGTGACATCTGGCCTGTTGACATCAAAGCGTAATGAATCTAAACTGTGAAAAACTGTAAAAAAAATAAAATATCCCAATGATACAAATATTTCGACTCACAAAAAATATTCAGGTAAAACATAAATTCAAATTAATTGAAAAATATGCTGAAACTGAACAGAAACGACATGCCAAGAACATGGAAACTATTAATGACCCTAGGTTTTCCGCACGCTTTTCTGATGAATGACGAACCAACCCAGGTAAGGACTGCTAAAGTTATTCCAAGCTATAAAGGATCTGACAAAGATAACTTGTCGAACTATCGGCCAGTCAGTATGTTGGGCAAATTTGTGTAGATACATTTTCATTATTGAAGGCGGGACGCCTGGATCCACTACCACCGCCAGAGATGAGCTCCGCCCCTCTTGATCCCCATTGGTAATCGCCCTAGCACTAACACAGCTTACAACGTTGCCCATTGGCTTTATTCCAGTTCAATTTACCTTGAACATCTTTCCCTCCCACTTCTTTTCCCTTCACACCTTTTAACACTTTCCCAAGCCCTCACTGGCTCTGGTCAAACACTTGTCATCGTTACTTCCTAATATTATTCAATAGTTGTTGTTTTTGTCTCTTTTCTAGCTCATTAGTATCCATCTTATGTTGGATCTTCTTCCCCAGAGTTCTCCAAAGTTTTCGAGAAGGTAATGTTCAACAAAATTATGATTTTTTTTTCAATTGTCAAAATTTGTTTTGTAAACATCAGTAATGACTTCGTCCTGATCATAGTACAATATATCCAAATATTCATCTGTTAAATGCATATGCTACAGCAAATGATAACAACCCCAAACAAATGACGCTGTCTGTCTTTTGCGATCTTCGTAAGGCTTTTGATGTCACAGACCATACTACTGTATTGAAAAAAAATTGAAATTTATGACCTTCGAGGCATTGCAAAAGAATGGATACAAATTACAAAATTACATTTCAAATAGAAGTGGAGATTACAAAATTACATTTCAAATAGTTTGTGGAGATTGTCAATAATAAACCTGATGTCACTACCATAGAGTGTGGGGTCCCTCAAGGGTCAATATTGGGGTCGCTTTTATACCCAATACATGTAATGATGCTATTTATATAGATGAATTACATAGATGCTAATTATAACTTAGCAATTGCTGGCAAATAGCAATTGCTAATATGTCATCCACGTTTTCCGTAACGTTTGAATTATATTTTCAGTAAAATCTATCAAGTGTATTTGAATTGTTATGTGGGAACGAAAATAAACTCTCTCTCTCTCTTCCCGTTACTACAGCTGTGACACCTACTAGCAATACTCACCGGTCAGGCCACAGACTAGCAGGAGAACCAGCAAGGATACTCGCAGCGCCATCATGACAACTGGTAGCGAAGACCGGATCCAGTCATTCTAAGACCACGGTCCCCATGGTTACATTTGTACTCTTCTAGCGTTGGTGACAGCTGGCAGTCACGTGATCTTTACATCGCCAATTCCAGCTCTCGTTGAATCTTGTAATGGACAATTGACCAATTATTTCATCCAATCAAATGGCACCACGTCTGTGGTTACTTTTGTTAGTACAAGTGGTTGTTTTCCATGTTGTTTGAAATTTGTGTGTACTGTAGGTTGTTGATGCAACTATTGCACAATATAAAGCAAAAAATAATAATACATAACTTATATAAAATATAATGCAATAATACAATATGACATACAGAACACTATTTTTAGGTGCAATTGTCATGCTTTAAACTGTTGCCGTAAACTGAATTCACCTCTGATAATAACTATATCATAAACTATTCACGAATATGCAAACATAATAGAAGCAATAAAAGTTCACGATCATGATTTATTATCTATGACCGAGGGTCCAGTCATCATGCAGGGCCATGTTGTACGGGAGAGAATCGTTGCCAATAGGCGTCATGTCTGGGCCCCACAAGCTGAAGAGGTTTAGATGCTCTCTGGTTGATTCTGGGCGTTTCAAAGACACTTAACATAGTCTCTGGAACCAACGATTCGCGTGTGTGTGTGTGTGAATTAGGAGTAAGATTATAAAAAATTAGATCTTCGACAAGCAGTCATAGTTCATTTATTAGTCAATGAAGTACAACATGGCCATAGGCCCATAGCACACATCAGATACATAACATTACATGCCATTCATGATGTAGAATCATGGAGAACAAAGTTCAAATGCATCTATGTATGATCTGGTCCTACCAGGGCCAAAGCTCCTCTGCTCCCCATCCAACCGCTCCACAACCCCCCACCCCCAAGTCCGCTCTTGTTGTATGTTGAAACACAAGTGATGGAACAATGTACAAGTCTGCTTTGGATTTCAAGAGTGATTGCACACATATGATAGCATCTGCCTGTGTGTAATGAACCGCTCATATTGATGTATATGTTCACCTGCGTGTAGACGTCTACCTAAAGTTATACAATGTAATCTACAGATCATATTTCACATATTTGTGCCAGTAAAATCTGTTTGTCAAGTTCAAACTCCTATCCTATTTTGAACTCTGAGTCACGCTGTGTCCGAAATGTCAACGAACGGGTATCAGTATTCAACATGAATATTAGACATAAATTCAATTGTACTGGTCTCGAGGCGAGTTCATTCAACCCTTTCCAACAATGAATCAATATCGTTTGCATCTTGTTCTACTAGCGGCGTCTACATTACTGTCATTGTCCTAAAATGCTGGCAACAACAATTTTTCGTGGCTATAACTCTGCTCCAAATTCAATAGACAGACGATTGATTCGAGATAACTGTTCTACATAATGGATTGTGTCATATGTGCATATTATATGTTTGCATATACACAATGACCTGTATATCATTCTGCGTTAACATGTTTACTACATTTAAAAGGGTAAACGATATATGTAACATATTTATGTAGAATATCGTTTAGTGCCGAAAGCATGCTTCTGGCAGAACCTAAAAATTAGCCCAAGGGCTAAGAAAAGTTACCGGACAATATATATTTCAGATATTAACCTTTTGTCCTATGACCTCGAAATCAGGTAATTGGTCAGTTCAAGGTCACGAGAATAATCAGCATATATCATTTCCCAAACTGTAAAGTCGATAGTAAGCGAGATATTAGCCATTTTGTGCTCTGACGTTGGAAATGAGGTCAAAGGTCAAATTCAAGGTCATCCAAATATTATGCATACGCCATTTCCTATATGTCCACAATTGATTCCTAAGCTGCAAAGTCGATAATAAGTGAGATATTAGCCATTTAGTGATTTGACCTTAAAATGAGGTCAAAGGTCAAGTTCGAATCATGAGAATATTCAGCAAATATCATTTCCAATATGTTTGCCATTGATTCCTAAGCTGTAAAGTCGATAATGAGATATTAGACATTTCGTTCTCTGACCTTGAAAATGAGGTCAAAGGTCAAAATCAAAATATTCAGCATATATCATTCCCAATATGTTTACTATGGATTCCTAGGGCTGTAAAGTCGATAATAAGTGAAATATCAGCCATCTTGTCCTCCTTGACCTTGAAAATGAGGTCATCAAATTCAAGGTCATGAGAATATCCAACATATATATTTTTCTATATCTCCACAATTGATTACTAGGCTGTAAAGTTGATAATAGGCGAGATATTAACCATTTTGTTATCTGGACTTGAAAATGAGGTCAAAGGTGAAATTCAATGTCACAAGAATATTCGACACATTTCATTTCCTATATGTCCACAACTGATTCCTAATCTCTAATCTCAATATTAGGTAAGATATTAGCAATAATGTGTCCAATTATAAAGCATACGAGAATTTACAATGGGAAAGTCCCATTCGGGCCAAAATGGCCCACATCGAGGGACTCCAGGGCAACAAAACCTATACAAGTGACAGGAGTACCTATGACGAGTCTTATACAATTAGAAAAAAGTTACTAAATAGATTTCGAGAAAAATCGACTGTCAAAGTTCAAAATTGGAAATTTTTGGTCCAAAATGCCCGCCATTTTGAAAAAAAATCGAATATGAAATATCTAAAAAAAAATACCTCCCTTTTGAAATATTTACGGGCATTTCTGTGCAAAATTTCAGAAAAAATTTAGACGGACGACGACGATGGACAACGGACTCAACGCCATAACATAATTCCCAATTACATGTATTGCCCAAACAAAATGAAATTTTCCGTTTTTCGTATATTATTTTACCGTTTGAAAATTAAACGAGACAATCAGAGATTGCAGACCCTCGCCCTTCCAGATTTAGCTACTAAAAATAGAGTTGATGACCCTTACATTTTCTGCCTGGACAATAATCGGGGATTTTGGTCGTATTATCATTGGTCATATATCAAATGGTCGGAATTTGGCCATACAAAAATCATGGGAGGAATAATCATTAATATATAAAAGTAGAGTTGAACATATTCTCGACCTGTCGACCACGACCTGAATTCTTGATAGTGACAACCCAAACTTCGCCAGCTCTCACAACTTTATACTGCATACTTAAATTCAACATTTTATTTGATATCGTCAGTGGTTTGGGAATTACCACCCCTTGAAATACTACGAATCAGTGATTTCAGCTGATGACCCTTGCACTTTCTACCTTGGGCGATAATAGGGGATTTTGACCATAGGACCATCGGTCGTACAGCAATGATCGGAATTGAGCACAGAAAAATACAAAATTAATAAGGGAAATTAATCATTAATATAAGCAGAGTTATTGCAATTTTTCGATTTTCATCTTTTCTCGGATATTAACCTTGTTCAATATTTAGCTGTAAAATTTCACAGTAAAGTTTATATCATCCAGGCGCATCTCCCGAACGAAAATGGGGTAAAACAATTGAAAACTAACTTCACAATATATGGCCTGGAGTATTATAACACCCCTAATTTTGTGACCCCTAATTTTTCGACATCGGGCGATATTGGGGAGTTTTCGTCGTACGACCATTGGTCGTACACCATACGATCGAGAATTGACCAAAGAAAAATACAAAAATAGTTGGAAAAAGTAAAATCAAGTAGAACCGAAAATATACCCAATTCACTCATATAAATTTCAGATCGATAGGAGCGTTTGTTTTTTTTTAGTTATAAGCGCAGACATATGCACTGAAAAGTCGCTGGCAAAAACTAACCGAGATCGTGAACCCCCAATTTTTCGACATCGGGCGATAATGAAGAATTTTCGTCGTACGACCATCGGCCGTACACCACACGATCCGGAGTTGGGCAAAGAAAAATACAAAAATAGTTTTAAAAATTAATATAAAGTAGAACCGGAGTTATAGCCAATTATGTGATTTTCACTTTTTCCGTTGCCATGGCAACCATTTTCATCCAATTTCGACGAAATTTGAGGAGGACCGAGCCACTGCCATACCGCTTCATCCCTATAAATTTCACATCGATCGGATCATCTTTGTCTGATTTATGCGCGCGTACAGACAAACAAACAGACAGACAGACCCAAATGCAATGTTCGCTCGTGGCTCGCCATGGTTCGTAAATCATTACCATCGCCGCCACCACCCCCCACCCCCCCCCCCCCCCCCCCCTACGGGGGCGAGGGTAATAATTGATAAACCATGGGGAGCCACGAGCGAACACATGATAATAGCTAACTAATGCCCCAGTCACGTTTCCACCGATGCCTCGTCTGGTGTGGATACCATGTCCGAAATTTGGCCATTTCAGACGGTCACCCACCAAGCACAGAAGGATCATTCCTGATCATCGTGCAAAATCGTAGAGACGTCAGTGGAGGCATCAGAAGAATATAACGCAGAATTATTTTCTTGAGGCAAACGGTTAAAACAAATGATCACTGAGCAGTATCAGTAGGGTATTGTGCGGTCTCCGGGATCGCGTTCGATTGTGTGACTCTAGTCGCTCGAGTCAGGAGAGTCGTTCAATAGAACGGCACGAGTCGCTGACTCGAGTCCAACTTCGACTCGACCTTCCCGACCCTCCACGAGACCAGGGTTGTCGAGAGTTGATGTGTTTTCAAAATGGCGTCGGGACCAGCGATGAAAAGGTGATTTATGCTTAAATGTGTGAATACTTCCATGGATACCAGTTACCTGGTGGTGATTGAAGTTCACACGTAATACACAATTCATAGCGCATAGATTTAGGACATATTGGTCCATTCTCTGTTGAACAATTTGACTTTCAGTCTAGTTAAAGGTCGGTCAGTTAAAGTCACCGACAACCGCTTTCCGTATTTTGACGACTACCGAGTGTATAATTATGTTTAGATCTATATAAACTATACAAATCTCTGTCAATGTTTTATCTGTGTATTAGTTAATTTTCCTACGTGTTCATGAGCCCTATAAATGGAGTGTCTGATTTGATAATGTCACGATATTCCACACATTAACTGTGCTGCAAATCCACATTCCCTATTGAATATTCTGTGAATGTCCTACTCAATTCTGTGCATCGATCCATTCATTCGGCAACTTTAACTTACAAAGCTGGTAAACCACAAGAATTTTGGGCAATATATTTCTATACGAAGGCGAACTTTTAATTAAAAAAATTATTTCAAAAAGTTGCATCAAGATCAGTAGTAGTACAACTTTTAAATTCACCTTTTTCTACTGGTCACTGAGCAGTATCAGTAGGGTATTGTAACGGGTTTGCACCCTTCTGTGACGTCTTGATAAACCGGTTTTCTAGGGAGGTGGGTGAGTGGTTATTTAACCGGAGCTGAAACGGTAAAACTCCGGAAAACTGCTACTGCTGTACGGTTGAACTCCGGCTAGAAGTCTCTGAAGGTTGGTAGCGTGGTCTGGAATGGACCTCTTAACCGTTGTCCGACTGCCAATCTGCAACTGCACCTGTAAAGTAAGAATCCGGAGGCGTTTCCGTCTCCGGGTACTGCAACTGCTCCGTCGGGATACCGCTTTACTGCAACAGCTCCGTCGTTTTCCGTCTTACTGCAACTGCGACTGCACCTGGAATGAGAATCCGGGAACGTTGCCGTTTCCGAATACTGCAACCGCTCTGCCAGGTTCCGCCTCACTGCAAACTGCTCCGGTTGGCTCCGCCTCACCGCAACCTGCGACTGCGCCTGAAATGAAGTATCTCGGAAGTGTTCTCACTTCCGGTTACCGCAACCGCTCCGTCAGGTACTGCCTCTGCAACTCCGTCGTCCGGTACCGCCTCTGCAACTGCTTCGTCGTTCCCGTCTCTGCAACTGCTCCGTCCGATACCGCCTCCGTAGTTGTTTCGTTGAATTCCACCTCCGTCTCCGTCTCCTTCCTTGGTGATCTGGGTTCTTGGATCACCCTAAGACGTCGTTACAACTTGGTTTTAACCGACTGTGGTCTTATCTCCCTTCTTTCCGTATTACTTTCTTTTCCGGTGAACTAACATTATTATAAATTCCAGTTCCCTAACGAACACGGAAAAACAACTCGGTTGAAGTTTTCATGTTTATTCTCCAAGTGCACAGTCAGAAGACTTAACTGCTATCATCTGGATGACTCTATCCGGAACAAGGGAGTACTCTGCTATGGGAGAAGGGGTCTGCACAGGTCGACGTCAGGACATCAACTCCGCCGTCCGCTGTGAAGCGGGGGCTTTTATAGACCTGAGACCCATGTCACGTGACCAACCTATTGTGACGTCATAGTCCGCCAAAACACGGATATTTTCCGGATTTCTAAAAACACTCTAGAACCAATCAGTGGCTGACACGTCACCTTTTAAACCGAAAACGAGGCTGATCACATGACCTTCCGGAAATAACGTCATTACGTTTTTGTACTCCATTGTTCCGACTCCGTCTCCGGTTCCGGCTCCGTCTCCGGGTTTACCAACATCAAAAATATACCAAGTTCCGAGACGGAAAACCTTTTAAACATTAACAATACGGAACCGTATGGACCTTTAAACACATATACATTTTAATAAACGGTTATTTAACCATAATATCACAAAACACTAACAGAATTACCTAGGGGAAACTTTTGGGTGCGCCCCAAAACCGTTACAGTATCATGAGTTGGTATTCATGGAAAATCTTGAAATTTGTGAAACGTTTGCACAGATCGCCAGTGGACAGTGCCCTGTGGTTGAACCTTGACCAACATTGGCCAAAAGGCTATTTCATGGTATTTTTATGGTATCCTTTGAAGAGATTTAAAATTACCACCAACACCACTAGATTTTGGCGATGACAATCGAAAACGTAGCATACAACATTATGTGATCATGGTGATAGAAACAAAGCCAGATAAGTCGAGAACCATCAGGATCAGACGTGTGTGGAAGGAATGCATCGTTCGACGAGCCCAGAGACACTGATTTATTTTTAGAATGGGGATTATGTATGTGGGCAAGCCAACTGAATTGCCCTGAACCAGAAAGTGGAAGTTCGAACACGAAACCTCGACTTTGTGCTCGTAACATTGTCATTGTTAGATTTGTGTACCTTCAAATGATGAATCGAGCCTGCAGTTATGGACAACCAATAGCAACAATCTTCCAATTTAATGTTGTAGCACTTATAAAATATCTCCTGTAACTGACCTTTTCCATTGACAAATCAAAACGAATCATCAAAATGTTGAACCAGCGAATTTTCATACATTCCATAACAAGCATTGAATATTACAATTAAGTTTATATTTCACTACATTTCTTCTTTTTTGAAATAAAAAGTCAATACACTTGGAATAAAGAATATTTAGTCTGGAGGCCAAACCCGATTTTTAGGAATTTCGTTTGCACAGCTCACATATTTTTACATGTGGTATCAATGGAAAGCTAATTATCTCAGGGTGTCATTTCTACCACATGTAAAATTTTAAAGTGACTCCGTCACCATGGAAACGGCCCTTGAAGTTACCCCTCTCGTACGCTTTCTGCCGCCAGAAATTCTGCCTACAAAAATCGTTGACCATCAACATGTTCATTAATACTGTATGATTTAATTTTTATTCTGTACAATGAGTTGAAACTTTCCACATATGTAGAGCTGAGTTCCATAGTCATGCCAATGGGGTCATTGATTAGCTGGTGATCCATGCAGAAAATATCTTGGGGTCTATTTCCTTAGAATTTGAATGGCACAGTATCATGATAAAAACTCTCCAATTTTTACAGTTTATAATTGCGATATATTCAAGTAGCCAGATAAAATGTATTTCATGAGCAAATATATATTTTCAGGATATAACACCGACATGTCTACAGTATTTGCCTTGAATTTCATATTGCCAGCCCACGCGCTGTTACCATGGCAACACTAAATGTATAACATGCGCTATGTTTGAGTGTGACACACTGTGTGTGTGAATCGACTAATATATACCTACTATGTGATGAATTTTGCATATTCTTGTTATAAACGACCAACTAATAATATAATACAAAGTAGAAGGGCGATATGTGAAGGTTTCCTGTTTACTTTCAGTATATGAGAATCATCTAAAGTTTCGATAGATTGCTGTTTTATTCTGCTTGTCTATTTAGCAAAATAGACAAGCAGAAAATATTCGAAATATACACATTGAAGTATATGTACAACAAAGGACTGTCGTGTTTGCATCTAGATCTATTTGTTGACAGACACATGTACTGTACTCACAAACGTTTGGTGATGTTGTCACATGTATAAATCAAACAACACCTTGGGGCAATAATTAATTAAAGTATATTATCCCGTGTAAAAAGTAACACTTAGATTAGATATGGTTACACAATTGGCCTACATATATGTACAGCAACTTCCAGATAATAAAGCTAAAAGGTAGTTGATAACAGCACTCTTATGAGGAGTTCCGATTGGTCGAGAATTTCAATCATCGTTCCCATGGCAACATTTGTTGCAACTTTTCATCATCATCCTCATCCTTGGCCAGAAGATTCGTGACTGTGGTAGAAACAACAGTGAATCAGTGAAACCGGAAAAAAATGCTGACGATGACATGTGAAACAGAAGTCAATGAAGCGACGGTATGTATACATAATTAGATTGTTCTGTCATACAGTTACAATGTGTGAATTATTTTGAACAATAAACCACAAGTTTTACACTTTGGCATTGGGAGAAGGCAGGGAAGCAAGTCCTTGGTCCTGCACAATATTGTGATTGAAAACAAATTCAGAATCAAACATACATTGTAGCTATTATCGTTAACTCCAATATTTCCTTGTTGTAGAGATTAGCGCAAGAAAGGCTACTGTATTTTCCGTTAGTGATCAGTTCATTTCTTGTAGATGAAAACTAATGTAAATACATATGTAGCGGTATAATGCTTTGATGCGTATGCCTATTTGCTTACATCGAGGAATTAGATTTATAGGCTTATGTAAATTGTGTGACACTAGCTTTCCAATAAATTATACATTATTATCACGGTTATTCATAGTTTATTTTGGGTTAAATTGGTCTACAATGATATAAACAGGGGCATTGTGACACTGCAGCGGGCCGCATGCAGGGGTAAAGTCCAGATACACTGACGCAATAAATAAATGAATCATGAAATGTGAAACACCTCTGTTGTGCGCTAACAAAATATATTCAGCACTTCATGGCATTATGTAAGCGCCGCTGTCTGAATAAACTTGTTCATGAATTCATACATTCATGTCACAATTCAGTTTCTCTTTGTGGATCAATACACATTAATTATACAATCACGCCACAAAAATTATACAACCCCAACACATATATATGTTCGGCATGTTGACAGAGTATTGGTGTATGTATTGGTGATGAGTTTAAATATAATTATTTTGATAAACATATTTTTCCAAAGGTGTCATGACAGAATCATGGCCGAGTCTACCCACGAGTTGCAACTTGTTCCACTCAAGCGCCGGAGGTTAACAACAAACTGGGATAAATGCTTGATATGCCAGAAAGACACAAAAGAGCGATTTACACTGCCACAACAGAAAGGTATCTCGAGATTCATAGAAGCGGCTGAGAAGAGACAAGATGAAACATATTCTAGAGTGAAACCATACATAGAAAACCTAGCGGGTAAGAATATGAAATGGCATCCAACATGTTATTCGACATTTACATCCAAAACAAACTTGCCCAGGGTGGTTGAAAAATCAGAGCAGGCTATTGTTCAGAGGACGAGACTCAGCACAGAACATGCATCTGTTATGGACCCCAGCCTCTGCATCTTCTGCCAGCAGAGAATAAGACCAGGACAACAGTATCATAGACGCAGCAGAGGACACACAGACTGCAGGAAACTGATGGAGATTTCATCACCAGCCGGAGAGGCAACAATTAGGAAAGCTGCGGAAATCAAGCAAGACAAAGTATTCCTACGAATCAATGCTGTGACTAGCCTATTGGGTATGCTCTACCACAAGCAGTGCCGTGATGCCTATGTTGGTCATATCAAACATACCAATGCTAACATACCAAATGAACAGGAGAACGTCACTTTCTCCAGCTGCTTCAAGGCATTCTGTGGTGTTATTGAAGATCGCCTAGCACAAGGTAATGGTCTTGAAATAACTGCACTGTCGGTGGAATTCAATGAATGGTTAGAGCAAGCAGGTCTCGAGGGGAACTGTGACTCAAGAAAAATGAAGAAATTGCTCATTGATTGCTGTGGAAATCATGTGGAAATTTGTGACCAATTCCACAGATCACATTCCCAGCTGGTATATGCTAAGTCAGTCAAAGCAAGTGATGTCGTTGCTCGAGTCGATCAGATGCACAGGCATATGCAAGACAACGAGATAGATATCGTTATAGATGCCACAACCACGTCTGCCATGCCTTCAACAGATGATGTTGAAGCAGAGTTCAAGCAAGCTGCTTATCATGCTGCCTTGAAGATCAGGGCCGACTTGGAGAAAGTGCCAAAAGAAATGGCGTATGAAGGAATCAGCTTGGAACATGCCGAACATATAGTTCCGAAAAGTCTCTACCTGTTGTTGAGTTACATCATAGATGATGAAAGTAGTCCATGCACTGATAAAAACGCTGGAGATCTAGAGTACAAGCATCCAAGTCAAGCTATACACAGTGCTATTCTGGCTATCGGACAAGATATTCTATACCAGTCATCTCATAGGAAGAAGCCAACACCAAAACACATTGGCTTAGCTTTGGCGGTCCATCAGGCGACACGCTCGAAAGGTCTGGTTCAACTACTCCATGGAGCGGGAGACTGCATTAGTTATGACCAGTTGATGAGGATCGAGACTAGTATGGCGGAGGCCCAACTTGAGCACATGGAGATTAGTGGTGTCGTCATACCACAGAACTTATCACCTGACAAATTCATTCAATTTGCTGCTGACAACATCGACATAGTGGAAGAAACACTTGATGGAAAGGGGACTTTCCACGGTACGCAGATGGCAGCATTTCAGACTGGTCCTCCCACATCTCCGTCACGATCAATCCCCTTGCCAACTAGAAATAAGTTCCTCAAGTCAGTACCCGAGGCACTACATCAGCTCACCCCATCCAAGATGACAAAGCACCCAACTCCAGTATTGCGGGATAGAGATGCCGACATCACCATCCCATCTGGCAAGAGTCCCCTTCATCCGCAAGACCTTGCATGGCTACTGTGTCGCAACAAAGATAGGCAGAAACAGACTGTACCATCCTGGACTGGATTCAACCAGATTCTTTCTGCATTCAAGGTAATAACAATATCGCTGGGGAATGATGCAACATTATACAGTATAGATAGCTGTCTTATGTCATGTGGTAATATTCAATGAATTAGGGACATTTTGTGGAAACAATTTTCCATAGTCAGATAATATGAAACTCAAGGAATTGCAGAATGTATACTTGATTTTTTTCTTCTTTTTTTTACTATTAAGACTCAGGAAACCACAGTCGGATATTTGCCGATCCTCAAAGCTCCAGCACACGAGTATGATACTGTATGGACAGTCCTCTTGAGATGCAAGAAGATAGCACAGCATTTTCATCAGGATCACGTGGTTGTCACGTTTGACCAGGCCCTCTACCACAAGGCCAAGGAACTTGTATGGCTACATCCAGAAATAGAAGACATCTTCATAATCCGGCTAGGTGAGGAACCATTTATTACATATCTAAATATTTCTTTTGTTTTAAATGACTGACATTCAAACTTCCATGTACTCCAGGACGAGACGAAGTTGCCAGTTATATTATTGTACAATACGCTTATCAACATAACAGGTGGTTTCCACACTGCCATGAACTACCTGCGCTGCATCGGACAACACTTTGCTGACTCTGGTTTGAAAGATGTCTGGGTAGAATCTGGCCTACTCAGTGACAACACCGCGTCTAAAGTTCTGGAGTCTAAGATGTGGAACAGAGCCATTCGCATCCACAAGCTGACACTAGAAGCTCTCTGGAGGTGTTTATGGCCAGCACTCCTGCATTGGTGTGAAGGAACAGGAAGAGTTCTACCTTCTGATCTCGACCAGGCCAGTCAAGATATTGCTGACAGCTTCAAGAACGGTGATTGTCAATTTGCACCAGAAATCGTTATCAAAATCATTCATGGAGCAGACGCTGTCCAGTCACTCCTCAAGGACTTTGAGAGATCCCGAGCTGACGACCCAATGACGATCTACTGGCTGCAGTATATGAAGATGGTGGGCATTGTCCTCCGCTTCCTTAGAGCAGAGAGAGATTGCTGTTGGAATTCGCACCTTACATCACTTGCCGATATGCTGCCATGGTTCCATGTGTACGACCACTACAACTATGCTAGATGGGGGCCACTGTACTTGCGGGACATGCAACTTCTACCAAAGACTGCTCCAGAGGTCCATGCAGAATTCGAAGCTGGAAGATTTGGTGTCACAGAGGGAAATCATAGATTCACTACTTTACCCACTGACCAGGCTTTGGAGCATGTGAACAAGAGTGGCAAAGTTGCTGGTGGACTGGTTGGGAAAACTCGGACCTCATCAGCACTCGACAGGCAAGTTTTTCCTAAACTTCAAACATTTCTTTATGCCCTGTTTGATTCCATAATTCTCATTTTAAAAGGACATATTAGGTATAGTATATGTATACTGTTGATTACTAGATTAGAGACATTTTTACAGGATATATTATTATCTTGTAATTTCAGATGGAGTTTGACATTTAACGAGCGCACTGCCATTGCTGACAACACCCACAAAATGTTCGGTCTGAGCCCCATCAATGACTTCAATCACAAAGACAACGGGCAGACACGTATGATGAGAGATGAACATGATGTTAAAAAGTTGGTGGACCAGTTCCGAAACTATAGAGTCTTTCAAGTCGATGGCGAAAGCAAAGATCTCATGTCACTGTCCACGAAAGATGTCGCACCTGATGCCATCAAGGAAGACCTCATGACTGCTCAGCAGCGTGGGAAAGAGTCTGTGGAGCGATTCATCAACGAACGTCTGTCACCACCAGGAGATAGTTCCTTCTATGAACCACTAAAGAAGTTCCAATCAAAGACCTTCACAGACATCTACAAAGTCGCTGCTCCCACACGAAATGGACAGGCGCAGAACATTCAAGCAGACAGGTCTCTTTTCCGCCGACTCCTTGCTGTCACACAGTCTGGTAGAAGCATCGATCTCAAAGAAATTATGAAGCATGAAATGTCACCAGTTCCATATGCACTCGCTCGAACAGATGGAAGTTTGAACCCAGTTGACAAAGCACCGCTTTTTCACATTCTTCAAGGAGACACTGTGAACCAGCTGCCACAAAACAATACCTCTGAGGCGAGCATCATTGATGGAATGGCACTTGTGCAGGCAATTGGAAAACCACCTGACTGTTCTACTTTTGGCGACCTGGCTGATGTATTCAAGCGTTGTGTGATGTCCCATTTCAGTACTACTTGCCTCCGAGTTGATGTCGTTTTTGACACTTACCGTAGTGTGTCCATAAAGAGACAGACACGGAGAAGAAGGGCGGCTGGTTCGAGGGCCATTCGCAAAGTTGTTGATCGGCGAGAAGTCCCCCTCCCTGTCCAGTGGCACAACTTCATCTGTATGACGGAAAACAAAGCCAACCTAGTCAGCTTCCTTGCTGATCAGCTGCGTGAAGAGTTCAATGCATTACCAGCAGAACATGAGCTTGTGGTCGCTGGAGGGTTTGATCCTGATGGTAAACCTGTACGGTCAAGCACTGGTCGAGATGTCAGCCACCTGTGGTCTACCCAGGAAGAAGCTGATACGAGGATGATTCTCCATGCAGCAGAGCTGGTCAGCAGAGGTTTTCAACGCACGGTCATTGCCAGCCAGGACACCGATGTTCTCGTGCTCCTAATACATTTTTGTCGGCACCTCACGGCTGAAGTGTGGATGGCAGCGGGAACTTCCAACAAGAGGAAATACATCCCAGTCCATACAGTGATTCAGAGCCTACCAGAAGCGGTCGTCAAATTCCTCCCAGCCTTCCATGCTTTCACTGGGAGTGACTCCACAAGCCAATTTGCTGGACATGGAAAACGACAAGCATGGAAGATATATACTCAGAGGCCAGAGCTACTTGCTGAAATGTGTGATTCAGATCTGAGCCCAGAAGCCGAAGCTGGAGCCGAAGCGTTTGTTGTACAGCTGTACTCTGCTGGCAGCCCCCTGTCATCCATTAACGAACTGCGGGTGCGACAGCTTCATTCAAAATCACCAGAGAAACTACCGCCATCACAGGATGCATTGAAGCTGCACATTCAACGGTCTCACTACCAAACGATGATTTGGCTTAACGCACTGAAACCAGATCCTGCCCTGCTGCATCCGACAGAGTGTGGTTGGAAAACAGAAGATGATCAGCTACTCCCAGTACTCACCACGATCCCACCAGTGCCAGCTGCCTGTCTCCAGCTGATCAGCTGTGGATGCAAGACAGCTTGTGGATCCTTGAGATGTGCCTGCAGAAAGAACAACCTCCCCTGCACGACCGCTTGTGTATGCACTGCTGTGGATTGCCTCAACCCACACAATCCTGCGAACGACAGTGAGGATGAAGATACCGACTGACTCAAAAGGTATGAATAAATAATTATGGACATGGATATCAATATTTTTATTCGTCATAGCAGTATATTTATAAATGTAATCCGTCAGTAAATAATTCAATAATATTACCAATGTCACAACTTTTTCACTCCCGTACAGATGAATATGGAGAAGCTGGATCATTTTGACGTTGATAGTACGAGGACTCCAAATTATAACGTCTGATCTGATTTTTTTTTAGCTCTTTCATGAAATTTTTTTAAATCTACTTAATGTCTGACAACCACATGATTTTGACAATATGTCAAGCTCAATTTTGTATTCATCTGTAGTGTACTATGTTATTTCATGAGAAATAACATAGAGAGAAATTGAATATTGTGCTTAGAAAATATCAGTGTGCTAGTAATTCTCATTGGATATCTCCATAATCTATGATCCCTGTTGACTGTGTTACTTCAACAAATGATTTTCAACTTTTAACGGCATGGTTATGAGAACATGGCATGATGTATGGAATAAACACTGCTACTTTTGCACACAATCACGAATTTCTCATTTGCATATCAAATCACATTTAGTGTTGCCATGGTAACAGCGCGTGGGCTGGCCTTATGAAATTCAAGGCAAATAATGTAGACATGTAGGTGTTATATCCTGAAAATATATATTTGCTCATGATATATATTTTATCTGGCTACTTGAATATATCGCAATTATAAACTGTAAAAATTGGAGAGTTTTTATCATGATACTGTGCCATTCAAAATCGAAGGAAATAGACCCCAAGATATTTTCCGCATGGATCACCAGCTAATCAATGACCCCATTGGCATGACTATGGAACTCAGCTCTACATATGTGGATAGTTTCAACTTATTGTACAGAATAAAAATTAAATCATACAGTATTAATGAACATGTTGATGGTCAACGATCTTTGTAGGCAGAATTTCTGGCGGCAGAAAGCGTACGAGAGGGGTAACTTCAAGGGCCGTTTCCATGGTGACGGAGTCACTTTAAAATTTTACATGTGGTAGAAATGACACCCTGAGATAATTAGCTTTCCATTGATACCACATGTAAAAATATGTGAGCTGTGCAAACGAAATCCATAAATAATGGCCTTTTTGAGATTTGGCCTCTGAACTAATTCTGAACGCAAAAAACTCGAAGCCCCACGTAGCACCTAACACACTCGTTGTGATACCACCTATCACATGTGTTGCAGGTGATCCAGTGCACCGTGAAGGGCTGACGTCCTGAACTGGACGAAGAAGGAGAATCACACATACATAATCACTGTCGATCACACTTGCATTCTCAATATGGAAGTTTCCGTTCTGCGTTTCGTTTGACGATCTTATGGCCTTCACATTTGTTTTGCCCTTCTTCTTGACCTTCCCTTGTCAGCTTCACTGCCCTGCTCTGTTGTCTACAACTTCTCCTTGGTGATCTCAACCTTTCCCTGTCTCAATTGTTTCCTTCCTTTTGTTCCCCATCTGTTACTTGTGACTGGTTCATTTGCTTGTGTACTTTTCCCCTTTACTGTTGCAATGCCCTGTCCTGTTGCTTTTTCATCATTTTCCTCAGATATTTTCTTTCTCTTCTGCTTTTTCGCCTTCTCCTTTTTTTGTCCACCTCTTTTTTCCTCCCCAGCTGGTGCATGGTTGCCCACGAAGTTGATGTCCTCCCGAAGTTCACCACTTTTCTGCGTTTGGCAGTCGTTGGCTTTGTGGTGGTCTAAGGGACAATGAAGAATTCTTGTACTCGTTCCGAGTGTTCTGGCATGAACTGCACATTGTGATGACATCGTCTGACTTTATAACATTTCGGACAATGTGATCCTCCTGCTGTCTCAGCACCACCATCTTCGACATGGTGCTGAGACTGAGACGTCTACTGACTGAGCAGATTTTTCGTTACAGACCTTTGCCCTTGACCTTGTACTATATCTGGCACAAAGTTGTTGTGGCACGCCTGCTTGCTGCACTCGCTGAACTGGTGTCCGGATATTAGAGGGTAGCACTCGCATTTAGTCAATGGCTTTCGAAATTAGGGGGTTATTGGCACAAATCGTGAATGACGACTTAACCATGCTTGGGCAACATAACTTCTCAATAACATACCTGGGTACAGTTGGGAGTTGGGCTCGTGATATAACATTATTGGTATGTATCAATTTTAGGATTTCAGTTATGGAGATGAATTTGGCCTTGGTGTGCTGGAATAAGACCACGTCCAATGGTTGTAAAAAGGTTACGTTTGTAACTTCTTATATGTTTTCTTTCAATTTGAAAAATAATTTATTTATACAAAAACATGATATATGATTCCATTCAACTGGAATTGGGTAGTCTGTTGCCCCTTGTTTTAGCTGAACCTTCGCTGCCGCAAAAGCCCGTTCAATTACAAATGAAAGGGCTTCGGGTCATTTTAAAAGGTCGAGTCGTTTTAACTACTCTTCTCCAAACATTAATTGTTTTATTCCGTGCTGGTGATTATTTCGTATAGAATTCAACAGATACCATTATTCAAAGCAATAGTGGTAATACCCAGCATTCAAACAAATGGGTGACCACAATTGCAATCCAATCGCGACAGTCTTTTTGTGTTCCCGTCAGCCGGCTTTTTTTCGGTCAGTGCTGGGTGTCGCCAATTTGATTTAGGTCCCTATTTTGATAATTGTTCATTGTTAAACATATGGATTATTGAAGAACGCCTCACGTCACATACCACTTGTATTATTTTAAGAAAGAATTTCATTAATAAGAATATGAAGGAGTTTTCAATATGTTTTTTCCTGGCCGTGTCCGATGGACATTTCGATAACTATTGCTCGGGTTTTGGTGCGAATGAAATGAAAACCATGTGCAGACACATACGCAGACTACTCTGTCACAATCGTTTCATGCGGAGCAGCCAGTATTTTACGATAACCCAGACATGGTTCTTCGTAAGAATTGTGCATGTATGTGAAGGTCATTGAAATTATTCGTACTTGACGGGGAAAGTGATGCACTGTAAATGATGATTTCCATGCAGTCGGCAACAAAGTATTGTAACGGGTTCTTCACCCTTCTGTGACGTCTTGATAAACCGGTTTTCTAGGGAGGTGGGTGAGTTGTTATTTAACCGGAGCTGAAACGGTAAAACTCCGGGAAACTGCTACTGCTGTACGGTTGAACTCCGGCTAGAAGTCTCTGAAGGTTGGTAGCGTGGTCTGGAATGGACCTCTTAACCGTTGTCCGACTGCCAATCTGCAACTGCACCTGTAAAGTAAGAATCCGGAGGCGTTTCCGTCTCCGGGTACTGCAACTGCTCCGTCGGGATACCGCCTTACTGCAACAGCTCCGTCGTTTTCCGCCTTACTGCAACTGCGACTGCACCTGGAATAGAGAATCCGGGAACGTTGCCGTTTCCGAATACTGCAACCGCTCTGCCAGGTTCCGCCGCACTGCAAACTGCTCCGGTTGGCTCCGCCTCAGCGCAACCTGCGACTGCACCTGAAATGGAGAATCTCGGAAGTGTTCTCACTTCCGGTTACCGCAACCGCTCCGTCAGGTACTGCCTCTGCTACTCCGTCGTCCGGTACCGCCTCTGCAACTGCTTCGTCGTTCCCGTCTCTGCAACTGCTCTGTCCGGTACCGCCTCCGTAGTTGCTCCGTTGAATTCCACCTCCGTCTCCGTCTCCTTCCTTGGTGATCTGGGTTCTCGGATCACCCTAAGACGTCGTTACAACTTGGTCTTAACCGACTGTGGTCTTATCTCCCTTTACTTCGTGTTACTTTCTTTTCCGGTGAACTAACTTTATTATAAATTCCAGTTCCCTAACCAACACGGAAAAACAACTCGGTTGAAGTTTTCATGTTTATTTTCCAAGTGCCCAGTCGGAAGACATAAACTGCAATCATCTGGATGACTCTATCCGGAACAAGGGAGTACTCTGCTATGGGAGAAGGGGTCTGCACAGGTCGACGTCAGGACACCAACTCCGCCGTCCGCTGTGAAGCGGGGGCTTTTAGAGACCTGAGAACCACGTCACGTGACCAACCTATTGTGACGTCATAGTCCGCCAAAACACGGATATTTTCCGGATTTCTAAAAACACTCTAGAACCAATCAGTGGCTGACACGTCACCTTTTAAACCGAAAACGAGGCTGATCACATGACCTTCCGGAAATAACGTCATTACGTTTTTGTACTCCATTGTTCCGGCTCCGTCTCCGGTTCCGTCTCCGTCTCCGGATCCGTCTCCGGCTTTACCAACATCACAAATATACCAAGTTCCGAGACGGAAAACCTTTTAAACATTAACAATTCGGAACCGTATGAACCTTTAAACACATATACATTTTAATAAACGGTTATTTAACCATAATATCACAAAACACTAATAGAATTACCTAGGGGAAACTTTTGGGTACGCCCCAAAACCGTTACAGTATTTTCACCCGATCATCCAGTGTCTTCCGTGGAAATTGAAACTCAAGTGCTGCCTTGGATACAGCGAACATCCTCTGTCTATCAGAACTCACCGCCTCAATAGTAGGTCGTGGTCGTACTGCTCTTGCAAAAGTTGCCCTAAAATATTATTATTAACAATAAGTCAGTAAGATACGAAATATTTGTTTCTTTTCCCCTATTTGTGTACATTCCTCCCAAAGAAGTAAAAAGCCTCTACATGTGTCCAATATTAGATCCCAATTTTTGTTGTTTTCTTTTGTTGTTGTTATTGCTTGTTTTTTTCTGGGGGGTGGGGGGAGTGGTGGATGAAAACTATTTCCACGGCCATATACGGGCGTGTGTAGTAGACTTTGCATTATGATTCCAATTCGAATGATGTAGTTTCGTGCACTAACCTGCCACTTATTATAGAATATTTATTTTTTATTGATGTGTAGTGCCCCCGCTGAGAAATAGTCGTTGTGACCAATTTTGTAACACAAATGAGGCTAGTGTGTCAGTTTAATGTACACTACTAATTTATACACGCTTTGAAGCACCACTCTTGCCATGGAAAGAAAGTTTTCAGCACCTTCCTGGGACAGAACCCCTCCTTCACTCCGTGATATCAAACCTTGGGGAATGTATGATTGGTCGTCATCAATTTCAGCCACTGCCACTGCCACTGTGGTAGTGAAACGTTCTTCATACCCCGTTGTGGAACCATGGGAATTTAGTATGTCAACGATGTCGCGTTTCCCATATTGGTGGTGTAGATGTGTAGCAAACCCACCTCACGTGTACTAGTGACATCATGTCCAGCACAGTATATTGTACTCTCTAATGAGAGTTTTCTTGTTCGAGCAGACTCCTTGGGCTTGCAGACATTGTTTGCTGAAATGTATGCTCCTGAATGCTTCTTTGATGACTCCAGGTTAGTCCGGGCGAACAGCAGCAAACGCAGGGTATTATGTCATGCGAGGATGCATTCTTGTTCACAGCACCCCCTGTTGATAGATCACTAATTGCCAAAGCTGACAAATTTATTTATTTTTCGTATTTGGAAAAGGGAGCAATGACATCTGTGCGTGTTGCTGATTATGATAGACTCCCTGTCTTTGATTAGAGAGTACACTGATCGTGTCACCATAGTGGTTTCGAAAACGATTCTCAGCGTGATATCCTATAGCATAATCATTTGACAGCAATGGTGCGTACATCTTTGTTAGGCAGTTGAGTCGGCTGTGTTATGCAGTTGAGTAACTTCCCATTCTTGCGGTCCTCGTCAAACTCCTCTAGAACCAAATCAAAGGCATACTGGCAGTTTATCGTTTGCTTTTGGACTGTATGCAGGTTTATGCTGTCATGCACGTGTGATGATAGACTGTATGTCGTCTAGCAAGATTCTCTACAGCAATTCTGGCAATCATTTCAAAATAATTACCAATGCTTTTCGAAGACTTTCTACTCTCGAATGTGAGCTCAACCCATATATCCCGCTTACCTAAGTGACAAATAACGCAGGTTAACCAATCTATGTCTCTTGTTTGTAGTTCTTGATCTGGTCTCAGGTGAAACACTAGTCCCATCGAGGGGGGGGGGGGGGGTATCGCGGGAGCACTCGTTCTTTAACCTTCTATGACTTGTGCCTGACTGTTATCAGCTCATATGATAATATGTGTCCTAATTCCCACCTCCCTTATCCGATGGTGCTATCAGTCGCTTGAATAATATAACTGATTATCGATCCGTGCTGTTGCTGCTCCCTGTTGACCCTGTAGCACTGTTACCACTGCCAGATTTCTTACAAGAAAGACATTTGAGCTTCTTGGCAGGAGGGGTTTATTCCAGTGGAGTCATTGACAAGTACATCTTTCCAATAGTTAGAGGTAGCACTGGCCAGATGGCAACATACAGCATCTACATATTAGATGTTGAGAAAGATATAATCCATCTTCAGGCATTTTATCGTAACGCCATGCCGACGAAAATCAGGCGAATCAGGTCAAAAAATGCATTGAACACAACCAAGGCTGATTTAAAATGCCCACTCATTGTTTTGCAGTATAGTGAGCTAACACTGAAGCTATAGAGGCACGTGTATGATAATGTGTAAAACCACGAGGCTAATGTTTCAGTTAATATTTAGTACTAAGACTAGTTGAGAATTAAAGCTGCTGCTTTCGAATGTATGCAATATTTTTTTTCAAAACCAATTTTTCGCTAAAAACATCCAATGCAATATAACAAAAGGTGTGCTCAATGATTTTGACGATTACAGTCCGTCCGAGTTGTCTTTTCATCCGTTTTAGTGCCCATTTTGTAGCGGTTTTGTAAATAAACAAACGAAGTGTATCCATCAAACCCGAATGTAAACAAATGCTCAAATCGCGCATAAAAGTCCACATTGAGTACATTTTCCAGTTCGTATGTGGATATATAGAGTAGTTGTGAGAAAATAATCAGTTATATACCATGATGTGCGTGGAATTGTCAGTCTATCTCGCACCTCTATGCTTTGTTTGCATCTGCGTATGATGGGTACAGTTCCTGTATTTACGTTAGAACCGCCTGTTCAAATGAGCAAAATTTCCCTGAGGACCGGTTATTTTCATTACATTTGATGTGAGTATGTTTCATTCAGTTAGTTTAGCATGATTAGTATGAAATCTAGTTTTGTAAAAAAAAAAAAATGACTGGTTTCGAAGGCAGCTGCTTTGATAAATTGAATTGAATTGGTTGTCAGGTGCTCTGGATAGACACGTACAAATTAGCCGTCCGCAAATTACAAATTGCGATATTCGCTGACCTTTGACCTACCCAAAGATTATAATCTTTGGACCTACCGTACTAGTATTTATTTTGGGCCACAGAGTGACGGAAGTGATTTCCGTACATTTCTCCGGGAAATTGGCTTGATTAGCCTGCTAACATGTCTTGTTGTAAGATAGGGACGTCAATGCTCAATTCGGACTTGTCCGTTTTGGCCTCAGAATGCCAGAGAATGCTTGACAGTGGCGCTGATTACCTACACTTGGATGTGATGGACGGTCATTTCGTACCCAACATCGCATTCGGCCACCCAGTCGTCAAGTGTGTGAGACCCAAAGTGCCCAAGACCATGCTCGATGTGCACATGATGGTGTCAGGTCCCGAAAAGGTGAAAAACAAGGGTTTCTTTCATGCATTTTCAGAACTTGTGGAGAGGGGTTGCCAGAATGCAGGTGCAGGACATGGTAGGGTCAGAGCGTCGAATGTCGGACGGGTGGGACAATTCCGGACACAGGCCTGAACTATCATATCGTCATATGAAACGCAACACAATAGTCAGGAATGTATATGTTGTGTCGTGTTTATTATAAGGCCACACCAATTTATAAAGTTGGTCTATGGAGTTTTGTCAGAAAAAAATCGTCCGTGGGAGCGAAATATTTTTACATTTAATATTAAATTTTCTGTCTTTGGAATATTTCACTTCGAAAATGGTACGAGCGATATATTTTTCTTTGCTAATAATTTCTGTCTTTGGAATTTAGATTGCCAAAATTCGTGCGAGGTTTTTTTTTATTTTAAATGATAACTTATGAATTTGCTGCTTATTTTGATATTGTATTCGACCGTCATGACCTTAAAAAATCAAATTGGCCAGTTTGGAGGGAAAATAGGATAATTTAAACCAATTATAACCTGCTCTTTTCTCTGTTAACCCGTCTATATATCTAGGTCGTATGGGTAATTTTTGGTAGATAAACAATTCAATATGTATTCTGTGCCATTTTTCACAGTAAAGCCGTCTTGTATTAAAAATTTGTTTAGCGTCCACCAGATTTCGAAAAGTTATCAGGCAGCACAGAATATTAACACACAGAAATTTCAGCACAAGCCAATATACAACACACGACTCATAAATTCGTGTGGAAACCTATTCTATCGACGCTAGAACAAAAGGAGAAAAACCCTGCACAATATATTAGAAAGAAAATATCGTTTTATTGCTCATTAATTATCTCACATTGAAGTCAAGGGAATTTTGAAGAACAACTACTGGAAAATATGGTTAAATGGCCAAGATTTTCTGTGTGTGTTAGTGCCAAATTTCGTGGAAAAGCTGCCAGCAAACGGACGCCAAACAAACTCTTAACACAACACGGCCTAAATAGTTTGGAAATTTGTGAACGTTTTTCAATGTGTCATGTTAAATTACATGTCATGTCATGTTTATATCATGCTGCAATTTGATTTTGTCTAGAATAACGCAAATTATTGCAGCATGTTGAGTAAAGATACAAATTGTCCTGCTGTATTAATATATTTATAGGTAGATATATAGTTCAATAAGTTACACAAGAATTATCTATCGCAATATACTATTGGTTGAGCTCTGGAAGAATTTTTGGTACCGAGATATATTCCGTTAAAATCATGTATCAACATTTCACGCCAGGAAGACCGGCCCGGAGCTGTGCAATTAACGGCCCAAAATGTTGATATTTTCCGCTCACATGTGATCCTGTGTACATGTAGTGATTTTGATTTGGGTCAAAAACTAAATTGTCGATGGATTTTATTACCACAAAATAGGTGCGGCGATTTTTTTTACCGAAATATTGAGAATGAATTTTCAGGGGCGGCGATTCCATCGACCAACTCTATATATTGGTGTGGCCTAATAAGAAATAGGAACACAGTATCCAAAACCGAAAACAAAAAGTAAATAAGATATTCAATAAATCAGGGAAGCCCGTGTGACATCAGGATGTTTCTTTCTGCACACGATTATTTGAGAGGATTCTTGGGAGTCACCGAATTTGACTCAGTTGACTTTGGTTTGTACATTTATATGTATTTGTGTTTTGGAATTATATTCAGAACATTGTTTGTCAGAAACAACTTGGAAAGCAGGTGCAGAAGTCAGATTATCCTGTCTTCATTATGGTAAAGCATATATTTCTCACACAAACACATTCTAATCAGGTGACCGACATTGCCCCACCTACACAGAACCTACGTCATAACGTCCCAACCATTTTAATTTACCAGCGGATTCCCAGCTCATTCGCTATCCAATGTGAAATACGGGTTCTCCAGTGATATGGAAACTGAAAAACGGTTCTCCTCAGTGATATGGAAATTTACAATAGATGAGAAATTCGAGAATTATATTAAAACTTTGATTTTACGCTGAGAATTTAGTGATGCACTACGCAGATCTTTCTAGAATACACCAAATGACAATTGTATTTCCTCGCACTGTCTTTGATGTGTGAACAAGAATTGCATTTTCTTTATTACAGATGATTTATATACGTTCAGTAATATTTATGAGCATGCTGATTTTAATTTAATGGAGAACACTGCAACATTTCCTGCAAAAATGTCCTAGGTTGGATTGCAATCATGGAGTTGAATGAATGTGGAATGACGACGCCATCTACGTAGTCAGACAAATTTACTATACTCTCATGAATTCTGATTGAAATATGATATCAGCGGATACATACAACATACAGCATTTTGTCCGTTCGAGTGTCACAATATATGCACGGAACATAATATAAAGTATTCCCACACAGAATTGTCTTCTATAGGTAGATCCCTATAGGCCCTTTGATGTATTCTGATAGTGAATGTTCAATCTGCATCCTGTGTATTTATTTCTGGAAATGTCTTTATTTCTACCATTCACATATTAGGTTACCGGACCTTTGGTCCGATAACCTATTGCCGTGGCGTTGCGTCCGTCGTCCGTCGTCCGGCGTCCGTCGTCCGTCCACATTTTTATCATTAAAGTTTACAGGCGAATATTTCTGAAATTTTGCACAAAAATACCTAAAAATATTTCCAGGAAAGTTTTTTTTTAGTTTTTTGATTTTCGCATTTTTTTCAAAATGGCGGCCGTTTTCGTCGAAAAATGGCCAATTTTGGACTTTGATGGTCGTTTTCTCGAAATCTGTTCAGTAACTTTTTTTCTTATTGATGCATGACACTCCTCCTATGTACCGCTGTGACATGTATAAATTTCGTTGCCCTTGAATCGCTCGAAGTGGGCCATTTTGGGCCCAAACTCGGCCCAAATGGGACTTTCCCATGTTAAATTCTCCTATGCTTTATAATGGGACACATTAAGCCTAATATCTCACTTAAAATTGAAATTAGAGACTAAGAGTCAATTGTAGACATATAGGAAATGATATATGCTGAATATTCTCGTGACCTTGAATTTGACCTCTGACCTCGGTTTCAAGGTCAGAACGGCCGTTTTCGTCTAAAAATGGCCAATTTTGGACTTTGATGGTCGTTTTCTCAAAATCTGTTCAGTAACTGTTTTTTCTTATTGATGCATAACACTCCTCATAGGTTCCCCTGTGACATGTTTAAATTTCGTTGCGCTTGAAACGCTCGAAGTTGGCCATTTTGGGCCCAAACTCGGCCCAAATGGGACTGTCCCATGTTAAATTCTCCTACCCGTATGCTTTATAATGGGACACATTAAGCCTAATATCTCACTTAATATTGCGATTGGAGACTAGGAATCAATTGTGGACATATAGGAAATGATATATGCCGAATATTCTTGTGACCTTGAAATTGACCTCTGACCTCGGTTTCAAGGTCAGAGCACAAAATGGCTAATATCTCGTTCATTATCGACTTTACAGCTTAGGAATCAATTGTTGACATATAGGAAATGATATATGCTGAATATTCTGATAACCTTGAATTTGACCTTTGATCTCATTTTCAATGTCACAGGACAAAATGGCTAATATCTTACTTATTATTGATTTTACAGCTTAGGGATCAATTGTGGACATATAGGAAATGAAATATGCTGAAGATTCTCGTGACCTCGAATTTGACCTCCGACCTCAGTTTCAAGGTCAGAGCACAAAATGTCTAATATCTCGCTTATTATCGACTTTACAGCTTAGGAATCAATTGTGGACATATAGGAAACGATATATGCCAAATATTCTGATGATGTTGATTTTGACCTTTGACCTCATTTTCAAGGTCACAGGACAAAATGGCCAATATCGCACTTATTATCGATTTTACAGCTAAGGGATCAATTGTGGACATATAGAAAATGATATTTTCTGAACATTGTCATGACCTTGAACTTGACCTTTGACCTCATTTTCAATGTCACAGGACAAAATGGCTAATATCTCGCTTATTATCAATTTTACAGCTTAGGAATCAATTATGAACATATAGGAAATGATATATGCTGAATATTGCTGTGACCTTGAATTTGACCTTTGACCTCATTTTCAGGGTCAGAGAACAAAATGGCTAATATCTCGCTTTTTATCGACTTTACAGCCTAGCAATCAATTGTGGACATATAGAAAATGATATATTCTGAACATTGTCATGACCTTGAACTTCACCTTTGACTTAATTTTCAAGGTCACAGGACAAAATGGCTATTAGCTCGCTTATTATCGACTTCAGAGCTTAGGAATCAATTATGAACGTATAGGAAATGATATAAGCTGAAATTTGCTATGACCTTGAATTCAACCTTTGACCTCATTTTCAAGGTCGCAGGACATGATGGCTAATATCTCGCTTATTATTGACCTTACAGCTTAAAAATCAGTTGTGGACATACTAGAAATGACATATGCCGAATATTATTGTGTCCTTGAATTGACCAATGACCTTATTTTCAAGGTCACGGGACAAACTACTAATATCTAAAATTTGTATTGTCTGGTAACCTTTCTTAGCCCTTGGTCTAAACATGAACCACCAGTTGTCGCACCATAAACGCCGCAAATACTAAGATACCGGACATGTGGCCATATTTATTTTTGGAACATTCACGAGTGTCCGACATTCGACACCCCCGTGTCCAACATTACCCTCCCTGTCCGACTTTACCCCTTATCTGCATACACTGACTTTTTCCTCCAAATTATCTTCATGTGATATGCAACCTCGCTCTCGATTCTATTTTCGGAAAGCAGGGAATTCCTTTATGCTTAAAATAGATGAAAAAATTGGACTTTACTGATAACAAGCTCGCACAATTAAGTAATTCCTAAACCCATCCGACATTCAACACCTTGACCCTACATTCGGCCTGATCCTGGCTAGGAGAGGGGTAGACTTAAAGGGCACTGTATGGGATTCGGCTTTTAGGGGATTTCCAAGAATTTTCTCCAAGAGATCCTGGGTCAAAAACATCATCTGACGTTTTGTTCTATAAATAGAAGCGTCGGGAGAAAAATTTTGGAAATCCCTCAAGAGCCGAATCCCATACAGTGCCCCTTTAATGTGGAATAAAGTGCTCAATTTTGTTGTGTGTGTGTATTTGTGTTATTTAATAACATCAATTGTGTAATTAAGATTATGTGCATTTTTCATTTACCTATGTATAACATTTGATAAAAAAATTGCCCACTGTATAAATCATCGGAGCACATGTACAATTTAGTGGGCAATCCTGTTTCTCTAGGATAATCAATGACAACGATGAGTTAATCAGTGACACAAAATGATAAATACAGATAAAAAGAACATCTGGTGTGTAATAAAGAACACTTTTCTATCATAACCAATTGTCATTCCGGATCCTAAGTACGGGAAATTAGTTGGTAATAAAATTGCCAAAGTTATTGTACATCCTAGCCAAATTATCCTACATTGTCCTCCTAGGGGTTTGCATAGTGCATTTTGTAGTGTGAGCATTCTGTGTGCATTATGGATGAATGACCTGGTGGCATACTGCAGTCTCTAGTTTCTTAATTACGTGCAGTCTAAAATCTTGACTGAAGTTGATAATGTTCCCATCGTCATGTATTCCTGTCTCTGAGCTGTGGAATTATTCAGAAACATATAACTTTATATATACATGTATGTGTGTGTTTTATGTGACACTGTTGCTTGTATAATATCAGTGGATAGACGGAATGCAGGACGCAGGAGTCGACCACTACACCTTCCACATCGAGGCCACAGATGACCCCATGACGTGCATTAGAAAGATCCGTGAGGCGGGGATGAAGGTGAGTGGGGGAAAAAATTCCTGAAATTTTGATTCTCATTTCAAACTATGTTCAATTGATATAATGATACAATATAATAGTATACATGACATATGTTAATTTTTATGATTTTTTTTATGTAGTTGTATTCGCAATGCGATAAATTTTGTTAAATTTCCAAAACAATATATGAATTAACAGCACTTGACAGAACCTTCAGTTGATACACAGTGGTCAGTTGTTGGTGATTGCCAATGACATGTCCTGTAGTATGTTGCCACAGAGACACTTTCTTTACATTTTTACACCTAGGTTGGGATTGGACTGAAGCCGAAGACACCTGTGGAAACAGTTCTACCTTATATCGACAGCGTGGACACGGTTCTGGTTATGACAGTCGAGCCAGGATTCGGAGGTCAGAAGTTTATGGGCGACATGATGCCAAAGGTACTAAGAATGTGTGTTATGCATTTGTTCTTGTGGGGAGGAACGGAACAGTTTTGAACAATCCACATTATTTAAGAGAGCTACGGTAATACTAAAATTCGGCCCCAAAAGCTAGGTGAGCAACATGCTTCATATAAATAAATATGTTTGAAAATGTAGTGTAACTTGTTTATACACTACTAGTTTACATTCGATGTGCTATATTGTTATATCCTTCTATCCCACAGGTTCAGTATCTGCGAGACCGGTCTCGCACACTGGACATAGAGGTGGACGGAGGAGTGGGACTGAACACCATACAGGCCTGTGCGGATGTGAGTCGGGTTTTCATCGAGTTACACAAATAAATGAAAATTTCTGAGATCAAAAATGGTTCTTCTACATCTCACAATCATATGCGAATATTCAATATTTTTGGTAAACTTGTTCTCATGTTTGTCTATAATTAACAATTTACTTATTGCAATTGCTGAACTCCAATCTCCTATTCCTCTTAACATGCCAGTATAGCTTTTAGTAACTGATTTTCAATACTAACTCAAAAGAAGCAAGCAATATGTCACCTCCATTTCATACGTCTGATGTGAATGTCTGATTTACCATGAGTCATGTCTATGTGCATCTATCCCGCACTTCCCAGGCTGGGGCTAATATGATCGTGTCGGGTACCGCAGTGGTGAAGAGTGACGACCCCAGGCATGTGATCACCGAGATACGACGCTCCGTCGACGACGCCATCCAGAAGTCCCAGCTGGAGAGATGATCAGTTTCCAGCGTGTTTTATGAATGAAAGTTTGTTTACACTTGATTGTGTGATCAGTTTTTGTTTGTCTTTCAAGGATTATGTCAGAATTTTAAGACTGCTCAAGCGATAGTTGTGAAAGCACCATGTTAATCTTGCCGTCTTCCAGCGGTATGGGAAATGATTTGCGCACAGCTCTGCATGTGCTTGTTGGTTACTGATTGAGTTGTGATGATATTTATGTTGGTGTATGATTCTTGATTGTCGATTGAATGGTTGTTACGAGAAATACTGTATTTTGAAAAAATCATGTATAAGATGTTTTGAATTCTCTGAGGTTGAGAAATTGATAATAATAATAATAATAATAATAATAATAATAATAATAATCGGTTCTTATATAGCGCTTTATCAACGTTACACACATTCTCAAAACGCTTTTGATCTCTGATCAGCATGGTTTATGTTCTACTGTTTATTGATGACTAAAATACAACTGAACTGTATCTGATCTGGTGTCAAGCACATGAAGGTATACCTGAAACTGTAATCAGTGTCATTGGTCTGAGAGTGGTGCTGGTGTTGTTACTATTAAATTCTTCTATGAAAGAATTTCGGCAATGTTATTTTATAGTCCCCCGTGTGTAAATTTCCAGGGAGGTTAATGATTGAACAAAAGAGTTGGCCTGTGTGGCCTATAAATAACGATACCTGGAAAAGTCAAACAAAAAGTTTTCTGACTAATATTCTTGTCAAAATTCCATCCACTCAAGTGGAATATTGCCGAAGTAACTGAAAAAAAACCTCTCATAGACCAATGATTCTGTCACTAAATTTGCACGTCAGAATATCATGTGGATCTAATCTACTATGTGCACTATTAATGGGTTGACCAGTTGGCCAATGCAAAATCACACCTATAACATAGGAATACATGTGAGATAAAAAATTTAAATCAGCTGACGTGGATATTTTGCAAAAGGCTTGCCAGAAAATTGAATGTGTTTGCTTTCGCAATGTTCTGTATATTGTAAATGATGCATAAATTAAATGAAGGTATTTTTCTTGGTATGAACAACCGGTACTTGTCAGTTGTAGGCAGAAATGAAGCACATAACGAAGAATTGTATGTTTGGCATGGTGAAGGTTGCACCGCTGAAATTTATCAAAATGTCATTATGTTCACTACACAATAAATTTTCATGTTTGATTATTTTGTGCCATTATGACAGCTGTTTAGTGTTTCGGCCTGAAAAGACAGAAAAGACCACGATACATGGTTCGTTGATTACTTTACAGGTGGTAACGCAAATGCACTTAGTGCTGGAGTTGGAAATGGGGCCGGATTGCAACATACATGTATACCAATCAAGTTACAAGTGTATGATCATTTGTTTTCTGACAAAAAGCTCCATAAACTCTAAATGGTTATTAGCTTATTAAACCTTTAAATTGATATCCATCGTGTGTCTGTTGTATTGACCTTGAATCAGATGACCTTGATTGCTCAAGCTGGCTATATTGAGCTGTGACAGTTCTTGGATATAAAGGTGGGATTTTATTATGAAGAAATAGGAATTCATGTGGGGCATCATTTTGTGACCTTGAACTCGATGACTGATGACCTTGAATGCTCAAACTCAGGGTTATGGCTGCCCCAAAATCTGTAAATTGGCCATTGGAGATATAATATATATATTATGAGCATGTGAAACGTTATCTCCGGCCAGAAGTATTTGAATAAATCAGCTGGATGGTTACCTTCATCATTTTTTGTGACCTTGCGATTCAAGTGCTCAAATCTGAGGATATGGTTTAAATCAGGATGTATAAATTAGCCATTGGGGACAAAACGGTTTTAGATAGGGTTCAGGTATATATCATAGGTGGTCATTTTTGGTGCATCTTAGGTAACCACCATTTTTGGTGCATCAAACTTACTGCTACCTCAAATGAGTATATAGGAAATCATGTGGCAAATGTATTGGTGATCTTAAAATTGACCTAACATGATCTACAAATGCTAAATATTGAGGTCCCGTCCGAATCGAAATGTGTAAATTGTCCTCTCCATACAAAAAGATCGCATTTATATGGAGTTCAGTTTTGTATTTTGAGCCATATGTTTTTATATGACACATGGTCACAACCTGATCTTTTGGTGACGTGGAACTTGACTTAAACATACTTGCATTGTTCTCGTAGGTGTTATGTTATTATCAATGCTGTATGTTGGTTAAACACCTGCCGGTCACGGCTGAGTAGTTTTCTGTATGGTTTAAAATAGAGAAACCCCTGAAAAATTACGGCATGATACCCGATTTAGACACACAATTTCAAATTGACCCGATGATCCAAAACAAAACTATGGCCAAAACCGTGTTTCACTGATGGATAAATGAATTACAATGTTACACACGGAAATGTTTGGATCATTGGGTAAGACATTGATTTTTTCGCGGCAGCAGAAAGGTTCATCCTAAAAATATCGTAATGGTTGATAAAAAAAAAATGCAAAAGATTCGCCAGCACTGCTGTTATGTGATACTGTAGGTCTGCAGCAAATGACTGAAACAACACTCAGCACTGAAAAAGCATTAGAAGCTGTGCAACTGATATATGCAAAGCTCATCGCATGTACAGTGCGTCGTTAGGTACTGGTCCATATGAAGTGATCGATAATGTATATATGTGACTAGTCAATGTTCAACTGAGAATTGGAACACTCACGCGCAAAATTGTACCAGTTCACACGAACTTCAACTATTCCTGAGAAAGTGAAACTAAGAACAATTGCGTAGTGTTCATATGAATGGTTGCCACTGAAAGATGCAATATTTTAACATTCATGAGGACTAGAATGTATTTGATTCAATTATGTTTTGATGCAAACGTTAGATTTTCGGTCCATATTTCCGGCCATACGTGTGAATCTGTGCCCAAAAATTAGGATTTGTTTTTTATTTGCAATTCATCAAAAATACACTAGGAAACACAATTAGACAGCATAGTTTTTAAAAGAAAATTCATCGGAAAGCATACATGTACCAGCAAATGTAATATTTCCTGCTTATCAATAACCTATGTGAGATATATGTGATACACAAGATCACACAATGTACTCTGTGACTATGTCTTCCCACGTAAACACAAACACCACCTTCCTGGGAAGGTAAACAGTTATGTATATTTTGCTTTATTGGAAGAATAGCTGAACAGCAGATGTTATAATCGTCAAAGCTATTTTTCTTCTTCCAAATTGCACAGGTTTCTTAGCAAAATATCACCGTGCTGGCAAAAATTATATATTATTCGATAATGTAATGTATGATTGGCGATTATCATGTATTTAAGGGGCCGGTCATTATTTATCAGGTGGGGGGGGGGTAAAAACTGGGGGGGGGGGGTCACACTTTCATTTTCAACATTATTGGGGGGGTCATACTTTTATTTTCGATGGGACTTGGGGGGTCGGAGTTTGAAATTGAGTTATTTTGAGAAAATCTGAATGGTAAAATTGGTAAATAATTACGTGGAAACAATCCACTCAATATCAGTACATGGACTGAATGGAGTACGCGATGGAATTTCATAACATTTTCAGTCAAAACCATAATCTCACTGAAACCGGATCCTGCAGAGGACCATCCAGGAACACCATCATCAAGATATGACGCAATCCGTGTGCATAAGGGCTCAAAAACTTCTTCCGGGAACCAAAGGACTCCTATTTCGCTCCTATTCAACAATTTTTACGAGCCAATTGGCTCCTAGAAGCATAATTCAAAATTACTTTACAGATTTTCATCAGCCAATTGGCTCGTGGGCTCTATTGCCTGGGAGCAAATCTATTGCCTGGGAGCAAATGTTATGAGCCTATGGCTACCCAAAAGTGGCAATTCTGAGCCCTGATGTGCATTGATCAACGCTCATCACTCAGATTGAAACATTGTCACCAAGAATCAACTTTGGACCTAACAGAGCAGCACTACAGCTGAACACGGTGCCAGCAAGGACAAGCCCAGATCAGCAGGGTCCTGTCACAAACAAACCACGGATCAACCAGTCCATACCACCCTGAGCAACATATCATCCCTTCCGATGAACCCGAACGAGCATGTCAGAACCAAAGACCGGTTTTCCACTCAAACTTCTGTCAACACATGACCTCACTGAGGATATTCCCCGAAGACCTCAGGACTACCACAAAACACCATGTAAAAGACATGGACATTTCCACACAGAATGGTTTTGCTCAAACACCTATCATAATTAAGTGACCATATATAGTATGCATACAAGTAATAATTGTTGTAATGGCATTCACACTTGAAGCGAAGGAATGGTGGATACTCGAAGAGCACAAATCATAGTACTCACTGACCTTATGGTATCATAAATTTGCGACAAAAGTCACAATTGTTTCAATAGAGATGTAAATAAAGCGTAAAAAGCATTCGAGTACCATATATACTATGATACTGATGCCTTATAATTGTCACCAATTGTAAAGCATAGCCTTATATTCATACATGGGGATTGGGGGGTTCATACTTTTATTTTGGATCTTGGTGGGGGGGGTCATAGATTGGTTTTCGATATCGGTGGGGGGGGGGGGGGTCAAACTTTGAAAACTCATTTCTCGGAAAAACCACCCAACCCCCCCACCCAATAAATAATGACCGGCCCCTAACCCAGATGGTTTATTTAAACACTTCTGGCCAGTAAATTTATGGAATAATAGGCAGGTATAGACATTGTGTTATTTTGAGAGAAAATGGTTACCACGGGTTAAACGGTTTCCGTTTCAAATGTCATTTGACGCCCGCATTTTATGTTCAAACGTATTTGAGATGCATACGTTGGAGCCAAGCCCAAAAGAACGTCGCCTTGTAATCTGTTCACCGCATATGGCATATTTTGTCTTGTTTTATTCACTTAGCAGGATAAAAATATACTTCCACACCGAATGAAACTTGGTTGATCGGTAATAATAGTAATGATATGTTTTTTTGTGTGCATTATGGTTATTTGAGGCCCTGTTGGATGTTTTGAAGCCCTCCATGGCCACGTGAATCCCTCGCTAGCGCTCGGGCTTCAAATGGTCCATGTCGGGCTTCAGATCATCCAAGACGGGCCTCAAATAACCATAACGGCCACAAAAAAACATATTATTGTTATATTAATTTTGACAGTTAAATACATGAAAGATCGATATTCCACATCATTGGACTAATCACTCCACCTTAAACGTCTTGGATCATTGGGTAATAGATCGTTGTGGGTTCATTTGTCACCCAAAACCCCCATCGTTCACCTATTTGAGGCAGCAGATATTCATGCGTTATAACGTCTCTCGGTCTCTGTGATTGACTAAAATCCTGCAAAATATTTGCTCTGAACACTGTGATGTAGGTATGACGCAATCCGTGTGCATAAGGGCTCAAAAACTTCTTCCGGGAACCAAAGGACTCCTATTTCGCTCCTATTCAACAATTTTTACGAGCCAATTGGCTCCTAGAAGCATATTTCAAAATTACTTTACAGATTTTCATCAGCCAATTGGCTCGTGGGCTCTATTGCCTGGGAGCAAATCTATTGCCTGGGAGCAAATGTTATGAGCCTATGGCTACCCAAAAGTGGCAATTCTGAGCCCTGATGTGCATTGATCAACGCTCATCACTCAGATTGAAACATTGTCACCAAGAATCAACTTTGGACCTAACAGAGCAGCACTACAGCTGAACACGGTGCCAGCAAGGACAAGCCCAGATCAGCAGGGTCCTGTCACAAACAAACCACGGATCAACCAGTCCATACCACCCTGAGCAACATATCATCCCTTCCGATGAACCCGAACGAGCATGTCAGAACCAAAGACCGGTTTTCCACTCAAACTTCTGTCAACACATGACCTCACTGAGGATATTCCCCGAAGACCTCAGGACTACCACAAAACACCATGTAAAAGACATGGACATTTCCACACAGAATGGTTTTGCTCAAACACCTATCATAATTAAGTGACCATATATAGTATGCATACAAGTAATAATTGTTGTAATGGCATTCACACTTGAAGCGAAGGAATGGTGGATACTCGAAGAGCACAAATCATAGTACTCACTGACCTTATGGTATCATAAATTTGCGACAAAAGTCACAATTGTTTCAATAGAGATGTAAATAAAGCGTAAAAAGCATTCGAGTACCATATATACTATGATACTGATGCCTTATAATTGTCACCAATTGTAAAGCATAGCCTTATATTCATACATGGGGATTGGGGGGGTCATACTTTTATTTTGGATCTTGGTGGGGGGGTCATAGATTGGTTTTCGATATCGGTGGGGGGGGGGGGGGTCAAACTTTGAAAACTCATTTCTCGGAAAAACCACCCAACCCCCCCACCCAATAAATAATGACCGGCCCCTAACCCAGATGGTTTATTTAAACACTTCTGGCCAGTAAATTTATGGAATAATAGGCAGGTATAGACATTGTGTTATTTTGAGAAAAAATGGTTACCACGGGTTAAACGGGTTCCGTTTCAAATGTCATTTGACGCCCGCATTTTATGTTCAAACGTATTTGAGATGCATACGTTGGAGCCAAGCCCAAAAGAACGTCGCCTTGTAATCTGTTCACCGCATATGGCATATTTTGTCTTGTTTTATTCACTTAGCAGGATAAAAATATACTTCCACACCGAATGAAACTTGGTTGATCGGTAATAATAGTAATGATATGTTTTTTTGTGTGCATTATGGTTATTTGAGGCCCTGTTGGATGTTTTGAAGCCCTCCATGGCCACGTCAATCCCTCGCTAGCGCTCGGGCTTCAAATGGTCCATGTCGGGCTTCAGATCATCCAAGACGGGCCTCAAATAACCATAACGGCCACAAAAAAACATATTATTGTCATATTAAACTAACTGAATGAAACATACTCACATCAAATGTAATGAAAATAACCGGTCCTCAGGGAAATTTTGCTCATTTGAACAGGCGGTTCTAACGTAAATAGAGGAACTGTACCCATCATACGCAGATGCAAACAAAGCATAGAAGTGCGAGATAGACTGACAATTCCACGCACATCATGGTATATAACTGATTATTTTCTCACAACTACTCTATATATCCACATACGAACTGGAAAATGTACTCAATGTGGACTTTTAAGCGCGATTTGAGCATTTGTTTACATTCGGGTTTGATGGATACACTTCGTTTGTTTATTTACAAAACCGGTACAAAATGGGCACTAAAACGGATGAAAAGACAACTCGGACGGACTGTAATCGTCAAAATCATTGAGCACACCTTTTGTTATATTGCATTGGATGTTTTTAGCGAAAAATTGGTTTTGAAAAAAAATATTGCATACATTCGAAAGCAGCAGCTTTAATTCGGCGGCCATTTTCGACGAAAAACGGCCAATTTTAGACTTTGACCGTCGTTTTCTCGGAATCTGTTCAGTATTTTTTTTACTTATAGATGCATGACACTTATCATATACGAGGGTTGTTCAAAAAGTTTCAGGAATTTGGTCATAAAATTGTCCCTGTATATCCCTGTGACGTGTATAGGTTTCGTTACCCTTGAATCGCTCGACGTTGGTCATTTTGGGTCCAAATTCGGCTCAAATGGGACTTTCCCATGTTAAATTCTCCTATGCTTTATAATGGGACACATTTTGCCTGATATTAGAGATTAGGAATCAATATATAGGAAATGTGGATATATAGGATATGATATGCTGAATATTCTCGCTACCTCGAATTTGACCTCCGACCTCATTGTCAAGGTCAGAGCACAAAATGGCTAATGTCTCGCTTATTATCGATTTTACAGCTTAGGAATCAATTGTGGACATATAGGAAATGATATATTCTTAATATTGTTGTGACCTTGAATTTGACCGTTTGACCTAATTTTCAAGGTCACGGGACAAAATGGCTAATATCTCGCTTCTTATCGACTTTACAGCTCAGGAATCAATTATGAATATATAGGAAATGATACATTCTGAAAGTTGTCATGACGTTGAATTTGACCTTTGACGTCTTTTATCGACTCTACAGCTTAGGAATCAATTATGAAATGATATATATGTTGAATAATTGCATGACCTTGAATTCGACCTTTGACCTCCTTTTTAATGTCAAAGGACAAAATGGCTAATATCTCACTTATTATCGACTTTGCAGCTTAAGCAGCAAACGCAGGGTATTATGTCATTTTGGGGGTGGTTGGCTATTTTTTGTTAGACACCCAATACCTGAATGCGAGGATGCATTCTTGTTCACAGCACCCCCTGTTGATAGATCACTAATTGCCAAAGCTGACAAATTTATTTATTTTTCGTATTTGGAAAAGGGAGCAATGACATCTGTGCGTGTTGCTGATTATGATAGACTCCCTGTCTTTGATTAGAGAGTACACTGATCGTGTCACCATAGTGGTTTCGAAAACGATTCTCAGCGTGATATCCTATAGCATAATCATTTGACAGCAATGGTGCGTACATCTTTGTTAGGCAGTTGAGTCGGCTGTGTTATGCAGTTGAGTAACTTCCCATTCTTGCGGTCCTCGTCAAACTCCTCTAGAACCAAATCAAAGGCATACTGGCAGTTTATCGTTTGCTTTTGGACTGTATGCAGGTTTATGCTGTCATGCACGTGTGATGATAGACTGTATGTCGTCTAGCAAGATTCTCTACAGCAATTCTGGCAATCATTTCAAAATAATTACCAATGCTTTTCGAAGACTTTCTACTCTCGAATGTGAGCTCAACCCATATATCCCGCTTACCTAAGTGACAAGTAACGCAGGTTAACCAATCTATGTCTCTTGTTTGTAGTTCTTGATCTGGTCTCAGGTGAAACACTAGTCCCATCGAGGGGGGGGGGGGGGTATCGCGGGAGCACTCGTTCTTTAACCTTCTATGACTTGTGCCTGACTGTTATCAGCTCATATGATAATATGTGTCCTAATTCCCACCTCCCTTATCCGATGGTGCTATCAGTCGCTTGAATAATATAACTGATTATCGATCCGTGCTGTTGCTGCTCCCTGTTGACCCTGTAGCACTGTTACCACTGCCAGATTTCTTACAAGAAAGACATTTGAGCTTCTTGGCAGGAGGGGTTTATTCCAGTGGAGTCATTGACAAGTACATCTTTCCAATAGTTAGAGGTAGCACTGGCCAGATGGCAACATACAGCATCTACATATTAGATGTTGAGAAAGATATAATCCATCTTCAGGCATTTTATCGTAACGCCATGCCGACGAAAATCAGGCGCACAGTTTACTAAATCAGCTTTAATTCTCAACTAGTCTTAGTACTAAATATTAACTGAAACATTAGCCTCGTGGTTTTACACATTATCATACACGTGCCTCTATAGCTTCAGTGTTAGCTCACTATACTGCAAAAAACAATGAGTGGGCATTTTAAATCAGCCTTGGTTGTGTTCAATGCATTTTTTGACCTGATTCGCCTGAATGGTTACTGAAGAGATTTTGAGTAAACGGCCATCAAAGTCCAAAATTGAGCATTTTGCGTCAAAATGGCCACCATTTTTAAATACACTGTAGTAGCGAAAATAAAAAAATAAATCCTTCTCAAAATATTTTTGGGCATTTTTGTGCAAAGTTTCAGAAAAATTCGCCCGTAAACAAAAAAGATAAAAATGTGGACAACGACGGACGCAACGCCATGCCAGTAGGTTATCGGACCATAGGTCTGGTAACCTGAAAAATGGGTTCGAACAACAGAAATATTTTTTTAAAAACTTTACTATTGACGTGTTTTAATTGGGTTGCTTTCGAAGATGCAGGCGCTGCTGCTTTATTCTTATATCTAAACAGAGATTCAAATGTATCATTGTTTGTGGTAAACACACGATCCCATATCTCATTGAACTTGAAAACAGCAAGCATTAAGTATGCAAATACAAGTGTATTAACTTCGCACTGCGTTGGCATGTATACAATCATCGATTTAGGTGACAAAAAAATCTGGTTGTATTGGTGACAGTAGGTTGACAGTACTTACTTTTCACCATCGATGTAATGTCAATCACGGTGTTCAGAACGGTTCCCTTTAAAGCAACTGTCTTCGAATCCATGCAATATTTTTTTTAAATTATTTTTGTGAAACTCATCTAATACAAGACAACAATACATGTGCACATTGGTTTTGATGATTACAGTCCGTCCGAGTTGTCTTTTCATCCGTTTTAACACACACAAAGTCCACATCGAGTTCATCGAGTACATTTTCCAGTTTGTATCTGTATATATGGTGTAGTTATGAAAAAATGATCAGTAATATATTGTGGTGTGCGTGGAGTTGTCCGTCCATCTTGCACTTTTTCACTTTGTTTACATCTTGTATGATGGATACAGTTCCTGTACTTACGTGTGAACAGCCTGTTCAAATGAGCAAAATTTAGCAAATGACTGGTTGTAGTCATAACAATTGATGTGAGTACGTCTAATTGAGTTAATTACACATGTTTATTATGAAATATAGTTTTTACAAAAATATTGCCTGTATTCGCAGGCAGTTGCTTTAATCGATCATATGCATGCTCAATTACATTTCAGAATATTTCACAGGGTACCTATTCAGGTAATAACGTACATTTCCAGGTAATAACGATGACAGAGTTCTTCTGAGAATTTCACTTGACATATATTTGAAATTAAAAATGTATAACATATCTGTACAGTATAGGGGTAGTTTCTATAAACAAAAATATATATGCATGTATCAATCGGAATTACAAAAAAAACTGTTGTGTCCCGAGAAGTGAGTTAGAAATAGTTTGATGTGTGTTGATAACATACGTATGCCTTAGGTAATAGATTTTAAAAACAAAATAATAACATTCGCACAGGCATGAATTGCATGATATATCTAATGATTTCAAATATCTGAGATCTGGAGTTCAATACTTTTCCATTCCAAAAAATGTATACGAGTTATGGTATATTGGACTCTGGCATCATGTACTGGCGTATTGGTTGTATGGGTGATAACAGATTGATCCAAACATTTACTTGCAATATGCTTTTCGTTTTGGTCACTCTTGTATGTGTATACATTAACTTGTCATATCACCGTTACATGATGTTTGTGTTTTGGTTGCCCAGATGGTTTTTCAACCAAGTGTACAATTCGAAAGGCCAGTCCTTTTATTCCATATGAAAGCTGCCTCCAACAGAGTGACTCTGGGTGTAAACTTTGATCGGGTTTCGTTTTTATTCCAAACAATTTATTTCAGCTTTGCTTTTGTCATCATGAAAATCAGATTGTATTGGTGGTAATAGATACATACATCTGGCCATTCCAGTCATTCATGTAGCTCGTTTTTCTTCACGATATGGACATTCTGTCGACGTCTATTCTCAGCGACTTCCAATGTAACTGTTTTCACACAACTTACACAGGTATGCACTAAAAAAAAAAAATTGTCAATGTATATATTTTCGAACACTATCCATTTTCTCTTAGCAATAATGAACACGATGTGACATTAGGTAGTTAATTCTTGATGATTCATTCGAGCACAAAGATTACCCACTAACACTCAGAAGTTTATGGTAGAATAAATATATATCAATTATGCATGAGGAGATATTGGAGGGAATTAACTTTACTACACTGGATCAAAGCTGCATAACTAATTGAGTACCACCCTTTTTTGTCCTAGGCGGGAAATCCACATATGGGCATACCTGTTTTCGTTAATAATTTAGTTTTTGCTACGCATGATAAATCAGCTTCGTGCTGCACACATACACCGTGCACGCCTTGCACATGCGTTGGAATATTCCAACACGAGAGTTTACCTGGAACAGAGTGTGTACCCGATAGGGAATGGCTCGAGTTATAGTGGAATGCAGACCATAATGCATAGAGTGCGCACTCTTCGAAATGAGCTTCGAATACTCAGCTGCTGTGCATCAGTGTGTAATGTTTTTTTTTTATTATCATGAGCCTTATACTGATATACATACGGCGTAGTTCCGAATCTCGGATTCATGTAGGATACTAAAAGTGTTATTGAAGGCCAAACTCCGGAGAAGATCCAGTCTTTTCAAATTGAACACTATCTGAAATATGTACGTTATTATGGATAAACACCCTCAAAGTGGATGACAATTGTGGGTGATGGGCAACATTTTTCTCTTTTTAAAGTATATGTCATGGACTTTACTTTTCATCAAACTTGAAGAAAAGTTAAATTTGTCTGAGTTTTGGAAATATGGGACACTTCTGTTGACATATGCATATGTTACTAGGTTTATCACAGTCCATCACCCCTCCCCGTTTTTTGACAGAGCATGTTTATGTGCTGCTTTTTTCTGGATGTTTCGTGCCAATCTATCGATGTCCGTTCTGGCATGTGAGCGTTTAGACACCTAACTCAAATGAGGTTCGTCTTCATCCTTGACATAAAACCGCTCGAGTGTTAATAACACATTTTACAGGTTTCACAGATTCACATATTTTTACATTTTGTAAAGTACATTCAGCTGTTATGATAAAGTTGTGCTAGAGCTCTAACTTCGTGTTTCGAGTTGATCGACACGATCGACACATTTTACAGATTCACACATTTTCACATGTTGTAAAATACATTCAGCTGTTCTGATAGGGGTGTGCTAGAGCTCTCACTCCGTGTTTCGAAGTTAGCTGAATTTTCTTGTAATCCATGTGGAGACATAAAATCTAGCATATATTGGTTTTGTAAGATGAAAAACGGTCATTTCGAATTTATGTCACGCTGAAAAAAACATGCACAAGAATGCACTAGAAAACGCAATTTATTCACACCCGAAAATACTGCTACACTACACCAATAACAGATCAGAATTGGTGAAAGAGAGAACCAAACTTGAAGTAAATGGCGAAATTTTTATGCCTACACGTATTTATTTATCAACACTAAAACCACTCCATCACGTGGCTGTTTCGTACACAGCGATGCCAATGTGGATGCTTTGAAGTCAAAGGCGGGCAAATTTCTCGAGACTGAATCCGGGGCGATTTACTGGGTATAACTGTGATAACAGTGCCTTGTGGGACATGGAATTTGATTGAAATATGTTCACTCGACTTCTTATGATTTTGGCTTCAAGGGGCATCGTTCAAGGAGGTATAGTATTAAATCATTTGAAATATGTTTCATCTATTCAGACTATATGTTAAAGTATCATGATGTTTTCTGATTTTTAATTGTTCTCTTGTTTATTCGTCCGTCGTCTGCCGGGCTGTTGGTCACACATATATATGGCTCTTTGAGTGGTGACCTCCCATTCGACCTTCAATGATTTTGAAAGGTCAAGGCGGCAAATTTAGTTTTTTAAAAATTAGCTTTTTTCAAATGACATACCATACCATTTTGCGTTATTACATTATATTTCTTGTCCCAGTTTCTCTGTTGTTCCCGAGACTTCCTCTGGCTGTGCCTCACCTGGTGTTGGTAGGGTCGGTGGCGAGCCTGGGTGTTGCATCCTTGGCTCGTGATAATGGCATGTCTCCGGGAGGTAGGTCTCTGTTTGACTTCCATCCCTCCATAACCTTACAATGAACGTAAATGCCACACGTGGCACATTGAATCTCAAACATATGTATTGCATGTATTAATTATTGTAATAATATTGAAGTTGTATACTTAATATTAATAATATTGAAGTTAACAACCTTCAATCGGGGAACACTATTAATTCGAATGATCATAAACTGAAAGTACGGCACATCAATATACAAGAGAGGCTTTTTTCTAATTTTATCAAGGTATCAATTATTTTTATCACATCTGTGAGTATTAGATTACATTGTATTTTTTTGTGCGAAACGTTCCCATGTGATACGTCATAACAGTGTTCCTTTATTCAATTCACCCGCCCAAAAACTGGTCTACACAAATCATACAAAAATGTTCAGAGACGACATCACGGAAACATGTAAAACGAAACAACAAAGTCAACACACTTGCCAAAATATTCAATATCAAATTTGAATTCAAAGATCATATGCTGCAAAACGAATGTCTGTATGATAATTGGTTCCAAAGACGTTGCAAAGTATGTAATTCACATCTGGAAACAGCAATTGGTGGATTTGGCTGTCTCCGTCCCTCCGACTCTCCCTCACTCCCCAATCCCTAATCAATACGATTATTATTGAGAGTTTATGTTTTCGTATGTGATGACAGAATGATTCAGGCAATAACCTCCTTTACTGACTGTTATATATATACATGTGAAGGATGCACGCCAGCGCATGGTGTATGTACATATAAATTATACTTGAGAAAATACTGTGGAGTGGCCGTTTTGTATGCACCGTTCAAACTGTTTGTTATAACCGGTAGGGCAACAATGCTTAGATATTACTTCTCTCGGCATATCAAGGGGACATAAACAAAAGAGGGTAATTCACAGTAAGCTCACGTACTAGGCCTAATTAAAATTAATTTATACTAATTGATATTAGCTTCACTAGTTATACGTATTGTTGTCCAAAATAGAAAAAAATATATTTACATATAATCAGTCATGCTGATTTTAAACAATTTGCATTTAATTGCCAATTTTACTACATACCAAAATTAAACACAATAGTATCTCAAGTGCAATCAAATCTGACATTGTTCTATCTTGGTAATTGTAAATTTACATCATTAATGCAGATCATACCAAGTGTCTACCTCATACAAACAAGACTGTAGTGTTATTTCATTGTTATTAATGTTTCGCTGAATGGTAGGTTTGTACGCTGTACGAATACGCCAATAGAATTGATTGATTGATTAAAAATTAATCCATCTGCATATAGTCAAGTAACAGGGAAGACGAGGCACTCGCATCAGTTGCCAGTGACCGAAGCATGGATTGAAAATACATTTTCAAATTATTCAGTGATCATTATTGACAAAAAATAAGTAACTAATCCACCCCCAAATAATCCAGGTGCAGCGGTGTGCCATCAAGAGTTTACTGCCCAGCCAGAAATGTCTGTGAATGGTGGGACCGAAGCGTCGACCTCAGGCAAAAGTGAATCCAGCTGCCGAAATGTTTGTACCACAAACACCTCATGTATCGCCTACGACCATACTAATGGCGGTCTGTGCTACATCATCACCAACCCCGACACTCCCGTCACAGAGACCCATGGCGTCACCCACTACCGACGCTCTGGGACGTGTACTACCGGGTCTAACAGTAAGCACAACTAACAACCACAACAGCTCAGATTGATACTATATAGAAGCATTATTGTATATTATTTTAACACATGGACACTGAAAACAATAACGTACTAAATGCAATTAATCTGATATTCTTTGTCTGGACAATGTTCTTTAAAATCCCTCAGAGTGCGAATATGATTTTTACGGAGCCTACGTTCCCAACACTGACAATACAACGACAAACTCCCAGACATTCAACCAGTGTGTGACGCTTTGTAACGACGACAGCGCCTGCACTCAGCTGGCTTACTCCATCACTCACAAGAGGTGCATCACGTCCACGGGCGCCGACATCGAGAAGAGTGCCAACATTGACTACAAAATGTGGCGGAAAAAAAACACATGTCCAGGTCAGTTACCTACCTAGGCTAGGGTGATAGGTGCTAAATATTTGGGACGGATGTCTTCATTACCTCCATATTATGCACAATTTGAACGGCACAGTTTGTTGTATTTCATGTAACGCCCAAATTTAAGTTACACAATTTTATCAGGATTTCCTCAATATCCTTGCGTACTTCGGATAGTTTATCAAATAATTTAAAATAAAATCGAAATAAAAGAGCACCACATACTCTTTGAATAATGAGTATCACTTGCAAATCATATCATTTACGTCCTGAGCAAGAATCCGTAAAACAACAGACCATTTAGAAGATATCGAAAACATCAAACCGATATACTTGTAATATGTATTCATCATTGTTATTGAACTTTTTTTTCAGTTTTCACGAATAATACCACGTTCCTGAAAACCTCTATGTTACCTTTTCTCTTAGATTTACAGTCGACATATATTTAGGACAGATTTCGCCTAAAGCAGTCTGCCAACTGTGTCATTGAATAGCTTGATATCTTATGCAGGGAGATAAACAGTCGGATATGGCTCATTTAAATATATACTATCACAATTTGCATTACTACACATGGAAACCAATTCATTATTATACATAGTAAACAAAAATAGACCGATCATACTGGCAATGAAAACAAAATCACAATCCTTCGGGTCACAAGATGACCAACATGTTATTTTTGCCGAATAACATTGTGTCCCCAATACGAGTCCATTTACATGTATATCAAACCAGTATATTATTTTGACATTTGATTAACATTTGATTTAACATTTGACAAATTATTGCATCCTCGAACAAAGTTGAGTAGATAATATGGATTTGTGATCATCGCGACGCGCCTCAGTCGCCGTAAAGATTTGGGCCCATGTAGCGCAGCTTACTATTTCTTCTAAATTCAATGAAGATTAAAAATGTACCAGACGGATCAAATATGGTATACATTGAGTGGGTGAGTAGTATTAACAGAGTAAGGTGCGCTACTTGGGCCAAGATTTTGTTGTGAACGCTCCACAGGTTGCAAATCTCGACCGACTCTAATGATGGTCTTTATGGACATACCGTAACACCTATCGATTTTGGTTGCCATAGCTACCAAAATAACATTTTTCTTTCGATGCTCTAGGGGCCACCTAGAGCGTTTCTGTACCATACAGATACCGAACGGGCTTGTTGCGCAACGCCCAGACACACAAATTATTGCATTTTTGTCCTCTGAAAGATTCAATCCGGCTCATTAAGTTAATGAGTTAACTTATTAGTACAATAAGTTAAACCCCCGTCACACTGGACTGGCGGTGCCACTACGGTACCACAACCGTTTTCAGTCAAATCCGCCATCACCGTGGTGACACCTCCAGTAGGGTTTTCGTTTTTAGGTTACCGGACCTATGGTCCGATAACCTATTGGCATGGCGTTGCGTCCGTCGTCTGTCGTCCGTCGTCCGTCGTCGTCGTCGTCGTCGTCCACATTTTTACCTTTTTTGTTTACGGGCGAATTCTTCTGAAATTTTGCACAAAAATACTTAAAAATAATTCAGGAAGGAGGTATTTTTTAGTTTTTTTATTTTCACATTTTTTTCAAAATGGCGGCCGTTTTCGGCGAAAAATGCCTGATTTTGGACTTTGGTGGCCATTTTCTCAAAATCTGTTCAGTAACTTTTTTTCTTTTTGATACATAACACTCCTCATATGTACCCCTATGATGTCTATAAATTTCGTTGCGCTTGAATCGCTCGAAGTGGGCCATTTTGGCCCAAACTCGGCCCAAATGGGACTATCCCATGTTAAATTCTCCTATGCTTTATAATGGGACACATTATGCCTAATATCTCACTTAATATTGAGATTAGAGACTAGGAATCAATTGTGGACATATAGGAAATGATATATGCTGAATATCCTCGTGACCTTGAATTTGACCTCTGACCTCAATTCAAGGTCAGAGCTTAAAATGGCTGATATCTCGCTTATTATTGACTCTACAGCTTAGCAATCAATTGTGGACATATAGGAAATTATATATGCTGAATATTCTGATGACCTTGAATTTGACCTTTGACCCCATTTTCAAGGTCATAGGACAAAATGGCTAGTATCTCGCTTGTTATCGACTTTACAGCTTAGGAATCAGTTATGAACATATAGGAAATGATATATGCAGATTATTGTCATGACCTTGAAGTTGACCTTTGACCTCATTTTCAAGGTCACAGGACAAAATGGCTAATATCTCACTTACTATCGACTCTACAGCTTAGGAATCAATTGTGGACATATAGGAAATGGTATATATGCTGAATATTCTGATGACCTTGAATTTGACCTTTGACCGCATTTTCAACGTCATAGGACAAAATGGCTAATATCTCGCTTCTTATCGACTTTAAAGCTTAGGAATCAGTTATGAACATATAGGAAATGATATATGCAGATTATTGTCATGACCTTGAATTTGACCTTTGACCTCATTTTCAAGGTCACAGGACAAAATGTCTAATATCTCACTTATTATCGATTTTACAGCTTAGGAATCAATTGTGGACATGTAGGAAATGATATATGCTGAATATTCTCGGACCTTGAATTTGACCTTTGACCTCATTTTCAAGGTCCAAGGACAAACTGGCTCATATCAATTGTGGACATGATATAGAAAATGATATACACTGAATATTTTGATGACCTTGAATTTGACCTTTGCCCCGTCATTTTCAAGGCCACAGCACAAAATTGCTAATATCTCGCTGATTATTGAATTTACAGCTTAGCAATCAACTGTGGACATGATATATGCTTAATGTTATATATGCTGAATATTCTCTTGACCTTGAATTCAACCAGTGACCTGGCTAACATCTAAAATATTAAATATTGTCCGGTAACCTATCTTCGGCCCTTGGCCTAATTTTTCCCCTCTCATCAAACGTGAGTTTTTCTTCACGGTACTACTGAGGATCCAGGGAGGAAGCACGGCGGCGTCACTGCGGACATGGCGATCCTACTCAGTTACCACTACGGTTTGTTCGGCGGTTCCATGGCGATCATTGGCGGCAGTACTACGGTGTTGGGGGAAGCATTGAGGGGCCACTGAGGTGCTACTACGGGGATGGCGGTGCTACCGAGGTGCTACGACGGTGGCACTGCGGCAGCATCGCGGAACGACGCGGCTATATAAAAGGGAGGTGGTTTTTTCGGTGAAATTCATTACCTTTTTTGCTGATGTGTACACTATACTACAGTGTACACTACAGTCATTATGCCGAAACGTACCACAACAAGGGGAAGAGCTACCAAGAAATGCCCTCCAACGCCCCCTCCACCCTCGGAAGAGGAGTCTTCCCATGAGGATTGCTTGCTCATCTGGCAGCAAGTTTTGCATGACGATCAGATTTCTGTTATCTGCCATTATTTTCTATCAATGAATTGATCTGAAGTGTTTCAAAACTTTCAGAACACTTGAAATTTATTCAGAAAACCAAAGCTTTTACATGCAAAAATTTGACCGCCGTAGCAGCGTGCAAAACCCTCAGTGCAACATCCGTGCAACCGCAGTGGAAACGCCATTGCCGTACAGACACCTCAATAACACCGCCACCACCGCCGTGTGAACGCAGTGGCATCGCAGTACGATCGCCTAGTTTTCTCGAATTTCTCATTGAGTCCGTCGTGGCACCCCCATAACCGCAGTGCTCCCGTGGTAACACCTCAGTAGCACCGCCATCACCGCTACTTGATCGCAGTAGGGTCGCCAGTTCACTTTTCTGGCGGTTGCACGGCGGTCTTACTGAGGATGCATGACGGTTATGGAGATGCTAATGAGGTCCTCGTACGGTTCCACGGCGCTTATGGCGGTTCCACGATGATCCTACTGCGGATTGGCTCACTCACGGTGGCACTGCGGAAGTTTTGAACATGTTCAAAACTTCCGCCATGCCACCGCGAAGGTCCGCGGTGTTGACAGTTTTCCGCGGTGCTACGGCGATCAAACGCGGAATCGCCAAGGAACCACGGCAATCATGGCGGTGCCACGGCGATTTACATCGTACAAGCCCCGCCGTGGCACCGCCATTCCAGTGTGATGGGGGTATTATTAGTACAATAAGCGGAAGTTTAATGTTGGGTTGAACGAAAATCAGATATTTGGTAGAAAAATTTTTTTCGCGGCTAACCATCAGGCAACTCGTGGGCCCAGGTTAGAAGAAATCCTGTAAAAGAATATTATTGTATGTGTTTTCTTTATGCATGAGGATGATGTGGAGTGAATCGCTCAAGGACATGAGTTGCCCGGAATGCACTTATCGATTTCTGAACGTCATACACTCCAGGGTATGGGAAACAAATGCCGTATACAGATGTGATGAATCTCTGTGTGCCTCCAAACTTGACATTTCTTTATGAAACCAAACCCTTGGATCATGCTTCTAATTTCGGTCGTTACTTCATGATAACTGTCAAGAAATGTTTGACCGTTGAGATGAGCATCGCAGTTCCATCGGACACGCCAATAGCGACGGAAAATTCACGAAGATTTGTCCAGACGTCTAGAAAGACATATGTGTGTCATACAAGGAAATACTCTCCCATAATAACCATCTGTCATTTCAGCATCTAACTGGAATTATCTGGTAGTATATTAAACAAAAAACACATGTTCCCTTCGCTACCTTATCCTTGTGAAAATATTACAGGAGATATATTATTGTCAGACACACCAATGGCAACAATAGTGACTGTGATTTTACTGGCGTATTCATGTCGGACACGCCAATGACAACAATAGTGACTGTGATTATATTGGCGTATTCATGTCGGACACCAATGGCAACAATAGTGACTGTGTTTTTACTGGCGTATTCATGTCAGACACACCAATGGCAACAATAATGACTGTGGTTTTACTGGCGTATCCATGTCGGACACGCCAATGACAACAATAGTGACTGCGTTTTTACTGGCGTATTCATGTCAGACACACCAATGGCAACAATAATGACTGTGGTTTTACTGGCGTATTCATGTCAGACACGCCAATGACAACAATAGTGACTGTGTTTTTACTGGCGTATTCATGTCGGACACGCCAATGACAACAATAGTGACTGTGTTTTTACTGGCGTATTCATGTCAGACACGCCAATGACAACAATAGTGACTGTGTTTTTACTGGCGTATTCATGTCGGACACGCCAATGACAACAATAGTGACTGTGATTTTACTGGCATATTCATGTCGGACACACCAATGGCAACAATAGTGACTGTGTGTTTACTGGCGCATTCATGTCGGACACGCCAATGACAACAATAGTAACTGTGTTTTTACTGGGGTATTCATGTCGGACACGCCAATGGCAACAATAGTAACTGTGTTTTTACTGGGGTATTCGTGTCGACACACCAATGGCAACAATAGTAACTGTGTTTTTACTGGCGTATTCATGTCGGACACGCCAATGACGACAAGGGTGACGATTAGTGTACCGGCATGCTACTTTGGGATATGTCATTGACGACAGCCGCCACAGTCAATGTACTCAGAGTACTATTGTCGGACATGCTATTCCAGCAATATCAACGGTAAGTGTAATAAGTGATGTTCTTAGTATGGAGCGTTTTTAGGGTCAATATTCATTGACATGCATTGTAGATTTTCTTGTTGTGAATGATTATTCCAATCGCAAAATTCTTTATTCCACATTACTATTTCTTAACTTTCTGTGTCGAATTTACATATTCTTACTGCATAGTTCTAATTTGCATCTCCTTACTGCTTATTTCCAAGTTCTCACTGGTACTTTCTCAAGTCTTGATTCATCATGCCAAATTCTAACACCTTTGTTCATGCAAAATATTAAAAAACAAATCGCATCTGACACAATGCATATCGAACTTAGCACATTTCACTTAGAATAAAGCACATCGCACGAAGAACAAAGCACAACGAAAGAAGCATTTCATGTGCCAAAATTACTACTGCACTATTATGACGACAGACGGCGCTGCGGGTCGAGTGGCCACATTGGGAATGAGAAACTGAAGACTCCCGGATGAAGGAAAGACCTTGCTTTGATGTACCGCTGGTCCAGTGCTGTATTTTTAGCTTACCGGCCCATGGCCCGATAAGCTATTGGCGTGGTTTTTCGTCCGTCGTCCGTCCGGGAAAAACTTCCGGGGTTTAGGGGCTTGAACAAGCTAAAAATAGCCCCTAAACTCACTTTTTATGAGCAGACGTGTATTTAGGGGATTAATTTGGGGATAAGGGGCTCACACGGGAGAGGAAATTTAACATGGTGAAAGCCCTTTAACCTAAAAATTTGGTACGTTCGTCCGTCGTCCATCCGGCAAATAACTTTTTTTGCCTTGATGAATTTTTCAGAAAATTTGCTAAAACATTCCTTGGGCTAATACCCTGAAACTGTTTTTTTTTTTTATTCAATCCTTTTTGCCGATTTGGCAGCCATTTTTTATGAAAAAGTGGCTAATTTTGGAATTTGATGGCCTTTTTCTCGAAAACTGTCTGATCAGTTTGAGATTTTCAAGACATCTCCCTCATGTACATGAATGGCAAGTTTCAGTGCACTTGAATCGCCAGTCTGCGTCTGGCAGCCATTTTGATTTTTTGACGTGTCGGCGAAAAAAAATTTTTTGTCCCAAATCAAGCCACTATTCGTTCTGAGCCATTTCCAGCAAATTTTATTTTATTTTTTGGCCATTGAAAAAATTTTGGAACTTTTTGGGGAAATTTTTTTGGGAAATTTCACCCAATCATCTTTCATAATGGGAGCTTTGTAGGAGAAGACTCCTAGGACTTTCCAAGATAGAAGTATTGGCACATTCAAATGGGAAATCATATATTGCAGTTTGAATGATGGATGACCTTGAATTTGACCTTGAATGACTTTGGAAGGTCAAAACGACCTTATTTTGTCGAAAGAAACGACGATTTTTGTCTTTGGCTACCATTTTCTCAAAGACTATTGACAATTTTCCTCAAAATGCATGAGATTCTCCCTATGTACCTTTGTGATGTGTATAAGTTTTGTTGCCTTTGAATTGACGGTCTGTGAATATAGGCCTATGTCAATAACGGAAGAAACCTTTCAAGATGTAACTTGATTTCGTATTATATTCCATACATGAAATGTGTCTTTGGCAACATTTACGAACATGTTTTGAGGTTTGAAGATCAGTGTAACAATTTATATTTGGGAAAATCAATACCTTGTGTAATTCTCATGATCTGCCGGTAAGCTACAGCACCCTTGGTGCTACATTGTCTCTTCATGTGGCAAAGAGGTAAATAAGATATATATGTTTAATCCAATTCAACTACCGTAGCGTAGTACTAGTGTATCTACTGTATACTGTCACGAGTTGGGCTCGTGCCAAATTAACGGCATGAAGAAATTATGATCGGAGATATCATCATATTTAGCCTTGAAAGAGATAGCCATCAGTTTCCTGAGAATTTTTTTCACATCTCAATTATCACTGTCCGATCTCAAGTTATGACCATTTTTGTGTGTTAATTTCAGGCCTATGTCATGATAATATCTGCACCTAATTAACAACGTACAGTGTATTATATTACAATGAGTATTCATGACGTCACATCGAAAATTGATTTCAATGAGCATAGAAATCTTGATAATAGGCTCATACTAATCATCTCTCACTATTCTTTTATTTACAGGGAAGATTGCGGGAATTCATTGGGGCCTGTGCTTAGCTGCATGAGTGTGGCACCTGTTGGTAGCGCCAAAAATACACGTGTCCAATGAAGGGAGGTCTTAGTTTCTCATACATCATGTGGCTACGCGCGGCCAGCGCCTCCTGTCGTCATAATGTTGCAGTAGTAATTTTGTCCCCAACAATTACTACTGTATCATTATGACGACAGGCGGCGCTAACCGCCGAGTGCTTCATTCGTTGTGCTTTGTTCATCATGCGATATGCTATATTCTAAATGCAATGTGCTAAGTTCCATATGCATTGTGCCATATGCGAATTTTTTTTGATAGATTGCATGGACAAAGGTGTTAGCATTTGACATGATGAATTAAGCATTGAGAAAGTACCAGTAAGGACTTGGAAGTAAGCAGCAAGGAGGTGGAAGTTAGAACTATGCAATAAGAATATGTAAATTCGACACAGAAAGTTTAGAAACAGTAATGTGGAATAAAGAATTTTGCGGTTGAAACAATCATTCACAACAAGAAAATCTACAATGCATGTCAATGAATATTGACCCTAAAAACGCTCCATACTTAGGTCCTGCTGCAGATGTTCAGTCATTGCCTAATAATTATGTTGCAATAATAGGGCACGTTCTATGTCAGACCATCAGTCATATATCGAATGGTTGGGAAATTGGCTATAAAAAATACGAAAATCTTAGGAAAAAAATGTATCACATTATCATTATCGTGGACCATGACTTGAAGTCTTGACGATGGCATCCCAAAATTTTTAAGGTTTCTCGTACGTTATCTTTAACATTCTATCAAATATGTTTCTTCATTTTGGAACTAGCCTACTTGGAATACATGTATAACAAACCAGTTATTTCAGCTGATTAACTTCACATGCTTTATTTTGGGTGATATTCATTTGTAGTTACCATTCGGCAAATGATGTTGGATTGGCCATGAAAAGATACGAAAGTAATGGGGGAATTAATCATGACAAACGGAGTCAATAAACTTTTTCATTTTGGAAAAAAAAATTGGTTCTATGATCAAGCCGAACTGTCTAAATGAAGGTGTGGTTGAAAATGAATGAAAAAAAATATATTTTGCTTCAAGTCGTAAAATCATGAGCACTAAATTTTCTACTTCAGGTGATAATGGGGAATTCTGGTCTTATAAACATCGGCCGAAGAAAACCATAGAAAATCAGTTGAATGAAAATGTCCATTAGCCATTTATGTGGTTCATAAATAATTCGTTGACATTGCAACCGTTCTATATTTTGACCAAGATCAAGGAGGTACGAGCCATTGAGGTACCGTTTCTGTGAAATTCCATCTCGATCGGACCATTCCTCTTCGAGAGATGCGCTCAGATGGACAAACAGGGGGACAGACAGAGAGGCAGACCCAGATGCAATACCCATGTAGCCCCCGCCCCCATCAGGGGCGAGCGTTTCTATCGTTCTCGTCGATGAAAGAGTCCCTGACAGAGACACTATATGACAAAACATTATAAGTTTAAGTGCATAATACACAACAGGCTCCTTAATATTCAGCGACAAAGGCCCCATTAGAACATGCCGACATGCATTTTCAATACATGCATTTGGAATTTTAATATCGCATACGAACATTTGTGACCCGTTCGTCCCCTAATAGTTGGTGTGCAACGTAGATTTCAACCTTTTTACTGTAAGACAGCCATCTTCATGGTCTGCGAAATCCTTGAGACACCAATTGCTCACTATAATTACTATAGCCGTTCAAACTGAATTTAGCTAGACCGAAGTGGGTCTTTTTTTCATGACACAAAGGCTTGAGTCCTAAAAGAAAGTTAAATATGGCTGAGAGGCCGAAAATGGATGACTGACCACTAATTCTTTGAGTAGGTAGGCATGTAGAACACCGATCAGCGAGGAAATACCTCTTCGTCTGACTATGATTACACCAATGAAATTAAGGACAATGTTTCGTCTAGTTCCATCGGAAGTAGAAAGAGGTCGATACAGGGAAAAGACGGAATACTTTTTAGCTTGTCACAACGTGTACAAATATGTGCTGGGGCCTATTTCGCAAAAAAATCTAAATCAACTTTAGCTGACCAAAATAGGATTTAGCCTACTATCTACCATGCTAAATCCCAACTAAGTCGGCTAAATTAGATTCTTTGTGAAATAAGCCCCTGGTCTTTCAAGTTCAGGGATGACATTTGATATGGAATTTATTTTTTCATCAATTTGTTTATGGTTTTTTACTAGTTGTTTTTTCATTCGCAAGAAATTTGTCTTGCCTGGCCTTCATAAGCATCTAACCTCATACTTATTGCATTCTGTATCTTGTATTTTCAATCTGGTAAACACCCCGAACAACCCAACGCCAAATTGTGCCAACAATAGATTTATATTTTATATTCTCAAATTTAATATCTCAACAACACGCAACAGCAGTTACATGAAACTTTACAATATAAAGTGTCATAATGCCTTCTAGCACGAACAATGTTCAGTGTCGCGTGTGACCTCCCCTGGCTGCTTGTAGCAGCATCACACGATAGCGCATACCCGCCAGACAGGGTTCACAAGGTGTTCAGGGATATATTGGCCCATGCGTCCATCACAGCCTGTCGCAATTCATCGACACTGGTTGGTTGTCACACCAGGTTGTTGATCCGACGGGTTACTTCAGCCCATAGGTTCTCTATGCATGTTCATATCTGGTGAACAGGCTGGCCATGGCAAGTGCTCAACCCCCTGATCCTGAAGGAAAGTGGCCACTGTACGAGCCCTGTGTGCAGGAGCATTGTAAACTTGGCACACAAATTTGTCCTGGAAGGTCCCTCGAGCGAATGGCAACATTGTTTGGTCTAGGATGCGTTTGTACTGGTGTTGATCCAGATTGCCGACCAGGATCACAAGGTCACTTTTCTCACCTGCGTGGAAAGCTTCCTATATGCTATATGGTTATCCTACCGCCACCAGCCTGCAACCTGGGTAGTATGCAGGCTTCATGGTGGAGTTCTTCAACTCGTCTGTGAACTTGGATGCGTCCATCATTGCCTTGAATTTGACCTTTGACCTAAATTTCAAGATCATGGGACAAAATTAATAATAATATCTCGCTTATTATCGACTTTACAGCTCAGGACGTGTATATATGGTGTGACATATGTTTTGTACAGTTTTTTGTTGAAACATCACGAATATTCTCTATTTACATGATTCGGGGGGCAAATTGAATATGAAAAATATTCCCTCATTATAATAAGCAGTGGATTGCTGTAGCTCGAATCAAGTTTAATAAATAGAATATTGAATTGTAACAATATTCTCAATAATATTTGTGTGGGTTGCTTCTGAAATCGAGCAAAGCCAGCGAAAATGACCACGTGTCAAATGTTTTTCACCAGCACGTACCTATATACCACTGTCGGAACCCGACTACCGTAACGTCACGTTACGCTAGTCATGAAGATGGCGCAAGGTAAATCGATTTGTTTAATTGTCTGCTGTTTTCTTACTAAAAACAATATACTTACACGAACTATTCCACCGACATATATAGTATAAAACATTTAGAATCCTTAAATTGTCATGCAGAATACGCTGTAATGACATTTTCGGGATAAAAGCGGTTGATAAGATTTGCTATTGACTACCGTAATATTTCGATCCGACTACCGTAACGTGACCGGTCTGCAGTTTAAGACTACCGTAACGTCAATACTTTGATTTGGCAAATATGCACGTAAAATTGAACAGCAATCATTTTCATCATTACAGAGATGATCCATGTCAGGTAAATAATATCCAATTCGTTTCATTTTGAGTGGGGTAACGGCATGTTGCAATATTTGCCTGGTGCTAATGAACCCTTAGATAAATTTTCTCTGTTTTTCAAATATTTATTCCATTTCAGAAATCACAATTTCGACATAGGTGAAAGAAAGAAGGTAAAACCGAGCAGAAACAGTAGTAAAATCTCAGCAGTGTCCTTGCCAAGTCGTGGTTCACTTGGGGTCCGTTACCACCACAAGGTCAACGAAAAGTCCATATTATATCACAGCCGAATTGGATATAATGACGAGGAAATTGACGAACTCGTTGAAGACCATTATTACCGATTACATGCATGGTCATTTGAATCCCTCGCTAGCGCTCGGGCTTCAAATGGTCCATGCCGGGCTTCAAATCATCCAAGACGGGCCTCAAATAACCATAACGCCAACAAAAAACATATTATTGTTATATTAAATCATGCGTTCTCGTGTATTTAGTGTATGTGTCTCTATGGGACACTGTACACCCGATGTCTATGTAGCACTCAATATCATTCGGTTGAGACCAAACATTTAATTAAGTTTCACGTCATTTGTTACAAATGATCAATCACACACGAGCAAAGCCTCGTGCATTTGATATGTCTGCCAAATGCTTCGTTCGGAGCCACATCTCATTATATAGTATTAGGTGTGTCCATCACATGCTTCGCTCAAAACAGTCTCTAATCTGCTCATAAATGTGATGTTTGCGGTAAATGCTCGAGGAGAAGTTCTTGATGTGTCCAGAGATAATACACAGAAATGTATCATCTCTGGTGTGTCTGTGAATATAAAATTGTTCCATTTTAAGTGAAAACTACGGTGGCTTATATCTTCCATGCATTCTTTTAATATATATAACAAAATAACATCAATGAACACCGTGGTTTGTAACGTTATGGTAGTCGGCCGTTCGCGTTACGGTAGTCACTACTCTGATATCACCTGACGTTACGGTATTCGTCATTGGTTTTTTTTATCGAACAAATATCACACGTACACTCACTGCTCTGGCTACTCTAGTGAGCCTGATAACTTCGTACATTTTGTGGCTTCAAAATTGTTCCGATCTGAAGCTGTATCGTACAACGTATCAAGAAAAACTGACAGGAAACAGAACGAATCGTTAAGATACCTTCCGCCATTTCAACGACTACCGTAACGTGACGTTACGGTAGTCGGGGTGCCGACAGTGTATACGTCATTTTACGACATATCTGATACGAGAGTTACAAGCCCCATTGAACTCTTTGGTCACAATGCCCTATATAGAAAATCACTCCTTGGCGAACCTTGACCTTGCTTGGTAATAAATGGAAACTTGTTTATTTCAAAATGTGCAACGAATAACTATTGTCTCCTGGTTTCTCTCAAGCTCCGCCCTCAGGAAGTGTAGATTACTGTCTGTATGACATGTCAGAGGCTGCTAACTGGTCGACAGCAAACAGCCTGTGTGAGGACATGGGCTGGCACCTGCCGCAGTACGTCGAAGATGGCTCTATGGATCAGCTCATACACTATGCGCAAGAATACAGGTGAAGAGTATCGTCTTTTAGCATCATGCCTTGAGGCCATGTTGTCTTTTTTTCATTTTCCGTCAACTTGAAGGGTAAAACCAATGATGGTTGATCATATGCAAGCTATCGAAAAAACCATCATAAATTTGGTGTTTTCTCAAAATAGATGTGATTTTCATCGCCAGTTAACAAGGAACAAATGAAAAAAAACATGACCTGAGGGTGGACAACACGCAAGGAACCATATATAGCAGTGAATTACCTTCAAGTTCACCATCATGTAGCCATGACGCCATGAAGATTCCACAAAAGTTGCTAAGCAGACATATATTAACCGAGACATGGTGTCAGAAATGAATCACAGGAACCGTATAAATTACCGATCAGTTCCATGCTTTCAACACGCGTCAGCAAAACATGAGTGTTTATGACGTGTCACACACTGACAGCCGGTGACATGTACCACAATAATGTGTACATAATTTAGAATTATACAGGACAAGCAACACAATAAGCTCAAACTTGGTATTTGGTACACCCAAGCACGACCTCCTCAAAGGCTTCACCAGCATAATCAGTTGCCTAGTTAACTGCTGAACACCACCACCAGTCATTGGGCCTCATGTTGTGCTTTGTCTAAGAGAGAGAAAAACGAAGTTGACCAAATGACCTCAGAAAACCATCATTTTCAAAACAAAAACAATGGGTAGGTAGTCCATGGGGTTACTTTTGACTCTGAGAAATCAATTTTCAATCAAAATTCTTTCTGTGAATACCATTCTTGGTTTCCCAGCGTTCTCGCAGGGACCGTGGTAGCTCAGTGGTAGCATGCTGAGCTGCAGGACAAGAGTGCGCGGGTTTGAATCTTGGCCTAGGAACCTGCTCTTTGGGAGTGTGTCTATCATCTCATCGGGCCAAGCAGTTCCTTGTCCCGATTTAGCCTGTTTGTTCACTGCATTGGACTGAAGCAATTAATAAATTCATTCATCCTTTCCCAGCTTTTTCCTGGGGGGAATCACATATGCGTAGCTGAGCTGTTGCTCTTTGCACGATTTCGTCATTTTGCTCCTATGAATACTGATTGTTATTTTCATGACCGACGGAACTCTTGAATAAATCGAACAGCTGCATATGGTAACTCTGGTTACAGGCATAGAGCTATACAGTGATTTGTCACTTTCGATAAAGTATCCCATTGGTAATACTGGACATATCAATATGCTGAATTCAAATGGCAAATGGATCTGTGCAAATTATAAATTTTGACTCTAACGTTATGGGTGAATGGCAAGCCGATTCATTCAAATGTTTTATAGTCCGACTACCAATTACATTACATGGAATCGATATTGAAAATGGTTCTCCTATTCATAATTATATCACGATTTTTGACAAGTATAATTATACCTGTCGTGGACTAAACAAACCAACAACCAATTTCCAATACATGATTTATGGGCCAGCCAGCCAAGAGTCTGATTTCCAGGTCGTGTACATAAATAGAGACATTCCCTCATTCAACAGCATGACCTTCTGGTTGTCAAACGAGAATCTCACCGCCCAAAGTGGTTCTGGCTGTAGGATGATGACTCAAAATGGTCGCTACGTCAAAGATTGCAATGAAGACAGAGACGTCGTTTGTCAAATTGCAGAAGGTGACTCACCAGTAATTGTTCACTAAAGCAGAATCGTATCTCCGTAAATATGCACCAAAGATGGATTACAAATACATATATGTTATCAAATATATGTCAAAATATGGCGGGAAATTATTTCAAGCAGGTTCATGACGTCTGTCCTGTCTATTCATCTTTCTATATCTACAGTCGTTCGTTTCCACGAGAAGCTGTCATAAACGTGAAAAACGTCTTTTATCGAGACAAATGTATAGGGCCCGCGAAAATGCCCAAATCGGAGTGTTGTTCGTACAATTCCTGGCCCGAGCCAAACCAGCATGTTAATGATAACATTTATCAGTTATGTGATGATTGTGTTTGATCAGAATTGTTGTCAGACTCATGAGGCCTCTCACCCAGGACCAAACCCTCAAACCTATAAACGGTAATATTATAGGCCGGAATCAGTTGGGTCAATATAAGTATATGGACGTTTCCTATGACAGATGACTTCTGCTCGAACCCTCCGATTATTAACAATGGGGTGTTGACCCATGATGGGACATCCGATGTGTTGCGCTATGAGTGTGAGTCCGGGTATCGACCCACTGATGATGTCAGTGAAATCTCCTGTGACTGCAATGTTCACAACGACAATGCTCCACCGATTTACGATTGTGTTGGTAAGGATACGAACTGTGTTTTTATTAGTCTTTAGGTCTATTATATATGGTATATATGACAAGGTTCATATCGCTCACAATGTGCGCAATCTGTTTTTCCAGCAAGTGTTTAAAACATAATGACGTTTATGATGCTTGAAGAAGTTTTTTTTTTGTAAAATTACATCATACGTTAGAACATCTCTCAGATTGTTCTGTGCAAGGTTGAGCGAATACGTTCGAATACACATGTGTTGCAATTGCAAACTACCAAGTCTGGAATACATCAGGATGGAATTTCGAAATAACATGTCAACTGGACAGTGCGGGGCTGTCTGCCACATGGACAAATGCTCCGCTTTGTGTTGGTCAGTTGTGAGAGAATGGATCTAAACGTGTGAACCACAATTATTTGGTGAACCACCATTTATTTATATCATTGAACTGTGTGCTGTGCCTGTGCCTGTGCATGTATAGGGTCTGTAAGTCTCGTGCCGTCACGGTGTGATTCTGGGGACCAACAAACATACACCTTTTGTGTTGCCTGAGTAATTTGAGTTCTAACTGGAGTTCTACTCATATTTAACAAAAGGTGTATGTTTGTTGGTCCCCAGAATCACACCGTGACGGCACGAGACTTACAGACCCTATACCGACTGTATGCTAGTAGGTACACGGCATACTTGATAATGAGTAGAGTGTATTGCCTATAGTAGTGCACAAGGTGATGTGTAGTGATAACATTATTAAATATAGAAAACTGTCCAGCAAGACCGTAATAAAAACATCAGTGCATAGTTTTGGAAAAGGGTAAAACAGTGGAAAAAGTGAAAAAAAATAATAATTGAAGAAAACTGTATAGATATATTTATCAGTATTTTAGAACATACCTGGAGTTTGACAAAATCTATTGACTTAGTAACACAATCTTTACACAGAAACCAGCCCCAACAGAGAAACATTAACGGACACCTGGTTGAATTGGACTGAACCCACTCCAACTAACAACTTAAAGATCTCGGCCGATCCAACTGTCTACAACATCTCGATAAGCTCAACTAGCTCAAATCCAAACGGCACCTGGATTAACTCAACATCCCCCAACACCTCAAACACTTGGAATGACACCTCTGATGCGCCTAACATCTTCATCTCAACAACAGTTACTGACCCAACTTCAAACAACAGCCCGCCTGACCCAACATCCCCCAACATCTCAAACACTTGGAATGACACCTCTGATGCACCTTACATCTTCATCTCAACAATTGACCCAACTTCAAACAACAGCGCGACTGACCCAACATCCCCCAACACTTGGAATGACACCTCTGATGCACCTAACATCTTCATCTCAACAACTGACCCAACTTCAAACAACAGCGCGACTGACCCAACATCCCCCAACACTTGGAATGACACCTCTGATGCACCTAACATCTTCATCACAACAACTGACCCAACTACAAACAACAGCGCGACTGGCCCAACATCCCCCAACACCTCTATAAATCGGAATGAGACGTCAGGTGCATCTAACACCTCCAATACATCGATTGACTCTACACCCGACACCTTAAAGACCACGACTGACATATCTGCTGAATCCATCTTCAACACCATTACTGATCCAACTCAAACCAACATCTTAAACAGCTTGACTGAACCAATTACGAGTACTAAGACAGAACTGCCTGGCATCCTTGAGTCTGGATTGACAACAGATAACACCCAGCATCTCGGTCAGGAGCAGACACAGCCAATGGATGCTGGAACCCAACAGCCTGGAATGAGTAGTACACGGCAATATGCACGAAAACCCAATGACAGTGAACAGTTTGGAACATTCAGTACTCGGCCCTCGAGAACAGCCAGTGCAGATATCGATGGAACGGATGTCACAAGAAGAGGTACAAATTGAAATACCATAAAATACTGTTTTTTTGCATTCACGTTTTAGTGTATAATCATGATTTAGCTATGTATTCTATAACATAATTTAGCCACGGAGGAGCCAGATTTACTCAGAAGGAAATGTGACTCCCCTGATGAGGCTCTCGGGGCTGATAGTCGTTTCCGAAACTTATACGTGGGTAGTGTGGGTCAATATGTGGCCCAGCTTGGTTACGAATTCCAAGAGATAGGCAGAACTCGCACCGCTATTTGTCAACCAGAAACTGTATGGAGCGCCACTCCAAAACAACTGAAACGTGAGCCTGAACTATTCATCTACAGTTATGCTGACATTACTCCATGTACAATCCATAATGCTTTGTTAATCTTTCCTTGTTAGGAACTGACTGTGGTGCTCTGCCAGTTGTAGCTGGTGCTTCGGTTACAACTACCAGATCTACTGTTGGCACTAGGGTAGGAAGAAAGAGCTACTACCCAAGTCATGGCCAAAGAACGTTTGATCATGGCTATCAAAGGCCAAGTATGCTTATGGTATTTGCGCCTTCTTTGTTTATGCTATTATGATAATTCATCTACTCCAGGTGAGGATCGAGTGTGATGAGCCAGGAGCTAAGATGGAAAATGGATTGCCTTTCGCGCTAACCTTGTGCACCCCTAAAGCCAAGTGGTCCCCAGTGCCCGAATCTTGCCAAAGTGAGCATACTAGTTCCTAGTACATTGTCTTGTACGTGTAACTTGTCTGGTAGAATAATATCCTAGTCCAAAGGCAAGTCCTCATATCCTCTCGCTTTGCTTAGACACTATCGTGCCTCGGTATTGAAAAACAACTTATCCAGTTCGCTCACAAATTGAAAAGAGAATCATCTATACATTTTTCATAAATGTACGTCGCCAGTAGGCCTACATCTACAAGAAGATTATCGTTTTCGTCAGAGAACCGATGTGGACCATTTCCGATAGTGCAGCATGCGAACCTGATACATATGGACAATAATGTCGGCTCTGTGGCGGTGGTACATTGCCACGAGTTCTTCAGGTTCCCTGATGGCTACAGGGAGAAGGAGTTCAGATGTCGAACTAGTCTGAGCTGGCAGGAACCACAGTCATGCCTACGTGAGTATTAAATTGTGAATGTTGGATTCCACATATCCAAACTTCTCTTGATATGAGCGCTATATATCAGCCTCTTGCTGTCAGATATCCGACCACTGTAACAGTACATTATCATAGCTACTGTAGGTTTCTAACTCAAGTTCGATTGATCCTATATAGGACAAACATGTCCAAATCTGCCTCGACCTCGTCATGGGAGGATCAACACAAACCTATCGACAGAAGGCAGCGTGGTGAGGGCCAAGTGTGACAGAGGGTACATATTCCCGAGCGGAGAGCGAGCTATGTCTCTCGCCTGCACCAGTAGACTACAATGGAATGATACCTTGCCAGACTGTCAACGTAGGTGATGTCTTCCCCACTCCCCACTTCAGTTGACTGGACCAGGTGACATCCATATATAACACGATCGATTTGAATCCCAAGCTAATTCTCTTTGTTTCTTCTCGTTTCACAGAAGTTGTTTGTCCGACGCCACAGCCAATAATTCACGGCAAGTTACTGTTTACTTCCAAGCGGTACAACACAAACATCACGTACACGTGCAAGCCTGGTTACCGCCTGCAGTATGGTTACCAGGAAATGACATCACGCTGTGGGGAAGACGGTGATTGGATCCCCAGAAACCTCACTTGTGGCCGTTAGTATATGTTTGTAAGGTCTGAAGCCTGGTCTGATAACTTATCGGCATGACATTGTGTCCGTCGTCTGTCCATCGTCCATATCTTTATCTTCCTACTATTGAGGTCACATGTTGAACAGGAATAATACCAACTAGTTCGACAGAGATGCATCTTTGAGTTTTTCTCCCTTCCATTCCCTTTCTCCCTTTTATACATGTAGCGCTATGACGTGGTGGCTACATAGTAGTGACACCACGGTTATGGCGTAGTCATAACGCTACATATATATTATATTTTACATAGACCAGGTCAAAACGGCTGTGTCATTAAGGCATTTCAGCAGAAATGCCTCTTATGGTTTTGTCAGAATTCTTCTTTTTCTTTTCTTTTTTCTTCTGCCGTTTTCGTTTCTGCGGTAACTCGAGAAGGCCTCGACGGATCGACTTAACATTTTCACCACTGTTCAGATATATTATTTAGGTGTGCTGTATGGTATTTGAGCCAGATCTGAGGTCCGTGAGGATGAAATCGAGGTCATTTTTGGACTTCGTTTCCGCACGATAACTCAAATAATATTCAGACAAAGGCTGCAAAACTTTGCATGGAGGTTCATATATCACCTGGGAGCAACCCTATCGATTTTGGGGTTATATTGTCAAACGACCTATGACCTAGAGGTCGAAAGAGTTCGCCGAGTCATCCTTGAGACTTCTTGCATATCTCGGAGACTGTGCGTCGTAGAGCGAGACGGACGTTATAAACTCGTCGCCCTAGAGAAACATGTCTAAGGGGAATTAGGGATGACCTTTGACCGGAAACTGTGTGTCGTCGAGCGAAACAGACGTTATTTTCTGACTCCTTGCGTTAGAAAAACATGTCTAAGGAGTATTAGGGATGACCTTTGACCTTGACCTTGAAAATTTCTGCTGAATCGGCAGTTTTCGTTTCCGTCGATATCTCGGAAACGGTGCGTCGTAGAGCGAAAGGGACGTAATTTTTTGACTCGTCGCCCTATACAATTTCAACATTTTTGCCGACTCTAAGGGGGGTATTATGGATGAATTTTCACCTTGACCTGAATTTTTTTTGGACGAGGCGCCAGTTTTCGTTCTCGGCGATATTTCAGAAACGGTGTGTCATAGAGCAAAACGGACGTTATTTTTGGACTTGTCGCACTAGACAAACAAGTCTGAGGGGGGGGGGGGGAGGGGTGGTATTATTGATGAATTTTGACCTTGACCTGAACTTTTTTGCAGAGTCGGCATTTTTTTTTCGTTTTTGGCAATATCTTGGAAACGGTGCATCGTAGAGGAAAACGAACGTTTTTTTGGACTCGACGCCATAAACAAACATGTCTAACAGGTATTATGGAAGAACTTCCACCTTGACCTGAAATTTTTTGCTGAGTTGACATTTTCCATTTTAGTTGATATCTTGGTAACGGTGTGTCGTAGAGCCCATGGCAAACATATAAATAATATAAATTAGTCTCAACGCCGGAATGCTTCCAAGGCATCTTTGGGCCTTGACGTCTAGTCCCAGAAAGAACCTCATTTTAGATGTTGTCGGCTCAACATTTTACCTTTCTTTGGTAACCTATCTAGGCGTATCTATTGACATACTATTTTTACTTACTTCCTTGAAAAAATAAAAGTATGCGCAGTAAATGCTGGAGAACGATAACGATTGACTTGGATAACTGCATTGACAGTTGATCGATGTGAACCACCCCCGGTAGTCAACAAAGCCTTGGCCAACAGCTCCATGGCAACCAACGGAACAGTGATCAGATACACGTGCCTAGAAGGGCAAGTCTTTGATTCTGGCCACCGAACCATGGAGGTGCTGTGTTTGAACGGGATCTGGAACAAATCCAACAACAGTTGTCATGGTAACTGAACCCATAATGTATAAAAAAAATATAGACATTTTCACTAGTTAGCTCATCCTTCCTGGCATTACTTGTATGGCATATCACCATGAGCTCGATGACATCGAGCGAACTGAACTGAATATTTGTCACCCCGAAACAGTCGTGGAATGTCCAAGGATATCACCGCATCACGCACGAGTTGAGGGCACTGAGAGACAGTATGGAGCCAAAGCTCGCCTGCTGTGTCACCCGGGCTACCGGCACCATGGTAACATGTTCAGAGACGTGCGCTGTTTGGCGACTGGAGTGTGGAGTGATGACGTCACGGATTGCACAGGTAGCTCATAATAGCAAAATTCCTGTAATATGATTGTAGCAGTTCGTTTTACAACTCATTGTATGGAAGGATTTTGAAAACAAAAAAAACTTAGGCAAACCTATTGGTATTCATAATGTCACTGATATGCTGAAATCTGACAATGATGTCACTAAAATGACACAGCTGTGGACTGTGGAGAGCCTCCGGCTGTCCTGAGGGCAGCAAGGGAAGGCGATGTCAACTCGACCCTGGACGCAGTGATCACGTACAACTGTGTGGCTGGGTACTGGCTGAGGCGGGGTGTGTCCCAAGTTGAGTCCCGATGTACAGGAGATGGGGTATGGACGGATACACCCACCACGTGTTCAGGTGAAGACTTTTGGTATTCTGTGCATTGTTTGGTCAGTTCATGTCTTAAACTGATTTTTCAATGATTACTGGTTTGGTTCGCATATGTTGCATTTGCGTTGCGAACTTATGGACATGAAATTGGGAGACATATATATAAAGTAGCCTATGTAACCGTGTGCTGCAATGTGATATACATACGTGCAATATCACCTTGTATATAATTAGATTGGTAGGGATATCTTATTTGGAATAACACTGCAAGCCGTTTATCGTTAAATTATCTTTTGGGGTCCTTCAATTGCAGAGGTGCACTGTACCCCAATCCCGATTTGGCTGGGCATGACCGTGAACACCACAAAAAACACTGTCGGTAGCCACGTAAATGTCAGCTGTGCGGAGGATGAAGGAGCAGTTGCCATGGTGACCGTGTGCCAGGACACTGGGGAATGGGAGCCTGCCTTGCTGGACTGCAAAGGTGATAGAGTATTAGAGATCATAATCGGTAGTAGATCTACTGCCCTGTTGACTTCACTCAGTTCTTGTCCCGATATCTGATTTTTGAAATTTTGTAAGTGAAATCTTGACCAGAAAAAAATGACTATTTCTTGAACATTTTATTCACACTATGCCTCTGGTTTCACGGCACAACAGACATGAGGACTACCTCATCCGGTCCCCTACCTGCGGAATCGCACGGGGCCGCTATGATTGGGACAGTAGTTCTCAGCATCGTTGGTGTTATAACGTTGTTGATCATCCTCATTGACCTACCCCACTTGATCGGGATCTGCCCTCGCAAACGTACACTCACTGAGATGAGGACATAATAATGCTTATTATTGCTTCGACGGCATTCAGTCCACGGTTGAGCTACCTTTCTTTAAAACTATCCCACCTTACTGCTTTCTCAGACAGTATTCTGTAAGGTAAAAGCCACCATATACAGTTCCTACTGGTCGAATTCTTTTCCTTAACCATTGTGGTATGGTAATAGTTATACTGAAAAGTGTGAAATAATTCCACAAATTATTAACTTGATAAACGTGTGATGACAGGTCGATGACTTGTGAATGTACTTTCGCTTCATTACCTTTTTCTTCCTTATTATACATGTATGAACGTTATTGTCTGCAAATAAAGAAAACATTTTATTTTAAACACAAGTATAGGCAAAGTATGGTCACAGGAAATTGCAGCCCTCAGTGATTTTTTTCACTGAAAGCTGATCCATTAGTGGGGCGGATGACGGAAAAAATGAAAATTTGCAAAAGCATGAAAATTTGCAAATAGAGGTTTTAGGGCATGCTGATTTCATATCGATTAGGATATATTTGATCCGACACCTGTAACCTCTTCAAAATCCAAGATGGCCGCCATGATCGACGTAGATCAGGTATATATTTAAGTATCAATCTATTACCACTAATACAGCCAAATTTTGATGATTCCAATAAGAAACGTAAAATACAACATTTCGCAATAGAAACAAAGCCCGACCAAATACCTTATACCTTATCCTTAATCACGCTATGAAGATGATATTTTATTCTATATATATGTTTTCGATGGTTTTCTAATCTGATTCAGATGTTATTTTACCATTTGGCGGCCATCTCAGGAATGAAAATCAACTGTGGTCGCCAAAATAACGTAAAACTGCGATAATCGGTTAACATAACTTTACAGTTTACATACGAGAAACACACAGCATATGATCCACAAAGATCTTAGAACTTCATCCAAACAGGGCTTTGTTGAGTACATGATAGCTCAATACGCACAATCAGACTTCAGCAGGTTGGAAATGACGCAGATTGTCTGACCCAGATGGACTACCAAGTCACTGTGTGTGGGATGCTGGTTGGAAACTGTAAGCAGCCAGTCATCCAAATACCTCATCAGACGAATGCTGCAACTGTATGCCCAGGTAGAAAGAAGATGGAAGACACATGTGAATAGGTATATAGAGCCTTGGAGGAATCAAAAGTAAGAGCTCGGTACCATCGGTAGCATCTCAAGGATGGATGGACTGAATTTTGGAGAACGCATCCTTCAAGTCGATTGACATCCTCCAGTTGCACTACAGAGAGACACCAGGAATGATTGGGGACACTCCGGAGGGAATCGTTCCTTGATCACTAACTGGAAAAAGACTGAGGTGTCTGATCAACTGCCAACTGATAGTTTAATAGGTTGATACTTACATTCATACCGCTGAGTCGGTGTCACTGCTGGCAGACGTTGAATCTGTCCCTGAGGATACCATCAACTCCGTAGCTTTCTGGCTTGTGATTAGGTACTTACGTACTTGTCATATTATATATCTATTCCATGGGGTTTGTTCCAGATTTCTAAATTATTTTCATGGGTTGTTGGGCAGATGTATACTAATTCCACCAGGTGTACAGTAGAAGCAACTACATTTAACACATTTTCTGCCCCTGATGACGCCAGTGTGTCTCTCGATAAATTATTTGGTCGGGCTTTGTTCCTATTGCAAAATGTTGTATTTTACGATTGTTATTGTTATCATCAAAATCCTACTGTATTGCTGGTAATAGATTGATACTTACATTCATACCACTGAGTCGTTGTCACTGCTGGCGGACGTTAAATCTGTTCCCGAGGATATCATCAAATCTGTAGCCTTCTGGCTTGTGATTAGGTACTTATGTACTTGTCATATATCTATTCCACGGGGTTTGTCCACTGTCATCATATGCCTCTTACAACCAAATTATATTATACCGTCACAATAAAATCCTGATTACTTTGGAATTGATTCAGAAGTAATGATACATGGCATCAATATTATGTTATAATATAATGTCTTGTGCCCAATCCGCACACAACAGACGTGGTCAGTAATCATCCTACACTACTAGTATGCCGTTATTGCACAATATGAGGAGACTTTAGCAATCTTGATGTAGATAGAGACCTAGGGCTGGAAAGTCTCGTTGTGCATACATCCGTAAATGACGTTTTGATGACGTCATACAGTCCTTCTGGGGATGAACAATGCCACGTGGTCAATTTTGCTAAATTTTTGTGATTTCTCCCGCAGCACACAAAATTATTATTCTACACATTCCTCTAATTCTTTCTTTTACTCAGTGGAATGGTTCCGAATTATTCATGGGCACTATCGAAAGAAATGCACTGCCAAGTGAAAAATAATATCTTCAAAATGCCTCCTTCCAAGGTAGTGTTTCAGCGGTCGCTTTCCATCCACGGATGTAATTATAACCGAGTTATTCATATGCTGTTTAGACCTAAATGGTTATCAATATGTGTCGCACCATCGATGGTTCCTCAAATCACAGAAGAGGCTTATACTGGAAACATATACCTGAAGTAACATGACTCTTTATGCGGCCATGGTCATCGCGGCAATACCACAAAACATACAGTATTTAGACCATTCAATGAACGTGAATTATCAATGTACGACTTTAATGTATCATCTTAATAGCAAAAGAAAGACGTCAATAACTGTATGTGAGATTCTGATTTATTTTCGATAATTTATATTGATGTTATGCTAAACCGAACATGTAGAATTTTCGAAAGTTTACAGAAAATTCGGCGGGAAAGTTGTCAGTCCCCAAAATGACGAAATCACGTAAAATAACGTGACGTTTTAAATCTCACTTTCCAGCCCTATTAATTCCCGAATAAGAGTTGATAGTAAATACTCCAAATGAGCTTAAATTAAGGACTGAGAAAGGTTACCGGAAAAATGCACAGTGTTAACTCAGAAAACTGAATTTTCAGTGAAATTGCGATTTCAACCTAAGTTGCCCAAGTTCATGGAAGGTCAAATTCAGAGTCAACAACTAATGTACCATATATGACTTTCTATATGCTCAAAAAAAATATATGCTCACAAACGTAACTGCTATATAATGCAATTGAATATGCAGAGTCTAATTTACACATTTCAGTTCAGATGGGACCATTAGAACACAAGGTTGTATTCATGATTCTTATACATCATGAGGATCTGTTGGATGTGGTATTAAGTCGATACATATGTCTACTCTGTACTTTCTCATGTTCTGGAGTCGGTAGCTTTTTGGCTTCGTTACTTACGTAAGTGCCTGTCATACAATTATTTCGTGGTGTTTGTGTTGGATACCTTGTTAATTTGAACACCATGATACCGTTTCATTCAATTCATATAACACTTAACATATCGATTCATGAAAACGTATAACCAAACCAATTTGTTGATGTCTTCATATAAATGTGTTGAACACTTCTCATATTCTCTCACTGATAAAAACACGACGGTGGCATTGGTGCGTTGTGTGTTGATTTCGAGCACATAGCACCTACTCACAATTAAACGAATGGCTATAGATCAAATATGAATAAGGAGAGATGAATGTAACTACACTTCTTGCATAACAAATTGTGTAATGTCATTTCTGTCGTAGATGGGAATTCCACGTGGGGACTTAACTGTTTTTGTTAATAAATTATTATTTGCTGCGCATGTTGCCGGTAAATCTTCTTTCACCTTCCTGTTGCACACACCGTGCACAACTTGCACATTCGTTTAAATCTTTTGGCAAGGATCGTATATTATAGACGATCCTTGCTTTTAGTATAGGCAATTACCCGGAGCTGAGGGAGAGTGCACATTGGAGAATGGCTCGGTGATGTCAGGCTGAACAGCAATGATTGTCAAAATGCATAAGAGAGATTTTGAATGCCCAAATATAAACTCCTCAAAATTCTTCAAGTGTAATGATTTATTTTTCATTATTATAAGTCTCAGACAAATATATATTTATATGGGGTAGTTCCGAATCACTGATTCATTTAGATTATTGGGAGTATCATTGAAATCCAAACTCCGTGAAGGACAAATGTGATTTAAATTGAACACTATCCGAAATACGTAACTATGGATAAACACCCCCAACAAGGATAAAGATATCCGTACGGAAAAATTTCTCAATTTCTGCCAATTTGAGAAAGTGCTTTATTTTGACAAACACAAACGTTTGTAGCATACAAGTTTAGCAAATTTGAGCAGGTGCCCCGATTTTTTTCCCTGCGAAAACATCAAAGCTGGCACATTTGGTTTTTGTGAGATGAAAAACGACCAGTTTGAAAAAGAAAATTGCATGAAAACGAATGAGAAATGCAGTCAATTCATAATAGAATATTTTAAACCACTCCTTCGCGTGGCTGTTTTGTGCACAGTGATGCCGATGTGGTTGTTCTAAAGACGAAATTACCACACAACGATTCAGCGACGTTTCACCGTGTTTACTGAGGAAACGACGTCTTGTGGGGCGTGTTACACGAGGAATTTGATGAAAATATGTTTATCAGACTTTTGATTTTGGCGGCACTGGACGTCGTTCAAGGTACAGTATTAGATGTGTGTCTTGTGGTGGTAGTACAGGAGCAACTCCGAGCAAGGGCGAGGGTGGAAGGGTGTGGTGGGGACATGTTGCATTATACAGAATAATTTATTTTGATACATACTCGTGTATTTGAATACACTGCATATCTATATGCCTCCAATGGTAGCAAAAATAGCAACTTGAATTACCGGGACTATATGTTATACCATCGTGATGTAATATAATTTTATCAATTTATTTGGTGTGTAGGACCACTCGTGTTGTATCGCCCGGCGGCCTTCTGTTCCATGCATAAGCTTTCGTTAACGTCCTTTCATGATTAAAAGACGCCATCGTTTGGTGTAATATCTCAGGTTGTATGAAAAAACAAAATGAAAACAAGCCTTTGACCAAATAGGATTTAATGATTTTTTTGCTTATGAAGAGCAATGGTTCATTGTAATATAATTTTTTTTGATTTTGAATGGAGATTTATCATGGGCTTTGTCGCGACCAATTCTGATTCCCTGTTGGTTGGGTTTTTGAAATGGAACAGCCTGATTATGGACCGTCTCACCAATAGTACACAAACGACGGGTGATTACTGCTACCAAAGTTTCCCCTTTGACCCCCCGTGCAATAATAATGTAACAATCCATTTGTTGGACAAACGATTGGTACAATTCTGGGCACAGGCATATCATAAATATTTTCATTGTTTGAAATATAAGCAAACTATACAACGGATAGCTGTGCACATATATAGAATCATTCAATGTATATGCAAGTACCACTGTTTCGTTTGCACTGACACTGATTACACACTCGGTTAGTAAATTCATTGTGCACAATTCTTGTCAACAAGCTACAAGCTCTTATCGACATTTTGTGACGGTCCCCTGAAATGTACCAAGCTCCTTCCAATAATCATGTAACCAGTAACCATGCATACCCAATGTATGCTTTTCAAAATAAATGCTTCACCAGAAACACGAATAAAGCATTATTATGATTACACACTAAATTTGTTATTTTATAAATAATTGTGCTACACATTATATAATAGACACAATATTAGCACTCTTCTGACAAATCTAGTGACTCTATGTACTGTCGCTTTTTTATATTTTAGAGAATTAATAAAAAAAATCACCTACCATACTTTTGTGAATACGTGTGTTTCGGGGCCGGTAGGTTCAGTATGGTCATTCCATAGCGGCGTCGTAACGGTCAGCCACATCATGCATATTGCCGATGTCCTTTCTATTGCCTGCTGTGTCAAACGGGAGGCTTTCCCGCCTTTGTCTTACCATTATAAAATCCCAATTTTAACAATATTATTAACTTGGTACGAATCAACTTCTCTGATTGGTCTATTTGTACCGTCTTGTATCGCCTCAACCAATCAGCTTGTCTTCTCCTTGAAAAAAAGAGTATATTGGATCCGAGTCATGTATATGGGATTGCGTATATTGGACGGTGACGCGATAGCAGCCAATCAACGTGGTTGTTACAAATAGCGTGTTGTTAAAAATATAGCAAAGATTGGATGCTGGTCGTCCAATACAGAGTTTACGGGAGTCGGCTGCGCCTCGTCCAATATAACTTTTCTGAATCCCGTAAATTCTGTATTGGACACCCCATCATCCAATATTTGTATAATATTGCAATGATTTGTTGAAGATTAACAAAGTATAACCGACAGGACTGTGGAAAATACACAATGACGCGCCGTGTATAAATATCTCATTTAAGCTCGCAAACTTCGTTTTACGTGATTAAATGACAGCTCTGATTTGTTCATGCGCGTCGGTCGTTCTGGCACATGGAAACTTGGAATTCGACAGTTCAAACCGAGAATGTTTATAGAACACAATGCTTAAATGATCGTTGCGAGCCATACCAGATCACAAATTTGGTATATTTAAATTGAAAAATGTAATCATTTAACTGCCATGTCATTGAAAACAATATCGATATACGACTAATTCTGTTTGGTCAGTGCTTCGCTTTCACTTTGCTTCAAGTCTGGAAAATGTAAAGTGCATAGAACTTGAAATATTACACCAAACGTGGCGTCTTCTAATTATGAAAGCACTTTAGTCGGATTAAAAACAACAGTCTGTGTGTAACGGCCGTTTTGATTTCACGACGGTTTGACAAGCACAAACTGGTCTTCAGGAATCGCACAAAAATATCCAGAGTTGGATTTGCTATTAAGTGATAGACTGCTTTCAGGAAATAACCTGTGGACGTAATTATGATATGGTTGATAAGTACAAAGCCTGTTTACATATTATTATTTTTGAATTCAGGACATGTACCACATGTAGGACAGGAATTGCTCACACTTTCCAGAACATCTGATGTCACTTCCTTATGGCCATATAAAGGGGTTCAGAAAGTTCGATACAATTTCTCGATTTTACGGACTTTTTTACGTGTTCGCGGAATACTAGTGTATTGGTTCCGTGTTTATTGTTATCCGCGATAATTTAAATTTCACTATACGGGGTGAAGTATTGATCTTTCGTAGCGGGCCAATTCAAAAGTTTATTAAAAATGTCACGAAATCGACAATCGTTGATACAACAAGATGTAGCAAAAAGCATCCATCGTGACTCACAAAACGACATCACGGAAACATCACAAATGAAACAACACAGTCGACGCATTGGCGATATATTCAATGTCAAGTTTGAACCAAAGTTCATACGCTGCAATCCCAAGGAAATCATGTCTGTATATCTTGTATTTTTCGTATCATTGCGCAGTATATGCGGTGGGTATCTTGGAATGTATCCGCCGACAATCATGAATACGCTCTGGGGTCAACTCCACTGAAGATCTTGTCATTTTCTTCCAGCCGCAGGTAATTGCACTCATTCCTATCGGGCGTATCGTGCCAGACACGTGTCCGGCGGGACCATAGTGCAAACAAAGTTAACAAACCCCTCAGACAGAACGGCATGTGAGGCCGCCTGTGAAGCGAACACGACATGTGTGGGTTATGACTGGAAAGGATCCCAATGCTCCCTCATCAACAACATTGTCACTACCCCCAACGTAGACGTCTCGAGCATGCGCTACCGAATTCAAACTTGTGTCGTGAGAAACACCAGTAACTATTCATTCTGTTAACTCTGTGTCATACAGTACCAGGAGCCCCCGTTAATAAGCCCACCCGATATTACGCCCCTGGGCGTATATACGGAATGGCTTCCCGAATATACGCAATGACGTTACTTATGTGGACATCACAAGCACGCACTTGTGTACGTGTTTCTACAACGATCGATGTGTTAATCGCCATCTACCGAATGGAAGTCGAGGCGGCAAGGCCAATCAAGCTATACATGGACGCATGACATGATTACTTATGCAGTCTTCGATTATTAAGTTCTTATCAACAATTCCTTGTTTAAAACCTTATTCCAAAAATACGCTCATGGGCTATTTTCGGAACCGCTCTTATACTTCTGAATGGGACATTTTCCGTAAATACGTACGCTCAGGGTTTATAACTGGGGGCTCCCGGTATCTCGTGTATAATAAACGTGTACACATTGAATTCGTGCGTGAATTGAACATCAGTGTCAGCTGTAGTTTACTTCTTTTCCCCAGCTTGTATATACCGATACGTTGGGGCCTTCACTGTTGCCGCTGACAACCTGATCGGTGATACGATTCCATCACCATGTGGAGACGATTGTAGCTTGAACGGCAAATGTACGACCTTCATCGAGGACAGTAGAAACAACACATGCAACCTGGCCTCGACTTCCGCACCTACTGACCGAGAGGTGGATGGAAATAAGAGAATGTACAAGCAGTTCAGGTGTAAATACCGTCCTCCTAGTGAGTACCAAGGACCAATAATTGTTCACGTACCAGTTCATGTCATATAACTCGTTTCTCACGTCGTCCACTTGGAGAAGCTGGGACACGAAAATGCATTGATATTTTAAAACCTCTAAACCTAATTGTATCCCCCGAACGAAGTTCGGCGGATACTATGGATTTGTCCCCATCGCGCCGCCGTAGAGATTTTCTTGTGAACGCTCTACAGGTTGCAATTCTTAACCGATTCTAATAATTTTTTATACAGGCACATCTTATGGTAAGATCCCGACACCAATCGATTTTGGTTGCCATAGCAACCAAATTGGCCGATTGGCGACACATTTTGTGCTAAAATTAGAATGTTTTACCCACATGGCTTGTGAATGCGGTACGGGTGGGAGTTTTCGATGAATGATGATGAAATCGCACAGGCTCGAAGAGAAAGACTGTCCCACAAAACATATTGTTTTTCAGAATGATCAAATAAATATCGATTAGTTATCGGACTAACTTATTACGACCATTAAAATACTCTCTTTGACATCTGTGATCACTCCAATACCCTGTACTATGAAAGCAAATGGCACTGGATTCTTGTTCAGAATAGAGAACTGATGTTCTTGGTGAAAACCGAACAATACTATCGAATAAATTAATGTTAGTTTTACTAGTTAAGTCTATTATTGACCACAATAAAAATAGTTGAGATGAGAAACATTTACTATTAAGCTCAACAAGGTTTAGGTTTTGCCCAGTACAAATTTCATGGGTGTAACCGAAAAGGTTAACATTATGTTCACTAGTTAAGTCTATTGTTGATCACAATAAAAATAGTTAAGATAAGAAATATTTATTATTGGGCTCAACAAGGTAAAGGTTCTGTCCAGTAGAGATTTTATGGCTGTAACCAAATAAGTAAACATTATTTCTGCTAGTTAAGTCTATTATTGACCTCAGTAAAAAATAGTTAAGACAAGAAACATTCGTTATTGAGCTCAACAAGGTGAATGTTTTGTCCAGTAGAGATTTCTGGGTGTAACGGAATGAGTCATCATTATTTATACTAGTTAAGTCTTTTGTAACGGGCTTTCCCCCTCTGTGACGTCCGGATAAACGGTTTCTCGGAAGGTGGGTTGGTTTGTTTTGGTTATCCGGAGCCGAAACGGAAAATTCCGGCAAACTGCTGCTTACAGCCTTACACGGCTTAATCACGGCTAGAAGTCTCGATAGCGTGGTCTGGAATGGACCTCTCAACCGCTTTTCCCGACAGCAAACGGCGACTGCACCTGAAATAAAGATTCCGGTGGCGTTTCCGCTACCAGTACTGCAACTGCTCTGTCGGGTCACCGTTTCCGCAACTGCTCCGTTGTTTCCGTCTCACTGCAACTGCGGCTGCACCTGAAATGAGGAATCTAGAAGCGTCTCCGCCTCCGACTCTGCAACTATTCCGTCAGGTACTGCCTCTGCATCCGCTCCGCTGCTTTTATCTCCACTGCAACCGCGACTGCACCTGAAATGGAGAATCTAGAAGCGTCTCCGCCTCTGGTACTGCAACTGCTCCTGTCGCCGCAACTGCTCCGTCAGGTACCGCTTCCGCAGTGGGTCCGTTGATTCCACCTCCGTCTCCGTCTTCTTCTCCATGATCTGGGTTCTGGATCACCCTCAGACGTCGTTGCAATGTTTGTCTTAACCGACCGTTAACTTGTCTCCCTTCTTCTCCGTATTACTTTCTTTTTCCGATTACTTTAATTATATCATGATTTTCCAAGTTCCCTAACGAACACGGAAAAACAACCCGGAATAGGTTTTCAGCTTTATTTCTCAAAGTATACAGTCGGAAGACATAAACTGCAATCTCCAATTTTGTCATCCTAAAATGCATTTTTGGTCAACTTTCACTCTGAATTTCAACTTGAAACCACGATTGTTACATATTATGAATTGAAATATAACTTATGCTGAAAAGTTCAATATGGCTCCGATTTCGTCATCTTGAAACGCAGTTTTGGTCAACTTTTACATTGAATTTCAAATTGAAACCAAGTTTGGCACATATTATGAGTTTAAATATAACTCATGGCGAAAAGTTCGATGTGGTTTCAATTTCGTCATCTTGAAATGCAGTTTTGGTCAACTTTTACATTGAATTTCAACTTGAAACCAAGTTTGGCACATATTATGAGTTATAATATAACTTATGGCGAAAAGTTCGATCTGGCTCCAATTTCGCCATGTTGAAATGCAGTTTTGGTCAACTTTTACTTTGAATTTCAGATCGAAACCAAATTTGGCACATATTACGAGTTAATATATAACTTATGGTGAAAAGTTCGATCTGGCTCCAATTTCTTCAGCTTGGAATGCAGTTTTGGTCAATTTTTACTTGGAATTTCAACTTGGAACCAAGTTTGTCAAATATTCTGAGTTGAAATACACCTTTAGGTGAAAAGTTTGATCTGGCTGTAACTTCGTTATTTTATCGAACATGTCGAAATGGAAATTCAAATGCAGTGATTTTAGTGGTGATCTTGAATTCGATCTTCAATAACCTTGAAAGGTCAATGCAGCAATTTTGATCGAAAAAACTTTTGTGGCTTAAGATTTTACATTTCTCTGGTAATCTTTTTCAGCCTTGCTCTAGTTTTTCACACTTATCAGTAATATATGTGGGGCAACAGGGATGGTAGGGCTACGGAGGATACACCCAAGCGGTCGTAGGCGACCGGAAGCGTCTAGTTAAATTATGCTTCAATGTGGTTTCATGGGTATATTCATCACACATATAGCCCTAAAAAAAAGAAATTTCAGGTTTCCTAACTAGGGCATTTTACATAGAATGTCTTCATGATTTGGTCAAAATAATTGTGTTTTTTTTTTCTTTTTTAACAACACTTTTTCACCGAAGCCTATTACTATCAAATGTGTGAAAATTTGTATCTCGTACGTGCGACTTAGTAATTCGTACGTACGACTTAGCATCTCATAAGCATGAAAAGAAAGACTTTTTAATTCATACGTATGACTGAGCATCTCATGAGTACGACCTATAAACTCGAACGTACCAGTTAATAAGTCGTACTTATGAGATACGAAGTTATACGTACGAGATAAATTTGTTCACACACTTGATAGCAATATGCTTCACTACAGAAGCGTATTGCCATCGAGTGTGTTAATTTTTTATCTCGTACGTATCAGTTATATCTCATACATACGACTCATTAAGTCGTATGTACATCCGACTTATCAACTCGTATGTGTAGCTTAATAACTCGTACGTATGGCTTATCATTTCGTACGTACGACCTATTAACTAATATGTATGACTTGGTATATCTTGAATATGACAGTAGTATAGTATGGTGTAGCGTTCCGCCAGGTGGCGCTACGGTGCTCGCCAGGGGGCGCAATGGCGTCATAACGTTTGTCCTGAACACGCTAGGTGGCGTCATAACGTACCTATAAATAATTGGGAAATCATAACGTACCCATGAATGTCTGGAATATCATAACGTACCAATAAATGTTTGAATAATCATAACGCACCCGTAATTTTTTTGAAAATCATAACGTACCCATGAATGTCTGGAATATCATAACGTGCCAATAAATGTTTGAATAATCATAACGTACCCGTAAATGTTTAGGGAATCATAACGTACTTATAAATCTTTGGAAAATCATAACGAACCCATAAATGTCTAAAAAATCACAACGCACACATAAATGTCTGGAAAATCATTATGATCCCAGAAATGTTTGGAAAATCATAACGTACCCATAAATGTTTGGAAAATCATGTATTAATTTTTGCAATATTTTAAAACATTTTTTCAAATAAACTTTCCTTTTTATTCAAATTATAAGCATCATATTAAAACGAATCTAAACCATTTTCTCAGGTTTTTTATTGCACAGCACACATCTACTATATATACAATTTCTACACAATGGCCTATACAAGCACTACCTTTTTGTATTTTATAAAAAAAATTATATTTTTTTTGGTTCACTGAACTACGCATGCAAAAAAACTATATACAGTTATCATGGCAGATAGGGGGTAGGGTTTCTTAATATTCAATGTCCTCATCCATCGAGTCCTCTTCTTCCGGCTGAACGATATCGTCGAAGAGATGATTGAGTTTCTCCATGGACAAATTAAGCACTTCCTCGAAGTTGGGTCCCTGTCCCATATATTTTTCCACAGCTTTCATGATTTCCGTATGGATCATGCTTCTTCGCAACAAATGGTTCATCTTTGCCATGGTTTTGTGCATTTCCATCAGTCCCTTCTTCATTTCCAGTTTCACCTCATCTTCGGGTGACTCGGGTGTATATTCCATGATGCGATGCAGCAGGTACTCGAAGGCCGTTTCGCATACATCTTGGTCCTGGACACCCTTGCATCCACTTTGGAACCAATTCACAAATTGATCGAACCAGTGATGTTTCATCATGATAGCCATGTTAAGCGCATCTTTGAATGTAGCACCTCGCGCTCTGTATTCTTCAACTGCCTTTTCAATTTCGGCATGAATCCGACTTCTCTGGAGCAGATGGATGCAATTCACCACTCTCTGGTAGGAGTTAATCAGTTCTTCTTTCGTTCTTTGCGCCACCTCCTCTTCCGGCACTTCTTTTTCCTCAATATCGCCCTGCACAAAACTCAGCATGTGTTTGAAGGCGCTTTCATCCATTTTTCTGGGGAACTCGTCTTCCGTCGAGTCGTCATCTATGCGGGACATCTCGGCGATTGCATTTGTAGCTCGTAATTATTCGAAAACAGGGCTCCGCAGCTGAAACATTTCGTTGTCTTGTCCGACTGCCATTCTACCGATTTTGTATTACTTTGAGATGCTGCGGGTTGGTCCGAGGCTGGACTCTCGGATGACTGACTGTGAAGCGGGTTCGGTCGCAGGCGTTTATTTTCCTGCGTTGTCGGTTTCAGGTCCACGACGAGATGTCTGTAGGGCTTGGAGGTTGCGCTGTCGAACTCTTGAAGAAACTTTTGCGGGCAGGAGGGGTACATTTGCCTGGCCAGGGTCATGATTGGCTGCTGATCGATAGGGTTTCTGAACAGAGTCAGATAATGGCAGTTTCTCCTCTGAGTCGGGTCCTTGCTGTAGTAGAGGTTTTGATTCAAGCAAACGACGCTCAGGTTCCTGTGGTGGCTCCCTTCCGTGAACAAGTCCGTGATTCTCGGATCCTTGGCAGAAGTAGACATGAGGTCGTCCAGGACGATGACATTATTTTCCGTAGGTGAGACAAAGTCATCGGAATCCAGATTGATTGGTATCCCCTGTATAAACTGCACTAGAGGCCGCACAGTAGACCTTATAATGTCATAGAGGGGTTGCCATCTCTTGTACAGCCATATAATCCTGGTCGGGGCGGGGAATATTTGACCGGATTCCAAGAGGGATTTTACCCACGCCGTCTTCCCACACCCAGTAGGTCCCGACACATTCAGGGTGAAGGGGTGTTGGAATACCAGAGGGTCCATATAGTTGACAGGCCAGTGCTGTTGGGGTAGCTCAGGCTGAGGCTGCCATGGCTGAAGCGGTGGCGGCAACGCCTGTGGTGGCGGCAATGGCTGTGGCGGCGGCATCGCCTGCGGCGGCAATGGCTGTGGCTGCGGCGGCAATGGCTGTGGCGGTGGCGGCAATGGCTTTGGCGGCGGCAACGCCTGTGGCGGCTGCAATGGCTGTGGCCATTCAAATCCCTCAGAGTGCGAATACGATTTATTCGGAGCTTACATTCCCAACAACGGCACCACACGTACACCCAGCCAGACGTACGAGCAGTGTGTGGCGTTGTGTAACGACGACAGCGCCTGCACTCTGCTGGCTTACGCCTCCAGATTTTCCTTGTGTTACACGTCCACGGACACCGCTAGCGATAAGGTGGCCAGGTCTGCTTTTGAGATGTTGCGGAAAAAAAGGATCTGTCCAGGTCAGTTGTCCAACAAGGGTGGCGGGTGACGATTATTTGTTGCAGGTGCCTGAGCGACAAACTCATGACATCCCCCTAAAAAAAATAATATACCAGTATATAGCGAGTCATATAATCAAACTAACTGGATTACCCGGTCAACATATTATTTTCGTCAACTTTGATTGAATCATTTTGCCGATATGCATTTGCATTTTCTTGTGACCGCTCTACAGTTCGCAAATCTCAACCGCCTCTTATGGTAAGACTGCGGTACCTATCCATTTTATTACGAAGAGCAGGGCTCTTCCCACATGATGTTTTTTTTTTGGATTTTTGACATTTTTATTCTGTTTACATTCTTGAAAGTGTCACTTGGAACCACAACAGGCCATTCAATTGTATCTAATTAGGAGGGCCAGAGGCCCGTTGGGAGGAAAATGACGCCCGTATACCTAATCATGGTTAATGTAATAAGTTATTAGCCATAATAATTCCAGGAGACGTGTGTTCCGACCGTTTTTTTTATGGTAAGTCACAGTTTCATCAAACACTGACCCTTCCATTTTTATCTGCACTAAACGGGCCTGTCCCGCATGCATAACAGTATGCTATTGCAAAAATGAAAAATAAGTTGATACGGCAACATAAAAATTATCGTGTTTTTGGTGGTATTCCATATTCCAGTAGGCAAATTCAATTAGTGGTGACCGCCTCGGGACCCTGCAGTCACTGAATTGTCCAATCGGGAAACTGTTTTGACGGACACACCCACATGTTTATGAACCACACGTGGATATAATTATATGCAAATTATCACGTGAGCAAGTCCCGCCAAATTGCTTCACTGGTTATACTTCATAAAAATATCACCATACAAAGCTTGTTTATGGGGAAATTTAATCAGAAACGCCCTCTGAAGTGGAGCGAGATTTCACGAGATTTGACTAGGAACAGTCGGAACAACAAAACTTGGCAGATTTGCCGAACTTTTACACACTGTTGGGAAAAAAACTTAAGTTTCCTCCTGAAATAAGCAGAAACAAATGGATACTAGCTCATTCATCATGTTTATAATAGTTTTATATTGACGACGAGAATTGTCAGTGCTGATTTTGATGGCATTCATGCCAGCGGCGATTCGGGCTACTAGTACTCATTCACTTCACGCGTCTACGATGATCTTCAAACCAGCATTTGGGCTAGGGAAAACATGATCGCAAATTTTTAGCAGTGATGAAAAACTTTCATGCATGTCATAATTATTGGAAATGCAGACATGTAACTACTGAAATGTCTCGATCTTCAGTATAAATCAAAACACTGAAAAAAATCCATGAAAAAAGGATTTAGCTAAAAAAAACTGATGGTGTCATTTGTGCCTCCTAAATAAGAAAAATAATATTCAGAACCTTGGAAATTTCACACATTGGTCCATACACTCGGGTGATTTTTATACCGGATCAACAAGGTAAAGCTTCTGACTTGTAGAGATTTCATGGCTACAACGGAATAATTTAACATAAAAATAGTTATGACAAGAAACATTTATTTCTGGGCTCAACAATGTAAAAGTTCTAGGGCCCGTACGAATCGACGGGTACCCAAATTTGGGATGGGTCATACAATTACCTGGGTCGGAATTTCGTTACCCGTACCCGAGAACGAATAAAGATTTAGTTTTGAATATTTGTGATAAACACTAGTAAAATCACAAGAATGACAAGGAAATCATCGGGAAAAAAACAAAGTATAGTTTTATGAGGTCATGACATTGTGATCTTTCTCAAACTTGAAAATAAACACTGACGAAACAAATAATATGTGTCAAAGATCAACGTCTGACGTTTACGTGTTACAAATTGCTCCAGTGAGATTCATTCAAATTTTGTTATATATTTGGACGGGTCGGGTCAGACCACACAGATACCCGGGTCGTAAATTTCCGACTCGTCCGGGCCCTAAAAAGTTCTATCCAGTCATGACTGTAACCAAATACTGTAGGTTATCATTAGTTTTACTAGTTAAATCTATTATTGACCACAATTAAAATAGTTACATGTAAGACAAGAAACATTTACCACACAGATACCCGGGTCGTAAATTTCCGACTCGTCCGGGCCCTAAAAAGTTCTATCCAGTCATGACTGTAACCAAATACTGTAGGTTATCATTAGTTTTACTAGTTAAATCTATTATTGACCACATTTGAAATAGTTACATGTAAGACAAGCAACATTTAATGGCCCAACAATGTATAGATTCTGCCCAGTACAGTTACAATATGGCCACAACATATATGTACCAAATCGAATACAGTATTCAAGTTATCGACTTTACAGCTTGGGAATCAATTATGAACATCACAGGACAAAAAGGCTAATATCTCGTTTGTTATCGACTTTACAGCTTGGGAATCAATTATGAACATATAGGAAATGATATATGCTGAATATTCTCGTGAACTTGAATTTGACCTCTGACCTCATTTTCAAGGTCAAGAGCACAAAATGGCTAATATCTCGTTTATTATCGACTTTATAGCTTAGGAATCAATTGTAAACATATCAGGAAATGTTATAATCTGAATGTTGTCATGACCTTGAATTTGACCTTTGACCTGATTTTCAAGGTCACAGGACAAAATTGCTAATATCTCGCTTCTAATCAACTTTACAGCTTAGGAATCAATTATGAACATATAGGAAATTATATATACAGAATATTGTCATGACCTTCAATTTGACCTTTGACTTAAATTTCAAAGGGCACAGGACAAAACGACTTATATCTCCCTTATTATCGATTATACAGCTTAGCAATCAATTGTAGGCATATAGAAAATGATATATGCTGAATGTTGCCATGACCTTGAATTCGACCTTTGATCTCATTTTCAAGGTCAAAGGACAAAATGGCTAATATCTTGCTCCTCTATTCACTTTTTGGCTTGGAAATCAATTGTGGACATATAGAAAATGATATGCACTGAATATTTTGATGACCTTGAATTTGACCTTGAACTTATTTTCAAGGTCAGATCACAAAATGGCAATATCTCGCTTATTGTCGACTGTACAGCTTATGATTCGATAGTGAACATATAGGGAATGATATATGCTGAATATCTCGGTGACCTTGAATTTGGCCTTTAACCTCATGTTCCAGGTCAAAGAACAAAATGGCTAATATCTCGCTTGTTATCGACTTTACAGCTTAGGAATCAACTGCGAACAGGAAATGTTATATGCTGAATTTTCTCATGACCTTGAACTTGATTTTTGACCTCATTTCCAAGGTCAGATCACAAATGGCTAATATCTCACTTATTATCAACTTTACAGCTTAGGAATCAATTGTGATCAAACTCCAAGTGATATATGCTGGATATTCTCGTGACCTCGACTTGACCAATGACCTTATTTTCCAATTTTCTTTGACCTGATTTTCACGGTGACAGGACAAAATGGCTAATATCTCACATTTTGACTTCATAATGTGTGGAATCAATGAAGGACATATAGGAAATGTTATACACCAAATATTCTGATGACCTTGAATTTAACCTTTGCTTTCTTTTTCAAGACCACAGCACAAAATTGCTAATGTCTCTCTGATTATTGAATTTACAGCTTAGCAAATCAATTGTTGACATGACATATGCTCAATATTATATATGCTGAATATTCTGTTGACGTTGGATTTAACCAGTTACCTGGCTAACATCTAAAATATTAAACATATATTGTCCGGTAACCTACCTTTGGCCCTTGGCCTAATTTTTTCTTATTGATGCATCACACTCCTCATATATACCCCTGTGATTTGTATAAGTTTTGTTGCCCTTTAATCGCTCGAAGTGGGCCATTTTGGTCCAAACTCGGCCCAAATGAGACTTTCCCATGTTGAATTCTCCTATGCTTTACAATGGGACACATTATGCATAATATCTCACTTAATATTAAAACTAGAGACTAGGAATCAATTGTGGACATATAGGAAATGATATATGCTGAATATTCTCGTCACCTTGAATTTGATCTCTGACCTCAGTTTCAAGGTCAGAGCACAAAATGTCTTACTGTATATCTCGCTTATTATCGACTTTACAGCTTAGGAATCAATTGTGGACATACATACCTCATTTTCAAGGCCACGGGACAAAAAGGATAATATCTCACTTATTATCGATTTTACAGCTTAGGAAGCAATTGTGAACACATAGAAAATGATATATGCTGAATATTGCCTTGACCTTGAATTCGACCTTTGACTTCATTCTCAAGTTCGAAGGACAAAATGACAATATTTTGCTTTTCTATTGACTTTATAGCTTGGGAACCAATTGTGGACATATAGAAAATGATATATACTGTCTATTTTGATGACCTTGAATTTGACCTTGACCTTATTTTCAAGGTCAGAGCACAAAATGGGTAATATTTCACTTATAATATCATCAACTTTGCATCTTAGGAATCCATAGTGAACATATAGGAAATAATATATGCTGAATATTTTGGTGACCTCGAGTTCGACCTTTGATATCATTTTCAATGTCAGAAAACAAAATGGCTAATATATCGCTTATTATCGACTTTACAGCTTAGGAATCAACTGCGAACAGGAAATGATATATGCCGAGTATTCTCATGACCGTGAACTTGATTTTTGACTTCATTTTCAAGATCAGATCACAAATGGCTAATATCACTTATTATCAATTTTACAGCTTAGGAATCAATTGTGGTCAAACTCCAGATGATATATGCTGGATATTCTCGTGACCTCGACTTGACCAATGACTTTATTAGCTTACTGGCCCTTTGGGCTGATAAGCTATTATCGTGGTTTTTCGTCCGTCGTCCATCTTCCGTCCGGCGTCTGTCGTCCGTCCGGGTCTGTAACTTTTTTTTGGCATGATGAATTTCCCCATAAATTTGTCAGAACATACCTTAGGCCAATATCTAAAAACATTTTTTAAAACTTATTTGATTGAATCGTTTTTGCCGATTTGGCGGCCATTTTTGACGAAAAATTGTCACTTTTGGACTTTGGTGGCCATTTTCTCAAAAACTGTCTGATCAGTTTTGAGATTTTTGTTTCAGAATATTCCTCTCATGTATCTCTATGATATGTATAAGTTTTGTTGCCCTTGAATCCCCGGTCTGCGTGTGGCGGCCATTTTGATTTTTTGACGGGTCGGCGAAAAAAAATTTTTTTGTCCCAAATCGAGTCACTATTCGTTTTGAGCCATTTCCAGCAAAAAAAAAAAATTTTGGCCATTGAAAATTTGTTTTGAAAATTTCACCCAATTTTTCCTTCATAATGAGAGCTGTGCGGAGTAAACTCATAGAACACTTCAAGATAGAGCCTAAGTATTGGTACATTCAAATGTGAAATCATATATTGCGGTTTGAGTGGTGACCTTGAAAGGTCAAAACGACCTTTTTTGTCGAAAAAATGATGAATTTTGTCTTTGGTGGCCATATTCTCAAAATCTATTCAGACAGTTTTCCTCAAAATCATGTATAAAATTCTCCTTATGTACCATTGTGGTGTGTATGAGTTTTGTTGCCTTTGAAATGACGGTCTGCGTGTGGCAGCCATTTTGATTTTTTGACGGATCGGCGAAAAAAAAATTTGTCCCAAATCGAGGCACTATTCATTTTGAGCCATTTCCAGCGAATAAAAAATAAAATTTTTTTGGCCATTGAAAATTTTCTTTTTTCATTTTTTGGGACATATATTGCGGTTTGAGTGGTGGCTGATGAATTTTGTCTTTGGTGGCCATATTCTCAAAATCTATTCAGACAGTTTTCCTCAAAATCATGTATAAAATTCTCCTTATGTACCATTGTGGTGTGTATGAGTTTTGTTGCCTTTGAATCGACGATCTGTGGAAATATGTCATTAACGAAAAAAATCTTTCAAGATGTAACTTGATTTCGTATTATAGTCCATACAGAATTTTTTTTTAGCAATATTTTAACATCAGTGTAAATATTTATATGTTGGAAAATCAGTATTCTATGCAATTCTCACGATTGCCGGTAAGCTACAGCACCCTTGGTGCTATGTTTTTTTTCAAGTTTCCTTGAACCTGATTTTCAAGGTCACAGGACAAAATGGCTAATATCTCGCTTATTGACTTTATAGTGTGGGAATCAATGATGAACGTATAGGAAATGTTAAACGCCAACTATTCTGATGACCTTGAATTTGACCTTTACCTTCATTTTCAAGGACACAGGACAAAATTGCAAATACCTCTCTGATTATTGAATTTACAGCTTAGCAATCAACTGTGGACATGATATATGCTTTATATTATATATGCTGAATATTCCCTTGACTTCGATTTTAACTAGTGCCCTGGCTAACATCTAAAACATTAAACATATATTGTCCAGTAACCTATTTTTGGCTCTTGGCCTATATAGGCTAAATTTGAATAGTTCTGTGCAAACATTTTCAAAGCTCTTCCTTTGAGGCCAGTAGCCCTTGTTAGCGATAACTACCAAACGGCCCCGTTGGTGACACTTGCTGTGATTCAAATAGCCCTTACTGTATTTATGTGTTTTTAGGTGCAGGTGCGCGAATATGCTCGAATATGCGCCTATACTCGAATAGGTCTATACACGCGCGTTTTTTTTTGCGTGGGAACGTTGTATTTTAGCGGGAATGTCAGCAATAGTCTGAGTGCAAACAGGACATGGTAGAGACTATGTCCCTGCTCGGGTGTACCCACCCTGCGTGGGTAGGGGGTATCGGCAGCCCGCAAGGCGGGCGGTAATATTTTGGAAGATATGTGCGGGGCGGGTGCGGGTATGAAATCTCCGTTTAGCGGGTATTAGCGGGTAAAAAATGTACCTACAATATTATTTGTTTATTCCGTTCATATATAAGGAACTATCACTAAACACTCAATGATCTGTATGACCATCACACCTGTCCAAACACAAGTCACCCCCTGTTCGCGGCACAGCGATAAATCAATTCTTGACGTCATCGGTTCTGAATTCTTGACGTTATGTGCGAAATTCTTGACGTTAGGTGGGAAATTCTTAACGTTATCGTTGTTTATATTTCGTTCTATCGTGATCTCAGCTTGAATTATCTCATTTTGCACAGGTAATTGTTAAAAAGGTGAATATATATTCGAGTTATGTGTTAGAGGAAGCATTACGACACCCCAATAACCCAACGAAATGTCGAAAAAGTTGAAGGTCATGCCTCGCACCTATTCATATGTACTATATACAGTTTGTTCATATATAATGATTCAGTTATGAACTCTATTTGAGCTATAATATAATGACAGCTAAGTAAGTATTGGAGAAGTCAATGCCCAGATTATAAATTAGAATAATTGTCCGCCAACAACGAAAATTTCGGTATTCTTGACGTCAGTTTGTCATGCTTTACGTTATTGATAACGCCAATAATTAATCGCCATGCAGAAATTGGAATGCATGCATGTAGATTCCCTTACTAATAATAATTGTTTCATATCAGCTCTATCTCATTATTTAATGCACTTACCATTCTATCTGTGGCTATACCATCGAGAACCATGTCTATAACGTCAAGACTTTCTAACAAAACGCCATGGTTTACGAACCGATAACGTCAAGAATTTATTAACCGCTGTGCCGTGAACAGGGAGTGACAAGTGAGTCCCGGCTCGAAATGTCTCATCCCCGAAAAAAGTTGTCAATGAAAAAATGTGTTCCAACAAAATTACGTTTCAAATTAAATGTGTTTTATCTGAAAGCACAAAATATGTGATCACAATATTACTATGGTATATAATTCCCCAAACTTTTTCCATGGTTCACGTTTGTCACTCAACTCTTCTTTTTCTACACCAGTGACCACCCAATCACCCAATTTCTGTCTCAAAGTGCATCAACTCTTGAAAGAAATATGTAAAAGATTCACCCAAGAACACCCAAGAAAGTTTACAGGAAAATCTTCCTGAAATTTTGCAAAATATCTGAAAATATTTTAAAAGGCTGTATTTTTTAGTTTTTTTATTTTCTTTTTTTTCAAAATGGCGGCCAATTTCGACGAAAAACGGCCAATTTATGACTTTGGCGGCCATCTTCTCAAGAACTGTCCAGACAGTTTTGAGAACTGTTTGAAAAAGATTCCAGTCATATGCTCTATAATGGGACACATATGCATTATGCTCAATATCTCAATCGATATCGGGATCAGAGACCAGACATCTACCGTGGACACATAGGAAATGATATATATGCTGAGTATTGTCATAATCCTGAATTTGACCTTTCACCTCAGTTTCAAGGTCAGATCACAAAATGGCTAATATCTCGCTTATATTTGACTTCACAGCTTAGGAATCAATTGTGGACATATAGGAAATGATACAGTCCGAAAATTCTCATGACCGTGAATTTGACCTTTGATCTCATTTTCATGGTCAGAGCACAAAATGGCTAATATCTATCGTATTATTGACTTTACAGTTTGGGAATAAATTGTAGACGTATAGGAAAAGATGAATGCCAAATATTTTAATGACCTTGAATTTGACCTTTGACCTAATTTTCAAGGTCACACTCTGACATGGCTAGTACGGCGCTCATTATCGACTTTATAACTTAGGTATCAATTGTGCACATATAAGAAATGAGCTTGAACTCGACATTTGACCTCATTTTCAGAGCCAGAGCACAAACTGGCTATAATGTTGCTTATTATCGACTTTACAGCTTAGGAATTAATTGTGAACACATAGGAAATGATATATGCTGAATATTGTCATGACCTTGAAATTGACCTTTGACCTTATTTTCAAGGTCAGAGCTCAAAATGGCTAATTATCGACTTAACAGTTTACGAACCAATTGTGAACACATGCGAAATAATATATGCTGAAAAGTGTTATGACCTTGAATTTGACCTTTGGCCTGATTTTCAGGGTCACAATACAAAATGGTAATATATCAACTATGATCAACTTTACAACTTGAGAATCAATTGTGGATATATAGGAAATGGCATATGCCTAATATTCTGATGACCTTGAACTTGAGTTTGACTTTATCTTCAGGATCGGAGCACAGAATGGCTAATATGTCTCTTATTATTGAATTTACAGTTTAGCAATCAACTGTGGACATACTAGTAAAGGGAATGATGTATACTGAATATTCCTGTGACTTCGAGTTCAACCAGTGACATCCTTTTCAAGGTCACGGGGAAAATGGCTCATTTCTAAATTATTAAAGATAATATTGTCAGGTAACCTTTCTCAACCCTTGGGTTAATTTTTTGTTTAGGGGTCAGGGCATGTGGTTGTCAACGCTGTAAGGCCAACATTTTAGGAATGTGATGCCGATATTTTGTGATTCTGTACATCACTGTCCATATTACTTCAGAACGGGGATTCGATTAAGTGTTCGAGATACCAATGCACAAACCCGTGCTATCCAATTATCCATAGGAGTCTGGTTTGTTCAGAAATAGGCTCTTGCTCACGGATGAGGGGCGCAAACATGTAGTGTCAAAACATTGATCACATTGTGTTCGATATGGCCTACGTACAGCAACACTGTATGAACTGAATGTGTCAAAAACTTCAAACCTCATTAGGGCTCTGATAAATTATTATTGAATTACTGTGTGCCGAAAATTTGGAATCCAATACTTTAAATTCAGAAATTTTGTGAAACAACACACTGGTGACCGGAAATGGTAGTACCTCCAAAAAGGGAGGTACTTGTTGCATAACTTGGCCCCAGCTGTTTTGAAACTGAGAGACCCGTATGTGACAGTTCTTGATCTAGGCACCACAAGCAACAGATCGTCCTCGGATCTGAGGTTTCTTCTGGGTCGGTAAACGTCAACCAAGCCCATCAGGTATTGTGGTGACAGCCCATGAATAGCCTTGTCACACATCAATATTTTGTGATGGATCTGATACTGAATCGGGAGCCAGTGTACTATGAGTACGGGTGTGATGTGGTTGAAACGCGATGTCCATTGGATTACATGATCTGCCGTGTTTTGGCGTTGTATTAAAAAGCTGCAGGGTTCTGGTCGTTTTATAATAGCTACACGAACAGACTGTTTCCCCTCTCATAGCCAGGATGAAGTACATATAAATGGCGTTGATACTACGTAACACTGACATCATATACATCAGGTCATGTATTGTTTTTACCTGTAGGCATTGTATCTATTCAAGTGTGACCTTGCCTACGTGTACGACTAACATGTACATGCCGGGCTGAAGTAAGGGGCGACAGGCAAGTCCATAGTTCAGTCCATTGCGGACCATTCTATAATGATGATTTGGGGAGGTCGTGGTCGATCTGGTATTGAAAACAATAGGTTTACTCGGAATGTATGAAAAATAATACACTGTGACCCCTCGACGATATACATGATCATCACGCATCAGTAAAAATGTTTTATTTCCCACGTACATGTATACCAATTGTATGCTAATAAAATACTGATAGGAACGTTAAAACCAACACAATGTAGGCACACATCTATTCATTCACCAATACGAGTAGTAAAAAATGTGTGCTATTCCGTGACACACGACCACTCAAGCTCATGAATGGGTAGAGCGCATTGCCTGTAATGATGCACAAGTTGATGTGTAGTGATAGAATTTTTAGATGAAGAGAACCGTCTATTCGAGCAGCACTGTAGTAAAATCATAAATACATAATCTTTAGAAAACAGTCTGAAAATATTGAGAGAAGATTTCGAAATAATGATTGAAGGAAAAAAAAGGATATATTTCTCAGTATTTCAGACCAAAACTGAAGTTTGACAAAATCAGTTGACTTAGGAACACAAATCTTTACACAGATGCCAGCTTCAACAGAGAAACATCAACCAACACTTGGTACAACTGGAATGAAAGAACTCCAACTGACGGAAAAGACATCTCAATTAATCCAACAGTCTCCAACATCTTGCGAAACTCGACGAATCTTTTTCCATACAACACATCGACTGACTCAAAATCTCCCAACACCTCAAACACCTGGAATGACACCTTTGATGCACCTAGCATTTTCACAACAACTGACCCAGCACCAAACAACAGCCCGATTGACCCAACATCCCCCAACATCTCAAACACTTGGAATAACACCTCTGATGCACCTAACATCTTCATCTCAACAACTGACCCAACTCCAAACAACAGCCCGCCTGACCCAACATCCCCCAACACCTCAAACACTTGGAATGACACTTCTGATGCACCTAGCATCTTCATCTCATCAACTGACCCAACTTCAAACAACAGCCCGCCTGACCCAACATCCCCCAACACCTCAAACACTTGGAATGACACCTCTGATGCACCTAACATCTTCATCTCAACAACTGACCCAACTCCAAACAACAGCCCGCCTGACCCAACATCCCCCAACACCTCAAACACTTGGAATGACACTTCTGATGCACCTAGCATCTTCATCTCATCAACTGACCCAACTTCAAACAACAGCCTGCCTGATCCAACATCCCCCAACACCTCAAACACTTGGAATAACACCTCTGACGCACCTAACATCTTCATCTCAACAACTGACCCAACTTCAAACAACAGCCCGCCTGACCCAACATCCCCCAACACCTCAAACACTTGGAATGACACCTCTGATGCTCCTAACATCTCCATCACAACAACTGACCCAGCACCAAACAACAGCCCGCCTGACCCAACATCTCCCAACACCTCAAACACTTGGAATGACACCTCTCATGAACCTAATATCGTCATCTCAACAACTGACCCAACTTCAAACAACAGCCCGCCTGACCCAACATCCCCCAATATCTCAAACACTTGGAATGACACCTCTGATGCACCTAACATCTTCATCTCAACAACTGACCCAACTTCAAACAACAGCCCGCCTGACCCAACATCTCCCAACACCTCAAACACTTGGAATGACACCTCTGATGCTCCTAACATCTCCATCACAAGAACTGACCCAGCACCAAACAACAGCCCGCCTGACCCAACATCCCCCAACACCTCAAACACTCGGAATGACACCTCTCATGAACCTAATATCGTCATCCCAACAACTGACCCAACTACAAACAACAGCGCGACTGGCTCAACATCCCCCAACACCTCGAACAATTGGAATGAGACGTCAGGTGCATCTAACACCTCCAATACATCGATTGACTCTACACCCGACACCTTAAAGACCACGACTGACAAATCTGTCGAATCCATCTTCAACACTATTACTGATCCAACTCAAACCAACATCTTAAACAGCTTGACTGAACCAATTACAAGTACTAAGACAGAACTGCCTGGCATCCTTGAGTCTGGATTGACAACAGATTACACCCAGTATCTCGGTCAGGAGCAGACACAGCCAATGGACGCTGGAACCCAGCAGCCTGGAATGAGTAGTACACGGCAATATGCACGAAAAACCAATGACAGCGAACATTTTGGAACATTCAGTACTCGGCCCTCGAGAACAGCCAGTGCAGATATCGTTGGAACAGATATCACAGGAAGTAGGTAGAAGTTGAGATACCATCTTTTTTGGCATTCACGTTTTAGTGTGTGATGATGATTTAGTTGTGTATTCTATAACATAATGCAGCCACGGAGGAGCCAGGTGTACTCAGAAGGAAATGTGACTCCCCTAATGAGGCTCTAGGGGCTGATAGTCGTTTCCGAAACTTATACGTGGGTAGTGTGGGTCAATATGTGGCCCAGCTTGGTTACGAGTTCCAAGAGATAGGCAGAACTCGCACCGCTATTTGTCAACCAGAAACTGTATGGAGCGCCACTCCAAAACAACTGAAACGTGAGCCTGAACTATTCATCTACAGTTATGCTGACATTACTCCGTGTACAATCCATAATGCTTTGTTAATCTTTCCTTGTTAGGAACTGACTGTGGTGCTCTGCCAGTTGTAGCTGGTGCTTCGGTTACAACTACCAGATCTACTGTTGGCACAAGGGTAGGAAAAAAGAGCTACTATCCAAGTCATGGCCAAAGAACGTTTGATCATGGCTATCAAAGGCCAAGTATGCTTATGGTATTTGCGCCTTCTTTGTTTATGCTATTGTGATAATTCATCTACTCCAGGTGAGGATAGAGTGTGATGAGCCAGGAGCTAAGATGGAAAATGGATTGCCTTTCGCGCTAACCTTGTGCACCCCTAAAGCCAAGTGGTCCCCAGTGCCCGAATCTTGCCAAAGTGAGCATACTAGTTCCTAGTACATTGTCTTGTACGTGTAACTTGTCTGGTAGAATAATATCCTAGTCCAAAGGCAAGTCCTCATATCCTCTCGCTTTGCTTAGACACTATCGTGCCTCGGTATTGAAAAACAACTTATCCAGTTCGCTCACAAATTGAGAAGAGAATCATCTATACATTTTTCATAAATGTACGTCGCCAGTAGGCCTACATCTACAAGAAGGTGATTGTTTTCGTCAGAGAACCGATGTGGACCATTTCCGATAGTGCAGCATGCGAACCTGATACATATGGACAATAATGTCGGTTCTGTGGCGGTGGTACATTGCCACAAGTTCTTCAGGTTCCCTGATGGCTACAGGGAGAAGGAGTTCAGATGTCGAACTAGTCTGAGCTGGCAGGAACCACAGTCATGCCTACGTGAGTATTAAATTGTGAATGTTGGATTCCACATATCCAAACTTCTCTTGATATGAGCGCTATATATCAGCCTCTTGCTGTCAGATATCCGACAACTGTAACAGTACATTATCATAGCTACTGTAGGTTTCTAACTCAAATTCCAATATTCCTATATAGGACAAACATGTCCATATCTGCCTCGTCCTCGTCATGGGAGGATCAACACAAACCTATCGACAGAAGGCAGCGTGGTGAGGGCCAAGTGTGACAGAGGGTACATATTCCCGAGCGGAGAGCGAGCTATGTCTCTCGCTTGCACCAGTAGACTACAGTGGAATGATACCTTGCCAGACTGTCAACGTAGGTGATGTCTTCCCCACTCCCCATTCAGCTGACTGGTGACGTCCATATATAACACGATCGATTTGAATCCCAAGCTCATTCTCTTCGTTTCTTCTCGTTTCACAGAAGTTGTTTGTCCGACGCCACAGCCAATAATTCACGGCAAGATACTGTTTACTTCCAAGCGGTACAACACAAACATCACGTACACGTGCAAGCCTGGTTACCGCCTGCAGTATGGTTATCAGGAAATGACATCACGCTGTGGGGAACACGGTGATTGGATCCCCAGAAACCTCACTTGTGGCCGTTAGTATATGTTTGTAAGGTCTGAAGCCTGGTCTGAAAACATACTGGCATGATAATGTGTTCATCTTCTGACCGTCGTTCATATCTTTATCTCCCTACTAATGAGGTCACATTTTGAACGTAAATAATACCAACTTATTCGAGAGAGGTATCTTTGAGTTATTCTCCCTTTCATTATGTTTTATATAGACCAGGTCAAAAGAACCCCTTTCTCTGGTAACCTATTTTAGTATCTAGGCCTATCTATTGACCTATTATTTTTTTACTTACTTCCTTGCAAAATAAAGTATGCTCATGAAATGCTGGAGAACGTTGACTTGGATAACTGCATTGACAGTTGGTCGATGTGAACCACCCCCGGTAGTTAAGGAAGCCTCGGCCAACAGCTCCATGGCAACCAACGGAACAGTGATCAGATACACGTGCCTAGAAGGGCAAGTCTTTGATTCTGGCCACCGAACCATGGAGGTGCTGTGTTTGAACGGGATCTGGAACATATCCAACAACAGTTGTCATGGTAACTGAACCCATTTGATAATGTGTAAAGACATAGACATGTAAACTAGTTAGCTCATACTTCCTGGCATTATTTGTATGGAATGTCATCATGAGCTGGATGGCGAACTGAACTGATTCTTTGTCACCCCGAAACAGTCGTGGAATGTTCAGAGATATCACCAAATCACGCACGAGTTGAGGGTACTGAGAGACAGTATGGAGCCAAAGCTCGCCTGCTGTGTCACCCGGGCTACCGGCACCATGGTAACATGTTCAGAGACGTGCGCTGTTTGGCGACTGGAGCGTGGAGTGATGACGTCACTGATTGCACAGGTAGCTTACAGGCCCTAATACATACAGGTAGTAGTAGAATTCCTGTAATATGGTTGTTTCAGTTGGGTTTACAACTTCTAATTTGAATGGATGGATTTTGAAAACACACAAATAAAACCTAGGCATACCTATTGGTAGCCTATTCATAATGAAAATAATATGCTGAAATCTGACAATGATGTCACTAAAATGACACAGCTGTGGACTGTGGAGAGCCTCCGGCTATCCTGAGGGCAGCACGGGAGGGCGACGTCAACTCGACCCTGGATGCAGTGATCACGTACAACTGCGTGGCTGGGTACTGGCTGAGACGGGGTGTGTACCAGGCTGTGTCCCGATGTACAGGAGACGGGGTATGGACGGAGACACCCACCACGTGTACAGGTGTGATTTGTAGCTATTGTTACTGTATACACTGAACGATCTGTCCATGTCTTAGAACAATTTTTCGATGATCATTGGTTTGATTCGCATTTTAAAAATTTTCACATGAATATTCACGAATTCGTGGAAATTAGGAGACATAAGGTATTAAACCGTCTGCATCAATGCGATATACGTGCAAAATCACCTTGTATAGGACTAGAATCACTGCTAGAAGTTTCTCATTTGGAAACACTCTGCAAGCCATTTATCGTTAGATTATTTATTTGGATCATTCGATTGCAGAGGTGCACTGTACCCCAATCCCGATTTGGCTGGGTATGACCGTAAACACCACAAACACCCTAATCGGTAGCCACGTAAACGTCAGCTGTGCGGGGGGTGACGGAGCAGTTGCCATGGTGACCGTGTGTCAGAACACTGGAGAATGGGAGCCTGCCTTGCAGGACTGCAAAGGTAATAGAGGATTATAGGTACTAGATCTACTGCCTCTTGAATTGACTAGTTCCTGTCCCCATCTGGTTTTGAAAACGTCTGAATAACGTCTCCTTGCCGTCTCTACTAAAAATTTAAATCACAAGGCCACACCAAACACACCAAATGTATTTTGGAAATTTGGAGTAAGAATATTTCAATTTAAACTGCACGCGTACCATCTTGATCATGTGTCAAAATATCGAACCTCTTTCCTCTATTCTTCAGTCTTCTTCGCGTCCCAGTTGTGTGATCTGGCGACGTTTCGACATTGTTTTGCGGGGGGAGGGGGGTGGAGTTACGTTCAGCTAATGTGATAGTGAGCTCTAGCTCTGAAGTCGTGTCCCGCAGTTACTAGCATCATCTAATCAAGTTGAAAATGACCCTCTTAGTTTGTTATAAGCCTATTGGGTATATCAAAAAGATTAGAAAAAAAACAGGATAGAAAAAGCGATTTTAGCCCAGCAGTAAAAAATGCCTATACATCGGTTAGAATACTTTCTAGAACAGCCTAATCTGTAACTACTCAAACACTCGAGAACTACTACAGTAACATGACTATGGGTAGCAAATATGGCAGACCTGCAACTTGTCCAATCATTTCAACATTCACTTTGGAAATTATACAGTCACATTGTCTTGCATCGTACAACCTTCTATGTATATTTTTGTTTCAATGTTTTATCTGCCATAAAACATACGTGGGAATAACTATTAAGTCTTTCCACTATTACAGTTCTAAACGAACCAGCAATCCATCCAACAAGCCAGCCATCATATATCAGGCAAACTGGGCAATCCATCGTATCGTTCATCGACAAGTGTTTATGAATGATTCAATTTCATTCATATTTCGAAAAGTTCTCATCCATTTCCCTTACCTAGTGCCATTAATAATCACTCATAATGATATATCTGCTATTAGTAGATTGAACATTTGGTAGCAATGAGGAAAACTGAACATTGCAAAATATGCTTCCAGTCGTTAGAGTGATTGTGAATGATGCGATCAAGCCATAGTGATAACAAAACTTATTGCTTGTTGGCAAAGCATCTATTAAATATTGAACTTAATCCATTAGGTCTGGAGTCATTGATTCATTGAAGCCTGCAAGCTCTCCAAAAGATTGAATGTTAAACATTAGTGAACATTTCTTCAATATTATGACATGATAAATGATATTGGCTACATCTATGTCACATTGGGGTACACCAGCAATGCATCAGAGTTTCGGCCGACTTACACAGGTGTGCGCAGAATATATCGGTATAGGCCGATAATATACCAATGATCCCAGACATTTTTATGTACTCATCTTCCACGCCGATGCTTTGTCTAGAGAATTGCTCAATTTGAAAAGGACTGAAGCCCAAAAGTACCCAATCACAACCAAAAGACTACCGAGTTGCTGGTATGATCTCTAAACGGTATATAGTGGATTGTATTGGAGACTACTTGTATGTCCCCCTTCCCCTCCCGCCAATCTGTTAATAAAAAAAATTGCCCAATGCTAAGCGAGGTTACCAGAGAAGTTTATAATGTCGAGCCACAAATATGACTGTCAAAGTTCAAAATTTAGCGTTTCTCGTCAATGAAGGCTGTTTTGACCTTTCTAGGTCATTGAAGGTTGAATGCTAATTCAATACTGAAACCGCCATATAATTATGATTTCCCATGTGCCAATACATGTGTATTTAGGCTCTATATTTACGTGTTCTAGGAGTTTACTTCGTATAGCTCCCCTTATGAAGGGAAAAGTGGGTGAAAAATTTAATGGCAAAATTTTTTGGCATGAAAATGGCTCAAAACGAATAGTGACTGGATTTGGGACAAAATGGTAGCCACACACAGTTTGGCGATTCAAGGGTAAAGAAATTTATACACATCACGGGGGTGTACATATGAGGAGTCTTATACATCAAAAAGAAAATGTCTATACTAAACAGATTTGGAGAAAACGACCATCAAATCCAAAATTGGCCGTTTTTCGTCGAAAATGTACGCCATTTTGAAAAAAATGTGAGAACGAAAAACTAAAAGATATCCCCTTTTTAAAAATTTTTTTCAGGTATTTTTCGGCAAAATTTCATAACATAAAGTGAAAGATGAAAATTTGGACCTACGACGACTAACACAACGCCATGCTAATAAATTATCGGGCCGTAGGTCTGGTAACCTAACAATAATTGCCACAGACTGGCTCCATAATTCAAAGGAAAAGTCTGAAGAAAAAGGCATTGATTTGGCATTTCATTAAACATATATATACATGTATTAACATTTTGCCTGTGTTTTGTTTTTGTCTCGACAGACCTGAGGGCAGCCCCAGCTCCTCCCCCGCCCACGGAGTCGCACGGGGCAGCTATGATTGGGACAGTAGTTCTCGGCATCGTCGGCGTTATAACGTTCCTGGTCATCCTTAGTGACCTTCCCCACTGGATCAGGGTCTGTCCTCGCAAACGTACACTCACTAAGAAATGAGGACAGACAATGCTTCTAACGCGGATCCTTTTGGTCCCCACGAAGCTACCTTTCATAACCTACCCTACTCCACTACTTATGAGACAGTATTTTTCGCATGTAAATTTGACGTTATTAAGCTCCTGCTGTTCAAGTTCGTACTGTTAGTCATTTTGGTATGGAACCAATTATAATGGAACGACATAGTGTGCTCATGTTCATAGATTCAGCAGATTGACCAATATTCCTCATCGTTTTAGTTCCATTGCATTGTTATCACTGATAACATTTCTTAGAAAAAAAATAATATCTAGGATGATTGCCATGTTTCCCACAAACTGTGAACTGGATGAATGTAAGTATCAATCTATTACCACCAATACAATCAGATTTTGATTATGCCAATAAGAAACGTAAAATACAACATTTTGCAATAGAAACAAAGCCCGACCAAATAGTTTATCCAAAGACACACTGGCGTCATCAGGGGCAGACAGTGTGTTAAATGTAGTTGTTTCTACTGTACACCTGATGGAATTAGTATACAACTGCCCAACAACCTATGAAAACAATTTAAAAATCCGAAACTAACCCAATGGAATAGATACATGACAAGTACAAAAGTACCCAATCACAAGCCAGAAGGCTACTGAGCTGATGGTATCCTCGGGGACAGATTTATGATTGTTTATCTCGTGACCCAGTTGAACGTCTGATGATGTATTAATCACTCGTGTTTTTTTCTCTCTCTTTCCCCTTTTTCTTATATTATGCGTGTACGTACCTCGTTGTCTGAAAATAAACACTTATTTTGAAATTTAATATATTGTTCCCCATCGTGACTTGAATGTAAGTATCAATCTATTACCACCAATACAGTCAGATTTTGATGATGCTAATAACAAACGTAAAATACAACACTTTGCAACAGAAACAAAGCCCGACCAAATAGTTTATCCAACGACACACTGTCATCAGGGTGCAATAGAGACAAAGCCCGACCAAATACTAGTAGTTTATCCAAAGACACACTGTCATCAGGGGCAGACAGTGTGCTAAGAAGGTTTCCGCCATGCTTAAAACGTTTCCGCCGTGCTAGATAGGTTAATTTCATGCTAGAAAGGTTCGTGTCTTGGTAAAAAGTGTGTGCCATGCTAAATAGTTTCTGCCATGCTAAGAAGGTTTAGGTCAAGCTAAGAAGGTTTCTGACATGTTTCCGCCATGCTAAAAGGTTAATTCCATGCTAGAATGGTTTGTGTCATGCTAAAAAGGTTTATGCCGTGCTAAAAAGTTTCTGCCATGCTAAGGTTTAGGCCATGCTAAGAAGGTTTCTGCCATGCTAAAAACGTTTCCGCAGTGCTAGAAATGTTTATTCCATGCTAAAAACGTTTCCGCAGTGCTAGAAATGTTTATTCCATGCTAGAATGTTTTGTGCCATGCTAAGAAGGTTTCCACCATACTGAAAACTCGGCAGAATGGTTAACAAACTCGCTGAAAAGTATTGTCTTGAATTCAAACTTGGCGAATTGGTTTACAAACTGGGCGCATTGGTTTACAAACTCGGCGTTTCCTGATTCTGCAACTCAAACTTGGTGGACTGATTCATAAACTACTTGGCAGCATATGTCCATCCTTGAAACGAATATTATGTAACGTTATGAAACTACTTTCTAGCAAGGCACAAACCCTTTACATTCGGCAGAAACCGTTCTAGCAGGGCACAAACGTTTTTAACTAGGTGCAAAGCTTTCTATCAAGGCACAAACCTTTTAAGCACGGCACAAAACTTTCTAACAGAGCACAAACCTTTTTAGCACGGCATACATACATACACACATTTATGGTTAGAACGGCTCACACATGTTGCCCGTTGAACCCAGGGCTAGAAGCCACAGAGGATACTTGGCAATCGTCCGGCATCGCCAACGGTCCAACACAGAGGAGTACAACACTGTATAGCCTAACGGACTGGCAGAGCCTGTTCGTACATCCTCAGGGGAAACAGTGGCCAGTGCCAACACCGACACGTCCAAAGTCTTCCCTGATTCTCTAATTATGAGTCACCGACCAAAACCAGACAGACTGCCAGATCTTGGCACCGACAGCTAATGCCTAAGTCACATTTGCACCGATGCCTCCTCGGATGTGGTTACGATGCGTGAAAAGGCTGAAATTTGGCCATTTCGGCCGGTCACCCACCGAGCGCCGGAGGGTCATCCTTGACTATCGTGCAGCAATCGGACATCGTAGACACGTCGGTGGAGGCATCGGAAGAAAATAACGCAGAGTTATTTTCTTGCGGCGACCGCTGGAAAAAATGACATCGCCTGTTAATCGTTGTCACACCTGCCGGCGACCGATCACAGCTCCTCCATGTGCCCACCGGGCGCCGAGAGGATCGACCAAAATAATCGGCTGATTGATATCAGTAGCTCACCAGGCGATCAGCGCAGGGTATCCTGTCATGCACCGATGGATGTGCGGTGGATGTTTTTCAGATTATCGATCGATTTTGACATCCGAGACGATCAACGCAGGGTATCATGCCAGGCACCGATGGATGTGCCGGAGGTGCTTTCCGATATTCGGCCGATTTGTACATACGAGACGGTCACCTAACAGATATCAGTAGGCTACCGTGGGGTCTCCGGTAGGGCGTGATTGGTTGGCCGGTCGATACCCATTATGTTATGGATAAAACTGTAGGCCTACATAAACGAGCACAGTAATTTGTCTAATAATTATTATTAATTATTTTTTTGTCTATCAATTTCTTCTATGAATTAATTGTCTATTAATTTTTGTCTAAGCGATTTAATAATAATTTGTATTAACTGTTATATTGTCTGAAATTAAACAGGGTCTCCAAAAGTACTGTGAAACCATTTATTCTGGAAGGAGTATAAACCAAATGTGGATATTAAAAAAATCCAAGTCTTTATTGGAATATCTACATGCTCACACACTTTCAAAAGTAACGTCTATCAAAACATTTATTTTTTTCCACTTTGTACTCAACTATACCTCATTCTGAACTGAAGTCTCAGCTAAAAAAAACTCATCAATAATTCATATTTCTCTAAAAAGGGACAACGTCGGTACCACCATATTGTAGTTAAATATAATACCGCTTATTCTGTTAGAGGCGACTCTGATGCCCCATACAAATATACTGAAATAGATGTGGTAAATATGGTTAATTTTCTGATTGATAATATTTTAGGAATTTAGTGGTCGAATATTTTAACAAACTATTGGTATTCCCATGTTTACAGACTGTGCACCATTATTGATGGCAGAGCTGGAGAGGGAAAATCATGGAGACTTCAAGCATTTCCAATCTATGAGAAAGTTAGAAGAATTCTTTATTTTGCATGGACACTCTATGCGCCATATCTGGCGGGCAACCACCGACTGCCTTCATATATCTGAGGCAGACTGTCCGGCACCCGTCTGGCAATCGGCCGATGTTTCGGCCGCCAGGGAAGAACCGTCCGGACGTCAGTCGGTCACCGGCCGATGCCTGCTAGGTGGCTTGTTGGTCTCCCGTAGGCATCAAGGTACACATTCTCCCCCTATTCCTACGTATGCCGGCCGGTCAGTGTACGATGTCCGGATAGGTGTCCACCGGTGATCTGCCAATGCCTGGTGCTTTCATGACCACTTGAGATATATGTAAAAGATACCTGAAAAAAGTTACCGGCGGCCGGAAGATCGGTGAGAACCACCGATGTATTTGCATCAGCCGGCGACCGGTGCAAATGTGACCTAGGCATTAGTCATCATGAGAGTCCGAGAGGAAGCGTCATGGACATGCTTACTAGCTTACAGTGTGACCAATCCATACATCGAGAACCGTATCCATGGAAACGTTAGCTTTCGAACCTCAAGGTGACAAATTATAGAGCATATTTGGTGCCGAAATTCCTATCCAAGTATATTTGCCACACATGTTCCTGTGAAATCAGACCCCTGTGAGTTGCCCTATACTCTGATTTTTCTAACTTGTTTACACCGGTTTTTGACATTAGAGCGTTGGGGCGAAGCCCCCAACTCTCTACATGTCTATGTGCTGACTTTTTCATGGAGGTTTCATGCCAACTTATCAACGCCCGTTTTGGCATGTAAACGTTTAGATACCTACTTCAAATGAGGATTTTCTTCGTCCTTGACATAAAATCTCTCCAATTGATAGCAAACTTCGAATATACCACAGATATATAAAGCATAAATCGATGTGTTAGTTTTGAGAAAAATACGAAAAACGCTCAGGTCGTCTTGAAAACGTCAAAATGGCGGAGCCGATGGAAATTGACGTTCCCAGAATGCAATGCAAATTTTACCGCAATGATGCGTATTTTGGAACACACAATTCTGTTCAGCAATTCGTACATGCATAGATGTAAGCTTGCGTGTAGCCTTCTATGGCGTTATAAAGTAAACAAAACGATTCGTCTGCAATGCCACGGTTACATTTACCGTAATTTGATGTATTTTATCACATGACAAAGTGTTTCATGCTGGGTTCATGCGAAGCCTTTTTGACATTAGAGCGTTGGGGGCAAAGCCCCCAACTCTCTACATGTCTATGTGCTGACTTTTTCATGGAGGTTTCATGCCAACCTATCGACGCCCGTTTTCGCATGTAAACCTTTGTACACCTACTTCAAATGAGTATTTTCTTCGTCCTTGACATAAAATCTCTTTATTTAATGGCAAGCTTTGAATATTCCATAGATATATAATGCATAAATCGATGTGTTCGGTTTGAGAAAATTACGCAAAATGGTCAGCTCGTCTGGAAAACGTCAAAATGGCGGAGCCGATGGAAATTCACGTTCCCAGAATGCAAAGCAAATTTTACCGCAATGACGCGTACTTTGGAACGTACAATTTTCTGTGCAGCATTTTGTGCATGCATGTACATGTAACCTTGCGTGCGGCCTTCTTTGGCGTAATGAAGTAAACACAACGATTCGTCTACGGTACCATGACTATATTTACCGTAATTGGACATATTTTATCACATGACAAGGTGTTCCATGCTCGGTTGCGAAACCTTTTTATTTTATTCTGGCACTCCTAATGCAATGTCCCATGATGAGAACAGTGCCAGGGAAAACCCATCTGGCACTCTGTGGTTGTCAAGCAAAACGTCATGAAAAAAACCGAAAACGTTATCATTGCAAAAGCTACGTAACTAAGGCCATGTAAACACCCGCAAAATGGACAGTGTTTTGGTTTGAAAATTTCGTGGATATTTCCAGTGTTTTGGACAATTCCTACGCCTGCAACTTGCTGTAAGTACCGAAATCGTGCCAGAAAATGCATACGGCATTGTATTCTCGTGCCAGATGGGTTTATCTTGGCACACGTCTCTTTATCTAGGCCTCGCCTGAAGGCTCGGCCTAGATCGCAGAGACTTGTGCCAAGATAAACCCATCTGGCACTCGAAACAATGCCATATGCATATGAACTGATCTTTTAATTTGCTCAGTATGCATGTGTTATCTATATCATGATATCAGATGCAGATATTCCTCATAGTTTCCAATATTTTAAGGATATTTTATTGAGGTTCAATATCATTTTATCAGGCGTAACTGTTTCATTGAGTTCAAAATAAATGTTTACTCAATAGGAATATGATTGAAGTAGGCCTATGTGTTTCATCATAATATACCTATTACCAAAAGTCTGGAATCACTTTTATCTGGTTTTGAAGTAATTCTTCTCTTGCAATAACACACAAAAACTATGGATCAGGTACTTGCTATAAATGTTTGAGGCAAGCATACAGGAGAAAATGATAATTATTATTATTGAAAGTTGTGCAGATGCATTTGTTAGAAGCTAACAGTAATCTTGATGATGCACAAAACGCCAAACTCGCAAACGTAATGTTCAACATGTCAGTCCTCCTTCACTATGAAGACAGGCTTGGAATCTGGATGGACATGAACATTACAGTTCGTGCATATGCTTCTAAAACATCTGAAACCATTCTGCCCACATCACAACAGCAAGATCCCTAACGTTGATGACTGGTGGTCGATGGCTATCAATATGCGCCAGTGAACGCAGTTTTTGCATTAAAACGCACAATGTTTTAGTAGCTAATGAGAACTTATCTGCTCTCCAAAAATGGATTACAAACACATGAATCCTTTCAAAACATCAAGAAATTGTTATTCGTTTGTTAGTGTCGTAAAAAGTAGTCATATACTCCACAATTACGCACAAACATCTAATATTTGTGCACATATATTTGTGATTCCAGACTTTTGGTAATAGGTGTATATACGGGATTGAATTGGAATCATGTGGGACATGATATGTTTCAATTTTCTTTTTTTGTAAAGGGGGGGGGGGGGTGTAAGATATATTCAGGTCTCGTGGTGCTGATGGTGTGCTCGAGCTCTAATGTCGTCTCTCGCAGTTAGCTGCATTTTCTTGTTGGAGTTATCTTTGCGATGCTAAATGGTATCGTTCTATAACTTGTCATACTTCACCTCGGAGACAAACGGCAATTTTATTCTAAATTTCAGACTTCTATCGCAATAATGGAAGAAATTGGCAATCCAACCCAACGTTAAATTTCAGCCAAAAACGGGATCTCGAGAATAATGAGCTTATTCGAGGATTTGATCCTGTTTACATCCATCAGGATTCGAAGTATTGTTGTATTTTTGACCAGAGGACACATTGGGGTGTATTTTACACAAACATGTTGATTTTGAAAGATTGCACCATTACAAAACCGAGCAAAAGCACAAAATTGTGTGCGGACCCAGGAATTAAATGACAGGGCTGAATTTAACATTGTGGGTAGATTGCCAACTTTTTTAATTTTCGGGATAAAAGTCTGAAATTCGGCAGACAATTGCCGTTTGACTCCCGTGTGAAGTATGCCAAGTTATAGAACGATAGCATTTTAGCATCGCAAAAATATCAACGGAAAACTATATAAACGAGTTAGAAAAATCAGAGTATACACCATACAAATGGCAGTGCTCTTCACAGTGGTCAACCAGTCACTAATTCCCTTGTGACCAAGAATGTTGCTGGAATTACCCGATTCCTATTTATCTTGCAGTGGGTGCAAAATGCAAACACGATGTATTGTTGAGCAAATTTTTTATTCAGCAGTTTACATATAGTTTAATATAAAGCATCGTTCCAGTTCAGGTACAACATTGTGGTGGGAGCTACAAGTATGGGCATCCAGAACCACATTACTGTATCCATAGATGAAACTCTTATTCTTGACACATTACATAAGTTCTGCATTAGAAGAAATTAGCCCAAAGGCTAAGACAGGTTACCGGACAATTTTGGTTTGGCCATGGCAGCATTGGCAGGTAACAGACCTTGAGATTTTCCAAGCAAGGATCGCAGTATGAACGAATGACCTTGAGATTTACCAATCAAGGTCAGCCGTGTTAACTTCGATGTCACCATTACATGTATGTGTACAGCATTTGATATATATTCTATATGTTCATAATACAAAGATATATCTGGGTGGAATCGTTTAGGCCGCTCAGGTCAATTTACACATTACGAGTCAGACATTTGGCACTCAAGGTCATCTGACGTCAAGTTCAAGGTCATCGTTAGTTGTGCCATATATGTCTTGCTATATGTTCATAATGCAAACATGAGCTCTATCTGCAAGCATTTCTTCTATAGAGGCAAATCTGGGCATTTTTCGACCCCAAAATGGCTGTTTTGACCTTTCAAATTCATCCAAGGTAAAATTTAAGGTCACCACACAAGTCGCCATATATGACTTCCCATTTGAAAGTGCCAATTTCTAAGCTGTATCTTCAAGTGTTCTATGAGTACAGTCCTGACAGCTCCCATTATGGAGGAAAAAAGTGTCGAAAATGGATAGTAATGCGATTTGGGGCGAAAAAAAATTTTTTCACTGACTCGTCAAAATTTCAAAATGGCCGCCACACGGAGATCGGCGATTCAAGGGCAACAAAAGATATAGACGTGGAATCAATACCCAGTATCAAGTATTCCGAGCAAACAAAACAGGGTCCGTTATCCAATCTCATAGTCCGGGGACAGAAAGTCATATCAGGCATACGAAGTGAGAGAAAACAAAAATGACAGGGAAACTCATGAACCCCCGTAAATGGCCATCAGGAGGTGAAATCAGGTGTTCCGGAAAGAGTGAGCATTTCCTGCCCCACTAGTGGCACCCGTCATGAATTCCCCAAAATTAACATGAAAACAGATCTAGTTGCATGGCAGACATGGATTTGCTGTATTTATCAACCAGATCATGATGACGTCCATAGAATTTCTTAAACGCAGCGATAAGTCTTGGTAAAACATATCCTTGTCGTAGCAGTTTAGAGACTAGCTGGGCACTACATCTTAAAGGTACAAGATCTTACTTATCTTACTTATACACATCATAAAGGTACATAAGGGGAATCTTTTGAAACAAAAATCTCAAAACTGATCAGACAGTTTTTGAGAAAATGACCGCCAAAGTTCAAAATTGAGCGTTTTTCGACAAAATTGGCCGCCATTTTGAGAAAAATTAAAAAATCGAAAAACTAAAACATAGCTAAGCACCAAGGGTGCTGTAGCTTACCGGCAATCATGAGAAATGCAGAGTATTGATTTTCCAAGATATAAATTGCAACACTGATCTTGAACTCTAATTGTCAAAACATGTTCGTAAATGTTGCTGGAAACACATTTTCTGCATTGACTATAATACGAAATCAAATTACACATCACAAAGGTACATAAAGAGAATCATATACATTATTTTGAGAAAAACTGTCTGAATAGATTTTGACAAAATGGCCACCAAAGACAAAATTCATCGTTTTCGACCTTTCAAGGTCACTGAAGGTCAAATTCAAGGTCATCACTCAAACCGCAATATATGATTTCACATTTGAATGTGCCAATACTTAGGCTCTATTTTGAAGTATTCTATGAGTTTACTCCGCGCAGCTCCCGTTATGAAGGAAAAATTTGGTGAAATTTTCCAAGTCCAAAAAATTTTTCAATGGCCAAAAATTGTTTTTTTTTTTGCTGGAAATAGCTCAAAACGAATAGTGACTTGATTTTGGTCAAAAAAAAATTTTTTTTGCTGACCCGTCGAAAAATCAAAATGGCCACCACACGCAAACCGGTGATTCAAGGGCAACGAAACTTATACACATCATAGAGGTACATGAGGGGATTGTTTTGAAACAAAAATCTCAACATTGATCGGACAGTTTTTGAGAAAATGGCCTCCAAAGTCAAAAATTGGCAATTTTTCGTCAAAAATGGCCGCCAAATAGGCAAAAACGATTCAATCAGAAAAATTAAAAAAACGTTTATAGATACTGGCCCAAGGTATGTTCTGACAAATTTATGGGGAAATTCATCATGTCAAAAAAAAGTTACAGACCCGGACGGACGACGGACGGACGAAATACCACGACAATAGCATATCGGCCCAAAGGGCCGGTAAGCTAAAAATACCTCCTTTTTAAAATATTTTAAGGTATCTTTTCCCAAATTTTTAGAAAAATCGGACCGTACACTTTAAAGATAAAGACGGACGGACGGACGGACACAACGCGACGGCAATAGGTTATCGGACCATAGGTCCGGTAACCTAAAAATACTGCAAAAGTAATACATTTCTTCACGTTAATATTGAATAATCAAGCTTGGTAGTATTCAAATAGCCACCACATTTGTTCATGAGAAGTGTTTAATTGATGCATATCACGTCATATCAAAATTCATCATTTGATACTATGCTATAGTATACAACATAGTAGAAATGTGCTTGGTAACAAAAATACAATATTTGCAATATATACGACAAGAAAACAAATGTACAAGTATCACAGACAACTAAGCGTTAGCTGATACATACCATCAGCATGAATGACTTAATATGGTCTTTGTCACAAAGACCAAGGCAAATGTGTCGCATGAGGGCATGAACGTTTCAGATGAAAAGATGATTTAAATATGAAGATGAAAAGATGAAACAGAACCAGGTCTTACATATAACTCGAGATTTTTTACGAGATTTTTGTACTGATCCAGTATTCCAAATACCACCAGCAGACTTGTAAGTTGGAACATGTACAGTAGCACGTTAAAGACCACAAAACATATCCCAAATTATTTGATATTTAAGACTAATCAGTGGCTATGAATTCGCAAACGTTTGCCAAACAGACGTTCTTGAACGCACTACAATAATAAAAAAAAACTGTGACGTCATTCGACGACTTTCATAATTTTCGTGCTGCGACATCAACTAGATCTGCGTGCAGAAACCTATCGTCACCACTGTGATCCTATCAATACATACAATGTAATGCTCTCGAGATCCCAGCAATAGTGTTGTATCAAAGTTCACACTCGATGTGCTCACAAATGTTCATGTACTCGCGCACAGTCCAGGTTCTGACGCGGCTATCTAACTTTATGGAAGGTTCTGCGGAGATGTCGAGTGCTGATGTTGGTTTTCACACCTTTTATTGCGTTGATTACATGAGGAATGTCGCTGATGAATATAAACAAGCCGATTACGCCGATGAGGAAGCTGGCACCGACCCCAATCTTGTCCGAGTTTGTGGCCTCCACAAGTGGAGCCACGAATGGTTCTGGCGGCGGTGCTGTGGGACAGAATTGAACGTGTTAGTCGTGACACCTCCCAGTTAGATGATTGGCGCATTCAGCGAAAAAGGAGTTCTGTGTAGCATTCGACAAAATGAAAATAGGTAAGGTACTAACAATATAGCCCAACGATACAAAATTCTTCATCGCTGAACGCATTCCAGCCAAAAGTGTAGCATGAATGAGTATGCATACAAGTGTACTCAATGCATGTGGGTATATGTGCACTTGCTTTCGGCAAAAATCAGTACATGTACACCTGCAGTTAGTGCATGCGTACGCATGTAGGCTACAGGTGTACCCACATGGTTTCTACAATTTTGTTCGTATGTAGTTGTCACGACCTTTTGACACGTGCAAATACATTTAGTATTGGACCTGATTTTTTTTATCAAATACAAACTGGATCAGATTGTAACAGTACAATACTGGGCGGAATGCCACCATTACACATACCTGTACAACGTTCTAGTGGCGGGTCCCACTCCCCCGAAGGCTGGCAGACGGTAACGATACTATTCCGCTGGTTATTCAACTCTGTCGCACAGCTAACGTTGACCACTGTCCCCACACTGTTCGCGGTGGTGTTAGCAATCATCTCGTTCCATACTGGCACCGCCGGGCACGTTATGACTACAAGGACCAGTATATAACTTATGTTATCTGGATCATTCGAATACCAAGATATCGCTGAATCCACAAACCAATAACGAACATTATTCTGATAGATTGAACAATTGTGTTTATAAAATACAGCTACAGGGTGTTCACTTGTGAAATAGACGTCTTTGGTACACTCTACTACTGACCTGTACAGTTCTGTGGCACGACACTCCAAGTGGCGAGTTCTGTACAGTTGTTGACGATCTCGTACTGGCCCCTTCTGAACCAGTAACCTTCCACACAGCGGTACACCAGGGACGTACCGTACGAGTACGCCTCCGCCCCGGTACGCACGGCGTGCTCCGCGTCTGGAGGTGGTCCGCAATCCACCGCTGCCAGAAAGAGGTGTGTTTTTGTTATATATCAGTGGGATACCTTTAATCAACTGTCATCATTATTGCAACTGAGGATACAAAGACTAAACAATAATGCATTCAACCTGTAATATAGCTTTTAGTAATTCATCTTCGAGGTGTTCAAGTGTTTTTGAACACATCAAAGAAGATTATAATGTGACGTTGAATAAGAAATATAAAATTAGTTCCCCGATTATATTGTGACGTTGAATTAGAAATATAAAACTAGTTCTTGGGTGCCTGGATTTAGTTTGGGAATTTTATCGAGTACCTGGATGTTTGAATAATTTAAGTGCCTCGTTGTTATGGTTTGACTTGTTTATGCTTACCCTGGCAAGCAGTAACGTCCTCACTCCACTCTGAACTGGCCAGGCACTCTGCGGTTTTGGTGATGTTGACTCCGTGAATGTAGCCTTTGTGACACTCAAACGTTACCATGGAACCGTACTCACGCGCTGTACTCAAAACTCGGGCATGTTCCATCTGGATCACTGGACATTCCACCACTGAATATCGAATGATTGATATATTTTCTGTAGTTTAAACTTTATAGTTGTGTAGCTGTACTTCATTCTTTGCGTGAAGTACTGGAGAGGATTATGGTGAACCAACTATTTAGTCGATTTAAGGTACGTAAATCAATTTAGCGGGATATTTACTCAATAAAAGTCCATTTATTGAGGTACTTTATACTTAGTGGACGAATAGAAAATAAGTGACTGAAGCAAAGACTGGAGATGACGCCAGACGCCATCTGCTGACAATAACTCAATATTTGTTACTAAACTCACATTGGCAGCCCTCCCTGGTGATGTTCCACTCTCTGTTGATACATGCTGCATACAGCTGTGGCAAGAAGGAGCTGAACACGTAACCCACGTCACACTGGAACACGGACACTGTGCCATTCAATGCCAGCTGGGTACTCGGGGTGGCGTGTTCCAGCTCGTACAACGGCTCGCATCGCCCCTCTGGTACGGAAGGATAGACAGTCATGACGAACATTGCATGAATGATCTATGCAATTGTATATTCACGTTATACATAGTGAGTAATGTTGACGTCACACAAAGGACTATGTACTCTGCTGTGGGATTGTTTTCTCTTGATGCCCGGCTTTTCTATCAGATCAGCAATAGTATTTCCTCTGATCTACATACATAACAGATCTCACAACGTTTTCAAACCAATAGATATCCATTTAACAATGGCAATGGCTGTCTTAACGATGCTTACTGTCACAAGTGAGTTGGTCAGGAGACCAGATTCCATTCTCTCCGCATCGTGATATCATCATTTCATAGCCATAATCCAGACGATATCCAGGCTCACACGTGTACGTTAGATTCGTGTTGTACCGCGTACTATTCCCCGAGATGTAGCCGTGTGCAATGGGGGCGTGAGGCGGACAGTACACCTCTAGAACAACAGCAAGGTGACATCACTGGTCATATAGTGGGCGTGCATTATTGTTCAGGGCTCATTATCATTTTTGTACATCACAAATGACATGGACCACTGGTCAACAGTGTAGACATTTTTGAAACTGGTACAACTATGTCACCTCTCTCGATGTAATTATCAGGGCCTTTTTTCTAATGAACATCAACGAACCCTGACAGTCGATGATGGTATCATTCCACTGGAAGTCTCCTCCACATATCAGATATTTGGTCAGGTTACCATCCGGGTAAATGTATCCGATATCACAGGAGGCTGCTACCAGTGTGCCTTCCAGGGCCAGCTCTGTACTCAGACTACCATTGCCAGGCGCCATCAGGAATGGGCAGGTCTCCACTAGCAGACAACAGCAATACATGCTGACAGTTAATAGGGGACAATGAGCATTGCTTTGTTTTCGTTGCGATTTCTGGGATGCTTTATGTGAAAAGTAATTATATTGGAAATAAATATGCTGTATTATTACATGGCTGGACAATATCGTCTTATGAACAAATAGTTTGGAGAGGATAGAGTTTGTCAGACAAAAATGGCTATTTTGAGCGTCAACGGTGAGAAATGCTCACATATACAGAGATCTGGCGGCTCCCACGTATTATCATTCCGACACAAATATTCCTTCTGTTTGTATCCATCCGCGAACCTGTACGAATTGTGGCACCGAATCACCGCTACGGAGCCAATGTCGTTCTTCATAGAAAGCAGGTCCCCATTCTCCACAAAAGGAAATGTCCCACATCGATCTGCTGTAACGACAAAATGACGTTTTTCTTATACTTCAACACAAGTTGTTGTAAGATCAACATTGAACAATATTGGTAAACAGTAGAGACAATTGATGTAACAATGTGTTCCTGAACGAGTGAGCAAGATTTCAATGATATTTCAATGATACAAGAGCATTATAGGCCTACCACTTAGTTGTACATGTACATGTATGTAAGTGAAGGCCTCATCACATGTATACCCACAGCTTGCACTTACTACTACACGAAGTTGGTACTGGAAGCCACTCTGCTTTCAAAGTACACATGGTGGTTGCTATTGGCAACCCATTCTCCATTAATGTTCCCTCTTTGTCACAAGTGATAATCGCCTGTTGAACACGTGATTAGATTACATGGAACACTAACACCATTAACGACAACTTTTCATTTATTAACAGCATATTACACCAATCTCGGACGTAAAGTATTGAAGGTCTTCTCAAATTACCCGAGTTCCGGATGTGGAAGCGTTAGTGTTATTTGATGCTCCTAACACAACTGGCAAAGGACCACAGTCTATCCCTGTAAAATAAAAGACATTTTTCATATCTATCCGCAATGCTATAAGATGCACATCGCAGGTTACAATACTAGTAAACACCCCGCGATTGTCACACGATAAATGGCACGATGCAATGTCCCCATGGGCTGATTGTTACTCAAGGTAACATATTGAGGGTATTCAGGATTCTCTCAACATTGACGATACTCAAGGAAGAACCAAATGAAAACGCCCAAGGGGCAGTACAAAACAATACCCAAGACTTTCACACTTTCGCACGTATCGACCAACAGGATCGCAACTCACTGTTAGCGTCGCGGATATCACCGCTCCACTTTCCGCTAGACTGACATATGGAGGTGCGTACTCGGCCGGTCTCTGGAAAGTAGTACCCGCTGTGGACAGTGTACTTCCCCACACTGGAGATGTACAGTCCAGGCAGGTCCTCATCCACGCCTAGAACGGGCTCTGTTTCTGAGCACTGCCGTATGAGTGGGCCATTATCTGCGATGTGTAGATAGTCCATGGTATACAATGGTCATCATAATTAGGTGATTCCGGTTGATTTCATGTCGTATCGTGTTTTACCCTGTTTATTCTACTAAGTACCTGTGTCTGGAGGTGCCTCTGTTGTTCTCGGTACCGCTGTGGAAAGCCAACATAAATCTTACTTGATACATATAGTATACGAGTTCTGGTTATTTCACGATTTGGAACGAACAATATATTATAATTCGTGCAGATTTTATACTCTTGGTAGGGACCTTGATGAATATATATACAGGTGTCAGCCAGACGTTCCCGGTACTTACGGTCGCAGACAGGTAAAGGTTGCCAGGTGGCCTGGTATCCAGACGCTGCTAGGGTACACTTGCTGTCCAGACGGTCTGACCTCCTGTCAGGTACCCAGTACATGTGGTCACACTGGTAAGTCACCACAGCCCCGAGTTGTCTGCCTGCTCCGGTTACGGATGCAAACATCACTTCGTCTGGATCCTCACATGTAACCACTAACAACAAAGAACATTGTAGTATCATATATATCACGTTTAGAATTCATTCCATAATTGATATTGAAAAGACCATGTTTAAATACTGTATGTCCTATTCCTCTAATGCTATTGCGGTAGGTCTAAAGCTACTTTTTTTAATTGATCATTCAATCCTATTATAATGTTCATAAGTGAACACAAATGCAATGGTCTTTAAAATCACTGGTCATCATATGTCCACTACTCCTCACCTTCACACCCCTGGGTTTGGGACCAGTTGGCGGCTGTCTCCGATGCCTCCAGCTCACAGAGTGCTTGGAACTGGTTGGTGGGTAATGGCGTACCCACGGCGCGGTACCCAGAGCTGCACTGGTACACCACGCTACCATTCACGGAGCGAGACGTGGACACTATAGAGGCATCCGTGATGTTCTTCGGATATTGACAGAGCACCTCTGGAAGATAATAGCAATTATCTTAGTATTAGTGACTGATAATGAAAGATATACAAGATATTTGAATTTGGGGTTGAAGTAACACATCTCGAACCAGGTGACAATATCTCGATGGTATTGCAGGACAGTCATTGTTATAGGTATCCCAGCTGCTACAGAGCTTGACAAAAGTTTAGATGCTTTCACGATGTACTAGTTCCCTGTTGGAAATTGACCGCTCATTGGATATCATATTCCGCATTCATGACATCAAATACTAAGTAGTTCATGATCATTTTCACATGGTTCGGCATCGCAACGAGAGAACACTTACCCCCACACATCCCTGTTCCCCAAGAGGCTGTAAGTCCCGAGGGGTCAAGGTCACACATCACGGTCTCTGACGTCAGACCTGTGACGTCACTGATGTAACCAAGGGAACAGGTGTATGTTGCCATGTCTCCCACATCATTCCCTGTTGCCACCACGGTAGCGTGATTGACAGTAGGTGGACTACTGCACGTTACCGCTGAAAAGTTACAAGTTGGTATTGTTAAAACTTTTGACTTTAGGAGATAGTCCACTAAGAATTAAATTGTTCACGTTTCGGATTTTTTTTCAACTACTATTTGGTTAATACAATGTTTTCGCAAAGACACGAAATGTGAGGTGATATACATATACAAATGCGTTCCAATATGTTCTAAACATTCACTGTATATATTTGCAGGGATGTTCAAACGTGCTCAACTCACATCTACATCCAGCGCCTGCCGACCAGGAGGCTGCAATATTGTCAGAGCCCATCGTGCACACCACAGAGAATGTCATGACGGGCGAGCCGGGGGCGGAGCTTATATAGCCAGGGTCACACTCGTATGTGACCACTGTGTTCACTGTGTGGTTACTATCTATTGATATCGTAGCTGATGGGTAGGTGGTAGGCACTGGGCACAAAATTGCTGCAAGACAATCACGATTTTTTCCTTGAGTTCTCACCGTCCACTACACCTGTTTCAGATATTTCTAATCGAAGTTCTAGTTGAAGGCCATCATTGGAGAGTTAGTACCAAATCGTACCTAGCATACATTTTCAACCTCCAACAGTCCAAGATTTTACCGGTATACTATTGTCCACAATTTGGCACTGACCTTCACACGGTTGCACATAGGACCAGTTTGGCATGATAGCACCGTCGACGAGCTGACAGACGGACTCCGAGATCCGAGTGTCAGTCCCCGGAAATTTGTACGTCAGCTCACACGTGTATGTCGTAGTGTTTGAGATTTGAACTCCATTGGACACGTGTGTGGCGTGGAGTATTGGCTCTGGAGGATCGCACTGGAACTCTGGGAAGACAGTAGTATCAGGCAAGTGAATGAATCATGATGACAGTCGCGTTTCTGGTCCTTAGTCAAAAGAGTTGACAGTTTGAATCGGACTAATCTTCAAATAATCGAGTATATTATCTTTGTTTCGTGCCTTGCATCATCATTCAGGTTTTCAACCACAAGTTTTTTTCTTTTCATAATTCGTGTATCCCTTCTGAAATACAGACTGCGGCCCTAAAGTAGGATCCATACTGATATAATCTTTTTTGACCATGTTAGCTGTGACTAGTCTGTGCTTTCACCTTCACAAGTCGGCACACCCTGCCACGTGGCCGTCAGACCGTCAGTAGCAAGAGTACAAGTGGCTTCTCCCACTGTATTGTTCACTGTGCCCTGGATCTTGTAGCCATTATAACAGCTGTACTCTGTCTTGTTCCCGACCATCAAACCCTCTGTCCCGCTGTTGTTACCGTTGTTGATCGTCCCTGGTTCATCACAGGTTACCACTGCAGACAGAAATTTATTTCATCATAAATTATAGGGAGCATTAATGCTGATTATCATTAAATATCATCAGATAAACGTTGGTGTGTAACTCGTCAGTATGTTTGACGAGCCTTTCTCAATTAGTTTTCTCGGTTCGAACACCTACATGTTCTCATCAATGACGTCAACGATACCATGTAAAAGAAGCACTATGATGAGTTGACTTCAAACTACATTACATATATAATGCTTCGTGCTGCTTACATGTACAGTTGGACGCTGAAGACCAGTTGGCCCATAGCTGATTGTCTGCCAGGATACATGTTACATCGAATGACGTCACTGGTACTGGAGACTGGGCATCTATCCAGCCATGGTCACAAGTATAAGTGACCATACTGTCGACAGTGTCCTCTGTGTGGCTGGATATCTGAGCCGCTGGAACGTTTTCGGGTGGCGGACATTTGATCGCTGAAATACAAACTATCTCCGTAACCAATGCGTTGAATCATATTCTAAAATAATTCAAACGAATATGAAATTTCTGAAATACTCGTGTGTGTAGTTATATATTGCCGCACATGGAAGCATGCATGGTCATTTGAATAGCTCATACCCAAATATATCCATGTTCAATCTAATCTATATCTAAAAATATTAGTATCTAAAAATATTTTTGCATGAACAAACCTTCACAAGTAGACGTTGCACTCCAGCTGGCTGACAGGCCCGTGGCGTCAAGCTCACACGTGGAGTTTGTCGTTTTGTCCGTGGTACCATTGACGATATACGCAGTGTTACAGGTGTACACCGTCACATCGCCTACAGCATTCCCTGAGGACGTCATGGAGGCATTACCCAATTCCGAAGGCGCATCACACTGGATTTCTATACGACAAAGTGTTATATTACATAGGGAATCAAGATCAGGATGCGTATGGTATATAGTTATATTCACGAGGATATTTTGAAAAAAAATATATATCACCAAGTAGTTCTCAGTCCAGATTATGGAAATTGTTCAAACACCAAGCAAGCTGTATACGAGTTTGTTGAAAGAGGAACTTGGACCCTACATTTACCTCTGCAAAGTCTATCCCCGCTCCACTCCCCGCCCATAGTGTCGTTGAGTGTACACGTCTGGGTGTAGTTGGGGGCGGGCTGGGGTCCGGACTGGACGGCGTACCCGGAGATACACGAATACAGCGCCAGGCCGCCCACGTGGGGGTCATGGCTCGATAGTGTGGCGTTGTCGTCCGAGTCCGGGCTACCACAAAGCACCTCTGCATTCACAAGGGGTAGGGAGATGTCTATGAATTTGCTTTTAAACATTGTCGCAAAGTTTGTCTGGAATGCTTGATTGTTTGGGATTTTGATTGTCTGGAACGCTTTTGCTCAAGGATTCAATGTTTCTTCAAAGAGCTGAATATGCTTTGTGTTTACAAATTCTTCATTATATTCAAGACTCTCACATGAAAACACCACAATTATTGTCAAGGAAGTGAATATGAATGGTTGGTTACCTTCACAAGTTGGTATGTCATCCCAGTATCCAACAAGAGATGCATTGTATAAACACGAGGAATTGTGTTTATTTGTCGTTGAGCCAGTGATTCTGAAGTTTTGAATGCACGTGTACATGGTGACGTCATTGGTTTGATTCCCCAGGGTTTCCAGCGTTGCATCTTCAACCTCTGGTGCAGCCGGACATTCTATTGCTGTAAAAGTTACCACGAATCAGTTAGAAACTCGTGACACATATGTATATAATATTTTGGTTGGTAGAGTGCCCCTAACGGTACTTTTTCAGGGCAAACCTTCTATATCAAAGCGTGTGCGTACAATAATTTTTGTATCTGTCTTATCACAGCTACTCTGAATTATACCTTTGTTTCGTCACCTAATTTTCCGCTGTTTACTTCAATATTCAGCAGCACATTCACTGTTAGTGTTAGATCTTACCCACTGACTGCTATGAAATATTGTACTGACCAACACAAGGACTGATGACGGTCCAGGAGGCTGACAGCCCCGACGCGTCAAGCTCGCAGGTCAAGTTAGCCTCGGTGGCAGAGGTCCCGCCAATCTTATAGTGTGTATCACACGTGTACCTGGCGCTAGAATTGATGTTGTAACTGTCAATTGACAGGACACTATGGCTGTCCAGTACCGGAGGTGAATCACAATTCATCTCTGCAATAATACACTACATATACTAAATATTCCACATTAATGTATTGCTCCTATGCTGCAATGTGCATTAGTGTTTCGTGCATTTGATTATCGCTTTGCATACATAAACGTGTAAGTAAATCTAATAAAGTTAGAGTTGTATACAAGTACATAAACTGGAAGGGTATCAGTCTATATTTTATTTTCCCTAAAATTGTCACTGCAATCTGAAGTCATCATACATTCCCCTCATTCTTTCCTATGAAGCAGCTCAGTGACAGCTTCGAGAGGTAGCATGACGTTCTCCCTACCTGTACAGAGGCGTTCCCCTGTCCACTCGCCGGTGAAGTTTTCCGAGAGCGAGCAGACCTGACTGTAGTTTAGCCAGGGTGTACTCAGACTCTGCACAGCGTACCCTATGTTGCAGAAATACTGTGCTAGGTCCCCTATGTGGGTGTCGTACGAGGTCAGAGTGGCATTCACGTCAATGCCCGGCATGTCGCATAGCACCTCTAAAGATGAGAAAAATGTGTTTGTTTGGATGGTGTAGTTGTATCGTGCCACGATTTCTCGACACTACTATTAGCAATGTCTATTGGGTCGCGAGTTGGGTCCATCTCAAATTTAGCTGATCAGCTGATCTAATCATTCAGCTTTTAGCTTGTTATTAAACTGCGGGGTGGAACCTGCTGGCAATCTGGACAGATCGGTAGTAGCATGAGATTTATCCTGGAAAGAAAGTACTTGTCTGTATCTGAGTCAAATGTGACCTTTCCATTGTTCCGTGTTGGATTGTCCGCGACCTTATTATGGCAGTGGCGGGTCGAGAAATCATGGCAAGCTGTATCTGTATAATATTGTGACTTCTAATTCATTCATTTGTTTCCCTAGACGATATTGTCGTATCTAGGCAATGTTGAGACATTGGCTCATTTGGTTATCTAGACGACATTGTTGTATACAACTTTGTGAATATTAGTGCTCAGTTTATCTGGATGATATTGTTGTGTATTTGCTAGATCGCTTTCGTCATCTACTTCTTATTGCAACACACAGTTTTTGTTTGTCTAGACGATATTGTTGTATCCAGGCATTACAATGAACACTCACTCACTAGTTTATCTATACAGAGGAGACGTATTCAAAACTATTCAGAAATCTATCTATACAGAAGAGGTGTATCCAGAACTATTCAGAAATTTCGAATTTCTGTATAAAATTTATGAAATTTAATGAAATGTATTATAGACTACCCTGGTTTATACCGATTTTTACAATCTACATTTATGTGAGCAGTAATGTTCCTAACATCGATGACAGCTGAATACAGAAACAGAAGGTAATATGATGATAAAGGTCAATTTATTAAATTGACGAAACACAGATATCAATGACATGAATAAGAACGGATATGATAAATCTGGACTATGATAAAATATTGACAACATGATAATGGTTATCTCAACCATAACAATACTGGAAACAAGTAATACAAGATATATACATGACTACTAACTAGTACAAAGGCTTCATCTACAGTGACTTTACAGCTGTCAGCGGTTTCATTTCTTCATAAACTATCCAATCAACCGGACCCAACTCAATCATTCATCATCAAGAAGTTGCTAATTGGGGCACAACACCTACATCCCTCAAAGGATGTGCGCATGCCATTGCAATTGGATTCTCTGCATGGTCTGGTTCGGTCTTTGCCGCACACGACATCATCGACTCAGCACGCAGTTCTCCTGAAGGCTATGTATCTATTGGCCTATGCAGCCTTCCTCCGAGTCGCTGAATTTACCGTTTCCCCAGGTCAGAGCCATACAATTAAGTTATCGGGCATAAAATTCAGGGCCAAATCCAATCGCTGTGTCGCGGTCCATGTCACCATTCGCACTTTCAAACCTAGTACTCCAGCACGCCCGATCACCCTCCGGATCACAGCCCAGGAGTCGGAAATGTGTCCAGTACAATCACTTCGTACTTACCTCAGGAATCGAGGCAAAACCCCGGGGCCTCTATTTCTGTTCTCAGACGGCTCTCCCGTACGAAGAAGCTACTTCATGTCTCAGTTTCGGTCATCACTCGCCTGGGTTGGACTTGATCCTCGGGTATACAAAGGTCATTCGTTTCGCATTGGCGCTGCCACAACGGCAACTCTCCGTCGTGCTTCAGAATCCCAGATCGAAGCCATGGGCAGATGGAAATCGAAGGCGTACAAACGTTATATCCGAATACCGATGATCAATGTATGAAATCTGGTCTTTTCCAACAGGGTTGGATAGATCTTCTGGTATGGTCAGTGGTTTCAGGTGGGAGGGTTGTCGACGGTGGCCTTTTTCCCCCACCTTTGTACTAGTTAGTAGTCATGTATATATCTTGTATTACTTGTTTCCAGTATTGTTATGGTTGAGATAACCATTATCATGTTGTACATATTTTATCATATTCCAGATTTATCATATCCGTTCTTATTCATGTCATTGATATCTGTGTTTCGTCAATTTAATAAATTGACCTTTATCAACATGTATGCATTTTATAACTTTGCTCTGAAACCTTCCACTTCTCCATAGGTTACGAACGTTTTGGTGAATATTTTTGGTCCAGAATATTGGCCCCATTCGGTGATATGAATACAGCAACTTCATCCCTAATTTATTAATGACATTTACCTTCACAGGTCGGTATAGTGGCCCAGTAGCCCATGAAGCTGTCGTCATAGAGACACGCAGCGTTATGCTGATTCGTTGTCGAGCCATTGATCCGAAAGTTCGGTGCACACGTGTACGTTGTGACGTCATCAGTATAATTTCCGCTTATATCCTTTGTCCCATTCGGTACGTCGGGAGGATCCGGACACTCAATGGCTGAAATTGACGGTCGTATGATTAGAAAATATAACCTGTTTCAGTACCAATGATCCGGAATCCCTTTCATTTTGATTTGAATAAGTGGCTCATGCTTCTACATTTTGCGTTTTATGTACATCTGCCACTGGACATTCCATTTACAACTGTGGAAATACTGACCAACACACGGCGGAACGAAACACCAGGTGGCGATGCTGCCACTGTCGTCCATTTCACAGGTGGAATTTGATTGGTTGGTGGTGGAATTGTGGACGCGGTAACCATGGTCACACGTGTAGACGCTGATGCTGTCCACTAGACGGGATGTGAAGTCTATCGTCTGGTGATCAGACGTCGGCAATGGGTCTACACACTGCACAACTGCAACGGAATTAGAATCAGATATCTTTATTACCAAGAACTGAACAGATATAATAAGCATGTTCCTAATCAGAATCTAGCAAGTGATATTGTTCTGAACGTGCGTGTTGTTTGGACTAGTTCAGGCGTGATAAATTACAACAGAAACGTTACATATCGTCTTCCCATCTTACTTTCGCAGACTGGGGTATCGGACCAGACTCCGGTGAAAGTGACAGGATCCACGATGCACGTGATGTTGCGGGTATCCCCGGGGATGGTTAGGCCCAGCATCTGGAAGCTCTGATCGCACTTGTACTCCACTTCGTTGCCCCCCTGTCGCCCTCCATCAATAGTGATTGAAGCGTTGACCACGGATGGAGGTTCGGGACACGTCACCGCTGTTAGGGAGTTTAAAACTGAATGTTTTATAAATTCAACACAAACTTAAAGCTGGATGGAACTAGTAGTATCCGAAGTATATGTTCATTGATCATGTGGTGTGTTGCCCAACCGGATGAAGAAGTAAAATGTATGTATTTTAAAAATTAAAAATGAAACTCACGTTGACAGTTAATTACTCCCGCCCACGATGCTGTCATTGTCGATGAATCCAGCACACACGATGTGGTATAGTTGACAGCGTTCTGCCATGCAATCTTGTAGCCTGTGTTACAAGAACCTGTCACCTCAGATCCCACGCTCAGGGCATAGGATATTATCGTGTAGTCTGCTCCATCGGTAGGCACCATACACAGGGCCTCTGGAAACACGTATAAAATTTGTCATATATTGGTTGTCTTGGACGCCATTAAACACATAATATCGACGATGTATTCGTATTGCACCGTTACATGATTTATCTGAACTAGGATCTGCATAACGAGCATTAATATTGAAACTCTTCACAACACATCATCGTATCTTCAAATGATATTAAAAAGGATTTGTATTCTAAATGTTATTAACTACCACGCAGCACAACACACTATCATGTCTTCAAACTTTATATAATCATAAGGTTACTACTCATATCATTGAAAAATGCTACTAGGCATTGTTCCTTATTGCATCATGCCTAATTGCTTGTCACCTTCACACGTGGGTGCTGCCTCCCAGATCGCCGTATTGCTTCCAGAGTCAGCACATCCTATGGAGGTCGTGTTGACGCCAGTGCCAATGATGCGGTGGTTGCTAATGCAGGTGTACACGGCGTTGTCCCCGATAAGATACCCGCCCACTGTTACCGTGGCATTAGCCACCTCAGGTGCCTCGGGGCATTCCAAGGCTGTGGGCATGGAAGACGTGAGAGACAGAGGTGAGGTTATTTGTAAATGGCATCATGGGATAATTGAAATGGAAGCCCTAAACAGAAAATTTATATGGAAAGCGACATTGGCATCTTCAGGGGGCTGACATTGTTTACCAAGCTCAGTCGTATTTTTATATGTGGTGGATATCCTTAGCGTACTGTTAAAATTGGCATACCAATTAATTGATAGTGGGGGATTACGATTAATTTTAATCACGAAAAAAACTGGTTAACATAGAAACGACTCCCGAGAAAAAGACGTGCGTCTTGAAGAGAACATGGGTAGGAATTTTGGTGTGAAACTTGCTGTTTTTTTACGGTTGTATACTTGATAATTATGGTCCGTGATGACTGATACTGAAGTTCCATGATATATTCTATCAATGGATCACTCACGGACACACTCGACATCTAGTTGGTCCCAGTATGTGATCCCTTGGGCCCCGTCCCAGAGACACTGGATGCTGAAGGTCGCGTTGGCTGTATTGTTGACCACGTGGTTCGGGTCGCACGTCCCGGTGGTGTAGTCACCGACACCAGTGGCTGAGCCGGTTATCGTGCCTCCAGAGATGACTGGGTCTGCTGGGCATGCCACCTCTGTGTGTAGGTGAACATGTGTGAGTGTGCAAAAAAGTATGGAGTGTATATATGGGAAGTGTGCCATGTAGGAGAGTTGTACAGGTAAAAAAACAGTTGTACAATTTATAATTATAAATAAAAATCAATGTTTGAGATCAATTAGTTCCAGTCCTCATTTGTCTATATATTTGCCACCGGTTGTGTGTAGGCCTACTTGAAACATGGAATTCGCTCATTATGAGTTGAATGGAGGCAGAAACAAAACATGGAATTCGCTCTTTATGAGTTGAATGGAGGCAGAAACTATTCACAAGACGAGACTCACGTGTACATGTGACGTCAGCTGATAAAGTACTCCAGACCGCTGTCCCGCTATCCAATACACACGTGGCATCGCGGGTGGTGTTTCCATCCGTCATAACGTACGTCGTGTCACATGTGAACGTCATAACGGACCCGAGTATGTACGGAGCGGATGGATAGGATATGGTTGCGTTAGTGACAGTGGACTGTGGGCTACAAGTAAAATCTGTGTGGGGGGAGGGGGGGGGGGGAAGGACAGAGAGGGTATAATTTCTCATATTTGATTCATACATGTACGTGCACAGCTCTCACTACCCTAGTTAACTGCTAGCAAATAACACCAGAGATGATATCATTTCATTTGACTAGATCCATTCAAGATCATCTGAGGTCAAATCCAGGGTCACTGAACAAACATCTGCATTTAAGCACTACTGTATAATGTGTGGAATTTCGCGAATAAAACGCGAAATTAAATCCATGCAAACATGGTTTATTGTTAGAAACACGACCTTTAATACAAGCGAAATTTTATACATTTACATTATTTCCCTAAAGTGGAAATACTGTATATAGTATTTCCAGTAGTATAGGCTATAATATCAAGATATTCAAGATTTCATTTCACGAGAGTAAAATACCCGAGAAACTCATGAATGGTTTGGAATATCGATACTTTGATGTTGACAGTCAAATGTCCATTATCATATCGCACATACAAACACAGCACATGTCACAAACTCACAGGCACATCCCACGGGAGTGATCGCGGGAGTCCAGACTGCCGTGGCGTTCGTGGCGGGGTCCAGCTGACAGTAGGCTACTTTCTGGGTGCTGCCGTCGGGGAAGTTGTGGTTCGCAGCACACGTATAGTTGACGTAGTTATCTGGACCCACACCGTTCTCGTCTTTGACCGTATTGGGCAGCGAGGCAGAGGGAGGACACTGGATCGCTGGGCGGGTGGAGAGAAAGCGAGAGTAGTCGGAGGTATGTGAATGGATTGACAGAGCTGTGCCGATGGTCGAACAACGTTTATGCGATTCCCATATTACAGAGCCGTTGATGAGTCATGGCTTGGGAAAGAAGCGAATGGTTTGCTAAAAATGAGTAGAAGGGTCAAGTATTTTGATATCAATTATATCGAGTAAACAGCTTAAAAATAGTCATCAATTTGATGAGTGAAGCTGACTTCTATGGTATTGAGTGGTTGAACCAATGACTAAATAAATAGCCATCTACCTCAGGCTATAAGTCTAATCTGCTTCAGGCCTGGTTTACACGATCAAACTACTTCAAACTTTCTACTTCAAACTCCTAAAAATGAGTTTGGAATAATTTTGATGTTGGATGTTTACACGATCGAGCTCGTCACGTCAAACTACTTCAAACTACATCAAACTATTTCAAACTCTGGTTCACACGATCAAATTCTCACTTCAACCTACATCAAAATTTTCATTTGACGTTAATTTCTGATGCTCCTTTGTTGAAAGTTTCAATAAAGCTGAACGGCTGTTATGTACTGAATTTGATCAAACTTTTTTGGTGGAGTTTGAAGTATTTTGAAGTAGTTTGAAGTCTCGTTTTACACGATCAAACTTGGGGTCAAACCCCAAAGTTTGAAGTAGTTTGAAGTAGTTTGATCGTGTAAACCAGGCTTTACTGTTCACCCATGCAACATAACACACCTGTGCAGGTGGGTATATCGGTGTTTTCCAATGTACAATCACAATCCAAGGTAACCGTGTTGTTTCCCCCCGACATGGCGTAGAAAGGGTCACATTCATATGTCAGCTGTGTTTTGGCCGCATTTACAATCTTCCGGCCGTTCGTGATGTTCGGGGCGTTGTCGCATATCTCATCTGTGTTGGGTGATATACATATTAATGATCCTGTAATTAAATATTCATGTAAGCGTGATTTTGTGTGGCATCATGTCCGTCTCAATCAACCTACCAGATTACGAAAATAAATTGTTTCCTATTGTCCGAGTTGGTCGATTTATACATTGATAAGAATATAAAATAAAATGTAATGTTATTCAGCTACATTTACATTCCAATATTTATTTCCACTTCCAACTATCAACTCGGACGGCTTGTGCGCGTACAGTAGTAGATCGACCAACCTTTGAAAGCCTGGCAGAGGATGACGTTGTTTTCCGTACACGCCTTGCCCTCCCACCCAGAGCCGTCCGACTTGCCCTTCACGCAGTCCTTGTCAGTCTCGGCTTTGGGGTGGTCATGCTTGAACTTGGTGAAGAAGGGGTACAGTCCGTTCGAGTTTTGGTACACGCGGTACGGCGTAGAGGCGGCGTCCGTCAAGTCTAGCCAGATATCACCCCCACTTGAAGATATATGAAGATACTTCCATTACACTAAACAAATGGGCAGAAAGCCTCCAGATAGAAAGTGATATTAGGTGATGATTATTCTGGATACGTTACAGCTGGAACTATATAACAAAAATTACAGTCAGAGCCCCGCGTGGCTGTGTTGGGAGCGAACAAGTACATATTTTTCTATTAGATTGGTGCGGTGTTGTGGTATAATTAAACTTGTGGTCGAGAGTGAGTTGATCCACACGATCGGAAGTATTTGAGTAGTTTAGAAGAAAGAGTTATGTGTTACCGAATTGGCTGAAAGCCTCTATGTTGATTGATTGATTGATTGATTGATTGATTAAACATAGGCCCAAGGGACCTGTAGCTTACCGGCTAGCCAATAGGTGATAGGACCGATGGTTTGGTAACTTCAAGGTTACAAGTATATTCAGCATATATCATTTCCTATATGTCCACATTTGATTTCTAAGCTGTAAAGTCGATAATAAGCGAGATAATAGCCATTTTGTGCTTTGACCTTGAAAATTAGGTCAAAGGTCAATTTCAAGGTTATCAGAGTATTCGACATATATCATTTCCTATATGTCCGCAATTGATTTCTAAGCTGTAAAGTCGATAATAAGCGAGATATTAGCCATTTTGTGCTTTGACCTTGAAAATCAGGTTAAAGGTCACATTCAATATCGTGAGAATATTCAGCTTATATCATTTCTTATATGTCCACAATTGATTCCCAAGCTGTAAAGTGAATAATAAGCGAGATATTAGCGCTATTGTGCTCTGACCTTGAAAATGAAATCAAAGGTCGAATTCAAGGTCATCAGAATATTCGGCATATATCATTTCCTATAGTTATTAGCCATTTTGTGCTCTGACCTTGAAAATGAGGTGAAAGGTCAAATTCAAGGTCATGAGAATATTCAGCATATATCACTTCCTATATGGTCACAATTGATTCCTAAGCTGTAAAGTCAATAATAAGCGAGATATTGGCCATTTTGTGCTCTGACCTTGAAAATGAGGTTAACGGTCAAATTCAAGGTCACGAGAATATTAAACATATATCATTTCCTATATGTCCACAATTGATTCCCAAGCTGTAAAGTGAATAATAAGCGAGATATTAGCGATTTTGTGCTCTGACCTTGAAAATGAGGTCAAAGGTCAAATTCAAGGTCATCAGTATATTCGGCATATATCATTTCCTATATGGTCACAATAGATTTCTGAGCTGTAAAGTCGACAATAAGCGAGATATTAGCCATTTTGTGCTCTGACCTTGAAAATGAGGTCAAAGGTCAAATTCAAGGTCACGAGAATATTCAGCATATATCATTTCCTACATGTCCACAATTATTCTGAGTCTCTAATCTCAATATTAAGTGAGATATCAAGAACATTGAGGCCTATTATAAAGCATAGGAGAATTTAACATGGAAAAGTCCTATTTGGGCCCCGTAAACAACATCAAAATGGCCGCCACACGCAGACCGGCGATTCAAGAGCATCAGAAATATACCCATTATAAAGATACATGAGGGGAACATTTTGAAACTAAAATCTCAAAACTGATCAGACAGTGTTTGAGAAAATAATTTGTAAAGTTGAAAACATTAAAAATTAGCCCAATGGGCTAGAAAGGTTACCGGAGAAATATACAGAGTTAAGCCGAGAAAGTTGAAGGTCAAACTCAAGGTGACCACTGAAATCGCCATATCTCTAACCTTGAAAATGGGATCAAAGGTTAAATTCTAGATCACCAAACTATTCAGCATACATCATTTCCTATATGTTCACTATGGACCCCTAAGCTGTAAATTTGATAATAAGCGAGATATAAGCCATGTTGTAATCTGACTTTGAAAATAAAATGACTGACCTTGAAATTTAGGTCAAAGGTCAAATTCAATATCATTAAAATATTCAGAATATATCATTTCCTATATGTTCACAATTGATTCCTGAGCTGTAAAGTCGATAATAAGCAAGATATTGGCCACTTTGTCCTGTTGACCTTGAAAATGAGGTCAAAAGTCAAATTCAAGGTCACTAGAATATTCAGCATATATCATTTCCCATATGTTCACAATTGATTCCTAAGCTGTAAAGTCCATAATAAGCGAGATATTAGCCATTTCATCCTGTGACCTTGGAAATGAGGTCAAAGGTCAAATTCAAGGTCACGAGAATATTCAGCATATATCATTTCCTATATGTTCACAATTGATTCCTAAGCTGTAAAGTCGATAATAAGCGAGATATTGGCCATTTTGTCATGTGACCTTGAAAATGATGTCAAAGGTCAAATTCAAGGTCATGAGAATTTTCAGCAAATATCATTTCCTATATGTTCACAATTGATTCCTAAGCTGCAAGGTCGCTAATAAGCAAGATATTGGCCATTTTGTCCTGTGACCTTGAAAATGAGATAAAAGGTCAAATTCAAGGTCACGAGAATATTCAGCATATATCATTTCCTATATGTTCACAATTGATTCCTAAGCTGTAAAGTCGCTAATAAGCAAGATATTGGCCATTTTGTCCTGTGACCTTGAAAATGAGGTCAAAGGTCAAATTCAAGGTCACGAGAATATTCAGCATTTATCATTTCCTATATGTTCACAATTGATTCCTAACCTGTGAAGTCGATAATAAGCGAGATATTAGCAATTTTGTCCTGTGACCTTGGAAATGAGGTCAAAGGTCAAATTCATGGTCACGAAAATATTCAGCATATATCATTTCCTATATGTTCACAATTGATTCCTAAACTGTAAAGTTGATAATAAGCGAGATATTAGCCATTTTGTCATGTGACCTTGAAAATGAGGTCAAAGGTCAAATTCAAGGTAACGAGAATATTCAGCATATATCATTTCCTATATGTCCACAATTCATTCCTAGTCTCTAATTTCAATATTAAGTGAGATATTAGGCTTAATGTGTCCCATTATAAAGCATAGGAAAATTTAACATGGGAAAGTCACATTTGGGCCGAGTTTGGGCCCAAAATAGCCCACTTCAAGCGATTCAAGGGCAACAAAATTTATACATGTCACAGGGGTACATATGAGGAGTATTTTTCATCAATAAGAAAAAAAAGTTACTGAACAGATTTTGAGAAAACGACCGTCAAAGTCCAAAATTGGCCATTTTTCGACGAAAACGGCCGCTCTGACCTAGAAACCAAGGTCAGAGGTCAAATTCAAGGTCACGACAATATTCAGCATATATCATTTCCTATATGTCCACAATTGATTCCTAGTCTCTAATCTCAATATTAAGTGAGCTATTAGGCTTTAAAGTGTCCCATTATAAAGCACAGGAGAATTTAACATGGGAAAGTCTCATTTGGGCCGAGTTTGGGCCCAAAATGGCCCACTTCGAGCGATTCAAGGGCAACGAAATTTATACATGTCACAGGGGTACATATGAGGAGTGTTATGCATCAATAAAAAAAAAAGTTACTGAACAGATTTTGAGAAAACGACCGCCAAAGTCCAAAATTGGCCATTTTTCGACGAAAACGGCCGCCATTTTGAAAAAAATGCGAAAATCAAAAAACTAAAAAATACCTCCCTCTCGAAATATTTTTAGGCATTTTTGTGCAAAATTTCAGAAAAATTCGATCGTAAACTTTAAAGATAAAATAGTTGACGGACGACGACGGACGACGACGACGCCCGACGCATCGCCATGCCAATAGGTTACGGACCATAGGTCCGGTAACCTAAAAACAGCCATTTTCGGCATAAAAATGGCCGCCAAAACTGCATTTTTGATTCGATCAAAAATATGAAAAAAAAAAGTCTGGTGGTATTGACCCAATACATATTCACACAATTTTATAGACAAATTCATCAGCCTGAAAAAAATAATAAAAATGTTAACAGATGATGTGGCGGACGACGACTTATGGGCCGGTAAGCTAAAAACGGACTTATATGGGATGTCGTATCATATTATGACGTCATCAATTAACTCACGCTGTGGTTAGGAGATCATTAAACATGGTCTCATCTCTTATCCGGGGGAGGTGCCAGCCTGGTTTATGGTCTTCACATGTTGTGACTCCAACACCGTGGGGTAGATCACTATAGACGTACGTACAATAGTCGGAACTCGGCGTAACTGGAAATAGTGGTACACTGTGTAAGCCAGAGACAATTTTCAAATCAGGAACTGGTCAATTTTTATTTCCCTTTTACCAACCCATCACGCAGCGAAGTTCCTCGAATGCAAGTATTAAGAAGGGTTTCCGTTCTCTCTTGTTGTACTAACCTACTAGCCGTACGTTTTCTGGTTTTGTACTCACCACGGCTGTACGTTTTCTGGTTTTGTACTCACCCACGGCTGTACGCTTTCTGGTATTGTACTCACCCACGGCTGTACGCTTTCTGGTTTTGTACTCACCCACGGCTGTACGCTTCCTGGTTTTGTACTCACCCACGGCTGTACGCTTTCTGGTTTTGTACTCACCCACGGCTGTACGTTTTCTGGCTTTGTACTCACCTTAGGCTGTACGCTTTCTGGTTTTGTACTCACCCACGGCTGTACGCTTCCTGGTTTTGTACTCACCCACGACTGTACGCTTTCTGGTATTGTACTCACCCACGGCTATACGCTTTCTGGTTTTGTACTCACCCACGACTGTACGCTTTCTGGTTTTGTACTCACCCACGGCTGTACGCTTTCTGGTTTTGTACTCACCCACGGCTGTACGTTTTCTGGTTTTGTACTCACCCAAGGCTATACGTTTTCTGGTTTTGTACTCACCCACGGCTGTACGCTTTCTGGTATTGTACTCACCCACGGCTGTACGTTTTCTGGTATTGTACTCACCCAAAGCTATACGCTTTCTGGTTTTGTACTCACCCACGGCTGTACGCTTTCTGGTTTTGTACTCACCCACGGCTGTTCGCTTCCTGGTTTTGTACTCACCCACGGCTGTACGCTTTCTGGTTTTGTACTCACCCACGACTGTACATTTTCTGGTATTGTACCCACCCACGGCTGTACGCTTTCTGGTTTTGTACTCACCCACGGCTGTACGCTTTCTGGTATTGTACTCACCCACGGCTGTACGCTTTCTGGTTTTGTACTCACCCACGGCTGTACGCTTTCTGGTTTTGTACTCACCTTAGGCTGTACACTTTCTGGTTTTGTACTCACCCACGGCTGTACGCTTTCTGGTATTGTACTCACCCACGGCTGTACGCTTCCTGGTTTTGTACTCACCCACGGCTGTACGCTTTCTGGTATTGTACTCACCCACGGCTGTACGCTTTCTGGTTTTGTACTCACCCACGGCTGTACGTTTTCTGGTATTGTACTCACCCACGGCTGTACGCTTTCTGGTTTTGTACTCACCCACGACTGTACGTTTTCTGAATTTGTACGCTGCATTAGAAGTCCAGGAGCTCACATCGGAGAACTGACGACAGTTGATGCCGTCAAAATCAACACCTCTACATGGAAAAAGTACACAGGAAAAGATATGTGAATATATCTGTACATGAACTCACACAATGATTTCCATTCCGAAATTTGAGACCGATCATCCTATGATGTATTTTCGGAATGTTGATGGTTCTATACGTAGTATAGGTTTCACAAAAATAACATGTGACAGTGAGTGTTGGTGTTGCCAACTAATGGTTTTGAATTTGTATGAATGTGTGCGCGTGCTGCCACCTGTAGAATGAATGTCTGCGTCTGGTCTCGCTTTTACTTAGTTACTGTTTGTTTATTGTTGATCACATGACTATGTGATATTTCGGCTGGAGTTTTTACTTTGTTCACTTGCAATTTGAAAGTATAAGAGGAAACATCTAATCGATACTTCCGATTTCCCGGATTGCACTCGCCATCATTTCTAGAAATCGTCATCAATCATTACTTCATTCATCTTTATTTGGATCATCACACATTTGATCAGATCAGTTCATTTTCATTCTCATGATGTATTTCAATGCTCTCATTTTCATATTCCACTTATAAAACGGAAATAGGTTCAATTTATCTGTATAGTGGTTGTTCGTTTATCATCCATACTGTATCATTTCATTACAGGTTGTATTATACACGAATAAACCCTCGAATCGAATCAAGAAAGTGTTTGTTATTCAACAACACCACAGCTGAACATATACAAGTTCAGGCATTTCTCTGAAAATTATGACACACTTTTCAGTAACTTTGGGAGGGAAAAACCCGTCTCAACATTTGCATAAAAAAATAATATTAATTTTAGGCCTTTGCGTTTTCGAGTTAGCAGCTACGAAGAAGCCAATAGAAAGCCCAGACGAAACGAATAATTTTGTTCCCAAAATTAAAGATGGGAGAGAGTTTCACATCCGAATACATGTTTCGACTGTGTTGTTGGTAGTCTACACTTACACGCATACGAAGCCAATATTGAGCACGCAATGGTCCCAACAAGCCTCGAAGGTTGTCGTTTGTGACGTCACAACTGGGGTATCATCAATTCTCATCGAGGCGTGGTCCTCAATATCCCAAGTGTCTGAGAATGACAAGGGAAGAAAAGACCAGAGATTTAATAACAGTGATTCACGTCGGTATTAGGCATATATATCAGTGCTACATTGGAGATGCTAGTGGGTCGATGGCTCATATCAATATCACGTTGAATTATATGCTGGAATATTCCTTGACGCAAAACTTTGACGACCCATTCAAATCTCCAAAAATTTATGAAAATTTTCACGGGCAGATAAATAATAGTAATACCAATAATAATACTGATAGAAATACCAATGAAAATGTACTTCTACTAATAGTGATAATAACAACAACGTTTCCTTTTGGCTCACCGTGGTACTTTAGGCACCCCGTTTCCAGCGTGCAAGGATGAAACTTGGGGTCTGAGAAGTGTAAAAATCGTGAACGTTTACAATCCAAAGCCTATGTATACCCTATTACAACACTGCAATCGTGTTACTGAACTAGGTATTACTATCGTTAATCAAGTACTGAAAATACACCAGACATATTCAATCTACATATTTTATTTTGTATGAGAAAGTTACTCGTTTTTACGAGTATTCCGTCTTCCCTACCTGGTTCACTCTGGCATATACTTTGATAATTCGTGTCTTCGCAGTTTTCATCCGACATTTCCGACAAGGCGATGTCGGCCAGGTACACGCAGTTGTCGACCGCTTTACCACTAGGCATGCCTGACTTCCAAGTGGCCCAAGTGATTGCCGAGGCGTCCGTCCCTCGAAACACGCCATTAGTATACCCGTCACTTATACCGACCCAATAATCTCTGTCGTATAATAGTTGTGTCGAGTTGGGGGGGGGGGGGGGGGGGCGGGGGCAAGAAAGGAACAAGTGGTATATTATTGCAAAAAGTATGTTTTCGAAGTCTACGCAGTTGCTTGCAAGGCACCGTCCGGGAACGGGAGTCAGGCCTGATGTGCCATAGCATCAATACCAGCGCAATGAGAAAGAAAACGATAGAATAGAAAACCTGATTTTTAAAATAACACGAAGTCTAAAACCACAAGTAGTTATCACAACCGTGTTCTGTTCATCATGACTAAATTATTTCCCTTTTTTCTTGCCTGAACCTATCGAAACTTGTTGTTTTCCTCGCACAAAATACATATTCTATACTTGGTAGCGTCTTGATACACATTGAAAAAATTACCTCGTCATGAACTCGTCATTATGACAAACTTATGGGTTGTCTTCCCTATAAACACGTTTTTGACAAGGGTAAAGTCGGCCTTGTCAAAGAAATCGTCACATTGACAACTTTTATGTGTCGTCATGCAGAGCCACATACTGACACCATTTTTATGTTCAACATCAGGCATCTGATAGCAGACTTGCAATATGCAAAAGTACTTGATACGTCGTCAAGTGCATTTGACGCAGTTTTGTCTTTTGGCAGAGTTGCTCTGGACTCTGGAGTCCGTGCAATGCATGGCCCATCTCTCGTAGAAATACATATACATGATTTGATATTGTTGTAATAGTAACTATTCCAAATTTGTATAGAATCGATGACGAGGATTTGTCGAGTTTACGGTTGTCAAATTCTGTCGCCGACAAGTCTAAAGTGCTCCATTTTGGCACAGTCAAATTGACAGTCGAAAACTTGTCATTTTGACAATTTTTGGACGAGGTTATTTTTCCAGTAAAGGTTATTTGTAGTATATATATGAAGGCGTCCATACCCGCTGCTCGGCGAAAGGCTGGCAATAAGCTGGGTATACCGACTGTCGGAGTTGTGTAGGTATAACGTGCCATCCTGAGCCTGGCACGCCGCTAAGGCGTCGTGGAAGTTGTGGTAAGCGGTCTGTATCCAGTAACAGATACACTCGTCTACATCAGGGTCCAAGACTGTTGTACAGTACACATTTCCAGTATTGGAACCTGTGAGAGGGGGGGGGGGGGGTAAGAGGATTAGGCAAATGTCCATTCCCTAATTTACTCATTTACATGTACTCCTCGTTCCTAGAAAGTGCTTTTTTTCCAACTGTCAGATTAACATTTCCACATGTTGGAATCACTCACTTTCTACGTATTAAATGATAGAAAATGTCCATACGTGACTCTAAACAAAAATATCTGTGTAAGTCATTCTTAAAAATCTATATATCATGCTGGATATGTGTATATATTATACTACTGGTCTTTTGAAAATGTAAAAGTAAAATCTAAAAATCAAAAATATTCTCCAAAATGTATTAACCAAATGCAGCCTCGTGTACGCAGATGTAAGGATTGTTGTTGAAACAGTCGTCAACCTCCCACTGTCCACCTGTTCCCGTCTTGACACAGTCTCCGGATGTGGAAGGCTCGCCACTTCCGCTGTTCCAGTCAGTGTACGTGAGGGGGGCGCCGTCATACCACGTGAACATAGTGCTGCTGGCGTCGTACTTGTAACCCGTCCAAAACGGCGTCCTGATGAAGGAGTACGGTATTCATTCATTATTTATATTATTTCATTATTTCTCGAGGCAGAGATTGACCATGTATCCTACACAGTTCTTTTTTCCAAATTCAATGAGAGAGGAGGCCTATAAAAAATTATAAAGAATACAACTATACTAAAAAAAATTGCCCAAAGGCTAAGACAGGTTACCGGACAATTTTGGTTTGGCCATGGCAGTATTGGCAGGTAACAGACCTTGAGATTTACCAATCAAGGTTCGCAGTGTGAACATATGACCTTGAGATTTACCAATCAAGGTCATCCGTGTGAACTTCGATGTCACCATTACATGTATGTGTAAGGCATTTGATATTCTATATGTTCATAATACAAAGATATATCTGGGTGGAATCGTTTAGGCCACTCAGGTAAATTTACACATTCCGAGTCAGATATTTGGCACTCAAGGTCATCCTACGTCAAGTTCAAGTTCGTCATTCGTTGTGCCATATATGTCCTCCTATATGTTTATAATGCAAACATAAGCTCTATCTGCAAGCATTTCATTTATAGAGGCAAATCTGGACATTATTTTTACCCCAAAATGGCTGTATTGACCTTTCAAGGTCATCGAAGGTCAAATTCAAGGTCGCCACACAAATCGCCATATATGACTTCCCATTTGAAAGTGAAAATTTCTTAGCTGTATCTTGAAGTGTTCTATGAGTACAGTTCTGACAGCTCCCATTATGAAGGAAAAATTAGCCCAATGGGCTAGAAAGGTTACCGGAGAAATATACAGAGTTAAGCCGAGAAAGTTGAAGGTCAAATTCAAGGTGACCACTGAAATCGCCATATCTCTAACCTTGAAAATGGGATCAAAGGTTAAATTCTAGATCACCAAACTATTCAGCATACATCATTTCCTATATGTTCACTATGGACATCTAAGCTGTAAATTTGATAAGCGAGATATAAGTCATTTTGTAATCTGACTTTGAAAATAAAATGACTGACCTTGAAATTTAGGTCAAAGGTCAAATTCAATATCATTAAAATATTCAGAATATATCATTTCCTATATGTTCACAATTGATTCCTAAGCTGTAAAGTCGATAATAAGCAAGATATTAGCCATTTTGTCCTGTTGACCTTGAAAATGAGGTCAAAAGTCAAATTCAAGGTCATGAGAATATTCAGCATATATCATTTCCTATATGTTCACAATTGATTCCTAAGCTGTAAAGTCGATAATAAGCGAGATATTAGCCATTTTGTCATGTGACCTTGAAAATGAGGTCAAAGGTCAAATTCAAGGTCATGAGAATTTTCAGCATATATCATTTCCTATATGTTCACAATTGATTCCTAAGCTGTAAAGTCGCTAATAAGCAAGATATTGGCCGTTTTGTCCTGTGACCTTGAAAATGAGGTCAAAGGTCAAATTCAAGGTCACGAGAATTTTCAGCATATATCATTTCCTATATGTTCACAATCGATTCCTAAGCTGAAAAGTCGCTAATAAGCAAGATATTGGCCATTTTGTCCTGTGACCTTGAAAATGAGGTCAAAGCTCAAATTCAAGGCCACGAGAATATTCAAAATATATCATTTCCTATATGTTCACAATTGATTCCTAAGCTGTAAAGTCGATAATAAACGAGATATTAGCAATTTTGTCCTGCGACCTTGGAAATGAGGTCAAAGGTCAAATTCAAGGTCACGAAAATATTCAGCATATATCATTTCCTATATGTTCACAATTGATTCCTAAACTGTAAAGTCGATAATAAGCGAGATATTAGCCATTTTGTCATGTGACCTTGAAAATGAGGTCAAAGGTCAAATTCAAGGTCACAAGAATATTCAGCATATATCATTTCCTATATGTTCACAACTGATTCCTAAGCTGTAAAGTCGATAATAAGCGAGATATTAGCCATTTTGTCCTGTGACCTTGAAAATGAGGTCAAAAGTCAAATTCAAGGTCACGAGAATATTCAGCAAATATCATTTCCTATATGTCCACAATTCATTCCTAGTCTCTAATTTCAATATTAAGTGAGATATTAGGCTTAATGTGTGCCATTATAAAGCATAGGAAAATTTAACATGGGAAAGTCACATTTGGGCCGAGTTTGGGCCCAAAATGGCCCACTTCAAGCGATTCAAGCGCAACGAAATTTATACATGTCACAGGGGTACATATGAGGAGTGTTTTTCATCGATAAGAAAAAAAAGTTACTGAACAGATTTTGAGAAAACGACCGTCGAAGTCCAAAATTGGCCATTTTTCGACGAAAACGGCCGCTCTGACCTTCATACCAAGGTCAGAGGTCAAATTCAAGGTCACGACAATATTCAGCATATATCATTTCCTATATGTCCACAATTGATTCCTAGTCTCTAATCTCAATATTAAGTGAGATATTAGGCTTTAATGTGTCCCATTATAAAGCATAGGAGAATTTAACATGGGAAAGTCCCATTTGGGCCAGTTTGGGCCCAAAATGGCCCACTTTGAGCGATTCAAGCGCAACGAAATTTATACATGTCACAGGGGTACATAGGAGGAGTGTCATGCATCAATAAGAAAAAAAAGCTACTGAACAGATTTTGAGAAAACGACCATCAAAGTCCAAAATTGGCCATTTTTCGACGAAAACGGCCGCCATTTTGACAAAAATGCGAAAATCAAAAAACTAAAAAAAACCTTTCCTGGAAATATTTTTAGGTATTTTTGTGCAAAATTTCAGAAATATTCGCCTGTAAACTTTAATGATAAAATTGTGGACGGACGAAGGACGCCGGACGCCGGACGACGGACGCAACGCCACGGCAATAGGTTATCGGACCAAAGGTCCGGTAACCTAAAAATTGCAGAAATTTTTTTTCAACGGGTGAAACTTTTTTTTTGCCCAAAAATGGCCCAAAATGGATAGTAATGCGATTTGGGGCAAAAAACTTTTTTTCGCCTACTCGTAAGATCGGCCACACGGAGATCGGCGATTCAAGGGCAACAAAACATATACACGTCACAGAGGTATATAAGAGGAATCTTTTAAAACAAATATCTCAAAACTGATCAGACAGTTTTCGAGAAAATACAGACCAGGTGCAAAATTGAGCAATTTTGACCCAAAAATGGCTGCTTTGACCTTTCAACAAGGTCAAATTCAAGGTCAGCACACAAGTCGCCGTATATGACTTTCCATTTGAAAGTGCCAATTTCTAAGTTCTATCTTCAAGCGGTCTATGAGAACAGTCCTGACAGCTCCCATTATGAAGGAAAAAAGTGCCAAAAATTCAAAATTCAAAGTCCAAAATTTTGTTCAAAGGGGGAAAAAGATTGTTTTGCCTAGAAATGGCCCAAAATGAATAGTTATGCGATTTGGGGCAAACAAAAAGTTTTTCGCAGACTCGTCAAAAATTCAAAATGGCCACCACACGGAGACCGGCGATTCAAGGGCAACAAAACTTATACACATCGTGAAGGTACATAAGGGGAATCTTTTGAAACAAAAATCTCAAAACTGATCCGACAGTTTTTGAGAAAATGGCTGTCAAAATTCAAAAGTGGCCATTTTTCGACAAAAATGGCCGCCATTTTGGAAAAAATGCGAAAGTAAAATACCCCCAAAAATACCTCCCTCTCGAAATATTTTTAAGCATTTTTGTGCAAAATTTCGGGAAGATTCGACCGTAAACTTTAAAGATAAAAATGTGAATGGACGACGGACAGACGACGGATGACGGACGCAACGCCACGGCAATAGGTTATCGGACCAAAGGTGCGGTACCCTAAAAAAACATGACACAAAAGATGCAAGGATGGCCAATGAGTGAGTATATCGAGAACAACGCATTCGACAGCTAGGACACGAGATATTCCGTATAATACCTCGATACCACACCAAGGTGCATATAGTTCAACCTCATAAGGGGTACCGATGAGCTGATCTCTGTTGGCTACAATGTAGTTGTTTTCATGCTTTCACGATTCACCTCAGTACATCGATTTCAGATCATGAACGTGAATTGATTACCCATATGTCGATGAGTATCATGAAATTCCATTTGTTCAGGACTTTTCCGACAAGAGATCGTTGACAATTATCATCTAAACAGCAGTGCTAACCAAAATAGATCTCCCGTGAAACCAACGTGCATATTGTGTCACCACGGAAGCTGCCGCTTTGGTTCTTCATATGTGGTTTATTTCTAACGGAAGGAGAAGACCATAAAATCAATGCGATAAGTGTTTTGGTTCCAATATTGAATATATGCCGAGATCCGATGATCTCATACGCACTTGTAGACAGAGTGTGTATATATAGTTCACTGGCCCCGTACTGGAAACAATTGGTGGGAACATGGACCAGGTTTTTTTCCACCGAAAGTATTCGGTAACAAATCAATGAATGATGCCTGGTTATTCTTTGGTGATGATATTTTTCGAACAATGATTATTGACAACACTTCATACCTTGGAAGAAAATTTTTGCGAGCTATCACTCCACATGAAAAGAATAGCTGCCACGTCGCTTGAAAAACACATACTAATCCTCACGTATACCTGTTTGTCAGCACTGTTCTGTGCAACACAGTTCTGTTTGTCAATGATTTGTTTTCTAAGCTTTCCACGTCTGATGAGAATGGAATACATTGAAGCAAAATATATTTGCTTAATGAACTTCATTATAATTTACATATAAAAGTATCCTGTCAATCAAAATACCACAACATGGACTTATTTTGCATTGCAAGATTTAGGAAAACTGAAGTTGTCGATAAGCTTGTACTTTTTAACCATCGCTGTCGATTTACGAGAAATACTTCCTGTTCATCAACATGATCAATGGAGTTTCCACTGGTAGCATGTAAGTTTGATTTTGTACCACAAACTCTGCAGGAAACGAAACTTCGCAAATGGTTTTCTTTTATTGTCAACAACATTCAGATGCTCAGACAACAAACGCAGCACATTACAAGTGCATGTAACATTCATTCAGCGTGATATTTACTAACACATTATTGCACCCTGCGAGCCAAACCAATTAACATGCGTTTATAGTTACACCATTCACATTAAAGGAAATCATACACAAAAGAGAAAACCTAAGCCACTGCTACGTGTCAATATGGTACTATTTCCACATATGAATATGCATGATTCAATGGGAATTGTCATGTTGTTTTGTTAATCAACGGAACAATCAATTCTATATCATGAAAGCAAATATCTTTTGATATGAAAGTATGTGTAAGCATCAATTGGCCCCGTGGAATCAATACCAAAATGGCATGGATATTTCAGGCGGCGAGATTAGACTTGGTATAGAAAAGACTGATAGCCATATGAGCTATTTAGGCAATGCCTGAAAAAGATTGAGAATGACTCACAAAAACAGAAAAACGTTTGTAACACATTCCGTGTAAAATTTTGATGTTATGGCCCCAACTTGCACCACGACCCTTGCAGAAACAACATAAATGATAATCTGATATCATCACATCATTCTGAACCCATGGAATAAGACACTGGGAATTTGTATGACCTGATGCAATCAAAGTATCTGTCTGAATCAAAGTTGGCAACGACTGGGACATCACCAGGTGATATGGAAATCAACGTGATAGATATGGTTCATGAATCATGCGAACAAATCAAATAGACGTCTATGACAGAGTGGGTCACATGGGGAAGGCGGTCGGTCCCAGTTGGCAAAGCCATGATGTTCCATTGGTAACAAAAAATGTGTGGCTGAAACTAGAATGAATCGATGATATGGAACATACAATATATGCTGATTCAGCATTTTATATGTGGGTATTCACAGTAAAAAGCCACACCGTCATCATCAGGAACACAGAGTTATTTGATATTTAGCCATTTCCACCTTTCACTGGGTTGAAAAATAAACTTGTACCGTAACTGCCTCCATAATAGCCGAGAGGCTACTGAGTTGAAGTGAGTTCATTCATGGTATCCTCGGAAACCACATTCAAATTTTGATGATACCAAAAGCAGTCCTGAAACACAACATTTTTCAGTAAAAAACAAAACGTGATCATGAGCCACATAATTTGATGCACCATATTCGTGCTGTATAAAGAAAGAAATATGTTGTTTCGTGTCCCGCTATGTTGATCGAAAGACACAACTTCTTGCACCAATGCTGGTCAATACATAGTCCACAGAGAAAAAAAACAATGGACTAGGGCACGCTCATGATCAACAAAATTAATAGGGGGCAAACGTTCTTCTGTTATTGCTTTCCATGTTCACGTACAGATAACCTATTGCGTCCCGTTCATGGTCCCAGCACGTACCTCGGACTCCCAACATTCAAATTGGTCGTAGGCGTGTCCCTCAACCACCCACTACCGATTTCTAAGCTCGCGAGGTCCTCTTATCGCTGATAGATTCTTATTGACCAGATAGCAGTCCCCTGGGGTTTAATCGATCATATTGAACACAGGTATTGCAAAAAATACCTTGTCGAGCAATACATGGCTTCACGTATCCTGTAAATACAGCAGCATCCTGGCACTCTTTTCACAATATGTTGTGTATTAAACTGAGACGAAAACAACACAACAAGGCATTCCGAACAAAAGGCAATATATATACACACCGCCTACTCAACCCGAATTTACCGTCTACATCAAATGATGGTCATGCAGAATATCGATTTGCTACCACATGCAACTGAAGGGATGTGTTTCAACTCATCGCAGAATGTGGAGTGGATTAAGTACGTAACATATTATATTGAGCTAAAAAAAGTGTATTTATAAGTTAGCAGAAGTGTCCTTTTTACCTCGAAAACTGCCCCTTTTTAACCTCACTATATTGGAGAGAATTTGTTTGGAACAAACGTGAGAGGAGTATTTTATATTGAGATTACATCGTAAAGGTGTACGGTGTGAGGGTGTTTAATAATTGACACATCTACATGGTATGTAGATCATGGGGTCATACCGTTGAGATGTTTTGTGTTTGGATAGATCGCTTCATTTGTCAGGGCCTCTATTCAAATCCTCAGGCACCTTTCCTATTGGTAAACGCCTCGACGTTAATCGATCAACGCCCGATGTGAAAAGTATCAGTGAATAACAGACAAAATGCATTAGTAACGATTCCGACATGACGACATTTGTCGCCTATTGTTACAGTTCGTCACTGATGCGGTCGTGAGGCGTGTTAAGAGGGTTCTTTCGAGGTCAATTGTATTGCTTCTGGGGCAATCATTGACCAGAACATGACAATATACATCTGCAATGGGATCGACTGTTTTGTATCCATGCATTAACAATTATATGTGTTAGGTTTATAGCAGTGCGTGTAAGTTATACTAGTACATGACTTATGACGCTCTCCGGTCGCTTTATGACGCCTGTGTGGGTGGGTGTATTCTTCTGCTGTGCCTTCATTCATGAAAACCCTGCCAATTGGCATAGAGCGTTGACCGACCTAGTTCTTTTGTTTAGGGGTCAGGTCATATTATTGTCAACGCTGAAAGTTTAACTTTTTCTGAACTGATTACGACACATGGTGAGTAAAATATTTTTTTCTGTAAAATATTGACCATATTACTTTGGAACGAGTTTTCGATGCAGTGTGCCAGATACTAATGTACAACCGTGCGCTGTCTAATTATCCATTGGAGTCTGATTTGTTAAGAAATAGTCCCTCGCCCATGGATGTGACCCACAAATATGTAGTGTCCAAAGATTCATCGCAATGTTTTCGATACTTATGGCCCACCTACAGCAACACTATATGAACTGGAGGTTTCAAACACTCTAAACATCAATTGTGAGCAATATAAAGGCACAACGTCATCTAACTAGGGCTCTAATAATTTACAATTGTAATGCTTGTGGCGTGTCAACGCTCTAAAGACATGGTCTACGCTCTAACGCTGTCTGGTCAAAGTTACATAACCTTCTCCAGGAAGTATAAACAGTTATTGAGAATGTCTTGTGGTTGTTTTGACGAACAAGTAACAATTTTCTGAAGCGTTTCATGTAAAGATTCCATGAATCCGTTTTGGATATTCGACCCGAAGACTACCCATCACTGCAAGCATATCCAGACTGCTGACTTTGACCAGTCAGCTTTAGAGCGTACACCATGTCCTTATAGCGTTGACACGCCACAAGCGATTCAATAATAAATTATTAGAACCCTATTTAGATGACGTTGGACCTTTATATTTTGCTCACAATTGAAGATTGGAGTATTTGAAACCTCCAGTTCATACAGTGTTGCTGTACATGGGCCATAAGTTTTGAGCACATTGTGATCAATGTTTGGACACTACATATTTGTAGACCACATCTGTGGGCGAGGGCCCATTTCTCAACAAATCAGTTTCCTATGAATAATTGGACAGTACAGACTTGTCCTTTGGTATCTCTTACACTGCATCGAATCCCCGATCTAAGGTAATATGGTCAGAATTTCACAGAAAAAAAAGGTTTCACACCCCATGTGTCGGCATCAGCTGCCAAACAGTTAGCATCAGAGCGTTGACAACAACATGACCTGACCCCTAAGCAAAAGAACTAGGTCGGACAACGCTCTATGCCATTTGGCAGGGTGTGAAGCCCTGAACATGTAAATCTCTGTCCAGCCAGTGTATTTCGTCAATTTCGTCAGTATCTTACGGGACTATGCATCTCACGGGACTATGTCCAGCCCAGTAACATATTAAATTAGCATTTTGTTAAATTATGTAAACTATGTAAATCACTGCCCAGCCAGTGTATTTCGCCAATTTCGTCAGTATCTTACGGGACTATGCCCAGCCCAGTAACATATTAAATTAGCATCTTGTGAGATTATTCTTCATGTCAAATTGTCAAGTGATTGGAGTATACATCCTTCCTAAATTGGCATCATCACTGATAGTTTCAATCACAAATTCTATACTCCACTTCCTTGGGTGGTTCATAAATGGATGTTTCTCACCTTTAGCTAATTTAGTTGTCGGCAATGTATCGATCTAGTTAGTGAATCTAATGATGATTTATACACACACATAGTACGTTTGTTGCCATATTGTATACAACTTGGATGATCAACTTGGATGATCTGAATATTTGACATTGTTGTAATACGATCAGATCATTTCTTGATCCCTACGAACAACATAGTTCATCCTTAGGAACAAAAGTTTATTTCTTGTATTTTGGTCATGCTAAGTATGCTTGTACAAGCCTTGTACCCCTATGGCATTCAAAAGCCATGTATGTTAAAGGCTTAACACTAGCGAGATGTGTCCCCCGTGAACCAATTTAGTTGATATCGCAATCTGAAATAGGTTGGTGTCGCGGTATTACTGATGTATTGGTGGGGACAAATCACAATTGATATGCGATCTGTAAGGCGTTCAAGAGAAATTGTCTATAATATTGTGCAAAGATTGGTGTTGTGATCTTGATATGTGCATGGAAAAAGGAAATAATATGGCGTTCAATAGAAACGATCTATAGCGTGTATGGACGCGGCCCGACGATCGAACATCCATAGTACGCGCCGATAAATATGTCATTTTAGTCCTGGAGTGAAACATTCGAATATGCAACTTATCCTTGCAATAACAACACATTTTACACCAGCATCGAGCCAAATGCGATGTTACTTATATATATATATGTGCATATTCTCAAGAGCAGAAAGAAAACGAAAGAAAAAAACTCATCGTTCGGCATTTTACATTTGATATCCTTAAAGCATGTTATATATGTTAGATGTTCGTAATTTAGAGCCCTTTGGATAAACAAATGTACTCACGCGTAATTTGTTGCGAGATAGTCGAACACTTCAGCACTGCTGACTATGGCAAGCTTAGCACTGTACGTGGTCGCACAGTCAGATCCGGGTACTGAGGTCGTACCAGAGGGCTGGTGGAAGCAGTACTCTCGGAACACGGACCACCCTGTGCCAGTACAACCTGGATTGTACAGAACTTGATTGAAGTTATTTTCTTCAAAATACAATTTGGAGATGCAAAGAGAAATGCCAAAAAAAATGTAAAAATAAAGTTGTTTTTGTTTTGTTCGGAACAAAGTACCGGAGCTGACCAAAACAACAGCCAAAAAGCACAAAAAGAATCCGATATACACACTCCAATTTATAAGAGGGGGGGGGGGAGATCACGGCTATTCATGTCCGAGTTAGCATCCTTTTCCTTAGCGTGGTCGCTGGCTATATCCGCCTCTTACAGATCGATAACGCACAAGGGCTCAGGCCAGACGATCCTCATGAATCACATAATTCACTCATTCAATATCACTAAAAAAACTACCCAGGATCCTGGATGGTATGATTTGTTGTTGTATCTTTTCGTGTCCTTTTTGCCCCTTTATCACCGAAACGGTTTGTCCAGATTTCAGAGCACTTCTGTTAGGGAACCAACGAACACGATCGATTCCTATCAAATTAATATTATATAAGGGTGGCCCAGAAAAAAAACCCAACCAGAACATACAAGCTCAAGTAAAGGGTATTGTGCCATACCATTTCATTCAAACCCATCTTGGGCATCAAAAAAGCGGTCTATCCATAAATATGCACCTCCATTATGATGTTGCACAAAATGTTTCCATGAAAAATTATGGTTATAGGTAAGATTTAGTCATTCTATATAGATTCTCACTTGTACATTTCGAAAATGCTATATCATCAGATATGCTTCAACTCAGTGTTCAAGATAAAGTTTATCCTGTTGAAAATTATGATAAGAGTGTACTTTTTTGATGGAAACAATAGTCTCAGCATCAAATGGACATCCAGTACCAAGGACCACCCAGGAACTGAAGAATAACATCGAGTCATCGTTTCTGTACTCGATAACTATCTCCGAGCAATTTGACGAAGAAAATTAGGCGGCGAAAGTGTGGCCAAAGGCGGACATTTCGAACACAATGTTTATTGAACTTTAATGTCATTGGAAGTCAAATGTTATATCACAGGCATTGTGTATTTACTTATTTTATTATTTTTTTTCCCATTTTGAATGCGTTAGACACACCAGGCTGGTATGGCATACCACAGGAACGAGTTTTTGTTTCGGTTGGTTTTTTTGGGGCCACCCTATAATGCGTGTACATACTATATACATCTTCCATGTAAACACGCAGAAGTACCGTGCAGATGTAAAACACTCATGATACCGTCGATAAATTCTGAGGTGCATTTCTTTTTTCATGGTAAATTCAGTAAGTTTACACCATATACCATTTCAGCTCTGCGATATTCCTACATGTATTCCGATGGACAACTCGATATGTATGTGTCGGATTTTGTCCTACAGTAACAGTAAAATGGTTGGAAACATTTCAATATCTGCGAAAACATGGACTAGCGGGAAATATTTTGCAAATAATGTTCGAATTGCACTATTTGTCAATTGTAGACACTGTGGCAAATCTCTTTGCTGTACACTAACTTATTTCGGAGTGTTACACACTCGTTACCCTCGCCCCGATAGGGGCAGAGGGTATTGCAATTGACCTATCGCCAAATGCCCCAAAAGTTGTCCGAGTTTCACAAATTACGTCGGCCAACTTCTCTTTGGCCAATGATAACGTTTTGCAGAATGCGTCGTGAATGGCGTAAAAAGACTCGGACAAATGGGCTCGGCGATAGGTCAATTGGGTCTGTCCGTTTGTATGTTTGTTTGTTTGTTTGTATGTTTGTCTGTCGGCGCGCATATCTCAAAGGATAATGGTCCGATCAACATGAAACTTATAGGGATGAAGCGGTATCTGAGTGGCTCGGTCCTCCTCGAATCTGGTCAAAATCGGACAAAAACTGTTGCCATGGCAACGGAAAATGTAAAAATCAATAATTGACCATAACTCCGGTTTTATTCAAGATAAATTTTTCTAACTAATTTTGTATTTTTCTATGACCAATTCCTGATCATCTGATATATGGCCCGTGGTCGTACGACCAAAACTCTCCATTATCGCCCGATGTCGAAAAATTGGGGGTCACGGTTTCGATTTTTTTTTGGCCAGCGACGTTTCAGTGCAAATGTCTGCGCTCATAACTCAAAGGCAAACGGCCCGATCAATTTGAAATTTATAGGGCAAAAGTGCTATGGTGCTGGCTCAGTCCCTTCAAATTTTTGCCAAAATCGGATGAAAACGGTTGCCATGGCACACATAATTGGCTCTAACTCCGGTTCTACCTGATATTAATTTTTCCAACTATTTCTGTATTGTTCTTTGGCCAATTCCCGATCGTTTGGTGTACGACCGATCCTCGTACGACGAAAACTCTCCATTATCGACATTTGGACGTTTCAGTCCAAATGTCTGCGCTCATAACTCAAAGGCAAACGGTCCGATCGATTTGAAATTTATAGGGCAAGAGTGCTATGGTGGTGGCACTCTTGCCCTTTTGCCAAAATAGGATGAAAACGGTTGCCATGGCAACGGAAAAAAAGAAATTCACATAATTGTCTCTAACTCCGGTTCTATTTGATATTAATTTTTCCAACTATTTTTGTATTTTTCTCCGGCCAATTCCCGATCGTTTGGTGTATAACCGATGGTCGTACGACGAAAACTCTCCATTATCGCCCGATGTAAAAAAATTGGGGGTCACGATTTCGGTTATTTTTGGCCAGCGACGTTTCAGTGCAAATGTCTGCGCTCATAACTCGAAGGCAAACGGTCCGATCGATTTGAAATTTATAGGAATAGAGTGCTATAATGGTGGCTCAGTCCCTTCAAAATTTTGTCAAAATCGGATAAAAACGGTTGCCATGGCAACGGAAAAAAATGAAAATCACATAATTGGCTCTAACTCCGGTTCTACTTGATATTATTTTTTTTCAACTATTTTTGTATTTTTCTTCGGCCAATTTCCCGATCGTTTGGTGTATGACCGATGGTCGTACGACGAAAACTCTCCATTATCGCCCGATGTCGAAAAATTGGGGGTCACGATTTCCGTTATTTTTGGCCAGCGACGTTTCAGTGCAAATGTCTGCGCTCATAACTCAATGGCATACGGTCCGATCGATTTGAAATTTATAGGGCTGGAATGCTATGGTAGTGGCTCAGTCCCTTTCAAATTTTGCCAAAATCGGGTGAAAACGGTTGCCATGGCAACGGAAAAAAGAAAATCACATTATTGGCTATAACTCTGGTTCTAATCAATATTAAATGTTCAATCTATTTTTGTATTTTTCTTTGGCCAATTCCCAATCGTATGGCGTACAAGCGGTGGTCTTAAGATCAAAACTCGCCTAAAATTATCGCCTAATTTTAGTGACTAAATCTGAAGGGCGAGGGTCTGCAATCTCTGATTGTCTCGTTTTGTTTATTATACCGCCTTTCCATTTATCCTCCATCAATTTCCAAAATGTGCTTTCATGCGCCGCGCCAAGTCATCATTAATTCAACACTCGGTATCGTGCATTGACTGTTCAGTCACGATTGGAGACAATTCCTGCTGTCAACAAAGAGGTAGCATGTGTGTACCTGTAGGATTGCATGTGAGAATGCTGAAGGAAATGCTATAAGTCATTCAACCGTGCAGTCAACAGATACATTAAAAAGTTGCACCCGGAGGCGGGAAAAGTCATTGATAAGTATTTCCTATAGACGAAACGAGGCACAGAGTTTTTTTCCGAGTCTCGATCTTCTATATACTGCGGGCGACTTTCAAAGCCGAACAGCCTTTCAACCTACTGAATAACCCCACAGTGTGCATACTCCCAGAACATCATTGTCGCTAAGCATCGATGGCGGAAGTTGTTTTCCTGAAAAAGTACACACCATCAATAATGTAGGATTCATGGGAAATAGGAAGTTTTCGAGGTATAGGATCGATTGAGAAGTTTGTTTTATCATCTCTACTGCTGCGTGATCGTACTTCAAGCCATAACCTCGTAAATACTGCTCACCGAACTTTTACCATATCCAAGTATTCCAAAGATAGACCGATATGGGTCGCTAGCAAACAAAAATGATTTAATGAGGGCATCCATCAGGATATGGAAAAATGTCTTTAATTTTCTAATGATTAATGTTTGTATTTATAAATCACCGTGTAAACACCAATTTGTCCCAAATCTTGCACATAGATGTTGCAACCCTATTCAATGAAGACTGTGGCAACAAAGTTATAGTTTATCACTGATGCATAACAATGTAGATATTTCGTTCATTCACATGCCTCGTGTTGAAACTTTCAGGAGAGTGGGGCGACATGATATAGATCACCAGTCGAGACTCACTTTTGTGATGATGACTATAAATATGTATTATTATCGTTGTTATACGAGCAAACTCAGCAGATATAGCAAAAATATCCGTAAAAGCATGTAACATTAAACATGGACTCGAGTGAGATATATGCAAAAAAAATGAATGGTGCTCGAGTCGCATTTTTCAAATTGTAGCGACACTTGTTTTACGGTAATTAATTCTGGAGTGTTACATATTCATGTTGTGTACAGTAGCCCTTGATGCTGCCTCTCCATTATCAATCATGATTCCATGATGTAACAATATTCGTGAATGTTTCGTATTTGCAACTTTTTATAATTTGTGTATGATGGGCACTGCTGTTGTAGTTGTTTTGTTTTTTTTTGTAAAACGTTCTGGACCTGATCAGTGCTACAGCTAAACAAAAAAAAATGCCAACGTACTCAGGTGATTAGAGGAGAAAAATCCACGGCCATTCAGGTTCAATTTTACATCTTTGTTCTTCGCATGGTCGCAGATTTTTTGTGTCGTTTACGGATCGATAGCGCACGAGGCTCAGGCCAGACAATCCTCATGAATATCAGAATTCACCTATTCAATGCCACTAGAAAACAACTCATGGTCCTGGATATGATTTGTCATTGTATCTTTTCCTATTTTTTTCTTTTCCAAGAACGTAATGTTCAGGTTTCAGAGCTCTTCTGCTTGATAACATGTTTTATTCAGTGCAACATGAACATCGATTCCAATCGAATCGACATTATATATATATAGAGCATGTTTGCTAAAAACATTTTTTATGTGAAAAGGCAGAAGCACCGTGTGAATGTATATAATACTGTATATAGGCCTAATATTCATGATATCATCGATAAAGTATAACGTTACTAGTTTTTTTTCATGGTATTTTTTAGTAAGTTTACACTATACATCTCAAAATTCAGCTCTGCCAACTGCCTACAGGTATTTCACTGGAAAACTTGAAATATAGGTGTGGGTGCCGATCAGCTCTAAGATGGCTGTCATTTGAAAACATTTCATTATCTTAATCACCTCTATCAAAACACAGACTGTCAGGAGATATATAGCAAATAATGTTCGAATTGCATTTTTTCAATAGTGCAGACTTTGATATGTACTGCGGAAAAAACTTTGCCATCCAGTGGTTTATTTTGGAGTTCACCTTCGTGTTGTTGTGGGTTTTTTTTCTTGATGACACCGTTCTATTCATCCTTCATCAATTTTCAATTGCATGTTATGCACGCGTCAATTCATTATTTAAATTTCAGTGCGCAGTATCATTGCATCGGCTCCGTGGCAGCAAAAGTGAGTCTGTTGTATCATTTTTATATGATTACCACAAACGGAGACAACTCTCGTTGTCAACAAAGGGGCAATATGTATGTCGCTGTGGTATTCACTGAGGGTTTGCTGTGGGAAATGCTTATCAGTTATTCACATTCATGGTTGCATGCGTAGGCGGAAAATGTTTTGACAAGTAGAAGAAATGAGATACTTAGTCTTTCCTACTATTTTGATCAAGCATAGTTTGTGGTTGTTGAATCCGCGGGCGAGTTTCACTACCAAAGAGAATTTCAACATAATGAACACCCCACAGTGTATTCACTCTCAAAGCACCATCGTAAGTTGTCGTTGATGTGAAAGTTGTTTCCTGAAAAAATTACACACCATCAATGATGAACGGTTCATGAACCATACGAAGTTTCCGTGGTATAAGATCGAGCGGGAAGTTTTTTTTTATTTGTTGTACCATGTATACTACTGCTTGATTGTATTTCGAACTACAATCTCGTAAAAAAAAAATAGGCCTCGAATTACAAAGTCGTGATCACGATTTACGACGTCGTGATCTCGAATTATGTTCTACTGTAGTCTACTGTAGATTTTTAAAATTATTGTGCGTATTATGGCTATGTTATACGTAAAACAAATGTAGAACTTGAGTCGTGATCTCTAATTACAAATTCGTGATCACGAATTTATTACCAATAATTAGAATGAAAATATAATGTGCGTTCGATAATTTCAATAGTTAAATACACTTAAATGCACTATTGCAATGGTTACAAGTCAATTTAGTCTCCCAAAGAACCCTGATTACCAACAGTTGTCATGACCACTAACTTGAAAATCAAAAATTAAGGCTATGCATGACATATTTTGATATTTTGTAATTGAATTATGATAGTTGTTATTCACGGTTTCAAATCGTTTTAAGTTCGAATGAAGATATCGATGTAAAATTGAACAATTTTATTTTGTTCCACTTTACTCTTACTTTAATACCATTCACAGTATGAGATGAAAACTTAGTAATTCGAGATCACGACTTTGTAATTCGAGATCACTTCTTAATTCGAGATCTCGACTGTATAATTCAAGATCACGACTTTGTAATTCGAGATCACGACTTTGTAGTTCGAGATCATGACTTGTAATCCGAGATCACGAATTAGACACCTTAAATTTTTGACATACAACCTGGCCCTAATACGCTTTCGTAAATACGCCGTCGTACCTTTACTGTATCAAAGTACTCGAAAGATAAATCGATATGGTCGTTAGCCAGCAAAGTGATTTGTTTATAACCATGTGCCCTTATTCCAGGGGACGACTGGTGTATTATATTCAATATATCTTTGATCTTTTAAAAGGAATGGGTAACGATTTCTGTTAAATTCCTATTTCTTTCACTAGCTAGCTTTATTTTCATGCTGGCCATCTATTTTTACATGAGATATTGCTAGTTTCTTTTTTTATCATTTTTTATCTTTGTTGGAATGTGTTGTTTGTTGTTTTGATGTGAAGTGTCACTGAGTACAGTTAGGGGGTACATGGTCATGGTATTTCAATCTTAACCCAATATGTGATAATGAAGTGTCAGTTCAGACTCCAGCCTCAAATCAATTATTTTTGCTGATAGAAATTCTCCTCATTTGACATTCAATTTTCAACTTAAGAGAAAAATTATGTGTATTGACACAGATCGTGGATTATATGTTAATTAGTACATTAAGATGAGTCAAGTGGAAGCTGGTGGAAAGATATCCTCTTGATCTTTTTGCCATGAGTGTAAGCATGATCTCTTGACCTTGTACGGATTGATGTTTGCAAGTAAATTATGGTACCATACTACGACCTCAGCTCGAAACTTGATGTAGAAACACTTTTGTGAATGAAATGGCTACTATTTCCACTTGGTTTGCCATTGGATCGATCAGCTAGTCCCCATAAATTCTTAGTTGTGATTGGTATGGACGATTTGTGAATGGTAGTCACTATTGAGTTTCTAGAATGCATCGAAATTTGAAATAGCTCAGTATTTTACTATGATAGCGTGTCTCCTGTGTTACTGCCATAGGCGCTATGGATGAATATATTTCTGGTGTCAGAGTGTAATATTGGTTACCTGGAAGTGCAAAACTAAAAACGAATTCTTGCGGAATGGATGGATACAAAAATAAGAGGATACTCAAATTGCATAATCCATCCTATGAAATAGGCGTGTACTTTTTTTTGCGAGCCATGCTTTCACATTATTTTTTTTGGGGGGGGGGGGGATATCAAACTTGAAAGGCTCTACTCATCGACCATGCATGATACATTGTTTTGTTTTGTAGGATGTCACATTTATTTTGTGTTTTTCTTCTTCAGTTTTTTTTTTGTTATGATGATAGAAATGAAAAACTGAAATTGTTTAGATTCTTGAATGCTCATAACCAGTACTATGGCATATTGATACTGCAGTATTTTATTTTGTAGCTTGTCACATTAATGGTTTTTTATGATGATAAAATAAACTGAAATTGTTCAGATTCTCGAATGTTAGTGCAGGTTTCGTTTTTCAAAATAACTTCTTGCTATTGAGACTACATCAAATTTTGATGTCATACTGCCCCCCACCGCTCACAAAATACCCCTGTTGTGTATGCATACTCAATACCTCATTGTGGCTGTAGCTAAATTGTTCACTGAAACATAATAATACACACCATATAATGTACAATTCATGAGATATATTAAGTTTTCTCGGTATAATAAGATAGATCTAGAGGTTTAACTTCCCATCTTTGATTTCTAGCTACTGGTGTGTGACCGTATTTCAAGCTCCAACTCTGAACGTGCGATGGACATCGCATAATTAACATATTGAACTACCTACACTACATTGAACTTCAAATTTCGAAGAAAAAAGATAAAGATCGACATGATTCAATTATAGCCAAGTGATATGATCCATAATCTTATCAGGGGACGTTTGGTGTGATATATATTCGATATATCTGTATTCTCTCAAATCATATTGACTCGTTTCTCACAGCTTCATTCACATACTACATACATACTTTTGCTCTAATTTCCAACATGGCACATTTTTTTCTTATCACTTTGAACAAATGTATGTTTGTTACCAAAAATACATAACGACTGATTTCAAATACACAGACAATCCTCATGAATATAAGAATCCATCCATTCAATATCACAAAAAACTGCCCGGGGATCCTGGGTGCAATAATATGTCGTTGTATTTGTCCATACTTTTCATTTCTGCCTCTATCACAAAAAAAACCGTCTGTCGAAATTCCAGAGCACTTCTGCTGAAGGATATTTTTCTTATTTAGAGCAATAGAAACCGACCTATCTTAATTGAATTGACGTACATGTAATATACAGAACGTGTATACATACTGTATACCCTTTTTGAGTATCAAAACGTAACAGTGCAGGTTGACAAGTATATACAGTCATAAATTCTATTAGGTGCGTCTCTTTTTTCGAGGTTTTTCCTCTTGTAATTCTTTTAAGCCCAACTAGTAAACCTATATCTGCTATCTGCTGATAGGTATTTTGAAAAGAAAAACTTGAGAAAACTTGTGATGCGGTAAGTGGGCTTCCCTGTCGAAAAGATTTCACATCTTCATCTCATTTGCATAAACATGGTCTAGTGAAAATTATATGCAAATAACGTTCGAAGTACAGTTTTCCAATTGTAGAGACTTTGATATGTATTGAGGCAGACATCGTCGCTGCGCTGTGCAGCAATTCATCCACGCATTTTTTGTGTGGATAATACGTTTGGAGTAAATTGTCACTGTCAAAAAAATAGGCAATACTATAAGGTTATTGCACAATATGGGGTTTTACGCCCCAGGGCCAAGTCTACGAGAAGACTTGAAGACTTGGCGCGGGGGATTTTACAGCCCGGCGGGCCAAAATGTGTTATTGGAAGATCTGGCAAAGCTATAGAAAAACAAAATACATAGAAATGGTGTGTATTTAGGTCTAAGTCTGTTGACAGTAACTTAAATTTATGTATAATATCACTAACTACGTTATTTGCGTTGACTGTTTTTCTCTAATATGATAAAGTGTGTGTATCGTTGTGGGTATTCGCTGTATTTTACATAATTGGTTCTTCTACTATGCGTTCTCAGTCAATTCCTGGTATCATAGTTCTCAAACGCTTGTCGTCTACGACATCACGAGCAAGCTTCAATGTGAAACATCATTACCGCCTACGATATGCCCCTTTGGTACCTATATGCTCAATACCTCGTTGTAGCTGAGCATCGATGGGGAGTTTGTTTTTATGAGACATATAGACATCATTAATCATGCACGACTCAGGAGATATACAGAGGTGCCATTGTATAATGAACCCCGAAACTGTATGTCCTATGATCATCGCACATTTGACATATCAAAATACCTGAAAAAAAAAATACTAAGAAGATCGATATGGGTCGTTAGCAAGTGAATTCCAATTAAAAATAATCATGTGTTCTTATGCATATGTATACTATAACAATTGGTTAATGATGTGACTTAGTAATATTTTTGATCTCCTACATTCAATTATCTTGAAGTGGCAGCCTGTTTTGTTCAATAACCACTCTTCCCTCACTGGTTTCATTTCCGCAATGCAGATCCATTATCGCTCTGCAGTGTATCACACTTCCTATGCTTTATCGCCTTGATCGAATGCATTGTTTGTTGCGTCAATGTGCGGTGTCAGTGAGTACAGGTATTGGCAGAAACTCACGAGAGAAATGTGCGGTAATTAAATCTGAAACCAATAATATATGAGTTAAAATTCTTAAATGGTCTCTTGTGCTGCAGGCATGGAATTGTGAACTAGCTACCTTTTTGTTGATATCCTATCGATTCACTTTGCCAGGCCTCATTTTGTTTTGTTGCAATTGTTTGAGATGCAAATGAATTTTTAAAATGTATACGGACATTTATTATGAAATAGCTCAAAAATTTATTGTGATAACGTTTCTTTCGAAATAACTGCAGAATCGGTATATCAAACATTCGTCTACTCAATGTTCCAGTGTGAACATTTGAGAAGAATGTCGGAACTCGCGTGAGCTTCATAATAGACTCAGTTTCAATTTCGAAGATCGGCAAATCCTCAGATTTAAAGCTCTAATATTTCCAGTGGGGTCTTCCCGTATATAACTTCTGCTGATCCGGACAATCAGCAGTACTAGAAATGTCAAGGTTACCAGGGTAAAATAACGACTCTTATATGTATATTCATAAAGGTGTACTTATTGTACAGTGCACTGTGCGTATTTTGATAAGTATGTAAACACAACAGTGCTTTGAAAGTAGTGTCACTTTTAAAGAGCTCTATCGAACTCACTATATTATTCAACATAATATAACTTCATATTATGATATGCCCTTCTCAGAAATGTTATTTCCAATTAAAATTAAAAGTCGCTCATCACATTATTAACCTAATTATTCAAGTACTGATCCCACAAAAACGAAACGACTTCATATCGGTAGGAAAATACTTAACATGCATTACCATCGTTCTGCCGTCTCGTCACTCTTTATCTTGGTGGTTAGAGTCTTTCAATTCGTACACTCCATTACATTTTATTCTGACCGTGATTAGTCAAAATTGATCATTTTGTAGAGTAACACATTGTTGCAGCAGCAATCATCATTGAATTCATTCTTATGGGTTTCTGCTTTTTTATATTTTTTCCATTAAGCACATGAAAATTAAACGTAATTCGGAATACATGTATACATCCAGAAACTAGTTTCATTTATTCGTTTTTGTTTGGGCAGTGCATGTACATGTACATGGTTTCAACTAGATACGAAACTAGTTCTCGTAATACAATATATAGTCTTGGACCTAGTTGAAAAATGTATGGACATAATTTATGGAATACTAACTCAACTGTTTTGGGGTAATATGATCCCAAGTTGTTAACCACTTGGGCCGTGTGCCAAATTAGCTATCGGGCGTAAACAGGCTGAAAATGACAATTCTAAAATGGCCGCCAATGGGCAAACAATGAGAATATGATTTTGAAACACTGGTCCTAGGTTTATATGCAATACCAGTTCTTGTATAATTTTGAGGATAGAAATCTATTTCTGGGTGTATTATCTGAATTCAAACAACTCATATTCATTCAAATCGAAAACGGCGGCTAGCGAAACCGTAAAATAAGCCTGAAAAGCGTTTTCGAGACAATAGTCATGGAATTACGTTTTTTACCTCTCTGCAATAATTTCAGGGTCGTGAAGCCATTTCTGTCGTTGTTTCCCTAATCACCTCAAGTTATAACACTCCGTGATAAGTCACTCAATATTGAAGCCGAAAATTGTAAATGAAACTTCTTTTTTTCGGTTGCAGAGCAAAATGGTGAACATTTTGTGTCATCTACTAGCGTAGTCGAACAGCTGATATTATCCAGGGTAAAGGACACTTAACATATCCTGTCAAAATGTAAACTAGATTACATTACAAGTATGATGATTTCAAAGTTCCGATAGTTAATTTCCCTTTTCTAAGCAGCAACATTCCTATGTCGCCAGCATATGGTGTGTGTATCTCACTACTCATACGCTATTCCAGAGCTAGTTGCAGATATGAGAACTTGGTTCACGGAAAGTTCCCAGCTAGTCTCTAAACTGCTGCGTCAAGAGTAATAGCTGTTCAAGAAATTCTATGGAAGTCATCACACTCTAGTTGACAAGTACACACAATCAGTCGCCAATATGCTGCAATACCTGTCTGCAAATTAATATTTTGGAAAATGCTCACTCTTCCCGGAACATTCCACGAACACCCCCCCCCCCCCCCCCCCCGCTCTCCTTATGGTCTCATATGAGGGTTCATTTCTCGATTTTGTCTGATTCCAGACTTGAAATTGAATACTGGACTCGGTTTTGTTTTCTCGGATACTTTATACTTGGGTATTGTTTCCATGTTTATTGTTCAATGCCAGGAGAGTTCCATTTGTATGGTTAAGATTCAACACATTCAATCAATAGCTTGGACAAAGACAAGACAACGAAAATATCTGTAAACATATAACATAAGTGTCTGTTTTAAATTAGCGTGTTTTCCTTGTCCCGTCTTTGGTACCCGCCACTGAAGTCTCCGCGCAAACCCGAGCAGAGCGGGGGTATGTGCTATAATATATGATAACACATCTCCAATATAACAAGTATGATCCTGTTGTGGATGCAAATCCTCTAAAATAAAAGTTATGGGAAATACATGGCCCATTTATGTTTTTTCCTAGTGCAATGAGGTCGATGAACTGCAGAAGTACATTGATCGAACGTGCCGTGCCATGTGCGAGATTTATGAGAGTTCTCGTTTTGAATACGTGAGGTCGGAGATGTTTTCAGGTCAGGTCAGTGGAATTGGGTCAGGGTCAAGTGGTATAAACATAGCCAATTCATGCTGTCACGCTACCATTGTCGAGTCACTGTCACCGACACATTACTCGATTTCGCCTGTACAATACTATATACTTTGTTTACCTCGAGTTCACCGCGTCACTCGCGTTTGAACATGATGTGCACGAACGTTTTGTTTATACCACTTGACCCGACCTAGAAACATTTCTGAACTGGCTTATTGAAGAGCTTTGGGAGAAGTCGTACACGTGTAGTGTGCACTGAAACAGAGCTAGATATAAATAGCAAAAATGTTTCTATACATGCTCAAGTTATTGTTGGGGCGTACTTCACCATGACAATGTGCAATCAACCGAACTCTTGGAATACCATTGTGCTGAATGAGGATCGCACTTGTTATCAATGAATTCGACCTTGTTTATATCAAGTTAATGGGCATGTAGCCGTGTTATGAATAACATGTTATAGGATATGTGAGTCTCCTGCTGTCACGGTGTGATTCTACGGACCACCAAACATACACCTTTTGTGTTATCTGAGTAGTTTGAGTTCTAATTGGAGTTCTACTCATATTGAACAAAAGGTGTATGTTCGGTGGTCCCCATAAGCACACCGTGACGGCACGAGACTCATAGACCCCATTGCGAGGCTGCAGTGTTCGATCGATTTTGCAGGTAAAGTATCATTGTGCTGTATAAAGATCACACTTGATTTCAATCGATTGAATTATTTGTTTAAATTTTTTTTTAAAAATGCAGTTGTGTAACGGAGAGCTTGTTATTGGGAGGCTGACGAGTATCTTCAAACTGCCTGATTCGAGAAAAGTTTCCATTAGGAAATGGGATGGCTTCAATCGAATTATTGAGCATAAATCTAATTAAGGATTGATTGCATGTGATCGTCATGAACCTGGCAGTGACCACCTGTCCATTCACTTATAATGTAAATATAAAGGTAACAAATTCATGAATTTACAAACTTCCAACCAACGTGAAACTTTGCCTTTTCTGATTGTTAGCCATCAAGGATTACTAATCGAGACTCTGTTTCTTACTAAGCAATGTTAAATTTGTTAAATTCATCGTTTTCATATGTCATTTTCCGACCTATTTCTCACTCTACAAAATACACACAACAATGCGAGCGAAAGGATTATGCTGTGCAGCAAATATAGCTATACCATGATTTTTACAACTCGTTTAAACACTGTTTTTCGCTGATATTTTTGCGATGCTAAATGGTGTCGTTCTATAACTTGGCATACTTCACCTGGGAGTCAAACGGCAATTTTCTACCGAATTTCAGACTTTTATTGCGAAAATTGAGATAGTTAGCAATCTGTCCCAATGTTAAATTTAGCCCTGTCTATCCATTTCTGGGTCCGCACACAATTTTGTGCGTTAACTCGGTTTTGTAGCTGTGCAGTCTTTCGAAATCAATACGTTTGTCTAGAATACACCTCGTTGTGTCTTCATGCCAAAAAAAACAATTATACTTCACATCCCGATTAATGTAAACAAGACGAAATCCTCTAATATGCTCAGATTCTCGAGATCCCGTTTTGGGCTGACATTAATATTGGGGTAGATAGCCAACTTCTTCAATTTTTGCGATAAGAGTCTGAAATTTGGTAGCAAATTGCCGTTTGGCTCCCAGGTGGAGTATGCCAAGTTATGGAACGATAGCCTTTAGCATTGCAAAATTATCGCCAAAAAACAGTGTAAACAAGTCAGAAAAATCAGAGTATAGTGAGGCCAGTAAAACTCACAGGTGAAATGCACTCGGGTGCACCGAGGTGTTTGGGATTATGAATGTTCAGCTCATTGTATTCATCTCACAGAAAATATAACCCTAGATATTCTCATTATTTTGACGAGAACAAGGAATAAATATATGCAACAGCCAGTGCTTGTCAAGCAGAACACTCGAATCTTCGTTTTGGTGAAACGTATAAAGTTATTTATCTGATCATCAAATTGCACAGCTTTCGTGATATCATTCATAAAACCATGTCTCGGTTCATCAGTTTTAGGTCAGGGGATTGTATTGTTTTGGTGATTTTGTTACCTTTACTTTCACATTATAAGTCAATGGAAAAGTGCCTCAGTGCAGTCACCGGTAAGTTACGTGCAATCACACCTTAAGTATTCTCACCAGAAGGGTCCGGATTCGAAACGAATAAAATCACAATAAATGCGAGGAATGAATATACTGTGACATCGATGTGCTCTGTTGATCACACTTTCCTTTTACACACGGATTTCCAAACGTGATTTCATATGAATCATGTATACTATTTGAACATGTCGACTTCCATTCTCATCGACCCTTAGGGACGTTATATATTGGTGGTGATTTGTGAGGAAGACAGTGAGTTTGTCACATGTGGCTGGTTGTTCAGTGCGATGTTGAATAACATGTATTTTACTTAGGTGAATCGCAATATTTTTCTTTCACACCCTGGTATACCAAAGTACCGAACTACATCCCAATATTATCTGACAGACAGGCACTTACCAAATCCGTCTTTGACGCAGATATATCGCAGATTATCGGTACACGGTCTGGCCACCATTTTGTATCCCCCGCCGTTGGGCTCCACGCTGACACAGGAACCCGTCGTTGTGGCCGGCTGCCCTAGCAACCAGTTCTCCCAAAATGGCGCCGACGCATCATCCGTGTGAACCCAGTAGTTTCTTCGTGCAGAGAGCCAGGTGCTGTGTGAGAAACATTTCTACAATTTAGCCTTCTTAATTTTCGGTTTAAACGTGTATTTCAGTGAAGTATGTGATATCATCATGTTAATATAACGAAAATTCGGTAACACCATTTGAGACTCATCAATGGTTTATAGAATCACAAGCTTGCGACCCAACACAGGCCTCCATCAGGTGTGTGGAAACAGAACACAACAAGGGTATTTATACATGTGAAATGAAATATATATATATGTGAGCAAGTTGACTATAGATTGATGAACTAGTTAATCCAAAGTGTAATGGCTCAGAAAACCTGAGTCTCTGTTTAATCCATTGTTCAGACTGTCAAACAATTTAATGAGTCTCTGCTCAGCAACACGACGAGTGTGGGTGGATTTTAGATTGCCTTGTAAGACCTGTACTGTAATGTCCATCGAGGAGTGATCAATAGAATTGAAGTGCTCTCCAACAGACTTATACGGCTATACATATCTAAATAGCATCATATTATAAAACTCGAATAAAAGGGTGAAAATCTTATAAATAGAAAAACGAGACGACATAGTGACGCATTTGCCGGAATTTCCAAGGTCAAATATGAATCTGAAGGTCATTTGCTGCAAAACAAAAGTAGGCACATGACAGTACATCGTTTCAAATCATCAAATCGAAAATTCGGGAAAATTACCTTTCATTTGGAAGTTTCATTTGGAAGGTCATAGTCACGATCAAGGTCAGCGGAATAGTTCCAGAACTTAGGCCGAAAAAAGTATTATGATTCTGGTTATTAGTGTCCCCGAAAAAGTGATGCGGTGACCCAATTTTCGTTGGGTCGCGCCGAACCAGAATCATAATACTTCTATTGGGCGTTATCTACCCCATGTGTTTAGTTTGATATCTCTATGTCGATTAGAATTTATGGGTTTTCGATGTTTTTCGTGACTTTGACCATGGCTTTTGACGCAGATTCACTAAAATAGCGAAGTGCCTGTCCAGCGAAAGTGTTGGTTACCAAATATGAACTGAATCGAACTGAAATTGTGGACACCAGAGCGCGAACACACAAACACACACAAAAACAAATATACTTGTCGAAATATTAGATTCCGGCATGTAAACATCGAATACATGTATTCAGCCATGTAAACTATATTGAATGTTTAGCACCATTGCTCGTTGCATAACCGAAAACTTGATATGCATTGCGAATGCACATGTAATATATTTAGAATGAGCTTTGTGAAACATACCAGCATTACACTAATGTGATATTGAGTGGTTGGTAATACGATACATCTACACCATGGCAGACAGATCTTCCTGTGACATTTTATCAAGGTATCGTGCCGATCGGAAATCATTCAATGGAAACTTGACCGAGAATCTCAGCCGCCAGTTGATCAGATTTTAAAATGTTATCCGCCAACATAGATTTGATTTAGGTCATTTGATGTTTGATGGACCATGGGTATCACCCCATATCCTTGGTATCACGAAATTCCGAAAATGCCGATTTTTGGAATGGAACAAGGCCTGGCCATATCAGCATATCAAAAGACGTAACTGATGCTACAATTTAAAAATCCGAAATAAACCCCATGACATATTTGTATGACAAGAACATAGATACTCGGTACAAGCCAAGGAGCTTCTAGATTGATAGCATATGATGCTTATCCGACAACGAAAACTGACTATGCAAAGACACGATAAGGACTTACTATAACATGTCACTGCATGGAAACTGTCTTGGGTGAAAAAATTGCTCGGGAAGTCGGATTTCCGATGCCACGAGAGGGCAGATATCGAAGTTCGTTCCAGATGTAGGATACTCTCTCATTATACAGCAGGAATGCTCCTGTAGACTGCAAGTTTCTGTAAAAGTTTGGATAGAACCTTAAAACTTGGGGAAACTTCGCTGTGTAACTAGACTACCTGGAGAAGTGTGTCAAGCTACATCATGATATCTTCCACCGTCGCTGAAATACTTCAAAAACAATTTTGTAAACATGCCGTACAAACCCCCGTATACATGAACATCATCAAGTATTGATAAGTTTTGGAGCATGCGAGCAAATATCCTCCCCCCCCCCCCACCCCCCCACCCCCAAGATTCTACGCACCTCTCTAGTTGTTCATAAGTGGAATCAATTGCAGGCGATATGGGGAAGCAACAAATGTTCATTCATGGGTTGATGATATTGACCAGCTAGAATGAATGTCTTTCAGTGGAAGCGGTATCCAAGTGAGATAATGGTCTCTGGAATTATCCTAAGTCCATGTAAAAGGTACATGAAACGCCCAATATGCCTCCATTTCCGCGCCTTATGAAAAGATTCATGAATCCTTTGTTTGTATGGTTCGAGACCAGTCATTCACTGGTTTGCTTGCCTGGGGTCCACCAAAGTGTACTCTTTGTGAATCATTTGCTGAAAAGTCATCGATAATGGCTCTTTATTATGAACGATTTTATAATGTACATCGTTATCCGAATATGTGTGTGCATTCGAATTTTTTTCTTGATGAACGGTGATGTGGCAGACAGAATGATACGCATATTATTACAGATCAACATTAATCATATATATATTATACTAGAAAAGTCGTCGAACTGCCCTGCTTACGTTTGGTCACATATGGTGTTGAAGTATGAGGTGTGTGGCACACTGAGGTGTGTGGCTGGATTTTAACATTTCCATACAGAGCGTTGGAAACACTGCCAGAACATAGCAAACATGGTTTGAATGTGATTTCAGAGGCAGTGGGTTTCATACTCGCTACAGATATTAGAATCTCTGATCGTATGCCCATAATATTGCTCATAGGAGCCGAATATTTGACACGGTGACCAAGAATGTGGCCTTGAACTGACTACGCTTGGCATAAAACGTTCAGCATGAAAGGGCAAGGAAAGCAGAAACTTCAGATACCACAATTTAAAAAACTGAAAATCTGATTGTATTCATCTGTAAAATACCACAAAGGCAAACATTATCCGTATTAATACAATACTCAGCATCACGTGAAATGGGTGATCTTTTTTACACCAAGACGCCCAGGCAGAATGCCTTCTCTTATTTTTCTAGATAGAAAAGTAAAACTTGATCAAAACTGCTGTTTTACTCCCAAGTGAAGTGGAGTATGCCACTTCACAGCATTGATACCTCTCCCCATCTCTAAAATACGCGGGCATAAATGCATGTGAACAGATTTCATCAAATCTGCATAATACATGATCAACATCATGTGATGATCATTTTATAGCACGCTAGCAAATATACACACTATGTTTCTATGTGATATTCCCAGTTGTTCGTGAAGTGGAATCGATTGCAGGTAATATATGAAAGCAACATACATTCTTATGTTCTCTCTGGTATTGACACCCTAGCCAAGTCGCCGTGGTGGTTTCCAAGCGAGGTAGTGGTCTCTGGTATTATCACGACCATATATGAAAAGGCTACATAAAAGTCTACCATTCATTTCGGTGCCCTGGGAAAGTGGTGCACGTATCCTGTGTATGGCTATTGACAAGCCATTTATTGAAGTGGTTGCCTGGCGTGAAATCTCCAATCATTACATGAAAAGCCAATGATGATGGTTCTATACAAATATCGGGTACACCATTATGGGTATGTATTTAGGTGTTTTTGCTGAACTGTGATTAGGCACACTGCCTGATAGCATTTTCTCAACCATGTTGAATCAATCATCAAACTTGATGTTAGATTATAATTCTTTGTCTGATGTTGATAGATGCCATAGTATATGATAATATGGGTGACCTTCGCCAACAATCGAATACAAAAAAAAAACATAATATTTTATTGACAGATGGCTCCTCCAATCAGGAATTATGTATCTGATAATGGCGACCAGCGACGCTAGGTTGTCAAAACATCTTTTTCAGAATTCACAGATATTGACATTGCATTCATGTCTATTCCCGGACGTAGGTGCAAAATACTATTCAGGATATATCCTTCTGCAAATAAATCATGGCACACATCTTCGTATGGAACATACATTTATCTATGGATATTGACATGTATTGTTATTTCTCACAAGAGCCTGTCGTGCAAATGGATTTCATTGGCAGGTCGAAGGAATAAGTAGAAGGAGTCTATAGATGTATTGCTTTCAAATACACAGCAATGGTAATTGTTATTCTCAGAATGTTTCTGTAACAAACTTGAGATATGATGCATGAGGTATGATGAAAAAGAAACAAAGAGATTATAGAGAAGATACGTACCCTTTACTTACGATTTGGTAATGAACTTCGCTGTATGAAGCTGAATCCATGTCTGCCATGCAACTAGATCTATTCTCATGTTAATTTTGGGAAATTCATGACGGGTGCCACTAGTGGGGCAGGAAATGCTCACTCTTTCCGGAACACCTGATTTCACCTCCTGATGGCCATTTTGGGGGGTTCATGAGTTTCCCTGTCATTTTTGTTTTCTCTCACTTCGTATGCCTGATATGACTTTCTGTCCCCGGACTATGAGATTGGATAACGGACCCTGTTTTGTTTGCTCGGAATACTTAATACTGGGTATTGATTCCACGTCTATGAATATCATTCAGGACCTATCGTTATCTTATTCAAGTCTTCCCAGTTCAAACAGGTCACTATTCATTGTCTCTTTGGACCTTATTGTTGCATGTGAGATTTTAGGATACCATTGCAAAACTGAACATGGGCTACGATGGTATCGATATTATCGCCAAACACTACTGTGATTTCCGTTCAACTGTTCTGCCTTGTAAACGGCTTTGAAAATGAAAGGTATACAATTCGCGTAATCGTGTAACGCAGCATCACCAACTACTCATTATTCCAGACATATTCGAACCAAAATGGACAACACAGTGCGCAATCAGTTTGGATGTTTGGCCACTGGCAGTGGTCTTTTTCCGCAAATATCAGGGAAAACAGGCAAGGTAAACTTAAGGGATGTTTCGCTTTGTGATGCAAATGCAGAATAATTTCGAAGAACCATATTTATCTTCAATACACTTGAATTTATTTTTGGCGGCGAGTGAACAACATGGCACCATGTATTTGTTAATGCGAGCGAGCAGGACGTACATATTCCCCTTTTATCAACCATTTCACAACTAAACTTTTCATTTACCCCCCTATGCTAGATTGTTTCACCCATCAAATTTGACATTATGTAGATGACCGATTCAACACTTTATCGTACGGACACGCTAGAACCATGAAGGGTTTCGTTATTTTCTCAATATCGATTTGTTTTTGTGGACTGCCGAGTCCCGCACGAAATGCAGAACTCTCCCAGTAGGCGATGCATTATTGACCCACAAGACGCTGAAGAAATGTTCCACCATATCGTTATATCATGCCCGTTTATTTTCTAGAAGATACCATCAGTTTACTCATTCAATGAGAGTTTTCATAATCTAATGTCCAACTAAAGTCAGGATGCCCATTTCTCGAAAATGATAGAGTAAATCTCTGGGTTATTATAATTTTACAGCGTGGCAATATCTCGATTAGTTATGAAGATATGAAGGGTTTTGGGCTATTTTTAAACATATTTCGTGACTTCACAATGTAAAACAAGTGAATTAAGGTATCGAAACTTATATTTTTCCGACCATGAATGATGACAATCAGAATTTTAATGGCATGTATTTTGAATGGTATGAACTATATTCAGTGTTCAGTTATCAGGATTACCAAGGTATCTTTTTTAGATATGTCCCATAGCAACCGTGGTTTAATAGGGTGCCACAAAATTGGTGAACATGTGGATGAGAGCCTTTTTTGACATCCATTAAAAAACAAATAACGTGGTTGTCTTTACTCGTGTGACGTTATGAATACTAGTACTCATTGCAATAACTACTCACACACATTGTTATAACTTAAAATTCATTTTGACTTAAGTAAACTTTAGAGGATTTGGACTGGAATAGTCCACATATGAACGTACTAAATAGCGTGTCATATACAAAAAACGTGCATGTGCTACGGTTATCATGGTACATGATTTAAAGAACTCTCATCTGGCGCGTCAGATAACAGTTTAGAGACACTTCTAGGATAAGAAATGGAATATCAAGCAGCTTGCAGACTTGTAATATAATGCGTATTTGATTTTAGACCATTGGACTGATGATCATCCAGAGCAAGGGGTCAGAGTGAAAGTAAAGTTGTTTGAACAGATCGGGTTTGCCAAAGTGTATTTAAAGACGTATATGTAGAATCAGAGGACATGTTGCAGAGAACAGCTATTTTATGTAGAGGGAGACCTTTCCATTAACATGAGTGCATTGTCTATTATACCCTGGGAGAGCCCAGCAGCCAAACCTTAAATCAATCCTTGATGGAGACAAATATATTCAGGAAAAAATTCCGATGATGATACAGAGCAAGCTGTCTTGGCCTAGTCTAATTCATCTTCAATTTTTTATCCTAAAAGTTTTTCTACACACATTGGTATAAATACACGTTCATGTGTGGACTATTCAGCGTAAACACCTCCAAATTATGGAAACACTCATGAAATGAGTAAACTTGTGTTATTTTCTACAAAATTAACGAGCATCATATATACGACATGGTGGTACATTTCTTCAACGTCTTGTGGGCCAGCAATGCATCGCCCAATGGGACAGTTTTGCATCTCATATGTGACTCGGCATTCCACAGGAGTAATTCGATTTTGTCAAAATCACGAAACCCTTTATGGTTCTAACGTGTGTTGACGATAAAATGTTGAATAGCTCATCTAATGCCTAATTTGATGGGTGATACAGGCAAGTATAAGGGAGCAATTGATAGGTTTATGCGTGGAATGGACGATAAAAGCGAATGTGTACATTCTGCTTGTTCCGCATAAATAAATATATGGTGTCATTTTATCTAATTACCGCCATTATTTAGTTTTGCGTGTATTGAAGTCAACTACAGTGTTAAATTGAGTTGTTCTTCGAAATAAATCTGCATTTGCATCACAAAGCTAACCAGCCCAAAATTTACCTTGCCTGTTTCTCCAAACTGATTGCGCACTGTGGACAACGCTACCAAGTCCCTGGCCGTGGACTGTCGAAAGTTTCCGCTACAAAGTCCCTGGCCGTGGACTGTCGAAAGTTTCCGATTCCGCAAATTAACCGTCGGCTAACAAAATGAATATGAGTTATTCGTTGTTTTGAGGGCTTGGTAGCGTGCGAATCGTTCAAGAATAAGAATCCACTCCCACATATGTAGGTGTTATCGCATATAAAGAAGAGAACAAATCCAATATCTGCAGCACCGATCTACCTACATGTACGAACACTTAGGTTTTTTTTCTCAAAGACATGCAAATTGCACCATTCGGAGAACAATTGATTATACAGTAAAAAAATCCACTAGGTGTAGTTTTCCCCGAGAATACCATCAACTCAGTAGCCTTGTGGCTTGTGATTAGGTACTTATGTACTTGTTCTATATATGTTCCATGGGGTTTGCTTCGGATTTCCAAATTATTTTCATAGAGTGTATACTAATTCCATCAGGTGTACAGTAGAAATAACTACATTTACCACACTGTCTGCCCCTGATGACGCCAGTGTGTCTTTGGATTAACTATTTGGTCGGTCTCTGTTTCTATTGCAACATGTTGTATCTTACGTTTGTTATCGGCATCATCAAAATCTGACTGTATTGGTGGTGACAGATTGATACTTACTTTGATATACTGTTGATGCCATTTAATGGGGCACATTATCGGAAGCTACAAATTATTTGTATCTTTCTATGCGTAGATCAGACTTGCCGTGTACGGATATTCTACTGTTCAAGAGTTAAACAGGCATGACTAAAACCAATATTCATAGGAGTTGATTAGCGCTATGATGGCGTCGATGATGGCTGATGTGTCTGTCAGCACTAGGCACCATGAGGTTACCACCATTATCAATCGAGGTATTGGTGAATGTAGACTGAGAGGAATTTTATAAAGATGATGGTCTATGTCTTGTTCTTATTGATCTTAGAAAAGTCACAACTCATGCATTCCTCTTTTTTTGCTACACACTGTTGTATATTTGACTGTGGACAACTTTCCAGATACTTTGTCTCCATGATGAAAGTAGGTGTACCTGTAGCTCTGTGTGCCATTCGCCTAACTTTGATCATTCAGGTGGTGTTTCTGGATAATGCAGGATATTGAATGGATGTGAACGCTTGAAAACGTTCAGTGGATGAAGTTAGCCTTAGAGCGTATACCATGTTTCTTAGAGCGTTGACACACCACAAGTGATACAATATCACAATACTTTGATGATGTTGTGCTTTTATATTGCTGACGAATGGATTTGAAGTATTTGAAACCTCCAAAGTTCATACAGTGTTGTTGTACGTGAGTCATAAGTATCAAACATATTGCGGCCAATGTTTGAACACTACATATTTGTGGGCTGCAGCCGTAGGCGAGGGTCTATTTTGGGACTAAAATCTGACTCCTATGCATAATCGGACAGAACGGGCTTGTACATATCTCGGTTTCTCGAACACTGAATCGAATCAATGTTCTAATGTAATATGGTCAGTATTTTACAGATTATTATTCCACCAATCGTCAGCATTGACAGCTCAAAAAAAAGTGAGCATTTCCGCGTTGACAACGCTCTATGCCATTTGGCAGGGTATTTATTATAAGATGAGGCTAAATAAGTACATGGAAGCGAGCGCACATACCAATATCGATGATTGTAAGCTGAACCATGATACCTTTCGCCGTCCCTGAAATAGGCTGGAAAAAAAGTACGTGAACAGACTCTCATGAATCTGTGTCTATGTGAACAGCATCAAGTGTCGATCAGTTGTGAAGCATGCGATCGCAGGGATAGCAGAAGGCACCACACAGTAATGCATGTGCAGTTTGTGATGTTGAGACTAGCCTAAGTGTAGTTAGTGGATGCCATCTCCAGGCCAGGCAATGGTTTCTGGGCTTATCAAGACCTCATATGAAGTGAAAACAAAAAATATATGTAAACCAATCATTTCGGCGCCCTGGGGAAAGGTCAAAGAATCCTCCGTGGCTATGTTTCAGCAGTTCATTGAAGGCTAGAAAAATACTCCAAAGTGTAGTTTTTGTTAGAGTGATATTGGCAGAATTTGTTCCAAATCAACTACAAATATGCCTGTGGTCTCAGAAAAATAGGTTACAAAACAAACTATGCATGATCAGATGGATAAATCAAGCATATCACAGTACTAGCAGCCGCTTTTAGTTTGTTTTGTGCGCCATTCAGAGTTACCTCTGACCTGACCTACTTTAAGCTCGATTGAGTCTAACACAATCAAAATAGTAAGCTGAAATCGCATTGCATCAAAGGATATAAAGCACTGAGAATGACGGTAATGTCAACAAACTCGAACTATCTCCATTAGAAACTCGCAACGAAATCAATGACAAAGGGGCATTTGTTTGGGCATACAAGTGCAAATATGTGCCTATCATGTTTTTTCCGTTGGTCTTTATACAAATAAGTAAAGGCTTTCTTAGTTTGTATTTTTTGTCGCTAAACGATGATGGGTCAAACATAATGATAGGCACGTGATTAGAGATCAATTTTACATGGTTTATGGCATAGTACAATTTTCAATATCACCTTTCGATTACGAAATAGTCAGCCAGTTGGACTGTTATTTTTTAGATTATATTGATATGTAGGATGGTGTCAAGGCCAGTTTGTCACCCATTATGACGAAATGATATAATACAAACTTCAAGTAGCGAACAAAAATAGCGAATACAATGGTTTTCAGTCATGCCACTGTACTTCATCGACATATCGTATGAAACATTCACCGGAATTGACAATGTATTCATATGTACTCTTGGGGGTAGATGGGAAAGTACCAGAAGAAAACATGACTCACATCTTCGTGCGCAACAAATATTTATTAATGTATTGATACGAATTGCGCACCTCTCGAACGACAATACGTGTCATGCAAATCAATTTCCAGCATTGTTCGCGTCTTTGAGGCAGAGACAACTCCCACATATCGCATATATCGAGATATCAGTGCACAGTAGTACTGTGATGTATAAGGTCCAACGAAAATAATGCGAGCAAAACACGAGGTATACTATTCCTGCATTATTTCTAACGAATCGGTAACCAACGTATGTAGGATACACAGTTGATTGCTGTGCAAATTTCTTATTTGATTACAATTAATTCTGTGAGGTTAAGTCGGCCTATTCAAACAGGTGTCAAAATCTATCATTTATTTAGACTACAGTCAAACTTCCATTAGTGAACACCTCTGATCAGTGAACAACTCGTATTAGTGAACAGTTTTTCCCGGACCCAAATGAACGCATATATATCCTTCAACATTGGAGCTCTCTCCCGATTAGTGAACACCTCTCTACTGTGAACAATGAACACCTTTTGGGGTCCCCCATGGGTCTAAGCCATCTTGTCTGCTTTCAGTTATCATATTATCTGTGATCAGCATTATCAGACCTCATTGACCGCCAGCCTCCACTTCCCAGCTGCAGTCTGCTCATACCGCTAATACAGTCTAAAGCAAGGGGATTCACTGGGCAGAATGACAATTTGAACTCGAGTAGATTGAATTGATGATAGTGGATTAACATTAGAAACTCCCTGCTATATAAAGCAATTACCCAAGCACTGTTTTATTCAATGATATTCTACTGGTTCTGTTCAGCATAAGCCATATCATCCAAAAGAAACAAACTTGTCATTGTCTGACAAACTGACTGTCTTGACAGAGTGCCAACACTAAAGTCAACGTTCTGTACCCGTGTAGTTTGGAATATCTGTTGGTGCTGTGAATAACATTCTGGAACTTTAGAGATTTTTTGTTATATGCTGAAGATAATTCCAACCCAGCTCCAAAGAGGCTTCGCCCCAACAACAATGATGACATTAACACGCTCCTGTAACCGTGGTATGTCGCAGCCAGATCCAAAAACGTTCCCATCTCTGGGCCAATCCTCCAGGCACAAGCGCTGAAAATCGCAAATGAACTCAGACTGACTTCAAAGCTTCGAATGGCTGGCTCGACAAATTCCGCTCGTGCAACAACATCAACTTCAATACGCTGTGTGGTGAGAGTGCCAGTGTCGATATTGATACGGTAACTTCCTGGAACCAGATAACCACCTCCCTCAAATGACCAGTACAGTGCTGGTGACATCTACAACTGTGATGAAACAGGAATTTACTACAGAGCTCTCCTAAACAAAATCACTAGTCATGAAAGGAGAATCTGCCCATGGCACCAAAGTTCCCAAAGATCGTTTGACAGTTCTGTTTGGAGCCAACATGTCAGGAACTGATAAGCTCAAACCACTGGTCATCGGCAGGAGCAACAAGCCATGATGCTACGAAAACAAAGACCCCGCCAAATTTCCTGTCACATGGACACACAGCAAGAAAGCTTGGATGAACATCGCAATCTTCGAAAAGTGGCTTAGAGATCTCAACAAGACCATGAAAAAGCGGAAACGCAACATCTAGCTTTTCGTTGACAACCCACCCAGCCATCCAAAGATTGATCTTTCAAACGTCACTGGGATGTTCTTCCCAGCCAACTGCACCAGCCATCTGCAGCTTATGAGTCAAGGCATCATCAGGACCGTGAAATGTGGTTATCGCAGACGCCTGCTCAAGAAAGTTCCCTTGAAGATTGACACTTGTAAGAACCCAGATGAACTGATTCAATCTGTCAACGTCCTTGATGCAGTGCACTGCATACCTCGAGCCTGGGGTGACATCACGCAAACATGTGTTCAAAAGTGCTACGCAAGATCAGGTTTCACATTCTTTGGGGGATTCAGTCCAGGAGACATCAGTGAAAACATCGAGGATTTCCAGCCGCTGGTGAACAAGAAACTTCACAAGAACCTATCACGTCGGAGGCATATCTCAGTGCTGAGGACAGTCAAATCGTGCACCTCGGGGCTGGTGACGACTGGGAGCAGGATTTCTGGACATCAGCGAGTGTAGAATGCTCTGATCCTGAAGAACCCACGGAACCTGACCATTCAGAAGTTAACACTCCACCATCACCAGGAGGATATCCTCAAAGCCATCGACACTCTCACTGCTGCAGCTTATGGTGACAGTGGTCTTCTGAACATTGTCATGCTGGCCCATACTGGTTTCCATGGGATACTCCTCGTACGTAAACTGGCACAAGAACAGTCTACAGTGACAGATTTGTTCAAGTGACATTTGACAAAATGGTGTATGCATTGATCAGTGAATAGTAAATTTGTACATGCCATTACCATATTGTTGATGTTGTTAAAACATTGTTACCATGTAGATGTAGAACCCATGTACTTGCATTGCCATGGTTATCACATCTGACACTGTTATTAAATGCATCACATAAACTTGTGTTTGTTTGGTAAAAATATCTCGTTCAGAGTCCCCTCAGAGTCCCGTTCAGAGTCCCCCCAAAACACTGATTAGTGAACACCTCCGGTTAGTGAACATTTTGGCCTGGTCCCCTGAACATTCACAAATGGGAGGTTTGACTGTATATTTTTGTTCACCTGTTAGATTCCAGAATCAATACGACTTTCTGGAATTAAAAATCATTCAGGTAACATTGTCATTGAAATGTGGCCTACCTCGTCGACGCATAGTTTGGCGCCTGTGAGGCTGCCTTCAGTGTGGGGAGAATAGCACCGACACTCTCACACATATCGCTGGCATCCGCCTGAGTGGTCGGAGACGACGTGTAATCCTGCATGTATTTGCCATCGGTGTAGGTGGTGGCAGAATCACACACAAAATGCGTGAGAGATCCTGTAAATAGACGGGGATTAATCGGCATTTTTGTACATGAATGTATGAGAGTTATTTGCTTCAAATATGTTAGTATCACGCAATTAAATGTTTAGACACAAATAGTTTAAACCCTTGAAATGTTCAGTGTATTGATGTTTTATTGTATCAATATTGTTCAGTTTTTATTCATTCATTGATCTTGCTTTTTGTTGATTCGTTATTCTTTAAAGTTTCCCTTTACTACATATAGCCATGTACATGTGCGCGGAAAAGTCATCAACAATTATCCAGAGGCAACTGTGGTACCTATCGATCAACAAATGTTGAATATAATGATGTGACTGAGTGCAAATACTCAAGGCAACATAGTTTTTCAACTGTAGCTTTATGGCATCGATCCCAGAGCAATGTGCAGTGCAACAAAACTTTTTGTGTTGGGTTTGATGTGAATAATTCAAGTCACTTTCAAAGGGAATCATTAAGTATGCATCATAAAGATCCAATCATATGTATAGCCCTCTAGCCACACACGTTTTTATTCGAGTTCTATTGTGCCTGTACGGTATTATCTATAGCAACTTGCAAAACTATCGTGAATACTTAATGCCGGAGCAAGCATTTGTCCTCAATGTCGTAAACAATTTGTTCATATCGTGCGTTCTGGAGAATATTAATGTATTTTACAGTTTTACCCCTAAGAAATATATGTCGAACATTTTAGATCCAGTTCCCACCTTTTCAGGATTGAAACAAATACCTTCGTCCAAGATTTCCCATCGTCAAGCCATAACTGTCGTTAGGATCCAGTGTTTATTGCGCGTGCGTGAGCTTTCCTGCCATCCGGTCCTGCCTCGCAGCCCAGTGAAGTCATTATTGTGATTAAAACCAACAACCCCCTTTTATAGTGTTCAGTGCAAGAATTTGTCCAGTTCAAATTTTCAGCTAAGCTATTGTCTCTAGAGTCAGTCTGCCACTAGCCATCCATTCGTGAACATCGATAACGAAATAGTAAGGGCGGAAATACATTATATTTTCGTTCTTACTTTCGGATTATTATCAGTTGATTGTTTCGTGCTTGAATATTCGTCATTAAGAAATGATGATATTTCGTCGTACCGCCATCGGAACATCGTGAATTTGTTGCTATGTTTGAATGTCACTACTGGGAGATCATTTTGGGGGGAATGGATTGGTTCTGAATCAACCAATACATGCGGAATGATTGATCCATGATAACAAATTCCACCAACAAGTATATCGTTCATCATATTATGGCAGGATTTATCTAAATGAAACCATATGGAGCAATTTATACCAGTTGTATTTCATCTGAATTAAAAAAAGTCCTACGTAATAAAGTAGAATAAGAAAAGATTAGCAGTCATATAATTATACAAAATAACACCAGGCTAAAGCCAAAAATCCCGGATCGTTTGATCGAATTTGTATTTTGCACACCAACTGGTATGATCTGTTTAAATGATTAATAACATATCCTATCATTCGATCTACATTCTGATCAAGCAGAGCTCAAACGTATCATAATAGTGTACCAACAGCAACGTTTTTCAACAAAGAAGCTTATGCTTCATTGCGCGCATTCAAATGCGTTGAAATTTTACTTACCACATAGGTTCACACGATATATGATCACAACAATTGTAGTAAAATGCTTGATATTCCTGTATCCGAAATTTTCACCAATTCCAGTCATCTTTGACATTTCACTATGAACACAATCCTCAGTGAGACATAACGCTCGCGACGTACTACTCCTAATGGCAACTTTTCCTATTATTTTGTTCCAATGTTGAATGGTAATATAACTCCCAATATGTTGTTGTCACCCTCTTGCATTTCGTGACAAGACTGGTGTGAGCATTCTTTTTGGTGGTAACACCGAGAGGGATATGTATGTTTCTCTCGGCGTTCCTTCCATTCGCAGTCCGCAAAGTATCGATCGCCACAGCGTTGAGAAATAAGTCACCAGATCACGTGACCAGCTGAGCAGACAAAACCTATCCCCGGGAGGTGTCATGTGCGGTTAGATAAGTTACGCTCCCTGTCCTAGAGATCGCTGCTCGTCTCAGCAGACAACCAAAAGTGGAAATCCGCCTGAAGACAAAGATTAAATGCCATGTGGCATCAATAACACCTGACATGCAATTAGCGCTCGTAGATTAAAGCTGCTTCGCGATCAGAACTACTCGACTTTATTTACGAACATAGATCTCGCTGCAAATAAAAGCTTACAGCCTGCGTGCTATATATATATCGGGACTGAATTCACACGCTACCCTCACTTACACCTCAAAGAGTAGAACCATTGTCTGTTCCTGGGCAATAGTGCTTATCACTTCCGTCTTCGATTCTGACGCGCCTTTATTTGCGTGCCTTCTTTGTTCAGACTGGGAAACTACAAAAATGGTGAATTATTGATAATGCGCTACAAGCACTCGCTCATACATAGGCACGTTGTAGAGTCGTCATATGGAGATTACTCGCTTTATGTAAAAGGTCACGTCGTCACTGGTCAATAATTCTTCCAAATCTCTTCGTCATGTCAGTGTTTTTCGTGTGAATACTATTGATTACGAGATCGAAGACAATTGGGAATAAATCAGATACTCGATGCTGTTCGAGTGGTAAGTAATATTAATCGGCAATTATATCACGACTTCTACCGTATCTGTTGAATGAATATAACCTAATTACAAAGCTAATCGTAACATAATGTCTCGGAGGTCTCGTCTGGAACTTTACAAAATAACATTTTAGTGGTGATGATATATATATATAATTCACTTAGCAAATTAGAATATTTCGGAAAGTTGATAAGCGACCACATTTGGGATGTTATCCGAGAATTTCATGCTTGACAGCAAGTTGAGAAACCCAAACCAATTTCCCACCGTTTTCAATTTCAAATATTTATTAATATTAACACACTATAGAATACATTACGTGTTTGATGAGAAAGTAAATGTCCCCCTAACATGCTGACTCCACCCGCGTTCCTTGTTCAACATTTCGCCCTTAGTGACCCATCACATCGCGCAGATATCGTATTTGCCAATAGTATGGATGATATGCCTCGTGAAATATAAGGGTGCCAATTCTATAAATGTAACTAAAAACCAGGTATCGGGATTGTCAATCTGTCATCAACCGTGTTTTAAGTTTGTTATGACCGAAATTAATTAGTTATTTTGTCAGACCATATTACTTACAGATGGTGTTATACACCTAGCTTAGGTGTTTCAAATTAACAACAGAACATATGGTTATACATGCAAACATAGCAAACAACACGAATACACCCGGCTGTTTCGGAAATAAAATATAGCCTATCGGTGCAATGCATAAAATATACTTTAGAAATTAGTTCAACATTATCAAACTGTTTGACAATGATAGACTACCAAACGAAAATTAAAAGGAAGGTGCAATTTGGGCTTCTCGGGAGAGATATGCACGAGCCCAAACGACAAAATTGAAGAAAAGATGCGACTTGAGCTTTCCATCAGAAAGATGCTCGAACCTAAACTACTTGTTCATGCGGTAAATACCCTGTCATCGTGCCTCTGAAACTCGGACTCTGAAACAAAACAAGTTTGTTTGTTCAGCTCCAATCTTTATGCCTATTCTCGATTTTAATCTTGTAGTCGTCCGTAAGTGGACGGCCATTACCCATGGAGTTTACGATATATTTGTTTGTTACGACCCCTTTTCATCCAACTGTGCAAAGTTTTGTCACGAATCGGTTGACCGTTTGCAAAGTGTGTTCAGATCGTCGTTTTCTATCCCCAACGTGAAAACATTATTGTGACATGATGGTTCCATTTTGCCTTGCTGAAATGGAACAACACTGCAACCTTTCATTCATCACCACATTGTTTTTACATATACACTTTAAAACCTATTTCCATATGGAATAGAATGGAATAGTCTCCAATGGTAAAAGCTGAGCAGAACGAAGTTTCAAGGAGACGTTGTCACCTTCATGAAAACACATTGGAAATGGAGTTAGACTGTGAAAGTTCTTCCAGGTGAAGTACCCGAGCCAAGCACTGTTTGGTGCATTCGGCAACACGGGGCACAATGACTGGTTTTCGGGTTGCATATCATGCTCGATGACATCAAATTATTCATGCTTGGCCGTTATAAAACAGACGTGCTATGATGCAATAAATTTAATTTAATATTATTCAGTTCCATCAGCTGACATATCGCAACTCACATAAAGCATTCTCTTACTACCATGCAATGTACATTATGAAATGGTTGTCACTTTCCATATAAAGTGCTGCGAGGGTTGTGTCACATATCTGACATATCTCTATGAGAATATTAGTGTGTCATATATCAGGTATTGCTGGGGTTACTAATCACTATCACACAGCACCTCAAGCATGCAAAATAGGATCAAACTCGAATGCGAACAGAGGCGAGACCGGTCATATAGTAAAACATAATAAAATTTGGAAGTATGCATCAAGCTGGAGTACCATCTAGAACTATATCGCTGACAAGGAACTAAAATTATGTTCCCAACAATAGGGTATAAAAATTGGCAGAAAAATGAAACACAAAGCATATAACACTACTTCAGGCAATGTAACAGATACCTGACATAAACACAACCGGTTGAACTGCTTCGAATGAAAAGTATAGCATACTGATATATATCACACACATTCTATTGACATTATTACCTCCGTATCAAACTATTATGCTTAGACAACCTTCAAAATATAGTGGACATTTTCAAGGAGAGAGACGAATGAACCCTAAACTCTCTGCTTCTTTGGTACATACCTTTCCACCGTGCGACTGGGTCAGAAATACCACGCTTCGTTTGCTCAGCGTCAACCTGTCTGTTTTTGCTCAATTTCCATCGTGTAAAGCGTGAATAATATTTCATAATGAACCGTCAATGGACGGCCATTAAACCTGGTGAAGTTTGAAGTCTGGGTGTTACCAAGGACAGTGAGATAATGATGTACATGTGTGTTGGTTTTATTCCCGTCCAATGTGCAGTTTTGTTGCAAATCGGTTGCGCGTTTGCCGAGTGTATTGAGGACGTTTACTTTTCCCAAGAAAAAACGTTGTGTTTTCGTTCGTCATGACTGGCATACTAGGAACAATGAATATCTGGTGTTCGTTCATAACGATGTTTTTCGTCAAAACAACGCTAGTGCAGTTTAAAAGAATACTTTACAACTGAGGCTGCACAGTAAGAAACACGACAAAGTTAGCTGCTCAAACACATTTTATATATTCCTTTGCGAATTGATCGTAGTAGTTATGAATAATTATCATCCAATAACAAAAAAACATAGTACCAAGGGTTTTGTAGTTTACCGGCAGGTTATGCTAATTGCACTGTGTTGATTTTTCAAAAATATAAACTGCTACACTGATCTTCAACTCTTCAACTCGTCAAAACATGTCCGTAAGGTTGCGGAACACACATTTTCTGTATGGACTATAATACGAAATCAAGTTACATCTTGAAAGGATTTCTTCCTCAATAACATATATTCACAGAGGGAAACAATTTTTTTTGGCTGAAAATCACTCAAAACAAATAGTGGCTTGATTTGGGACAAACAATTTTTTTTCGCCGAAAATTATTTCAAAGGCCAAAAACAAAAATAGTGACTTGATTTGAGACCAAACAAATATTTTTCGCCATTCCGTCAAAAAATCAAAATAGCCGCCACACGCAGACCGGCGATTCAAGGGCAACGAAACTTATCCACGTTACAGAGGTATATGAGAGGAATCTTTTGAAACAAAAATCTTGAATCTGATCAGAAAGTTTTTGAGAAAATTGCCACCAAAGTCCAAAATTGGTAATTTTTTGGCAAAAGTGTCTGCCAAATCGGCAAAAACGATTCAATAAAAAAATGTTTAAAAGTTTTTAGATATGTATACACCCAAGGTAGGTTCTCACAAATTTACGGGGATATTCATCATATCAAAAAAAAATCATATACCCAGATGGACGACGGACGAAAAACCACGACAATAGTTTAAGAGTCCAAATGGTTCGGTCAATTATTATGACCAGTTTCTCCAAGATTGGAAGGCATAATCAGTATACAAAAGTAGAAATGGATACCGACAAACAGACAAATCCATATTCCAAGACTGAATCCATTGACGAGTTTCACAAAATAAGTGTGAGTAGTCAAATCCAAGTGATACTAAAGTATCAAATTCAAAGTGGAAGTGATGTGGAAATCACAGACACCCAGCCAGCTGAGTGTGAGATCAGGTGCTCCAGAAGAGTGAGCATCTCCTGTCCCGCATGCGAAACCCGCTGTGATATCCCCACTGGCGTATCGAGACGGAAATTATGAACAAATCCATGAGCATGGGTGATATCTTCCATCATATGTGTGACAGGCTTGGCGTAATCTTCAACCAGATCATAGTGACGACCATGCAACTTTTTGAATGTCGACCTCAGCCTGGGATTTGGTATCCCTGTTTGAACAACTTGGTAGTCAGAACCTGTGCTCTAACTATGAGTTCCTCGATGAACATGCTCTGGTATAAAGGATTAACTGGGACACGTAGACGCCATAGGCTGGTGATGCTGGGATATATTACTAACCAAGACTGGAAAGTTGATAATGGGAAAATCAAATTCGTCACGTTTGTAATATAACCTCGTACACAATTTGCCTTCATGGTCAATTTCGAGGTAAATGTCAAGTCAAGGAGCCGACACTGGAGAATCAGTTATTTCTTTGATTTTCCGTTCGTTTGAATATATCTGATGTAGGTATCCACCAAATCTAGGGTTATTCAAGTATACAACATCATCAAAATACCTGTAGGTAAAATTGAACGAACTGGCCAATCGTGTATCTCCTCGTTTCATAAGATGATGAACTCAGCTTCATATGAGTATAGGAACAAGTCCGTTAATAGTGGTGCACAATTGGTACCCATAGGGATACCGACCGTTTGTTGGAAAATAACACCACCAGACTCAACAAATATGTTGTCAATGAGAAATTCAAGCATACTAAAGATATCCTGTTCATCATATTTTGTAGCACAGTCAGTGTGTTCTTTATCAAAATAAATTGAATTGCGATTAGCCACGAGATATTTATAGCGTCTTTTGCCATTCTTGTGCAAAAATGATTGTTGAATAATATCCAACTTCGCTTTCAGCTTAATATGAGGAATAGTAGTGTACATGCACAGTGTGGAAAAGTCATATGTTCGAATGCTTTTGACGGTGGAAAATCAATTAGATTTGAGGTTTTGTATTAACTCTTTAGAGTCGCTTGAATCATTGTATTACTATGGGATATATGATGGGCTTCAGTAAGAGTTTTAAAAAGGGAAGTAAGAAATGAACTATGAAAACAAATTATTCAGATGCATTAGCATCCCTCCCATGATCAAATTCATGCTGTTATTTCGTTTCATCACATCACGCGGTCTGCACATTGTTCATAGTGACGATTGTCTTGGAGTCCCCGAGTTTTGGGGTTTACAGTATTAACCACTCGTTCTAACAACACGAACCCATTTTTCATACTGCGATCGCTCATGCAAAAAGCTGTCAAACTGTCCACCCCCAACTAAGTAAAACCATCGCCTTGATCTCCGGCTGAAGTAGAAATACAATCTCGAAACGACCGAAGCAGATGTCAATTTCCTGGACCCGGAAGCCACATGAATAGTAGAAAAACTTGATGATATCATTATGACTGGTAATAGTATGGTAACTGGGTTCTACTGTGTACGAAATGAATACTGCACCTTTGTGAGTTTTGAGGATTGGCAATGTTGACAATAAACGAAATATTATCTTAAGTTGTTGTTTCCCAGAAATTATGCATGTATTGTTATTTCATCTAGATTCTAGATTTCATTGTGACTATTTTCACGTCATTTTTTTTCCTTTCATGATTCATGTAGAATCAATTCAAAAGTTTCTATCTTTCACCCCAATGTCAAATGCCGGCAGACAGTAGAAACAGTAGTATATAACATCCCAGACAGTCTGAATTGACTCCAGTCACAGAAGCAGATTTGATCTGATGCGATAGAAATAAACTTATTTTCTTGTGATTTTAATGACAGTTTGCATGCAAGTGCGTCATTTATCAACCAGATTTTGTTTTATTGGTTTTAAATCCCAAGCAAGGAAAATCAAACCAATTAGTTGAAAATGTTATAGTTTTAGTTTTCATCTCCGTTATGCCGAATGGCATTGGAGTATTAGCGATACCGTGTTGTCCGGCGTCAGTCAGTCCGTCCGTCGTCGTCAAATTATGTTATCTTTGAAGTTTACGGTCCAATCTTTCTGACATTCTGCGCAAAAAATTCAGAAATATTTAGAGGGGTATTTTTCAGTTTTTTTATTTTCGCATTTATTTTACAAAATGTCCAATTTTAGAATTTGGCGGCCATTTTCTAGAAAAAACTGATCAGTTTTGAGATTTTGGTTTCAGAAGATCCCCTTTGTGACGTACATAAGTATCGTTGCCCTTGAATCGCCGGTGTTCGTCTGGTGGCCATTTTGATTTTCCGGCAGGTCGGCGAAGAAATTTTCTGTCCCAAATCAAATTAATACTCGTTTTGAGCCATTTGCAGCCCTAAAAAATGTTTCTCTCCTTCAAAATTTTTTGGGACTTTTCGCCACTTTTTTCCTTCTTACAATTTTCGGCACTTTTCTCCCCCATATTGGGAACTGCCACAACTGTATTTATAGAGCGCTTGGAAGATAAAGCTTACATATTGACACTTCCAAATGGGAAGTCATATATGATGATTTGTGTAATGACCTTGGATTTGACCTTCTATTATCTTGAAAGGTAAAAACGGGTTTGTTTTCTGTTGAGAAACCCCCAATCTTGGCAAGTGTCAGCTATTATTTCAAAAACGGTCAACACTTTTGTGATTATTGTTTTAAACGATTCCCCTCATATACTTTTATGACTTGTAAAAGATTCGTTGCCCATGAATCGCCGGTCTCGCGCCGGTCTGGCGGCCATTTTGATTTGCCGGACAACGGCACTCATAAAATGCTTCAAGATCAAAAACGTCAAAAAACGACCACTTTTTGTCAAACATTTGGATCAAATTAGGAACTTCATCATTACTGCTCTTTGAACTTTTGCAGCGGAGCCCTCAAGTTTTTTTGGCATCATCAAAATCGTATACACCTCGAAGTTTTAGTCCCTTGTTGGAGATAAACTTCTAGATTATCTTTCTTCCCAGAGAACTACTCCTGAAGTATGTACATAAACGCTATAACCCGATTTTGATATTTTGAAATATTTACAGCCAAACCCACACTCGCGTTATTAGGAGCAGACAGTGTCTAATACAGTTACAGATATAGTAAAACGAAAAGCATAAGACGAATTCAGGCAACAGAAACTTGACATAATCGAACAGGGGTTTACTGCTTCAAATCAGAAGAAAACCCTATCCGATACACACAATCTATTGAAATTATTATCCCAGTAACGAATAGTTCGGCCTAGACTAACCTCATTCAAGACATGGCTTCGATATATTGAAGAAACACACAAAAAGGAATTTGCCAGGCGACAAATGAACCTGGAACTACCTGCTTTTGCGGTGAATACGGTCCTATTGCACTCCAGATTCTTGGCTTGTCCAGTTTCAATCTGCATGTTTATTCTCGATTCTTTTCTTTTGAACAGTGAATGGAAATAGAAGCGTCCAGGGACGGCCATTAAGGCTGTTAAAGTATAAAGGCTGGGATATTTTGCCAAGTACAGTGGAATATTGAGCTGTTTGTTGCACCCATTTCCGTCCAATTGTGAGGTGTTTTGTTGCAAATCGGTCGAGCGTTTGCCGAGTGTGTCGATGGCATTTCCTATTGCCAATAACGAAACGTTATTGTAGAACGACGAATGCATAACATTCACATAACACTGAGAACAATGGGTATTGGTTGTTTGTTCACAGTGAAGTTTTTTTTTTTGCATTTCAACGATCATGTCGTTTTTACCAAACATATTCTAACTATGAATGCAACATAATAACACATGCAATTTCTTTCTGAGTTCAAATTCAGTCACATTCACATTTTATACTAATTTTTTCCACGACTATTATTACACAATTATTATACAATTATTATACTCGAGTGATTTCTCCAAGATAGAAGCAATAATACAATTCACCATATCAAAAATGTTGATAACATTGTGTTTATGAAGGACTGTGATTGGTGGGTTTCGACAACAGCTAAATAAGTAAGGGATACTCTTGATCTATTAACAATAGAATTATCCAAACGGGCTTGCTTGAGCACAAAATTAATATTCTCGGCCAAGAAAAATTCCGCAAGCTTTAAGTTGAACAATTCTCGGTCTGATGAGCTGTTTTGTTGTCAATCGTCCAAGATTATATAAGGTCCGAAATTTTTGGTCTGAAAACATTTTACTGTCTTGAGCTATTTCCAGGGCGCAAAAATATTTCCCACACACCACTGAAAAAATACTTCCACTAATTTGTTTCCTCCATATCAGAAACTGTGAAGAATAAACGATAAACACATGAAGTACTTCATGTTCGAAGCTAAATAATGGGACAATCTAATAGGAAGTCACCTTGAATTTGACCTTCAGTGACATCAAAAGATAAAAAAAAAGCCATTTTTGTAGAAAAAAACAATCATTTTTGGACTATATCAACCATTTTATCAAACCATTCTCAGTAACATGTTTCTGAAAATAATGCGTTTTTAGTAACATTTACTCAAGTATTTGGTATTCTTATCATATAAACATGTATAAGTTATATTCCTTCAAATCACCAATATTATATATGGCGGTCACTTATCTGGGATGGGTCAGTGTATAAAATTTCTTGTATCGAATTTAAATACATATGAATATGTTTTCTACAAGTGAGTTCTAGCCAACAAACAGCCGTTTTTTTTTGCCTTCACTATATGAACTGTATGTCTCAAGGCGGTGCTTGGATATTGGCACATTCAAATGGGGATTCGTATATGTACTCAAAGTCTCCGGTAAACAAAGATGTAGACGGAGAGAGTTATCGACTTCCATATTGTCCTTGATGCATTTTTGATTATATTGCTCTTCATATTATTGACCTGAGCGGACACAACAAACAAAAGGCTATAATAATATACGTCCTTGCATAGTGTATTACCCTCTAAGACGTTCCTAAGAGTCGCCTTATCTTTCTTCTATTTTTATGAAATCATTATCACGGCTGGGCCTTGCTGGTGGAGTTTTGGAAAATTGCTGTTTTAATTCTATGATGTGAACTGCAAACTGAAGGTACTCGTGGCTACTGTTTTTTCCTCATCGAGAATACAAAACATCCCAGGATTCCTTGCCAAGGTACGATACATGTAACATATGAATACATGTATTGATCAAAGGTAATGTCAGGTTTTCGTGTTGTCAATCATGCTTTATGACATCAGAATGTCTATGTTACGTCATGGAAACATACTTGATATGACGCAATAAGTCTGATTTTATTGACAGTTGACATGCGAATGCGTCATTTGTCAGACACCGCTAGAGCCACTTATCTCCATCACGCAACATCCCAGGCAACAAAATCGGATCTATTACTCAATTGCAGATAGGATGCAACAACGGCCATATTAACCCCTTCATTCAGGTGAAATCAGATATTCCTCTTTGCTCTAGGCATGTTCCCCATAATGAATTCACGATTCATACTCGCAAACAAATCTAGTCATTGATTGTTAAGTCACAGTTATATTGTGTTTATCAATCCGATCTTGATGACGCCGATAGAGTTTCGCTGATGTAGCCATCAACACGTGTCAATGATAATTTTAGCTCACGTGAACGGCATTTATATGTGGCTGGCATGTTTCAACCAGGAACGTCAAACACAACGGCAACCTACTGCCAGGATCACAGCCGTCCATGAAAAAACGTTGACAATCAAAATGGAGCCACAGCTCTCGTTTTTATTCTCTCTGGGATAAATAAAAAGGCTTATTGTATTGATCATGACATGATTCTCAGCACTGAAAAAACCCTGGCAAGCTCATCTACTGTAACCTGTCACACAGCAATCACAATAACGTGACCATGAAGGGCAAAGGATGCAATATATATTCACGCAGCACGGAAAAACATGAATGAATGGTGACAAATGCGGATCACGGACGAACACCATACATTTGATGACTTAATTTCTCCCTTTACACAGGTGAAAACAATATTGAATCCTTGCTATTCCGCGCGATCTTCTGAATCTCCCTCGGTGAATGCTGTGACAAGTCAATGGACACTAACGTTAGAGTCAGCATGCAAGAAGCTGAATACTAATAGCTGACCGCTAATGGGTCTCTTCCTATGTAGAACCCCAATGGACAGGTCGATGCACGGGGATTATCAGTCATTAAGGACCAGGCTCATCAAATTAGAAACGCATATTCCAAAAATAAAATTCTATTCAGCGAGATGCCAATTTATCCGAAGTCAGACGTGATTAATCATAATGTCCTCCAACACGATAACTGTTTTTGATGCGTGTTTCTGAAAGATGTATAATAATCTTGAGGTAAATATTTTATGCACATCGAAACCATCTAGATAGACTCGCAGCTCAATAATGTGAGGTGGAATTAAATGTGGAAAAGAATCTAGAAGCATATGTTCCTCCAACAATAGACCTGAAAACCTGGAATTATATTTTGAGATTCATGTACCCAGCAGTAAAATCTATGAGTACGTTTCCAGCAAGAGATGAATAAGAGGAAATACTTGAGTATTGCAGTGTCCCTTGGAATCTTTTTTTTTTCATCATTTCAGCGATTTCCGAATTTCCAATTGTTCCGTCATACAATGATAACCTACATATAACAACCAATAGAAAATCTAAGAAATGGGTTGATGAACTATGCTCATTTCTGTGTTCTTCCTATGTGCAAATGTTTTCATGGGGTTTCTTGCCATTTCGACATTTGAAAAAAAAGTAAACACATTTCCCTTCAGGTAAAGTTGAATTTGGCGAGACACAGTGACATTTATCTCAGTTAGGATGAACATATCAAGGGTCCTCAATGGTAGCTCAGTGGGACCCAATCACTGCTTTTCATTACCTATCTATGCAAATTAATACAAGAAGTTAATAAATAACATCTGTAACATTAAAATAGGTAGAATATGATAGTTTCCCACCTACAGAAGGTACGTTTTTCTGGATCAATGGGTTCCTTGTGTAATCAGGATGGTGAGGACATTGTGCATACATATGAATTGACAGATATTGAACAATAGCCATAGAATCAATACCCAGTATTAAATGTTCCGAGCAAACAAAACACGGTCCGTTATCGAATCTCATAGTCCAGGGACAGAGAGTCATATCAGGCATACGAAGTGAGAGAAAACAAAAATGTCAGGGAAACTCATGAATACCCAAAAATGGCCATTAGGAGGTGACATCAGGTGTAACAATACTCGTGCTTGAACTTAAATACAGTTCCTCATGAATACATAATCAACATCTTGTATACATTGTCAATGGACAACCACAAAGGATCCCATTTTCATTGACCGTGATTTGAACCAAACAACACAAAGAATCTCATTATTTATTGAGATAATATACTATTAGACGTGGAATCAATACCCAGTATCAAGTATTCCGAGCAAACAAAACAGGGTCCGTTATCCAATCTCATAGTCCGGGGACAGAAAGTCATATCAGGCATACGAAGTGAGAGAAAACAAAAATGACAGGGAAACCCCCCGTAAATGGCCATCAGGAGGTGAAATCAGGTGTTCCGGAAAGAGTGAGCATTTCCTGCCCCACTAGTGGCACCCGTCATGAATTCCCCAAAATTAACATGAAAATAGATCTAGTTGCATGGCAGACATGGATTTGCTGTATTTATCAACCAGATCATGATGACGTCCATAGAATTTCTTAAACGCAGCGATAAGTCTTGGTAAAACATATCCTTGTCGTAGCAGTTTAGAGACTAGCTGGGCACTTCGATAGACAAAGTCCTATTTGTCACACACCTATTTTCATTCGGTTTGCTTTTCATTACAGAATTGTTCGAACGATAGTTTGTTATTGGATGATACGAACAAACATATTACTATATTTTACTCACTATATATCACTGTTGAGAATATCAACCCCTTAGCACCAAAAGCAAACTTGGAATACAATGTTCTGGAGATGATAATAGTCTGCCCAAATGTTTAACTGATGACCGTAGTCCACAAATTCCAATCTCTTTAAGTCGTGGGCTAGATATGACACACACACACGTGATATACCATTGGAAAGGTGAATGGAATTGTGTCTGCAAATCTTATCTGCTAAGAATTTCAGTCTATGACAAGTCAAATAGCTTTTTTGCATCAACAATTCTGAACAAAGCCTCCGGCCCTGGATGTAGGCCGTGTGGTGGGTTTATCTGCTGTGAACCCTTCCTATTACCCACTCATTGGTATACTTTTGTCTGATAGTGTTTTAATGAAATAATATAGGTGTAACACCCCTGTAAAAGCTGATATCAACATGACCACACCAAAATATACCATATGGCCACCAAAATCACACCGCTGTCTACTGTATTCAGACTGTAACAGAGTCGTTTTGGTGCCGTGCAGATGTAGTACTTTTCCGTACCCAAGCCATGGTTCACATGGGGTGAGGATTACGATCGAGAGGACCATCAATGCTATAACGTCCAGGTAGAGCCCAGTGGAAGCATCGACGTCTACCAGAGTCTATTGTGTACGATCCAGTGCACCGTGTTGGCACCGTACTCAATCTGACCAATACGTAAACCATAACATATTTCAGGAAACATAATAGGTAAAAGAATGAATGCTTGTCAATATGATTATCTGATATTGGCGTAGGTATCCATACATTCCTGTGCCGCATTTCTGTTCATACTTCAATGAGACATGGCAAGCCCCCTGAACATGCTTGCATACTTCATTCCTGGGAGCATGTATTCATTGAGGGAAGCTGTCCCTGGGCACAATGAATTTACTTTAACACCACCGTATGGCAATAGTTTCGTACCAAATATCTAATGGATCACTCATTCATCATCTAATGGCGTTTGTTTTGTTATATTTTTGACAGTGGAGCCTTGGGCGTTTTTTTGTGTGTTGAGGGTCATTTTTGTGTGTTGAGGGTTTGTGCCTCCCTACCGGCATCCGGTTTGACACATAATCGTTACTGTAGACTTGTGTAAATATGTGGATGTTCTTCATTCTTGACCGAGTAGCTTACAACCCGGACCCTTGAATTATTTCACAGTTAAATCTACAGTAATCCATTCCCTACCTAATGAATGGATGAATTTGCACGGATAATAAAGATACTTAGCCCACTGATTATCTTGTAGGGGGTCAATGATATTCTTTTTAAAAAAAATAATGTAAAAATAAATAAAATTTTATTTATGTAGATAGGGTCATAGGAATATAGGTTCGTAACATAACAGAATTCAAAGACATCTATAATAGTGTATAGTGTATCTCTGGGATTGTCCTATACGAGACCGTGGAATCGTCTTCATTGGTATAAAATGTTTATATTCATCAACAGTTTCCATATTCTGAATAATTCAGTTGATCTCTGAGATTTGATATCAACAAAATAGTTGACTTGGAAATGACACTATGCTGTCTATTGTCATTTGTATCAATGAAGTATCACAAGGCACAAGCATGCGTGGTGTCCAATCTAGTTCGAGCGTGACATCCAATGATTTTTGCAGTTTAGAATACCTGGCCAGGCATGGCATGGCACATATAATATTATGGGGATTGGGGAGACCAATATGTTAGGACTATACATGCATGTTTGATTTTTTTATCACTTTTTGGCTGCTAAACCGTTTTCTTTCTTTCTATATGATGTAAGCATGGACAAAACGGTAAACCATAGAGAAATTTTGCTTCAAATAGGGGAATAAGTTGATGAATCTGTAGAAGAAACTATTTTTTCTATGTGGAAAACTTTACTCCATGTAACAAACACACTGGGTGTATACATTCGCGATAACATGCAAACCTAATTCACAAAAGGGTTCTGAAAGTAGCCCGTTGAGGCAGTCTACTCCGGTGAAGCGTTATAATAGCTAATGTCCTCTAAAATTCCACTTGATCCAAAATCAATGATTCAATTGAGAACAATTAAAAATTTCAGGTTCTGTAAAAACCATCACATGAACGTTTATGTTATATATCGTACAAAACACGATAAAGAACACGATCATCTTGATTCGAGTTCGACCAAATAATATTGACTAAATAATGTTTGTCGTGTACCGATATTTGAAGCTTCAATTCTCTTGTGACAGAACTTTGTGAATTACTACATAGAGGCGTCTATAAACATGTAACCAGATTCTAGAGACGCCCACATTATCACGACCGATATACATATATCGATGGTGTACTTCTGATGGTGTAGTGGCACAGGATTTGGTTGGCACCAGAACCCGTGATATGACAAGTCGGATTATCCAAGAAAATTGTATCATACAATCAAGTTGCGGTTTCCGATCCCAAATGAATCAATCACGGTTTCATGTGCGCAAGAAAACAGATACATAGGAAATGTATATCTTCATCCACAAGAAACCTGGTGAAAAAGGATGCAGGACGAATGCATAAATACCTGAACACAAGTGAAGAAGCTATCCAGTTGATGGTATCTCATAGACAGACTGTGTGCATCAGTAAATAAAATATTGAATGTTTTGAATAAAGCGATGCAATGAATACTGCATCTATGTGCTATGGATTTTGAGTTTTATTGTTCAAGCCAATATTCACATCAAGGCACTTACTAAGCATACTGTAAGTTCTATATGTGTGGAAATTACTCATATAAAACACATAAAATGAATACTTAATTATTGAATTTATAAAATGAAACAATCTACGCACATCATTCGAACTGTCACACATTATTATAGGATTCTTCAAAATTAAACGTACATCTAGAAAGTGTGTCATTATCGAAGGCAATATCAGGTCCTCGAGTAGTTAATCATTATAACATTTTTGACGACTTCGAAATGTCTATGATAAGACCCGTAAGCAGATTTTGATATGAGACAATAAAAGTACTTTTTGTGAATATATGACATTTAGTTTGCGGGTGCGTCATTCATCAGCCAGACTTGTTTTAGTGATGCTATTCACGCCGAACCCCAGACAAGGGAAATGACCACCATGTTTAGTCTGATTGGAAATTAACTCCCTCATTTAGATGGAACAAAATGCAATATGTTATGAATCCAAGATTTATATTGCAAATAGATTTCGTCTCGATCCAGTCACAAATATACAGTATTGTATTTATCAACACAGTCTCAGTTTCTCTGGATATATCCAGTATATCTCCAGTAAGAGAATACAATTACAATCCCCCAAAAAAGAGTAAAAAATAAAGTACGTTTCAAATAAAGTAGTATAATACATAAATAGAGAGACGAATATTCGTCGTCCTTGCGAATCATTTGTTTGGTGTATATATCAATCTATTGGCACAAAACAATCCAATTTTGATTCTGACAATTACAAACCAGAAATACAACATTTACAAAGCCCTACCAAATATTTACTGCTAATTTATCTAAAGCCAAACTGGAATCATCAGGGGCAGACAGTGTGTAATACATTTGTTATGTCCATAGGTAAAATGCATAACCATAAAATATGGTATGTCCAACTTCAGTGTGCATGTTTATTCTGGATGTTTATCATATACATGCGATGTTATTCATCCGCAAAACACTGTTTGTGCCCTGTACGATAACAACGCTCAGCGGGCAAACACGAGGGCAAATATAACGGCAAATACTGGCCGGTATCATGCCGACTGTCAACGATCGCTCATGTGCATCAAATGACGTTGCCATAACAACACTTGCACGTGTCCTATTGTCATTAGCCAGCGCGTCGCGCTGGTCTTCTAAGTTTGGGTAAAAACAGACCCACGGAGAGTAGTTATGAATGGGCCCGGTCCTGCTATCATTTGTTAAATATAGTAATCTCAACAAAAGGTCACAGCACTTTCAAAAATAATATTTCTGATTGATTCCATGAGGTTTTACATTTTAATCTTGTGAATAAATGCAAGTACTGCGAGAGCTTTGAGATATTTGTTGATTTACCGTAATATATACGCATACAGTAGCGTAACAAAAATATTGAGCTAAATTTCTGATGTTGGCAGAACAATTACGAAAGGTTGCCAACTTTTATAGTTTGCGATATAAAAGTGATAAAATGTGATGAAAAACGTATAATGAAGACGCACAAACTATCAATTTGATCCAAAAATTGGGCAACATTAAAGCCATTGAATGTCTGCGATCGGATATACATCTATAGATATGTTCTCCATTGTTATTATATGGAGAATAATGAGCAATTTAATCCAATAAATTAATCACAAAAACTTCCCCATCCGAACATATTTCCGCTGGCCACAAAAATAATTATCTCCACTGTAGGTTACTTGTTTACGTTATTGTTTACACGTTATATAACGTTATACAACATCACCTGGTTTTTCCACTATGCGCCTCGATATTTGCCCTTGAGCCAGGCATTTGCCCTCGGCCTCGGGCTTATTCTCGGGATCTCCGGTAAATATCAGGTCACATACTGGGGAAAGCCAGGTAATATTGTCTATTTATCTTCTGAAGAGTGATTGGTAGGTCAGACTGGAATTGTCGGGGACCACCAATGACGCTATTGAAGTAAAAACTCTGAGATTACCAAGTACAGTGCGATATTGAGCTGTTTGTTGCATCCATTTCCGCTCAACTGTGCAGTGTTTTGTTGCAAATTGGTCGAGCGTTAGCCGAGTGTGTTGGGGGCATTCCCAAGAACGATACGTTATTGTAAAACGACCGTTCCGTTTCGCATGCATGACACACTGTGAACAATAATAGATGTTGGATAGTTTTTGGCATTTCAAGGATCATGTCGCATGTCGCATACTGTACATTTTCAAATTATGGTTGCAAAGTGAGCTCAAATTCACATTTTAACTAGTTCATTCACTACTCCATAATAGTAGTCATAAATCATACGATTCTCGTATATGATGTTAATACCACAGTGTTAATAAGGGACTGTGTTTGGTGGGTTTTGGCAACAACTGAATAAGTAAGGGATTTTCTTAATCTATTAAGAACAAAAATATCCAAAGGGGCTTCACTCACGGTGACCTCTTTAGGGTATGTGAAGTTATGATTTGATGCTGCTCCATCACATAAACTTGGGTCACGAGAAATTCAGCAAGCTATAGATTGAAAAACTCCTGTTCTGATAAGCTGATCAATCACAGCCCCTGCACCCAGCTTATATCAGGTCCAAATTTACTGGGGTTTTTTAGCTATTTCCAGAATGATTTCACACGCCACTGGAAAATACTTCACCCACGTTTTTCGCCATATCAGGAACAATAAAAAAAAAATATAAACGCATGAAGTACCGTCAGGATTGAGGTTAGATAATGGCAGAGAATGGAACAACTGGACCTCACATATAACAATTTTAGCCATTACCTTGAATTTGACCTTCAGTGACCTCGAAATTAAAACAGTCAATTTAAAAAAAAAAACTTTGGGTCTATACCAGCCATTTTATCGAAATGTTTTCAGTAATTGTTACTGAAATTGATTTTGAGTAACTTTTAATAATGATAATAGAACTTTGATACTTTATTTCTTTCATAGTGCATTACAACACACAATGCAGTCTTAATGAGCTATGCATTAAAAATATACAATACATTTCAAACTGGGGGTCACTTATCTGGGATGGGTTAGTGTATAAAATTTCTTGTATCAAAATAAAATATCATGTTTTACAAATGATTTCCAGCCAATAAACATCCGGATTTTTTTGCCTTCGAAGTTTTTTCTTCACTATATGCTCGGATATTGGCACATTCAAATGGAGAGTTGTACATGTACAAAAAAGTCTTCCGTAAGCAAAAATAAGACGGAGTGAGCGATTGACTTCCAAATTGCCCTTGATGCATTTTTAATTACATTGCTCTTCATATCATTGACGTGAGCGGACACAACAAACAAAGGATGTAATAATATACGTACTTGCAGAGTGTATAACCCTCTAAAGCGTTCCTAAGTGTGGCTATATTACTCTTCTATTTCTAGGAATACATCATTATGACTGCTGGGTCTTAGTGGTGGAGTTTTGGAGAATTTCTGTTTCATCTCCACGATAATCGATACAATATATGATTTTTTAATAAGGTAAGACAAATGTGAAAATTACAAACATGTATTGATCAAAACTAATGTCGGGTTTTCGTGTTGTCAATCATGCTTTATGATATCAAAATGTCTCTGTTACGTCATGGAAGCATACTTTATATGACGCAATAAACATGGTTTTATCAACAGTTTACATGCGAATGCGTCATTTATCTGACAATACGAGTGCTACTTAATTCAATGACGCAACATCCCAGGAAACAGATCAGATCGACTATTCAAAATTGATTGCAGGTACGTGGCAAGAACGGTCATCTGAGATATTAACCCCTTCATGCAGGTGAAATCAGATATTCCGTTTTGTTCTGAGCTGAATTTGTCACGGTGAATGCTGTGACAAGGCAATGGGTATTTCACTCAGCATATAGGAAGCTGAATAAAACACTAATGGATCCCTCAATAGAACCCCAAGGGACAAGTCGATAAACTAGAACTATTAGTCCTTCAAGACAGAGCACATCAAATTAGATGCGGATATTTCAAACATGGTATTCTATTCAATGAGATACCACTCTATCCGAAGTCAGACGTGATTATTGTTCTCCAACAGGATAACTGTCTTTTGATGCGTGTAACTAGATGACGTGTGTTGATCTTGAGGTGAATATTTTATGCTGGACGAGACCGTTCAAAGAGATTCTGACGTCTATCCAGGCTTGCAGCTCAACAATAAGAAGATTTTCTGTGATACCAACAACAGAGAGAAACCTAGAAATATGTTTTTGACAAAAGATCACTGTTCAGATTCAGGTATCAAGTGAGGAAGGTAAATATGGAATGACCTCTCCAGCATGTATCCTGTAAGAATAATGTCACCAATCAACTCTAGAGTTATGCCTGCAACAAGGAAACGAAAGTATGTCACCAAGACGGAAGTGAAATCTAGAAGTGTTTTCCTCACAAGAATGTAAAATCTGTGAGTATGTTTCCAGCAAGAGATGAGAAAGATGTAATATTTGAGTATTGCTGTGTCACCTGGGATCGAGAGTGGCTTCAGAGAGTTTCATTTTTTGTTTCCATCAATGCAGTGATTTTCGGATCCCAATTTACATACAACCCCACAAATAATACCCCCAAAAGTAACAACTGATACACATACACACAACAGCACCCATCAATAAATGAGTATCTCAAGCAGCAGAATGGACCGAGGAGTCAGCCAGGTACATCTTGTTCGTGTCGAAATAAACTTGACCTTGCTGAAACACCCATGATCGTGACATTTGGAAATTCCATAACTATTCCTATTGGGTTCATCATAATCTACAAATCGACCAAAAGATTTCGAAAAATCTTGAGAAATCTTGTAAAAAAGGTAAACACAGGTGAAGTTGAATATGGGTACACCATAGATATATCTTATGTCTATGGCTGAGATACAGTGACATTTGTCTCAGTTAGGATGAACATATCAAGTGCCCTCAATGGTAGCTTAATGGGCCCGAATCACTGCTTTTCGTTAACTTGATCTAAACAGTTGAGTTTTTTTGTGGATCAATGGATTCATTGTGTAGTCAAAATGGTGATGACATTGTGCATTTATGTGAGTTGGGATATTATTGAACAATACGCGTGCTTGGACATGAATACCGTTCCTCATTAATACATAATCTGTATCATGTATACATCATGTATACATTGTCAATGGAAAAATTGATGCACGAGGGCTCCTATAGATACATTTGCATTGACCGTGATTTGGTCCACACAACTCCTAAAAGTATTTCATCATTCATTGAGATAATATATTCATTGTCACACACCTACATTTATTTTCTTTCGGTTTGTTTTTCATTAAGAAATTGTTTGAACAGTTGTATGTTATTGGATCATGCGATAAAAAGATAAATATATTTGTGAATGATATGTGTGAAAAAAAACATGTGTATAAATTCGGTGCATAAATTCGATGCATAAGCATTTCCTGAATATGAAACAAGCTATGCGCATCATTCGATTATAAGTGATTATCAAAGGAAATGTCAGGTTTTTGGGTTATGAATCATGACAACATTCTTGAAGACTTCGAAACCACTATTATGGGAGATGGAATCACATATAATATGAAACAATAAAACCATTCTTTTCTCAGGATTACATGACAGTTTGCATGCGAGTGCGTCATTTATCAGTCATTTATTTGGGTATCCTAATCACGTCAAAGCCCAGAAAAGGAAAATAAAATCAATTGATCGAACTTGAATGCCAATACCATCATGTACGGTCTAATAGCAAAATTAACTTCCTCATATCGACGGAAGCAAATGCGATTCGTGTTGTGAATACAAGATTTATTTGCAAATAAATTTCGTCTCGACCCAGTCACAAATATACGGAGTATTGTACTTGTAAACTCAGTTACATTATCGCCAATAGGATTTTGTTTGATGTAACTATGTACACAACTCCACAGCTCAAATAAACCATATTTCTCTGGATAGACGTGGAATCAATACCCGGTATTAAGTATTCCGAGCAAACAAAACAGGGTCCGTTATCCAATCTCATAGTCCGGGGACAGAAAGTCATATCAGGCATACGAAGTGAGAGAAAACAAAAATGTCAGGGAAACTCATGAACACCCCAAAATGGCCATTCGGGGTGAAATCAGTGATTTCCTGCCCCACTAGTGGCACCCCTCATGTATTCCTCAAAATTAACATGACAATAGATCTAGTTGCATGGCAGACATGGATTTGGTGTATTTATCAACCAGATCATGATGACGTCCATAGAATTTCTTAAACGCAGGTATAAGTCTTGGTAAAACATATCTGCATGTTGGATATATCAAGTATATCTCCAGTAAGAGAATACAATTACAAGTCTTCCCAAAAAGACTAAGAAATGAAGTGTTTAAAATTTCAAATAATATAATACATACAATTGAGAGGCGAATTTTCGTCAATCTATTAGTACAAAACAACCCAAATTTGATTATGACAGTGGACCATTTCACAGAGCCCACTCGGACCTCATGAATATCTGGCATTACTCGGTAATTTCCGTAGTTCAAACAGACCAAAGGCTACTGAGGGCAGAACACGCGCTTCCATGGCAGCGTAAAACTACACATGAGATTCCGAAGTTGTCTCAAGCAGCATCTGCGCGCTTAGCCACGTGCACGCTCAAGCAGTCACGCGATATGGTTATATGCAAAAAGATCGTTGAGAATGGAAGAATGGGCATACACCAACAAAATGTGACATTTTGCAGATACATTTGTGTTTATATAATATATTCAGACCATACGAGTCGAGGCAAAGGCTCACTTTATCTAAATGCGATGTATACATGATATATGCATATTTATCGTTTGCAGTTATGCACAAATCGGTTGAAATTGATTCAAAACCCCTCGCTTCTGATTGGTCCAAAAATGTTTAAGATTTCAGACTTCCGAAATATTTGGCGGGAGTCCCTGTGAAATGGTCCATTACAAACCAGAACTACAACATTTACAAAGCCCTACCAAATATTTACTGCTAATTTAGCTAAAGCCAGACTGGAATCATCAGGGACAGACAGTGTGTAATACATGTGTTATGTCCATAGTTTAAATGCATAACCATAAAATATAATACAATTCAGGCAACAGAAATATGGCACAATCACTCTTGGGTTGACTGCTTCGAATGAGAAGGAAAGCATACTTGAATACCACACACAATCTGTTGAGATTATTATCCCAGTAACGATCTGCTAGGCCTGGACTAACTTCAAAACACGGCTTGGGAATATTAAAGAAAACATAGAGGACCTTTCTCAAGAGACAAAGGAGCCTGAAACTAACTGCTTCATCCTCGTGGAATACCATCCCATTATGATCCGCAAGCAAGGTTTGTATGTCCAGCTTCATTCTGCATGTTTATTCTGGACGCTTATTTTTCAAAGAGTGAATGGTAGGTCAGAATAGGAGTGGCGGGACGACCATTAACGCTATTGAATTTTAAAGTCTGGGATATTTGACCAAGTACAGTGCGATATTGAGCTGTTTGTTGCATCCATTTCCGCTCAACTGTGCGGTGTTTTGTTGCAAATCGGTCGAGCGTTTGCTGAGTGTGTTGGGGGCATTTTCTGTTCCCAAGAACGATACGTTATTGTAAAACGACCGTTCCGTTTCGCATGCATCACATACTGTGAACAATAGATATTTGCTTTGTTTTATGGCATTTCAAGGAAAATGTCGCATACTGAACATTTTTGAACTTCAAACTCACATTTTAACTAATTCATGCACAACTCGAAAATAGTAGTCATGAATGATTCTCATATCAGATACTAATACCATACTCTTTTGAAAGGACTGTGTTTGGTGGGTTTTGGCAATAACTGAATCAGTAAGAGGTTTTCTGAATCTATTACGAACAAAATATCCAAAAGGGCTTCACTCACGATGACCTCTTCAGGGTATGTAAAGTTATGATATGATGATGCTCCATCACATATAGTTTCGGCCACGAGAAGTTCAGCAAGTTTTAGGTTGAATGACTCCTGGTCTGATAAGCTGTTGTGTTAGCGTTGTGTCAATTGTCCATCAATCGTTCAACTGATTGACAATAGTCCTGAACCCAGTTCATATCAGGCTCTAAATTTTTAATCTGAAAGCAATTTACTTTTTTGTTTTGAGCTATTTCTAGAACGAAATATATTTTTCACACACTACTTTTTTTTTTCTTCATATCAGGAACAGTGAAGAAAATAAACACTTCAAACACTTGAATTTTACTTTCAGTTAACTGCGAAGGATAGAACAATCCCATAATCGATACGATATGGGATTCTTTGCTAAGGTACAACAAATGTGAAGAATTCAAACATGTATTGATCAAAGCTAATGTCGGGTTTTCGTGTTGTCAATCATGCTTTATGATATCATAATGTCTGACGTCATGGAAGCATACTTGATATGACGCAATAAACATGGTTTTATCAACAGTTTACATGCGAATGTGTCATTTATCTGACAATACGAGTGCTACTTAATTCAATGACGCAACATCCCAGGAAACAGATCAGATCGACTATTCAAAATTGATTGCAGGTACGTGGCAAGAACGGTCATCTGAGATATTAACCCCTTCATGCAGGTGAAATCAGATATTCCGTTTTGTTCTGAGCTGAATTTGTCACCGTGAATGCTGTGACAAGGCAATGGGTACTTCACTCAGCATATAGGAAGCTGAATAAAACACTAATGGATCCCTTCCTCAATAGAACCCCAAGGGACAAGTCGATAAACTGGAACTATTAGTCCTTCAAGACAGAGAACATCAAATTAGGATATTTCAAACATGGTATTCTATTCAATGAGATGCCACTCTATCCGAAGTCAGACGTGATTAATGTTCTCCAACATGATAACTGTCTTTTAATGCGTGTCACTAGATGACGTATGTTGATCTTGAGGTGAATATTTTATGGTGGACCAGACCGTTCAAAGAGATTCTGACGTCTATCCAGGCTTGCAGCTCAGCAATAAGATGAATTTCTGTGATCCCAACAACAGAAAGAAACCTAGAAATATGTTTTTGACAAAAGATTACTATTTAGATTCAGGTATCCAGTGAGTAAGGTAAATCTGAAATGATCTCTCCAGCATGTCTCCGGTAAGAATGATGTCACCAATATGCCTGCAACAAGGAAGGGACGGTATGTCACGAAGACGAAAGTGAAATCTAGAAGTGTTTTCCTCACAATATTGTAAAATCCGTGAGCATGTTTCCAGCACGAGATGAGTAAGATGAAATATCTGAGTATTACAGTGTCACCTGGGATCGGGGGTGGCTTCAGAGAGTGTGTTTCATTTAATGTTTCCATCAATGCAGTGATTTTCGGATCCCAATTTACATACAACCCCACAAATAATACCCCAAAAGTAACAACTGATACACATACACACAACAACACCCATCAATAAATGAGTACCTCAAGCAGCAGAATGGACCGAAGAGTCAGCCAGGTACATCTAGTTCGTATCGAAATAAACTTGACCTTGCTGAAACACCCATGATCGTAACATTTGGAAATTCTATAACTATTCCTATTGGTTTCATCGTAATCTACAAATCGACCAAAAGATTTTAGATTTTTTTGTAAACACAGGAGAAGTTGAATATGGTTACAACATAGATATAACTTATGTCTATGGTTGAGATACAGTGACATTTGTCTCAGTTATGATGGATAAACATTCAAGTGCCCTCAATGGTAGCTTAATGGGTCCGAATCACTGCTTTTCATTGCGTGGATCTAAACAAATTAATGCAATAAGATAATAAAAAGCACATGTTTGATCGGTAGAGTATGATAATTTCCTACATCCAGAGGGTAAGGTTTTTGTGGATCAATGGATATATGTGAGTTGGGATATTATTGAACAATACGTGTGCTTGGACTTGAATACCGTTCCTCATCAATACACAATCTGTATCATGTATACATCATGTATACATTGTCAATGGAAAGATTGATGCATGAGGGCTCCTATAGATACAATTCCATTGACCGTGATTTGGTCCACACAACTCCTAAAATTATTTCATCATTCATTGTGATAATATATTCATTGTCACACACCTACATTTATTTTCATTCGGTTTGTTTTTCAATAAGAAGTTGTTTGAACGGTTGTCGGTTATTGGATCATGCGATCAAAAAGATAAATATATTTGTGAATGATACGTGTGAAAATTATATGTGTATAAATTCGGTGCACAAATTCGATGCATTAGCATTTCATGAATATGAAACAAGCTATGCGCATCATTCGATTATAAGTGATTATCAGAGGAAATGTCAGGTTTTTGACATTAGAGCGTTGGGGGCGAAGCCCCCAACTCTCTACATGTCTATGTGCTGACTTTTTCATGGAGGTTTCATGCCAACCTAACGACACCCGTTTTGGCATGTAAACCTTTGTACACCTACTTCAAATGAGGATTTTCTTCGTCCTTGACATAAAATCTCTCGATTTGATGGCAAGCTTTGAATATTCCACAGATATATAATGCATAAATCGATGTGTTAGGTTTGAGAAAATTACGCAAAATGGTCAGCTCGTCTGAAAAACGTCAAAATGGCGGAGCCGATGGAAATTCACGTTCCCAGAATGCAAAGCAAATTTTACCGCAATGACACGTACTTTGGAACGCACAATTTTCTGTGCAGCATTTTGTGCATGCATGTAAATGTAACCTTGCGTGTGGCCTTCTTTGGCGTTATGAAGTAAACACAACGATTCGTCTGCGATACCACGACTACATTTACCGTAGTTTGACATATTTTATCACATGAGAATGTGTTCCATGCTGGGTTGCGAAACCTTTTTATTTTAAACTGTTCTTTTAATTTGCTCAGTATATGCATGTGTTTTACCTATATCATGATATCAGATGCAGACACTCCTCATAGTATACAATATTTAAGGATATTTTATTGAGGTTCAATATCATTTTATCAGGCGTATCTGTTTCATTCAGTTCAAAATAAATGTTTACTTATTAAGAATATGATTGAAGTACGCCTATATGTTTCATCATAATATAGGGAATGAATTGGAATCATGTGGGGCATGATATGGTTCAATTTTCTTTTCTTTTTTTGCAGGGGGGGGGGGGGGTAACATTATGTAAGATACATTCAGCTGTCGTGGTGCTGATGATGTGCTCGAGCTCTAATGTCGTCTCCCGCAGTTAGCTGCATTTTCTTGTTGGGTTATGAATCATGATAACATTCTTGAAGACTTCGAAACCACTATTATGGGAGATGGAATCACATTCAATATGAAACAATAAAACCATTCTTTTCTCAGGATTACATGACAGTTTGCATGCGATTGCGTCATTAATCAGTCATTTGTTTGGGTGATCTTAATCAAGTCAAAGCCCAGAAAAAGAAAATAAAATCAATTGGTCGAACTTGAATGCCAATACCATCATGTTTGGTCTAATAGCAAAATTAACACCCTCATATCGACGGAAGCAAATGCGATTCATGTTGTAAATCCAAAATTTATTTGCCAATAAATTTCGTCTTGATCCAGTCACAAATATACAGAGTATTGTATTTGTCAACTCAGTCACATTATCGCCAATAGGATTTTGTTTGATGTGACTATGTACACAACTCCACAGCTCAAATAAACCAGTTTTGAACCTGGAAATATTTCTCTGGATATATCAAGTATATCTCCAGTAAGAGAATACAATTACAAGTCTTCGAAAAAAGACTAAGAAATGAAGTATGTTTCACATTTCAAATAATATAATACATATAATGCAATAGAGAGACGAATTTTCGTCGTCCATTGTTCGTCGACTCGTTTAGTGTACATATCAATCTATTAGTACAAAACAACCCAAGTTTGATTATGACAATTACAAACCAGAACTACAACATTTAAAAAGCCCTACCAATTATTTACTGCTAACTTAGCTAAAGCCAGACTGGAATCATCAGGGGCAAACAGTGTGTAATACATTTGTTATGTACAAAGTTTAAATGCATAACCATAAAATACAATACAATTTCAAGCAACAGAAACATGGCATAATCACACTTGAGTTGACTGCTTCGAAGGAGAAGAAAAGCATACTTGAATACCACACACAATCTGTTGAGATTATTATCCCAGCAACGAACTGTTAGGCCTGGACTAACTTCAAAACACGGCTTGAAAATATTAAAGAAACGAGACAATCAGAGATTGCAGACCCTCGCCCTTCAGATTTAGTTGAGAAGAGTCCTGAACCCAGTTCATATCAGGCCCTTAATTTTTAATCTGAAAGTAATTTACTTTTTTGTTTTGAGCTATTTTCAGAACGAAATATATTTTTCACACACTATGTTTTTTCTTCATATCAGGAACAGTGAAAAAAATAAACACTTCAAGTACTTCAGGAAATCACATAAGACAATTTTAGCCATTACCTTGAATTTTAATTTCAGTGACCTCGAAGGATAGAACAGTCAATTTCGTAGAAAAAAATATTTTTAGTTTATACCAGCCATTTTATCAAACTATTCTCAGTAACCGTTACTGCATATTATGAACTTGATTTACAGTAACTTTTATTAATAATAATACTGTATTTCTTTGATAGCGCATTACAACACACAATTTATTCTCAATGTACTGTACAAGAACGGTATACAAAACATTTCAAACTCCATGCCATACATGCCAAACTTTTCTTCTACTTAAACGAATGCATTTAATTTGATATCATTATTATTTACGTTATACGATTTTCTGCTCTTGAATCGCCAGGATGGGTAAGTGTATAGCATTTCTTGTATCGAAATTAAATATCATGTTTTATAAGTGATTTCCAAACAATAGACAGCCATTTGTTGCCTTCGAAGTTTTAAGTTTTTGTTATTCAATATAAGAACTGTGGGCTTCAAGGCAGAGCTTGGATATTGGCACATTTAAATGGGGAGTTGTACATGTACAAAAACAATTTTCCGTAAACAAAAATATTGACGGAGTGAGCGATTGACTTCCATATTGCCCTCGATGCATTTTAATCATATTGGTCTTCATATCATTGACGTGAGCGGACACAACAAACAAAAATGATGTAATAATATACGTCCTTGCATAGAGTATAACCCTTTAAGGCGTTCCTTAAAGAATGGCTTTATTACTCTTCTATTTCTATGAATTAAATCATTATCACTGCTGGGTCTTGTTGGTTGAGTTTTAAAGAATTTCTGTTCTAACTCTACGATAATTGATACGATGTAGGATTATGTGCTAAGGTAGGACAAATGTGAAAATTACAAACATGTAGTGATCAGAGCTAATGTCGGGTTTCCGTGTTGTCAACCATGCTTTATGATATGATGATGTTACGTCATGGAAGGATATTGGATATGACGCAATAAATATGACTGTATCAACATACTGCTACCATAACGTTACTCAATTGTGAACACGTTGTGACCATCGATATTGGGCATATTCATATGAGCATAAAATGAGCAGTTATTGTATCTCAATGATTGTCGTACACAGGACCATTGTAACGTGTTTATAGGTAAACAGAGTGATATTCATAAGTAGCAACACAGTTTCCATACTCTGAATAATTCAGTTGATCCATGAGCTTTGATAGGCACACAATAAATTACCGGGCAATGAAACTGTGCCCTTCTATCATTGAAGTATGTACACAGCACGAGCATGTGACTTGTTATGATTTTACCGTTTAGAAAACCTGCTCAGGAATGCAATCACATGGTGCATATAATGTTATACGAATTGTGGCGCCCATCATGTTTTCCATAAATGTTTGACCGAAAAACAATCCTGATAATTTTTCGTGAGATTTAGCTGCTCATGTGAGTTTTTCGTATCATGAAAACATGGACCAAAAGGTAAATCCTATCGAATAGGAGAAAAGCTAATATATCTGTCGAGGAAACTATCTGGTCTGTGTGAGAAACATTTACTCTGTGCAACAAACATGTATAGCCTACACTAGTTTCGCGATACAGGCACAGTTATTTCTGGAAAGTACTAAAAAAAGTAGTTATTTGAGGCAATCTACTCATGTGACGCCATGAATATGCACTATATTATAGGTAAAGATATCCAAAATTTCGATACAAAAATTATTATTTTGACCAGCAAACGATAATTCAATTGAGAACAATTGAAAAAGCTCAGGTTCTGTAAAAACATGACATGAACAATAATGTATGTTTTATATCGTACATAACACCATGACGTGTAATTTATCTTGATTTGCGTCCGACTAAGTATTGTTGACATTTGATTGTCATGTGCAGATATTTGATGTTCAATTCTCTCAGATGATAACTTTTTTTAACTACTACCGAGAGGGGAATCTATTTACACGTACATGTGCCCAGATTCTAGAGTCGACCACATTATCCTGACCGATAAATATGGGTATATCAACAACTCGGTCCAAACGCACACCTTTCAATGGTTTAGTCGATACAGGATGTGGCTGGCACCAGAGCCCGTGATACAACATGTCGGATTATGCAAGAATACTGTTCAATACAATCGAGTTGTGGTTTCCGGTCCCCAAATGAATCGATCACGGTTTCATATGCGCAAAGAAATACAGAGCTAGGAAATGTGTATCTTCATCCATTAGAAACCTCATGAAAAAGGATGCAGGACGAATGCATAAGTACCTGAACACAATTCAACAGGCTACAAGTTAATAGTATTTCAAGGACAGACTGTGTGCATCACTAAATTAAACATGAATTGTTTTGAATAAAATGATGCCATGAGTACTACATGTAACTGCCTTAGATTTTGAGTTTTAATGTTCAACTCAATATTCACCTCAAGGCACTTACTAAACGAATTGTAAGTTCTATGTGTGAAAATTACTCGTATATTTCAATGTAATCAGCAAAATGAATACTTAATTATTAATTTGATCAAATGTAACAATCTACGCACATCACTCGAACCATCGCGCATTAGTCCAGGATTGTTCAGAATTAATCGTACATCTAGAAAGCTAGTGATTATCGAAGGCAATGCCAGGTTCTCGAGTGGTCAGTCATTATAAAATTTTTGATGACTTCGAAATATTTATAATTATTAGGTAATGGAAGCAGATTTGATATGATACAATAATGTATTTTCTTGTGATTTTATGACAGTTTGCATGCGAGTGCGATATTTATCAGCCAGAATAACTTTTACTCAAATAATCACGTCAAATCCCAGACAAGGAAAATAAAATCATTTGTTCGAACTTCAATGCCAATACCGTCGTGTTTGGTCTGGTAGCAAACTAACTCCCCCAGAAACCAGGAACCAGTACTACAACATTTACAAAGCCCGCCAAGTATTTGCTGAGGACAGACTGGTAACATCAGGGACAGACAGTGTGTAATACACTTGTAATGTTCACAGTCAAAACGAAAAGCATATCGTACATTTTCAAGCAAAAGAAACATGACATAATCACACCTGGGTTGACTGCTTCGAATGATAAGAATATCACACTGGTACACCACACACAATCTGTTGAGAATATTATCCCAGTAACGAACTGTTAGGCCTGGACTAACATCAAAACACGGCTGGAGAATATTAAAGAAAACACAGAGGACCTTTCCCAGGATAAAAATGAACCTGAAACTACCAGCTATTGTGGTGAATTGTGAATACCAACCCATTGCAATCCGAAAGCAAGCTTTGTTTGTCCAGCTTCAGTCTGCATGTTTATTCTGGATGGGTATCTTTTGAAGAGTGAATGGTAGGTCAGAATAGAATTGTCGGAGACGACCATTAACGCTGTTGAATTATAATGTCTGGGGTATTTTACCAAGTACATTGCGATATTGAGCTGTTTGTTCCATCCATTTCCGCTCAACTGTGTGGTGTTTTGTTGCAAATCGGTTGAGCGTTTGCCGAGTGTGTTGGGGGCATTTCCTATTCCCAAGGATGATATGTTATTGTAAAACGACCGTTCCGATTCGCATGCATGACATTCTGAGAACAATAGATATTGGATATTTTTTCGACATTTCAAGGATCATGTCGCATACTGAACATTTTCGAACTATGGCTGCAATGTGAGTTCAAATTCACGTTTTAAAATAATTCATTCACAACTCCGTAATAGTAGTCATGCATGATTCTCATATCTGGTGCTAATACCATAGTGTTTATAAAGGACTGTGTTTGGTGGGTTTTGGCAAGAACTGAGCAAGACAAAAAAGTAAGGGACCATCCGAATCTAGTAAGAACAAAACATCCAAAGGGGCTTCACTCACGAGGACCTCTTCATGGTATGTATAGTTATGGTATCACACTTCTCCATCACATATTCAGCAAGTTTTAGGTTGAAGGACTCCTGGTCTGATAAGCTGTTGTGTTGGCGTTGTGTCAATTGTCCATCAATCGTTCAGCTAATTGAGAATAGTCGTGAACCCAGTTTCTATCAAGTCTGAAATTTTTAATCTGAAAGCAATTTACTGTGTTTTGAGCTATTTCCAGAATGAAATATATTCTTCACACACTACGTTTTTTCTCACATCAGGAACAGTAAAAAAAATAAGCACATCAATTACTTCATGATTGAGGTTAGATAATGGCACATTCGAATTGGAAGTCACAAATTTAGCCATTACCCTGAATTTTACTTTCAGTGACCTCGCAGGATAGAACAGTCAATTCTGTAGAAAAAAAACATATTTTAAGTTTATACCGGCCATTTTATCAGAAATATTATCGACAACTGTTAATGAAGTTGATAAAATTGATTTTTAGTAACTTTTAATAATAATAGTAACAATACTTCATTTCTCGTAGGGCATTACAAAACACAATGTATTCTCAATGTGCTGTACAAGAACAATATACAATACATTTCAAACTCTTGCCAAACTTTTCTTTTACTTAAATAAAAGCATATCCTTATCATATATACATGTATAAGTTGTGTTGCTCTCGGATCGCCAGTCTGTGTATATGGCAGTCACTTATATGGGATGGGTGGGTATAGGAAATTCCTTGTATCAAAATTAAAGATCATGTTTTATCAAGTGATTTCCAGCCCATAACACAGCTGTTTCTTTTTGCCTTCGAAATTATTTTCCTTCACTATAAGAACTGTAGGCTTCAAGGCAGAGCTTGGATATTGGTACATTCAATGGGGAGTGTACGTGTCTTCAGTAAACCATAATATAGATGGAGTGAGCGATCGGATTCCAAGTTGCCCTTGATGCGTTTTTAATGATATTGCTCTTCATATCATTGACGTGAGCTAGCCCTAAATATGACCTTTGACCTCTTGTTGTCTGTTTTTTTTGATGATATTTATAGATGTCAACAGAGGAAAGGTCCTACAGGCAGACGTCCCTAGCCGCGGTAGACAGATTTCAGAATGTCGAGCTTAAATATTCTTAACTACGCAAACCTGACTTGTTATCCCGGTAACATGTTCATTTGGTGACTGGCCTTTGAGCTTTTTTGTAAAATTCCATCGCAATTTCACCTAGTAACAAACACATTTTAATGAGCACCCACGTTGTTTCTCCTTCCAGTTTGAAATATGGAGGATTGATCACATGACCGACGATCATGTGACAGCGTGAACCCCTGGCGACCGCGCGCGTTCAAGAAATTAGGACCAATGGCCCTGCATGCATTAACGGCAAATCTCGGAACCAGTGCTTCAATCATGGTTCTTGGCGCCGCAACAAGAGACTGACAATAATAAAATGATATTTGTTTATTTATACTAATATGCACGTATTGAACCATGCATTAAATCATATAATCAACTTTGAAAACGTTGACACTTGCTCTTAGGTGTATATGCATAAACATGTCCACCTGGTGAATAAATATTTAAACACACCAAAAACACATGTTGGTCTTCTATTCTTTTCAACATGTCTACTCTCGAGTACTGCTCGAAAGTGTCTACCAGGCTTCGATTGACGTTTGTATTGACGGCTGAACAGACACAGGCCATTGATTGTCTTGCGTCCAAAAGACACGTTTGTCGTAACAACCACGGGGTCGGGGAAGAGTCTGATCTATCAACTGCTCCCATTGGTCTTAGATGAAGTATGTAGTATCCAAGCATACTAGTAGTGATCCAATGGTTCATATGATATAAAGATCGAAGTGTAGCCTAGGTGTCTTCAGATAGGCCTAATGGTAAAAAAACAAACTTAAAGTGCAATAAAACCATAAGAGATTATTGAATTTCAAAGAAGGAAGGGTTACCTCCAAATACTCCTACTCGACCACGACATAAAACGAGCATGTATGTCAAAGTCAGTCAGTAATAAATATAGCTCGGTCTTCAATGATCCCGTGGTTACTAATAGTTTGTTGAAACTTCAAGAAAGGTTCGTCATTGTCCCTGCAGATAAAGCTTCTAATAATGTTGTTTTTGTTTGTAAAGCATACTATATACAGTGCCTGTTTGACGAATAGGGTATTGCCAACAATACTAATTCCAAGCCATTACCGTGCCCAAACAGGATATCTTATCAAATCATTTGTCTGTATTGCATTCGTTTGGTATTACTACCTCATGTAAAGATTCTAATCTACCAAACTTATATTGGATCCCGAAGTTGCACAAAAATCCACACAAACATAGATATATTTCAGGTTCAGCATCATGTTCTACCAAAGCCCTTTCTAAAATATTGACTGTTATATTGTCTAAAATTAAACAGGGTCTCCAAAAGTACTCTGAAACCATCTATTCTAGAAGTGGTATAAACCAAATGTGGATATTAAAAAATTCCAAATCTTTATTGGAATATCTACATGCTCACACACTTTCAAAAGTAACGTCTATCAAAACATTTGATTTCTCCACTTTGTACACAACTTTGTACCTCATTCTGAACTGAAGTCTCAGCTTAAAATACTAATCATTAATTCATTTTTCTCTATATTGTAGTTAAATATAATACCGCTTATTTTGTTAAAGGCGACTCTGATGCCCCATACAAATATACTGAAATAGATGTGGTAAATATGGTTAATTTTCTGATTGATAATATTTTTGTGGAAGTTGGTGGTCGAATATTTCAACAAACTATTGGTATTCCCATGGGTACAAACTGTGCACCATTATTGGCAGACCTGTTTTTATACTCATATGAATCAGATTTCATACAACATTTACAACGAGGAGGTTCTAAGAAACTAACATGTAATTTTAATCTCACTTTCCGATACATAGATGATGTATTGTCGCTAAATAATCCCAAATTTGGTGATTATTTGGATGTCATATATCCTAAGGAACTTGAAATTAAGGATACTACAGACTCCGCTAATTTTTCCAACTATCTAGACATGAGGTTGGAGATTGATAATGATTCTAACCTGTCAACTAGCTTATATGACAAACGTGATGATTTCAATTTTTCCATAGTCATTTTCCCTTTTCTAAGCCGCAACATTCCTATGTCACCGGCATATGGTGTGTTTGTTTCTCAACTTATACGCTATTCCAGAGCTAGTTGCAAATATGAGGACTTTGTCTATCGAAGTGCCCAGCTAGTCTCTAAACTGCTGCGACAAGGATATGTTTTACCAAGACTTATAGCTGCGTTTGAGAAATTCTATGGACGTCATCATGATCTGGTTGATAAAAACAGCAAATCCATGTCTGTCATGCAACTAGATCTATTTTCATGTTAATTTTGGGGAATTCATGACGGATGCCACTAGTGGGGCAGGAAATGCTCACTCTCCGGAACACCTGATTTCACCTCCTAATGGCCATTTTTGGGGGTTCATGAGTTTCCCTGTCATTTTTGTTTTCTCTCACTTCGTATGCCTGATATGACTTTCTGTCCCCGTACTGTGAGATTGGATTACGGACCCTGTTTTGTTTGCTCGGAATACTTGATACTGGGTATTGATTCCACGTCTATGATATGTGGAGTTTGAGATTGCTAAAACCAAGCAAATACGTAAGGATTTTTTTTTCAGTTATCGAAACCATTAAATCACCTAAATTTACAATCTCAGATTTCTCTGCCAGTTCATCTGAATAGGGGTGTTGCTTGTGCCATGTGATGTGCTTCTTCAGCCCGCTCAGGGAAACAAAGTGAGTGACGAGAATGCGCTGCACACACATGATCATGGCCTCTCGCTGCATAATGAAGTCTGTTACATCTGGTAGAAAGGTATAGGGGTTGAGATCTTGGCCCTTCACTGGATCTCCATGTTCACCATCTGAAGAGTTCGCAATTGTAAAACTGAATAATAATAAACTCGGCTAAAACATGTATCGTTAGGTGATTTAAAAATTACAAATTAAAAATTTAGGTGATTTAAAAATTAAAAATTACAAAATGTCATAACACACCGAAGGTCACTCTGTGGCGGTCTGCAAAAGCAAGGGCCATAATATGACATGTCGTTTTGGATTTTGTGCTTTGGTGCTTCGCGTGGGCCGTGAATTGTACATTATCAAATGTGAGGCCAAACCCAGCTGGAAGATCGGGGAAAGACTTCTTCACAGCAGGCTCAGCATTCTCCAGGCTGGGAGGTACGTCCAGAGACTGGCGGTCATCGGAGAACTCGAGTCGTCTCCTGGTCTCAGAGCTTGTAGTCGCAGCAAGGTCAGCATTCTCCAGGCTGGGAGGAACGTCCAGAGACTGGCGGTCATCGGAGAACTCAAGTCGTCTCCTGGTCTCAGAGCTTGTAGTCGCAGCAAGGTCAGCATTCGCCAGGCTGGGAGGAACGTCCAGAGACTGCCGGTCATCAGAGAACTCGAGTCGTCTCCTGGTCTCAGAGCTTGTACTCGCAGCAAGGTCAGCATTCTCCAGGCTGGGAGGAACGTCCAGAGACTGGCGGTCATCTGGGGAAAACTCCACCTGTGACATGGAGTCAATGCTCGTGAAAAGCCGCATCATTAGCCAATTGTGCTATTTGGCAATTCATTCAATAAAATATGTTTAAACCAATGCTCGTGAAAATAGCCCGGTCGTCACAAGACTGGGATCATACATGCCATTCGTTTGAAATTCATCACTGCTAAGTTGCAAATGTTCCTGCTTAGTGTTGATATCATGTATATGATTGGGATTACATGCCCATTTTGCTTTTTTTTTGTAAAACCATACTTCTGCCATATATTTCCACTTCAACAGGCGTTCATCAAAACCCTGACACACCCTGTCCACATTGGCCCTTCCGGCATCACTGCCTTGGGACAATCCAAGACCATGGAAAAAGGCAAATGTGGCTTGGGAAGCACCTAAAATTATAAATTATAAAATGTACAACCTAAAAATATATTCATATTCTTGAGAGGGTTTTATGGAAAATATACGGATTCCAACCTTCAATCCACTACAGCGTGCTGACCATAGCTTTAAACAATTTGTACTTCTTGGGGGATCGTCCATACATAATGGCACTGATCACTACACCCTGTTTCAGGTCGCATCTCTTAGCTGCCTCTTCTTCGGTAAGTCGCCTTTAAAAGATTATATACATTACTACTGATTGTATAATGTCAGGATACAAATGGTGGTTTTTACCGGATGTCAACCTTCAACCAAAAATGGTGGTAATTTGTGGACCAAATTAACTATTATATTAAGTTTATAATGAGTATTCGTGTTCGTGACGTCAAAAGAATTAATGAGCTAATAAATCTCTCATATATTTCAACCACATTTTGACAATTTTTGGCAAATTCAGCTGGCATATTGTTTGGCATAATGCATAATTCAATGTTCAGTCGTTGGAGTTGGTTGCCAAGGAAAGTTTCCTTCAAATGTGTCCCTTAGCTATACTGCCATGAATATCGAATTCACTGCCGCAAAGACCGTCCAAAAGATATGTGACAGCTCTAAACCCCATTTTCTACTCTAACTAATTCTAACGTGATTACATGTACGCTAGTCCAAATCAAAGTCGTTGAGAAAGGATTTACATAGAGTATGGTTGTCATGGTGACATTGTACAGTTTATGAACATGGTACATATTCTGTACTGTCAGATTGCCTTATATATAGATTCTATTTCGATAAAGTGCACTAAAAAAATCAAAAAGAGGCTCTAAATGACCCTAAATGAAGATATCTCCCCATGTGACGTCATGAAATCTCATCATAATATAGCATCATAATACAGATTCTGAGCTTCAACCTTTTTCAGTGATTTCTTTTTTCTTTCTTTTTATTTTGCTTGGAGCAATAATAAAGATCAATACCGTCTAGCCCCTATGGGCCCAATCATTTTTTGTCCACGAATCTTCTGTTGGGAAGGCATCAGGGCGGAAACAACAGCAGCAACAGTAGGCATCTTTTCAGAAGTCTACAATCATAAAAAGTGAATAAAATATAAGGTGACAGCTGCTATATTTTCATTCAACCAGGGTCATCCAGAAAACGAATCAATGGAATATTTTTGCCATTTATTGGATCAATGTATTTCTGAAATTTAAAAATAACCTATATCCATATCACTCATGTTTAATACAAAACATGTCTTTCTACGGCAGTTTAAATAATTATTTGCTGGTTTGAATAATTTTCCCGGTTTGAATAATTATTTCCCGGTTTGAATAATAATTTCCCAGTTTGATTAAGTTATCCTGGCAATATTTTGTGTATCTAGAGCTCGCAGAAGTCATGTAAAGCATATCGTGTGCCCCCCCCCCCCCACCCCCTTGCCACCTGCCCATATGTTGGGTACCAGGCATGGGTCAATTAACTTGGATTTTTAATTAATTAAATGGCAATTAAATTATAAATCATGCAATTAAATTAAATTACAATTAACACATTTCATCAAGTTAATTATTAAATTACAATTAAATGACACATTTAATTAATTAAATTAACAATTACTTTCTGCATTACTGAAAGTTCCGATTAACAGATCCTCGTTAAAAAAGATGCGGATTAACAACTCTAAAAAGTATGTAATGTATGTATGCAGTAGGTGTCCCTGCTTTTTTAGTATGATTATATTTCCAATAAAAGGGCAGTTTTGGATAGAAATACAAATAGATATATTTCCATGTGCTATATCTACCAGTCCCGTAAATGCTGTTGTTTTTGTTTAGTATCTGCGCATAACATTTTGAAAATGCAAAGTTTTTGAAAAATATGTTTGTGTCATATCTTGATTGCATATTTTATGTGTTTTTGTTTCGTATGTCCGACCACAGTTCCAATGTTTTTCAATAGACAATCTATTGGACAATTTGATTGTTAAAAAAATCCCTCGTATATTTGCTGAAGGCTTGGAAATTTACATATGCACATACTGAACTTCAAATATATGTAGTAAACTTATAAGAGATGAACCCAATATCCCAACCACTTCTATTATATACACCTTTTTCCATAGGGTTCAGATGTTTGTGTGATGCTTTATGATAGAATCTCTAGCATCTCTACATGATCTCTTATGTCAGTTCAATATACTGTCCAGATCTAGATTACACAACCACACCACTGACTGTTATTACTGGCATTTGGCCTGACAGCCTTGGTCAATTAACCATTGTCTATGATCATTGACTTTTCTGTCTTTGAATCCGGGTTTGAGATTCTAGGGGGATTATATCACCCAGATGAGCTACAGGATGGGCTTTTGTTTTGAGGGGAGGGGGTCCATTTATTAAGGAAGCCCTTGTTGGGTGTGGGGGGGATTAGATTTTGTCTGGTCACCGCTAACAATGTGAACTATCAAATGTATAATTGATGCTGGGAAACTGCTAGTTAATTGTGATTTAGTTGCATTAATTGATCTCAATTAAACATATTTAGCAATTAAATTAAATTAACCTGAAAATGGAATTTAATTAATTAAATTAAATTAAATTAATCGAGTTGATTAAATTAATCAATTAACAATTAAAAAATTAAATTAACCCATGCCTGTTGGGTACATTGAGTTTTATTTCAGGCGAGGTTTTTAATACATGTATGCCTATGCCGTAAGTTCTAATTTATATAGGACTACTATGTTTATGTAATATATAATATAATTATAGGACAGTTGGCTGCACTAAATTTGAGTTAAAATAAAATAAAGCGCGGTTGATCACGGGGCTCCTGGGTCTGATTTTCGTACTATGTAGGGCTATACCAGTATGTATAAGTAGATGTATCATGGTAGGCCTTCCCCTGGCGACTGGACTGGACTCTGGCAATGGACCTCCAAAAAGTGACAGGTAAATAACTCAGGGTAATTTCATTACTATAATCTGTCAAGACATTCATGAATGTCTCTGATTTAATTGACAAATGTTTCACCAATTTCAACATTTTTTTGTATGCCCTATGTATAGGTCTACTTTAAATGGTTAAATCGCACGTATATTATATCCGATTGAAATCTGGATGACCCTGTTTGATTGAATGGATGTAGGCCGAATATACATATACATATATCTTTTAATATCAGTGAAAACCAGATATAGCGTATTTTACATTTTTAATAATATTTAACCTCTCAATCACTTGTGCCCACTCAAACTCATCCAGTTTTTTTTCTTGCAGAGGGCCAGTTAACATTTTTAATGACATTTCGCTGTTTCTATTGCAGACTTTTGACAGCTCATTGCTCATCATGATGCATGCGACCTCCACAAGTGCTTTTTTGGCTGCGATATTATTGAAAGCTAAGGCGCAGAAGGCCGGCTTGTATTTGTATTGAGCGATGTACTCAATCGCTCGCTCCCTGAACCCTTCCTGTTGGTCAGTTGAACCAAACTTTGCTGGCGTGGGACGATCATCTTCAAACCTGATCACCAGGGATAATGTCCAATTTATTCACCAGGTGGACATGTTTATGCATGTACACCTAAGAGCAAGTGTCAACGTTTTCAAAGTTGATTATATGATTTCATGCATGGTTCAATACGTGTATATTAGTATAAATAAACAAATATCATTTTATTATTGTCAGTCTCTTGTTGCGGCGCCAAGAACCATGATTGAAGCACTGGTCCAGAGATTTGCCGTTGATTCATGCAGGACCATTGGTCCTAATTTTTTGAACGCGCGCGGTCGCCAGGGGTTCACGCTGTCACGTGATCGTCGGTCATGTGATCAATCCTCCATATTTCGAACTAGAAGGAGAACACGTGGGTGCTCATTAAGATGTGTTTGTTACTAGGTGAAATTGCGATGGAATCTTACAAAAAAAGCTCAAAGGCCAGTCACCAAATGAACATGTTACCGGGATAACAAGTCAGGTTTGCGTAGTTAAGAATATTTAAGCTTGATTGGACATTCTGAAATCTGTCTACCGCGGCTAGGGACGTCTGTCTGTAGGACCTTTCCTCTGTTGACATCTATAAATATCATCAATAAAAACAGTCAACAAGAGGTCAAAGGTCATATTTAGGGCTAACGTGAGCGGACACAACAAACAAAAGGATGTAATAATATACGTCCTTGCATAACACTGTATAACACTTTAAGTGTATAAAGTGTATAACACTTTAAAGTGTTCCTAAGAGACGCCTTTTTACTCTTCTATTTCTATGAATAAATCATTATCACTGCTGGGTCTTGTTGTTGGAGTTTTGGTGAATTGCTATTTAATTCTATGATATAGCATTATAAACTACAAACAAAAAGTTCTCGCGATTGCTGTTTTGTTCCTGGTCGAGAAGAAGTATCCCAGCAAATAAATAGATGTATTGATCAGAGGAAATGTCAGGTTTTCGTGTTGTCAATCATGCTTTATGACATCAAAATGTCTCTATGTTACGTCATGGAAACATACTTGATATGACGCAATAAGACGCGACTTTATGACGCGATTTTATTGACAGTTTACATGCGAATGCGTCATTTGTCAGACAACGCTAGAGCCACTTATCTCAATCACGCAACATCCCAGGCAACAAAATCGGATCTATTATTCAAACTTAGTTGCAGATACGAGGCAAGAGCGGCCATCTGAGATATTAACCCCTTCGTGCAGGTGAAATAAGATATTTCGTTTTGTTCTAAGCTGAGCCTGTCGCGGTGAATGCTGTTACGAAACAATGGGTACTTCACTCTGCATCTGAGAACCTGAATAAGACACTGATGGATCCCTTCTTGATAGAACCCCAAGGGACAGGTCGATAAACGAGACCAAGCACATCAAATAAGATACGCATATTTCAAACATGATATTCTATTCAGCGAGATGCCACTTTAACCGAATTCAAACGTGATTAATGTTCTCCAACATGATAACTATCTTTTGATGCGTGTAACTAGATGGCGTATGTTAATCTTGAGGTGAATATTTTATGATGGACGAGACCGTTCGAAGAAAAATGTGCAAAAGACTCTAGAAGCATATATGCCTCCAACAACAGAAAAAAGACCTATAAATATATTTTTGACAAGAGATCACAATTTAGATTCAGGCATACAGGGGTAAAATCTATGAGTATGTTTCCAGCAAGAGATGTATAGGAGGAAATACTTGAGTATTGCGGTGTCACCTGGAGATCGAATCGAGAGTGCTCAGTGATGTATTCCTTTTTCTTTCCTTCTTTCATCAATTCAGCGATTTCCGAAGTTCCAATTGTTCCGAGCATACAATGATAACCTACATATAACAACCAATCGACATGCACACAACAGCACCCATCAATATATGAGTATCTCTAGCCACAGAATGGAACAAGGAGTTTACACCGCGTTTGTGTTGAAATAAACTGGAGTTTGCTGAAACACCATGTCTGTGACATGCAATTCTTGATGATATCATCGTGATCTACAAAACGGTACAAAGATAAGGAACAATTTGAAATGTGTTGATGAACTATGCTCATTTCTGTGTTCTTCTTCTTAAAGTCCAATTGTTCTCATGGGGTTTGTTGTCATTTCGAACTTATCATTTCGAAATGAAAAACACAATGCCCTCCAGGTAAAGTTGAATTTGGTGAGATACAGTGACAATTATCTCAGTTACGCTGAACATAGCAATGACCCTCAACGGTTCTCAATGGGCCCCAATCACTGCTTTTCATTTTCTGAATCTAAGCAAATGAATGCAAGAAATTAATGATCAACACGTACAGTTAGTAGATATGATAATTTCACAACTACAGACGGTAAGGTTTTTTTGTGGATCAATGGTTTCCTTGTGTAATCAGGATGGTGAGGACATTATGCATACATATTAATTGGCAGATTATTGAGCAATACGCGTGCTTGGATTTGAATACCGTCCCTCATGAATACATAATTTGCAATACAACTCCTCAAAGAATACATGAATACAACCTCATGAATACAACTCCTCAAAGAATCTCATTATTCGTTGAGATAATAGACTACTTTTCTCACCCCTATTTTCATTCGGTTTGTTTTTACTACAAACAATTATTGTTTGAACCATGGTTTGATATTGGATGATACGAACAGAAATATTACTGTATTTTAATTTACTGTATATCACTCCTTAGAAAATCAATGCGTTAGCACCAATAGAACCAGAGATCGATCATGTCGATCAAAGCAAACTTGAAATACAATGTTTTTGGAATGATAATAGTCTGCCCAAAAACTGAAATGTGTCTGTATTTCGTTCCCATGTTTAACCGATAACTGTAGTCCGCAAATTCCAATCTTTTTAAGTCGTGGACTAGATATGACACACACACATGTGATATACCAATGGAAAGGTGATCTGAATTACCCATCTAATGGTTTCTGCAAATTTTATCTGCTAGGAATATCAATATGTATATGGAAAGTAATTCTGAACAAATCCTCCGGCCCTGGGTGAAGGCCATGGGGTGAGTTTGTCTGCAGTGAACCCTTCATATTACCCACCCGATGGTATAATTTTATCTGAAAGTGTTTACTGGATGGAATAATAAGTGTTATACCAGGGTAAAGCGGATATCCACACACCACACCAAAATATACCATATGGCCACCCAAATCACACCCGCCCTCTGTCGTATGCAGACCGTAACAGAGCCGTTTTGGTGCGCTGCTGACGTTGTACTTTGCCGTGTCGAATCCATGGTCATATGGAGAGAGGATCACCATTGAGAGAGCCATCAATGCTATTTCATCTTGGTAGAGCCCGATGGAACCATCGGCATTTAATTTGTACGACCCCGTTGCACCGTGTATGCACCGTACTCAAGGTGACTGATACTTGAACCATATTTAGTTAGCATTTCATACATTTATGTTTATATTCATCCATTCCTGTACCACAGTTCTGTGTAATCTCCAATAAGAAATGGCAAGTTGTCTGAAGATGTTCGCATACTTCACTCCTGGAAGCATGTATTCATTGATGTTTGCTGTGCTCGATGAATAATGAAAACAATGTTCCCAGGGCACAATGAATTTATTTAACAGCACCGTAAGTCACTCCATAAGGCAATACTAATGTCAATATTTGTGTACCAAATATCTCGTGGGTCACTTGTTCATCACACGGTGGTGTTTCATGTTTTCTTTTGTTCTTGACATTGGAGCCTTGGGCGTTTTCTGTGTTGAGGGTCATGGAGGGTTCGTGCTCTCCCACCAGCATACATTTTGACAGAAAATCGTCACCGTAGACATGTGTAAATACATGGATGTTCTACTTTCATGACAATTCAATTTTAACAAAAAGAACAAAAACCGGAATAGAAATATATTCTGGTTCTTTTTTCATTATTTTAGTGGTTATGGTATGCTATAACTCTAATGCCGAAACCGGTGGTTAGCTGTAGTTTCTTGTTTCATTATAATATGAGTCTATGTGGTCGATACTTCAGAACACGCCCATGACGCCCATGATGGAATTAAAATGACAACACAAAAGACGAAATGAAACAAATAGATAGAACATCAGTACCATAAACTAACCTGGATCTAGTGGACACATGAACGAGACTTAGAGATGCCATGTCAGTCACACTCACGTGCATGCGAGTATAGAGTACTGTAGTGCAAAATGGCTACTCAAACGGTATATATCGCATTTTATGTATCAGTTTCGACTCTGGTCATTATTGTATCACATTTGACCAGAAACTATTTTGACGAACAGTATTTTTCTATACACATCTACAACGTCATGCTCCACGTGTCTTCACTAGTGGTATACTGCATACAATTTATTTTAAAGTCATAGTAGCAAGGTACCATTATATGGTTTTATTCCTGTTCAGATAAAGGCATTGTGGACATTTGGTGATAAAAAAGATGTTCGCGTTAATTGGTAATTAATAACCGCGACGTATAATCGAGTATATTGAGCCAGTATTGCAATCGCCTTCTCTTGCCGATAAAAAAATAGCTTCGGCAGTTTCCGTAATCGTGACGTCAGTTGAGGCAAAATGTGCTTTGATGGCTGGCCAAAAACGTAACACGTAATTTGGGCGGTCAGCTCAAAGATAGAAAACCACTCCAAAATGCATGAGATTCAAAAGAAAACACGTGAAAACCAACAAATACTGGACTTTTGCAGGTCAACAAACCTCCCTTCGGGGAGAATAAATAGTACTGATTCTAAATATCAAGACAAGAAATGCCGTATTCCCACCATCTCACCCGTTCATTTGAATTGTCAAACATACACAACGAGAATGGATATGCGACATGCAGTTTATCTTGCTGGCTACATGTACTTTCAGTGCTGCTTCAAATGACGTCACAAACCACGTGACCCTTACTAAAATCGTGAACAAAATCTTCGGCAATTTACGGAAGGAGTGCCTATTTGATTCAATATCTCGAAACCCATTGATTGTATTTGTAAAATTCGTTAGATTTTACAGATAACTATTCATAATGAACTAAATGAAAAGCACTTTCATCGGCATGCTACTAGGTCTTTAATACATGTATTGGGAAAAATTCATACATTGAATCATTCTCGAAAGAAATACTTGAATGCTTATCAGTGCATAGCCTCCTGGTCTTGATGATGCAAAATGAATGTACCTCTTTGCAAGGTTTCAATACATCATTCGTTTGGTTGTTTCATTGAGAATTCATTCAAATGTGGTAATATTATCTATGCCACAAACCAGAACACAACCCATGTGTGACAACCAGACTGATACCATATAGGGTAATCGGCATAAGTAAGAATGCGGCATAATCGATGTTGGGCATAATCATATGAGCATATAAAAAATCAGATCTCAATGATTACCGTACAAAAGACCGTGAAGTCAGGTAAACGAATTGCATTTATATTCGTCAACACAGACCCCATAACAAACGAATTGCATTTATATTCGTCAACACAGACCCCATAACCTGATTAATTCAGTTCATGATCCATAGCTGCGATAAATGTACAACAAACGATTGGAAAATGACGCTGTGCTATCTATTGTCCCGTGTATGGTAGAAGTATGCATAAGGCACAAACATGCACGATATCACCAATCCAATTCGAGCATACACCCAACGATTTTCACCGTTTAGAAAATATGGCCAGGTATGGAATGACATGGTACATATAATGTTATAGAAATTGGGCAGCATATCATGTTATCCAACTCAGAAAAGGGAATATAAAAGTAGCCAATAGAGGCAATCACGCCATGAAAACGCATTATAGTTATAGCTGAACTCCAATTGTTCAGTACAAAAATTACCATTCTGACCCAAAATCGATAATTTAAATCCAAAATTTGAGTACAAAAATCATCATTTTGATCCAAAATCGATAATTTAATTGAGATCAAGTGAAAATGTTCAGGTTCTGTAAAAAACATAACATGAAAAAAAATGTTTTATATCGTACAAAACGCGATAACGTGCACTTCATCTTGATTTTAGTTCGACAAAGTATTGTTGACCTTTGATTGTCATGTGCATATATTTGAAGCTTCAGTTCTCTCAGGCGTCTGTGGCCGAGAGGGTAGGACTGATGGCTCTCAAAAGGAAACTTTGTGAACTACTACATGTACATGAAGGCGAATCTATGAACAGGTAACCATCTTCTAGACACGACCAGATTACCGATATACATATATCGACAACTCTATCCAAACACACCTTCCGATGGTATAGTGAATGCATGATGTATGATGGTATAGTGGATGCAAGAATATTGTTCAATACCAGAGGATTTTTTTCCGGTCCAGAAATGAATCGATCACAGTTCCACGTGCCAAAAAATCAATGATTTAGGAAATGTATCTCATCATACCCGCCTCTGAAAATGTGACATGATTGGTATCGGTGTAATATAGAAAAAAGAAGTAAAAGTGCCTGGCCATGGATACACTCAATGCAAAATGAGTGTCATGTTTACGCTGTCAATAGCCTATATATAAGTTGGCAGAGATGACTGAACAAGTACATGTGTGCTCAGTGACCAATCAATTCCAGAGTGTAGGCATTGTAAATGTATCCCCAATCGCCAGCTATTGGAGAAGTGCATAGTCGATGAAGTATATTTTGGGAACTACTTTTGAGTCTATTTCATTACCCGAACACAATGGGGAGTATTTCGCTACCGTTTGGGGCATGTTTCATCGTCGTCCCTTTTCCTTCTTGACAGAATATTATACAAATATTGGATGTTGAGGAGTCCAATATACAGTTTACGGGATGAAGAAATGTCATATTGGCCGAGGCGCAGCCGAGGTCAATATGACATTTCTGAAACCCAGAGTGGGGAAAACCGACACGTAACACATGCTCTGATTTGCTGATAAGCACCCGCCCGTCCAATATACATTTTTGCCGTCCAATATAGACTTTCGCCGTCCAACATTGAGTATGTAGGATTGTCACGTGATACATATCGTCCAATCAGGAGTGTCCTTGCAGTGGGAATACCACCGAGTGAATAATATACCAATATAAGACGCCACAATTAGGAATCGGGTGAACAAACTAATTTAGTTTCACTGAATTAATAGAACCTGTGCCACAAACCCGACCAATAGAATTTGGTCCGTAATTCATTTCCCCAATTGTGGTCGGCAAAATTTATGTCAGCTATGTACTCACGTGTTTGTAACATCCGACCTTAAATACAATTCTTTTCCATTTTGATTGAACGCAAGAGACAATTAGAAATGAAGACATATAATATTTTCTGATGCATTCCACTACGGATGCGTTTCATCTGTGAAATTATTGTACATGTATATATGTCACGGATTTAGTTATCAAACAGATGTTTCCACACTTCATAATCCATTCTGGCGTCTTCAACCCTTACCAAAGGTTGTATTCACACAATGTCTGTCCCAGTGTGAGGCCACTGCGGCTCTAGCTGTAAATATGTGGTCGGGCCTTCAGTTATTTCGGGCCTTCAGTTATCGCCTGCAGGCGATCCATTTGTATCAGGTTACGCCATCTTGGATGTGACTTGGACGTGATTTGCGCCATCTTTAATTCGACGTGATTTGCGCGTTTGCTACTTTTGCGGACTGTCATTTCCCAGCCATCACAGACCGGCTGGGAGTTCTCTAGCAACGAAGTCACAGACAAGCAATACTATTGTGTGATTGTTGAGTTAGATTGTGTGGCAAAAATGAAGGAACCAAATAGAGGACAGGTTTGGACAACAAATAGCAAGTTACGATTAGATTCATATGTTTTTTTAATGCGATTTGAATTTCGTCTCAGGCGCTCCATAAATCGTGCGAATGGGGCTCCAGAAATCTCTAATTACACTAATTAGCGACAAGAAACATCACCAAATGGTACTAGAAAGTCCACAGAATTTTAGTTACTCCCCACGCATAATGAAGCGCATAAATGAATGAATGAATTTACTTCTTCATACATATACATGCATTTGACAATTATGACAAAAGAGATATCGTCATTTTAAAAGTGAATGGGACGTGATTGGGCGTGGTTCGGGTATATCCAGTAACTGCTTTGTCCAAATACAAGCCTCGTGTGGTCATTCAATACCGGAAGTTGCTGTAGACATTGTTTAACACTGAAAGTCCGTGACTTTACCTTTGTGTTCATGAGAATTCAACTACACAGAATGCATTCGGTCATGAAAATATGTTATCATGATGTACACTTATGAAAAATGTTGGTGCCTGACCATCATCGAAATTCTAAGCTAGCGGTGACAGGACATTACATACTTCATCACAGATGTCAGTCCAAAATTATCATTGTACCATCGATTTCTATCACTAGAATCATATATAAATTCATTTCCCTGGGTTACACAACTAAAAGTATAGGCCTGGGTTGCAGGTTAAATTCGAGGGGATAGCATTTGAGTTGATTCTTATGTGAAAGTGATGGTAGAAATGAAGGTTGACGTTGATGTTTGTCTATTGCATTCATGCGAAAACTATTTTATTCAGTTTTTTCCATCCATAATTATTTGAAACGTAAACTAGGTTTTCTGATGTCGTATCCCTCCCGACACCTGGACCATTGGCAACTTCGAAAAGCCACACATGACGCAATTACATATAATGGTACTTGTTTTACTCTCACCATGGGTGTCACAAGAAATTATCTATTTAGGAGATTGCGAATCACCTTCGAATTTAAAATCTTGTATTTCGTTTGAAGTTTTACATTACAGGTAGGCTATTACGGCTTGAAGTATGTAATGCTGTCATGAATTTGGGTAATACGCACGAGCTAATACCACATATTATGCCTGGTAAGGTGCTACTTCTTCGCCCCAGAGTGTTGTGGATCGATGATTTCGTTGTGTAATCAGTGTTTAGATCACCTTGAGCCTTCATTGATGGGACCAATAATATTATTGGCCAATACTCGTGTTCGTATCAAGCCTTAATCGATCAAATCTGAGTAATATAGTTCTGTTTCCAATACAGTTACTCCTGTTCATACGCAGTGTCATTTGTTTGACAATTGCAGGTCGTAGGAACAGTCACAAGTTTCGAAACGGACATTTCACAATGTTGTTCTAGATTACCTTGTATACTGAAATACAACAGGGTATTTGCTCTTCGAAAGCAAGAGCTGCCCACCAAACACACACACACGCCCAATACCGATATGTCTAAACTATAGCCGTTGATGGCGCTTTTTCACCCCAAGACTGAACATATCCTGATACTCCAGCAACCACTCTGTCGCTTCCCAGGTTTGGTCGATACCGGAAACTCTTCACGACAAAGTCAGACAAAAATTAACTGGTGACATTTCATGTATGGTAGTCAAAGATTATGGCCGCGGTGATATTCCTACAAATCAATGATTTTTTCACTGGAGCACATGAACGCAGGAAATTCATCAGTCGAAGTTGAAATAGGTTTCCATTAAAATGGAAGTGATGGTTATATAAGAGTCGCTGAAGGCCTATTTGAACAATAGATACCCACGACCATTGCACTAGATTCTGGATATAGTCCATCGGATGCAACCATAAACGAATGATGAAAAGGACGATATCTTCCCATAGTTAGTATGTGGGTGCAAGTTGACATACGACTGCGACGAGTTGTTTATGGAAACACTTGAAGGAACCAACATCTGCATCTAGAAATAGGGGAAGAGAACTTTATATCCGAGAACAATTTTGATCATGTGTATGACTGAATAAAACTGGTAGAATACTATTACAAACATTCATTATCATACCCATGTGTATATTTAGGAAAACATACCGGTATTGAACGTAGATTGAAGCCAATCAATATATTGTTCCGAACTGAAGTTCTTCGCTACATGCGAGAATTTTATTGGACGTCATCACAATCCGAACAACGAGTATGACCTGCCTCAGATTTCTCTATCTTGGATTTGAATCGGACCTACTATTCAAGTTGGTAATATGTGAGAGCTATGAGTCTGCACAAAAGACTACAATTCAAGACCAAGAACGAACACGTTATGATGACAAACAGAGAGACAGAGGTTTTTTCTAAATGATTACAGCTCACTCATCTCATCCTAACGTATGTATTCACACATAATTTCGTTGCGCTTTACAAAATGTTTACCGCGGATGAATATATTCGGTTTGTTAGTATCATGGCCGCATGGTATCTAGTACCAATATGATGATATGATATGATCTTTATTCATAAAAGGCTCACAGACCATAACATGCACTTATCAATTGCAATGATCAATTTCCGGACGTGACTTCATACATGAGTACGTACATGTACATCTATTATCTGGCACACTTTAAAAATCAATGTGAAAAACTAATCAAAACAGGATCTCGCATTGCATGACGGGAACTCATATCCTGCAAGAACTAGCTGATCGTGACGAGCCTCCAAAAGTGCTCATGGAACGATTTCGACCGAATTCTGTAACCTTATATCTGTAATTATCCAATTGCATGGCATAAAGGGAAAAACGACACTGACACACTATACTTGGATAGGTTTTTTCGAAGAGCAACGGATGTTTTTTTTAGCAAATGTCATGAAGGAACTAGAGATGATCAAGACCTACATGACTACCCACAACCTCAAAGGCGGCGGTCAATGAGAACAGAACACCCCCATGGCTTCTTGATAACGTTACCACCCAAACAGGATCAACAAAGCAACTACCTAGTCACAAGTTTCAAGACCTTTTGCCTGCTATTTGGAAGTGATTGTCAAAATAATGGCCATGTTGAGATTTGGTGTGTGTACAGCCATGTCTATCTATCTAATGCACTTAGTTATAAAAGACAGACAAAACCTCAAGATAGAGAATTGCAATTCGAATATCATAATGCACCATTTTTCAAATGCATCATACTTTCCTTCGAGTTGAACTTCGCGTATTACTGAAAGTGAAATTGTTTTACATCTTCGTTCGAACATTTAGTTACGATATTTTTGTATCTCTCGTTAATAAACCTGAGAGATTACTTCGCCTGTGATATGGTTTGGTGAAGCCAATTGTCATCTCCAGAAGAAAATAATGCCCCTAAAATACCAATGCTATTTATTATATTGAATGCAATGTTGTCTCTCAACAAGTTAAAATCATGCTATATGATGAGCGTAACATTTACACAAACGTGTCGATCGTTTTGCTCCAGATGGTAACTTACCTTCCCGCAAGATGCTTTGGCTCCCCGGATATTTACATGGTGAACTCATACCTCGTGAGATAATGTAAGTCCATAAATTTTTACATAGTTAGAACTTCATAAGTTTTGTTATCGTTTTTATTCCTAGTTATTCGAATGAGTCATGTAGAATTAAAAGTTTCAAAAAATCATTTCAGCTACTATAGTTATGTTCTACATACGATATTTTACTTTGTCCGAAAAATGTTACTTTGTGCTTTAGGTGATTTTAGAAAAAAACCGGAATCATAGTTCGTTGTATTTACAGGAATAGTCGCTATTTTACCCCAGTTTGGATACAACATTTTGTTTTCTGTGGTATAAATTGTATCTCAGTCAGGTGTTCAGAATAATGTCCACTGTTTTCCTATGAACAGATTTTGGCCCTCGTGATACATGTGGTTTTTATCTAATAATATTTTTTATTTACTGGGGCGTTTTAATATATAACGCAGAACTAATATTTTTACTTTCATATTACTAATTTTATTAAAGTAGTATTTTGTTCCGTATTTGGTTATCTGAAACACAGTGACAGTGATAAACTTGCCATATTTCCATATATCGTATTATTTTGTTGGATCGCTACTTTTGTCTACAACACATACAATAAATTTCATGCTTGCCACCGATCTAGTCGACGATTATGATGTACAAACCATTTTGCACTAGGTATTTCCGCTTGACGATCAGTTCAAATGACACGTTATGACAAAATCATGATGTGTTCTAATATGGTTCAGTTATTATGGCGCCCCGTTCGTGCCACCAAACGTAGGAGATACTAACACATACGTATGAGATAACAAGTCATACGTATGTGATACTAACACATACGTATGAATACAAAGTCATACATAGGAGCACATACTCATGCGTATGACTTAGTATTTCATACGTATGTGTTAGTATCTCCTACGTATGACTTATTATCTCATACGTATGACTTAGTATCTCAAACGTATGACTTTTTATCTCATACGTATGACTTTTTAGTTCATACGTATGACTTAGTAACTCATACGTATGAGATACTATCTCATACGTATGAGTTTGAAAAAAAAATAAATTCTCTTTGTCGTGGCACGAACGGGGCGCCAAAAGTTATTGCCTGTTCACGTCAACAAAATTTCTTCCCTAAAGTTCTTGGGGGGAAAACACGTGTTCAGCTATTTGATCATGCCAAGAGACATTCTGAATTTACCGTTTTAATGTGAAAAAAAGAACATTTACACATGTAGCATTTGTTCAATAGTCGTAGTGCACTAACTGCACTAACATCAAACTTTCATGCAAGCTGTTCGTTAAACACACATCTGTCTGTGCGTCATCTAGTTCGTCTGAGGCACATCTGAAAGTTTTGTTTGTGGTGTTCGCGGGAGTGAGCAGGTACACGTTATAGTACGGCGTCAGGGCAAGGTCTATTCTTTCTCGACATGTCAAAAAAAAATGTTGTGGGAAAACTTATATAAGCTCGCACTTAATACGTCGGAATCGTTTATAGGTCACCGAACATATGGTGTGAAAAAAAAATTGGGGTTACCATGCTAGTTGTTCTGCTATATTTGCCCTAGTCGTGGAAATCAGTGAATTTCTCAAAATGGTTTTGATAAAATTATTCTATCTGTAATCATATAGATGCTTGATAAATCGACACAGCTTCTTACAAAAAACTGTCACTTTGCTTCTAGCGAGATTGGCACAAATGAGCCATTTCGAACAAGGTTTTCTTGGATTAAATTATCCATGATTCCACACTTCAATACAGAAAATATTTTAAAAAGGTTTATGTTTTTGATCATATTGGTGATTGCCTAAAAATGGTCGAATCAATTTCAAATATTTTGCCACGCTGAGTGGATCCCCGACTCGATTTTTTTCCTTAAGTATTTAAAGGTATACATATTTTTTTCTCCGGCAACCTTTAGACCCTTCGGCTGATTTTCTTACATAATTTTAGCATGTAGAGAAGAAAGTTCAAACATGCACACATGCTAAATTCCATAAGAGTATATACACTTATTTAAGCGCCTGTCGGTTGGTTTTATCTGGCTTTTATGGTGCATGTGAGAACCGACCACCGTATTATTGATTCAAGATATAAAATGTACGCACTTTGTCCTTTGACGATATGCAAAAAAATGTTAAATAGCACCTAGGCAAGCGCGACTCGGTTTTAAAGCCGGAGTAATGTTTCGCTAAGGTTTTTTAGGCAGGGAATGAAGAAAAAAACAGAACTTGGGTATACACGATGGGCGTGTCCATCACTGTCCGGAATCCGTTTCGGCAGAGGATATCGGGAAACGATATTTTTCGGTTGGGAAACGATATGTTCGATTGGGAAACGCCAAGCTGCTAGGGGGTATGTGTTGTTTTCCTCGTTAAAGTATAAAAAATTAGGTGTAATTGTTATTTAGAAAGACGAGATCAACTGTTATACACGAGCAATACTGTGTGGTCTTTAGTGAAAGGTTGCCTCGAGTGAATTATTATTATATGACTGTATGCACAATATTTTGGGTGTGAAATAAGGTGAATCATGTGCCCGGGCTCGACATAATAGAAAAAGTTTTGAGAATTTTGTTTCAAATCATGCTAGTTTGGGTCCTTGACATTGTATATAAGATGGAGTGCCTTGAATCGCTTGAAAGGCCTAAAATCTAGGCTCAAAGGGCCCAAAAAGGCCTAAATTTTAGTTTTTTTAGACTGTTTTCTCAAAAACTATTTGATCAGTTTGAGATTTTCATTTCAAAACATGCTAATTGTGGTCCTTGACATTGTGTATGATGATGGAGTGTCTTGAATCGATCGATAGGCCAAATATTTAGGCTCGAAAGGCCCAAAAAGGCCCAGATTTCAGTTTTCAGCTGTTTTCCCAAAAACTGTCTGATCAGTTTTGAGATTTTTGTTTAGAAATATTCCTCTTATGCACCTTTCTGAAGTGTATAAGTTTTGTTGCCCTTGAATTGTCGGTCTGCGTGTTGCGGCCATTTTGAAATTGGTCGGTGAGAAAAAAAAATTTCGGCCCAAATTAAGTCACTATTCTTCTTGAATGATTTACAACCAAAAAATAAGATTCCCCCTTGAAAACTCTTTTGGATTTCACGCAATTTTTCCTCATAATGGGAGCTGTATGGAGTAAGCTCCCAACACACTTCAAGATAGAGCTTACATATTGGCACATTCAAATAGGAATTCATATATTGTGGTTTCGGTGATGACCTTGAATTTGACCTTCAATGACCTTGAAAGGTCAAAACGCCCTTTCTTGTCAGAAAAACGGTCAATTTTGGCGGCCATTTTCTCGAAAACTGTTCAGGCGGTTCTCTGATTATCGTTTGAAAAGATCCCCCTTATGTACCTTTTGCGACATGTATAAGTTTCTTTGCCGTTGAATCGTTCAAAGTGGGCCATTTTGGCCCAAATGGCACTTTCCCATGTTAAATTCTCTCATGCTTTATAATGGGACATATTATTGCTAATATCTCACTTAATATTGAGATTAGAGATCAGGAATCAATTGTTGACATAAAGGAAATTATTATACTGATATGATTATACTGAATTTTCTCATGACCTTGAATTTCACATTCGACCTAATTTTCAAGGTCACAGGACAAAATGGCTAATATCTCGCTTCTTATCGACTTTATAGCTTGGGAATCAATTGTGGACATATAGGAAATGATATACAACGAATTTGACCATGAATTTGACCTTGATCATATTTTCAAGGTCAGAGCACAAAGTATCTCGCTTATTATCGACTTTACAGCTGAGGAATCAATTGTGGACATATAGGGAATGATATATGCTGAAAGTTCACGTGACCTGGAATTTGACCTTTGACCTTATTTTCAAGGTCAGAAAACAAAGTGGCTAATATCTCGTTTATTATCAACTTTACAGCTTAGGAATCATTTGTGGACTTATAGGAAATGATATATGCCGAATATTCTCATAAGCTTGAAGTTGACACTTGACCTTATTTTCAAGGTTATTATCGACTTTACAGCTGAGGAATCAATTGTGGACATATAGGGAATGATATATGCTGAAAGTTCACGTGACCTGGAATTTGACCTTTGACCTTATTTTCAAGGTCAGAAAACAAAGTGGCTAATATCTCGTTTATTATCAACTTTACAGCTTAGGAATCATTTGTGGACTTATAGGAATGTAGGTATCAATCTATTACCACAAATACAGTAGATTTTGAAGATGCCAATAACAAACATAAAGTACAACATTTTGCAATAGAAACAAAGCCCGACCAAATAGTTTATCCAAAGACACACTGGCGTCATCAGGGGCAGACAGTGTGTTAAATGTAGTTGTTTCTACTGTACACCTGATGGAATTAGTATACAACTGCCCAACAACCTATGAAAATATTTTAGAAATCCGAAACAAACCCCATGGAACAGATATATGACAAGTACATAAGTACCTAATCAATAGCCAGAAGGCTACTGAGTTGATGGTATCCTCGGGGACAGATTTAACGTCCGCCAGCAGTGATACCGACTCAGTGGTATGAATGTAGGTATCAATCTATTACCACAAATACAGTAGATTTTGAAGATGCCAATAACAAACATAAAGTACAACATTTTGCAATAGAAACAAAGCCCGACCAAATAGTTTATCCAAAGACACACTGGCGTCATCAGGGGCAGACAGTGTGTTAAATGTAGTTGTTTCTACTGTACACCTGATGGAATTAGTATACAACTGCCCAACAACCTATGAAAATATTTTAGAAATCCGAAACAAACCCCATGGAACAGATATATGACAAGTACATAAGTACCTAATCAATAGCCAGAAGGCTACTGAGTTGATGGTATCCTCGGGGACAGATTTAACGTCCGCCAGCAGTGATACCGACTCAGTGGTATGAATGTAGGTATCAATCTATTACCACAAATACAGTAGATTTTGAAGATGCCAATAACAAACATAAAGTACAACATTTTGCAATAGAAACAAAGCCCGACCAAATAGTTTATCCAAAGACACATATATTTGTGTCTTTGAAAAAGTGACTTATATTTGACAAAGACACATATATTAGTGTCTTTGTGTCTTTCACATATATTTGTGTAAAGCATGTTGACTTTACTCCATACAGCTCCCATTATGAGGAAATGATATATGCCGAATATTCTCATAAGCTTGAAGTTGACACTTGACCTTATTTTCAAGGTCAAAATCAATATTTCCGACTTAGGAATCAATTGTAAACATATAGAAAACAATGTTCTCCTTCTGTTTCTGCAGAAGATCTATCATAGCTACGTCTAACTGTTGGACCAGTGTATAAAAAAATTATTGCCTGAATATGACTTCTGTATGTTCCTTTTTGGACTATTGTCATATGGCTCATAACTCTGATTTTCAAAAGCTGAAATTTCTATAGATGTTCTTGCCCATGGTTCAGAGACAGAGAAAGTGTATACTTCAGGGCAATGACATTCGGGCGAAGTATGTCAAGTCACATAATGATACCCTCCTGCGTCCCACAACTATGAGCAGAAATGTATATACGCAGGTTTAAAATAATTATCAGAGCATGCTACTGGGCCCAAGTAGAGTATGTTGTGCTCTCATCTATTTTCAACTAAGACTAAAACGGTGACAGACGAACTAAATGACCTTCGTTCGGTGGACGAGTATAAGAGCGCAGCATACGATACTCAGGCCGTATACTGGTAGTCCCGAACGATTTGTGTCAGGTGAAATTTCATTGACATTCAACAATAAATAACACGTCCATTGGCGTTTGGTATAACACCACCACGTTGGTATTCATTTTGGTACGTTCAGTGATTACTGGTAAATTTGATGTACAGAATTACATGTAAGATAGGCATATATATAAATGCAGCGTAGTTCTACAATGAAAAGTTGTTATCAACTTTGCACGGTGTGTGCAGTTGGTGATTGCCTACCCGCTTGAACGACTTTGCTTTTATTGCGGTTGAGAGCATTTGCAGCAATCGTTGAATATAATTGGGATCGGAAATTTTAAACGTGTGAATCACGATGTGACCAGTTTTGCTACTTGCTTGGCTGGCGACCAGCGTTTAACCCCACTGATTCTAAGCAAAGCTTATTCGACCACAATACCGCATGCCTATATCCAAAAGTTATCCAGCATGTTGACTTTCTCAAATTACTTCAGCTTTAATTTCAAAAAGTTTTCAGAATTCAACTGTTCAGTTGGTACACGCTAACCATTGTCATACACACTTATCCTACCTGCTATACAAGTGTACAAAATGTTCATCACCGCATAAGTTCAGGGGTCCATCTGATTTAAATGCATTTGGGAACGAAATTTGTTGATGGTAATGCTCTAGTGAGAAAGCCGAGAGAGATAGCTTCGTCGGGGGACTTGTTGCATAAAGGAAAAATTAGCCCAAGTGCTAAGAGAGGTTACCGGAGAAATGTTCAGTTTTAAACCATAACATTTTTTATTCAAATTGTCATATTGACCTTTGATGGTCATTGAAGGTGAAATTTAAGATTACCATTGACACTGCAACATGATTTCCCATTTGATACTGCCAATGTTTAAAGTACTAGGAACATGAAAATATGAATTGAACTCAGATGAGAGATGTAGTTTTGCTGAGTAAAATGTTGTTTACGGCATCCCAATATCTCTATTGGTTAAAAAGTTATGGCGATTTGAATGTCACATTTTGGCAGGTTATAACACATGCTGGATTGAACACTTCTGAATTTTTGGAGAAGCTAATTAGTATGCAAACGAGGTATTCGTGACGTAGAAGGGGGAATATTTTTAATTAGGCAAGTTTGAGTCTTAATATAATTGTTCTGGTAAGAATTATTGCAAACCTATACTTTACACATTGACAGGAATGGTCAATAATCAGTGTTGTTCAAAATTTTATTGTTGCCATGGTGACTATTCACCTGCTGGAGTCCCTAGCAACCACTGGTTGCTATGGGTCCTAACTACCAGAAACATGGGTTTTGACAGATTTTGGTTATTGTATATTAATAAGGCATGTAAAGTCAATCCAATCTCACTTTTGTTTCGTTTGTTTATAGATAGGACTGTGGATTAAGGCCATAGCAACCTAGTTCCTAGGGGCTTTATATCAACACTGGTGACCTTGGCAACTATCCGGATGTGAAATTCATTGACTATCAATCATGGAGAGCATGTGGAATAAGCTTTGTTGAATAATTGCAATTTCTAAAGACTTTAATATGCCAGTAAAACCAGCTAATTAAAAAATGTTCCCCCTGTGACGTCATGCATACTAATTTGCATATTAATGAGCTATATGATTTCCCAATTTGTATAGTGGGTAATTTGAACTTTGAAGCACTGTAACTTTTGAAGGAATTCAGATATTCACAATCTGTAAAAGCCGTTCTGATCAGCTCACATGGTGCTTGAATCTGAGCTTACATCATATTTTCATATTCCTAGTACTTTAAGGTCGATCTTGAAGTGTTTTACGAGTTTTTTCCATACAGCTCCCATACGTGAGTTCGGATTTTTCAAGTTAGGTACATGTAAGTGGAATTGGGTCAGGGTCAAGTGGTATAAACATAGCTAATCCACGCTGTCCCGCTACCATTGTCGAGTCACTGTCACCAACACATTACTCGATTTCGCTTGTACAATACTAAATACTTTGTTTACTTCGAGTTCACCGCGTCACTCACACTTGAACAACACGTTTTGTTTATACCACGTGACCTGACCTAGAAACATTTCCGAACTGGCCGATCATGAAGGACAAATGAGGTCAAAGGTCAAATTCAAGGTCGTAACAATATTCACCATATATCAATTCATTCATGTTCACAATTGATTCCCAAGCCGCTAAGTTGATAACAAACAAAATATTTAGCCATTTTGTGCTCCGACCTTGAAAATAAAGTCAAAGGTCAAGTTCAAGGTCATGAGAATACTCAGCATATATGATTTTCTACATGTACACAACCTATTCCCAAACTGTAGAGTCGATAATAAACAAGATATTATCCATTTTGTGCTCTGACCTTGAAAATAAGGTCAAATTCAAGGTCACAACAATGTGCAGCATATATTATTTTCTATAGGTTCACAATTGATTCCTGAGCTGTAAAGTCGATAATAAGCAAGATATTAGCCATTTTGTGCTCTGACCTTGAAAATGAGGTCAAAGGTCAAATATAATGCAAGATCACGATAATATTCAGCATATATCACTTCCTATATGTCCACAATTGATTCCTAAGCTGTAAAGTTGATATTAAGTGAGATATTAGCCATTTTGTACTTTGACCTTGAAAATGAGGTCAAAGGTCAAATTCAAGGTCATCAAAATATTCGGACTATATCATTTCCTATATGCGAACAATTGATTCCAAAGCTATAAAGTCCATAATAAGCGAGATATTAGCCATTTTATGCTTTGACCTTGAGAATGAGGTCAAAGGTCAAATTCAAGGTCATCAAAATATTCGGACTATATTATTTCCTATATATGCACAATTGATTCCTAAGCTGTAAAGTCGATAATAAGCGAGATATTAGCCATTTTGTGCTCTGACCTTGAAAATGAGGTAAAAGGTCAAATTCAAGGTCATGACAATAATCAGCATATATCATTTCCTATATGTCCACAATTGATTCCTAAGCTGTAACTCGACAATAAGTGAGATATTAGCCATTTTGTGCTCTGACCTTGAAAATGAGGTCAAAGGTCAAATTCAAGGTCATGACAATAATCAGCATATATCATTTCCTATTATCCACAATTGATTCCTAGTCTCTAATCTCAATATTAAGTGAGATATTAGGCATAATGTATCCCATTATAAAGCATAGGAGAATTTAACATGAGAAAGTCCTATTTGCGACCCGTCAAGAAAATGAAAATGGCCGCTACACGCAGACCGGCGATTCAGGGGCAACGAAACTTATACACATCACAAAGGTATGTGGGAGCAATCTTTCGAAATGAAAATCTCAAAACTGTCTGAACAGTTTTTGAGAAAATGCCGCCAAAGTCAGAAATTGGCTGTTTTTCGGCGAAAATGGCAGCCATTTTAAAAATAATGCGAAAATAAAAAAAACAAGAAAATAACCCCCTCTTGAAATATTTTTAGGTATTTTTGTGCAAAATTTCAGAAAGATCCGATTGTAAACTTTAAAGATAAAAATGTGGACCGACGACGCCGACGACGACGACGGACGACGGACGCAACGCCATGCCAATAGGTTATCGGACCATAGGTTTGGTAACCTAAAAAAAGACACCAAAACAACTTGACGGCGCTTCGGCTTCCGATATATATCTATACAAACACGACAGGCTGCGCCCATCCATACAAGGCAAGAATGGGGGGGGGGCATCGGAGCCGAAATAACTTCTTGAGATACTAGTAGTGTACTAAAAATTAAAGAGCATGATAGACTAGCTCTCTAACCCAGGACACAAGTTCAACGGACGCTGTTTAACAATGACGGTGTGAAGACACTTTGAGACATTCACAAATTAATGTAAGACTTTGAGTAGACCTTGTACGTGGTATATAGTTATAAATCCGGAACACGCCGTGTTCGAGCTCTGGAGATGGGTTGCAAAGATCTGCTCTCAGGGGTGTCTCCCGGAGTCTACATCCTCGCCATCTTGTTCGCCTGGGCCTCGTGGATCGACATCAATGGGCTCTTTGTGGAGCTACCTCTTCTCGTCAGCACTCTGCCAGAGGGTTGGAATCTCCCCTCATACATGGCCGTCATCATACAGGTGAGGGATGCTTTGTTTTGCAAATTTCAAATAGCTTAGTTTCAGATTCATGTAGTCCTATAGTCTGGTAATCATGAAAGAGTTATGACGATATATCATCGCTAGTTCGAAATAACGAAAGTAGAAGTGCATTATTTACCGGACTGAATTGATTATCTTATCCTTTTCAGTCATATCATGATAGGAACGATGTCACTTTTCTGAAAGATATTAGTTGTTCGTGTTATTTCAGGTAGCCAACATCGCACCACTTACTTACACGGTGGCCCAAAAGGTGGCGCCACACAAGGTCAAGGACTGGCCGATTGTTTATCTCATCATCGCTGTGGGCGCCACCTCGTGTCTGCTGCTGGCATTTCTCTGGGATCGGACGTCTGTCATTGGCGGAGAGCTTCACAGCACGGCTTTGCTAGTGCTTACAGCTTGTCTAGCCATGGTGGATTGCACGACGTCCGTAGTATTTCTACCGTACATGGCGTTGTTCAGCCCTAAATACATGACGGGGTACTTCATTGGGGAAGGGATGAGCGGACTTGTTCCTGGGGTTGTGGGACTGATTCAAGGCTTGGGATCGGAACCAGATTGCGTCAACCAGACAGTCGTGATGACGAATATGACAACGATGACCAACTGGACAGAGTTCCAAGTTACGCCAGTTTACGACCCGCCTCGCTTCAGCGTACAAGTATTCTTTTTATTTTTGTTCGCAATGATCGCAGTTTCCGGAATAGCGTTCACTCTACTCCACTTCCTCCCACAATGCAAAGCCAAGCGACTCATTTCCGAAAACTTTTACGACATCCGAAATACGGAAGTAGCTAACGGTGTCCATGACAACGTTGTTGCCTATCACAAAGACGACGATAAGGATGGTAGCGTTATACCACAGTCTTTCGAGTCCAAGACGAGAACCTCATCTAAGACGGCTCTCTCCTCATCCACAGAGGAGGACATCGATGAACACACGAAGACGAAACACTTATCGAAGGGACAATTAGCCTACGTGCTATTCATAGAAGCCTTTACGAACGCGATCCAGAACGGACTCCTTCCATCGACAATGTCGTACACGTGTTTGCCGTACGGTAACCTTGCCTACACGTTGGCTGTTCGTCTCTCAACCGTCGCAAACCCCCTGATGTGCTTCGTGGCGCTGTTCCTCCCATCGCGCTCCTTGGTAACAGTGATCGTGTTGCCACTGGTGACGACAGTGCTGGCAGTGTACCAAGTCTATCTCGCAGCCATGAGTCCGTTCCCTCCTCTCAAACACGACCCTGCAGGTGTCGGACTTGTGGTACGTACCATATTCCACCGAAAAGGCCTTACAATAAACGATTTAGTACATAACCTAAACTAGATGACCTCGTCGGTGATAACGAAATCTCTCATGCGTAACACGGGTAATTTTACTTGATTTTTCAGATCGCTAGCTCGGTTGTCATGGCCGGTTGTATCGCATACACGAAGGTAACTGACGCCTTGATCCTGGGAGCCCACGCTGGCAAGAAGGGCCTGCTCTGGTGCGGCTGCATGCAACAGCTGGGGTCCTTCGTGGGAGCCGTGTCTACCTTCATCGCCATCAATGTCGGCAACGTCTTCCAGTCGGAGTATGCTTGTAGTTCGTGAAGATTTTGCCATGTTTATTCTGTATTGGTTGGTGAACATGTTGCAATCGGTTGTAGCGCTAACCATGACGATTGTTGGATGGCATATGATGATTTCTGCATTTCAACGTAGATTGTGAAATGCTGAGTCGAATTGATGGTGCCTATAGACTTTGGCTGTCTGACGGGAAGAGTGGTGTAGCGACTGTACATGAAGCTATAGTGTGGCTTTGCTTAATGAATATGTTAACGCAAGTACAAGTATGATCTACGTTTGGTCATTATTCGGGCGAGAGGCTAATATAGAAACTTCCACCTAACGCATCGAATGTGTCACCATTCACATGATACAGATAGCTACCAAGAACCGATAGGCGTCGTGATATAACCAGCGATCCGCAGCACGTTTTGTCATAAAATATTATCAGAATCGGTTGAGAAATGTGCCCATGAGGCTCTTACAAGAATGCTCATACGGACGCAAAAACTGTTAAACCATAATTTCAGGTAGTTCCTGAACTTTATCACATGCTATGAATTTATCTTAAACTACAAACAGTAGGAACACACAGTGATTTCCGACAGTGTGATAACCTTTGCCGGAAACATCATGTTTGCACTATTTTTTCTTCACATTTTCGCTTCACATTTCACATACCGTAATGGCCCGAAATACCGCCCCGGCGCTTAATAGTGCTTTACATGTTTCAGCCTCGGCGCTAATACGAGACCGGCGGGTAAACGAGAACCGGCGGTATTTCGGGCCATTACGGTATTCACATGCACTTTTCTTGATGTGAAACAACAATGAAAGCACGAGTGTTCTATGACGTGACAATGAAACTCCACGCGATTCAGCCTTAGTAACATATAACCATGCAGAAAACGCACAACCACTGTGACGTCATAATACAATGATTTGACGACGCGGTGATCTGCATTGTTTATACTGTTTCCTAGCAACGCACATGTTCACGGGTCCTCCATTCACGAGTAGAAGGGGTCCTTGAGTGCAATCAAAGATTATAAGAAGTTCTTCCAATCTTCGGTACAATTTCACTTTACTTTACCTGCTTTGGGTTTTCAAATATTTTAGAATCATAAATTCATAGCATGTGATAAAAACAAAACCGGTTTCGTGTGTTTTCCAGCACGAGGGAAAAATCTCGTTTGAACTGGCGGAAGAACGCCCAGATAGCACTACCAGATGGGACCCATGTGGGGAAGAGCCGGGGCAGGTGGGGCCCGGTTCCCCATCCATTACCCATCTGGGTCCCATCTGGGCAGCCCCTCAGAATCCGCTTATAAATTTACCTGTATGGGACCCACACGGGCCCCATATGGGAGACCCCATCCACGTCGGCTCCACCTAGCGAGTTTTTTTCACAACTAAAATGTCGTCTGCTTGGCACGTGTAGTTGAAAACATGATAGCTTGATCGAGTTCTTCACGTAAGTAAAATCCTACGCTATTAATCCACTTTCATCCTGAATATTATTGAATGTAAACTTGTACCAGCCCAACAGGATAATGAGGGATTGAAAATTGACAAACGTGTAAAATTATTTCGGTCCTTGGGCAATTTTTTTTGTCAGGAAAAACCTTTCAAAAAGTGTGACAGCCGTTGACTGATTAGATGTGTCTTTTTGCTGCCACTAGGAACCCATAACATGTGTCTTGTGGGTTTCTGCTGCCACATGATTAAAATAGCAAGCAGTATAGGAGTATTTTTCACAGACTCTAAATTGTGGCAGTGACAGTGTGGGTGAGATTCTGGGAATATTTAGATTTTGAGCCATCTTTTTGCAGTTTTATTGATGTTGTTGCAGAACGTGCAGTGAACATCTGACAGCGGATTTTTTCTTTTGAAGAGGCGGGGCAGGGGAGGGGGTTCACAAGGGGACCCTTTATACTCATATCACATTATCATAAAAGGAAATACCAGTCGTGACACATGTATTACCTACGTATATCCCCAAATCTGCACTGTGATATTACAGGATTTTCTGTGGAAATCTCGGGAGGCAACTGGAAGCCTCATCACAACAACCAGCAGGTTTGTTTTTGTCAAGTACCGTAACATATGTTTGACAGAATACGTTAGAGATATTGCTTTGCAATAATGAAAAAACATGTGAAAATCTCTTGATGTATGGCAGGTTGAGTACTGAAGTCGTACTAAGTGTTCCACAATTCCACGACAGCTGCAGAGCATTTGAGACATCGACGTTTGAAGACAATTGCTGGGTGATGGGTAAATACAGTAAGCATAAACAATATTTCGAATACGAATTTTGACAATGCATGCAATGTTGGTCGAAACTCAACATTAACGATCACAACGTTTCAGCATATTATACTTCCCTACCACACATAGGCTACCGGAGCTGAGGTCCAGTATGGCATGTACAACATCAGGTGTGTGCATGTGATAATGGCTATGTTTTGTAGAGTTTGCATGTCTCATCTCTGTATGGTACGAGTATAGTTTTGACATTTTGAATATATTTTCATGCCCCTAATATTTAATCATTGCATATAAAATCGTCTCAACAGGCATTGAGCTGAAAACCATGCAACTCTTGGCAGGACGAAAAACAAGAGTTTAAAATTTGCACACGGGAAGAGAACGAGGAGGTGATGGTTGTCCAGGGGAGCCTGAAGCATTTGAACATCGAAAACACGTACAACGAGGATTAAATCTTATTACATATACAAAATTTGTGGTCACAGAAGATTGAACACAGAGATGAACCATTTCGAATGTGAATTTACCACTGGATACTGGAAACCCTTCTAAGAAATATCAGATAAAAATATTGGAAATGAACATGTCTAAGAATAAAATTGTGAATTTGCTTGTCTGTGTTCCTTACATTCATTTTGACATATAACGTGGCTTGTCAGGTAATGTCGATACACTCTGGTAGTGCTCTCTGTTTGTCATACATACAACTTTGTTTGAAATTTCGGAGTACCAGGGTAGGCCTATCTATTCATTCTGTCTCCCATAATCGTGTTTGATCCTAGGTATCAGTGCATTGCTGCCAGACACGGTTTCGAGAACTGTCTGACAAGGCATGCACTGGGAGACAGCACCCTCAGCTTTGTGTCCGGCAGCAAAGTCCACATACCTACATGATCAAACCATTTTTAAAAGCAAGGGGGGGGGGGGAGGCGGGGGGGTACTGATTGAAATCCTATGTGGGGCCCATACGGGGCAACATTGAGGGCAACATATGGGTCCCTCATGGGCTGTAGCTACCAAGCCCGTACGGGTCCCATGTGGAGCCCTGGTGCAAAACCCGGAGGGATCCCACCGGGTTTGCCCATGCTGGTCCCATATACAAGCCCATATGGGCCCCATGTGGGTCCCATCTGTTAATGCTATCTGGGGTACATCAGAAAGCACTCGACCTTCGGTCTCGTGCTCTCTTGTATTCTTCCGCCAGTTCAAACTCGATCTTTCCCGCGTGCTGTAAAACACACTCACCCAGTTTTGTCATTATTATATATAATATAATGCTTTGTTCTTACCAGATGATGTATATATTACGTACTGTTAATATTCACTAATGGTACAACAATACATGTACGTAGCTATGAAAGTGTGTTCATTACCAATACAACACCTAAAGTGTACCTAAATTGTATGAGAGCTATATTTATACATGTAGGCTAATTTATCACAAAGAGCACCTCTGGAGAATTCAATGTGTTTACTTCTGGAAAATAGCCCGAAGACGAAGCAATAAATATTCACAAAGGTGAAGTTGTTTTATACCTTGTAGTTTTGATGCGTGTGATGAATTCGATGCTCCAGCATCCAAGGTCACAGTCGGGCTCCAGCATCCAAGGTCAATAAGTTTTATTGTATACAAATGCAGTACCTTGTACAGTGATGCGTACCATCAAGGGCTGCAGGGCATTTGAGAATAAACTTTGGGGTTTCATCAAGTGACACATCACCTTGTTTACAGCCCAAAAGGTTTCGGCTGTAACAAAACTTGTTCACCAATTCGTAAGCGTCCCTGAATTCATGCACACTAATGCATAGGGATTAGGTTTACGACTTGTTGATGTATGACTGAAACTACACATGATATAGTATTTTATAAACATATATTTTTGTGAACGTATAGGCTATTTAATGGCACGAATATGAGGAATTCACTTCCAAAATGCGCCCATTTCTAACGGCTTCAAAATTCAGCGAGGTATTGTTTTAGCTTTTTTTGGTATTTAATTCTTGTATTTTTTTCTAAATTACATGGGAGGTACATGTATGTGCATATAATATATAACATTACTTCATTCATTTGAAAATCATGAAGAATGTGCGTACTACAACTTATGAATATCCTAAGCGAGGCGGCTAACGTAGTCGGGCTCCAGCGTCCAAGGTCAATACGTTTTATTGTATACAAATTTTTGTTTTCCTTTGACCGTACTGCAGCCCGATGTCAAGTTTTCGATATTTATAATGCCATTTAGAGGTTCAATATCTTGCTTTTTATATGCAAAAGAAATATCAATATAAACTTTGAAGAAGTGGTACTTTTGTCTTACTATTTTGTTTATAGTTGTTTATAGATAACCGAGGAGGCTACACTTATAAGCGCGATAAAGCTGAAAAGAAAACTGAAAAGATGCTCTAGTTTCTGGCCCCCTAGATTTATATATTGAAGTTGACCTCTCGTGGACAAATTAATCATATATGTGACGTTCTAAAAACTATTCATCCGGTGTTGACATGTGTTTTAAGGTCACGTGGCATGGTGACATGGTGATTCTGGCGTGTAAAAAATATGTATACATTTGTACTAATAGATAGTGTGGGAGGGAAGAAAAGCAGTTAAACTGTAGTGGTGAAGGGTTGAACTCGAATATCATGTAATGTTTTGACCAAAAACTTTCACTTTATGTGCATGGCAATTTTGCCCAATGATCGCGGCAGGTGAGTCTTTCTAAATACTCTTGTATCTGGCCTTTGTTTTGGACGATTCTGTTCGAAGCACGCGCTGCTTGGCAACGCCCTTCAACTCTCTCGCCCAGTATGCTGTAACAATGGCCTTACGTCGCTTCCCTCGTTTCTCGTGCTTCAGGGACTATAAATACTCTGGAGCCATTTTGTTCAGTGAAGTTGTCTCAGAGCTGAGCAAGGCGAGAGAACGACGGAGGGCTCGGCCATGAGCTCTACGTCCTCGCTCTCTGGCTAAGGCCCTCGTTGGCCCCTGGGGACAATTTCGATAGGGGACCCAGGTGGGGAGGACCTTGATGACTCGGGGGCGTACGCCCTCTGGATCACCGGTCTCCCACCTGGGATGGTGCGACACAGGCTCTGGCGGAACGTCGGGCTGTCCTGGGTTCCATCCCCCGCGGCGGACCGCTGCGAGCCGGCCTTACAGTTAACACCACGGTGATGATCCTGTATCTGAGTGGTGTCCGCATGTCTGGGCGGGCTGCTACCTGGTTACCGTTCTGATGATAAGTAGGCACTGCGCCCGCAGTGACCCTCGGTGAGCGGACTCTCCGCGAGGATCCGAGTTAGTGGGCGTGCGTCCGCCGTGACCCGCGCTGACAAGACTATCCTCGAGGATCCCGGATAGCGGACAACGTTAAAACTTTACATTTATGTTTATGAATGTGAAAATCAATGATACGTCCAGTTGTGCGTGTACTATCCATGGCATTTCTCCTAGAGTATGTGAATCGAGCTTGTTCTCATGGCGTCCGTCGTATAACTTAATTAATGTTGTAAGTGGCTCCAATATTTCCCATACTTGCAAATTGAATCTAGTCGGAAAGAAATCCTACCTATCTGGAAAAGACAGATACCATTGTGTTACCATGTAGATCATAACGCGAACAAAAAATGTAATTTAGTCAACCAAACAGAGGAGGTTAAACTCAGTACAATGAATACACGTGCTCATGCTGGAATCAATACCTAAAATTACGTGTACCAAAACCGAATATCATAATACAATGTCATCCATTAATTTGGAACCACTTTAGTCAGGTCTTGATAACCACAATTTGGTATTACAATCACAATGTGAGTGTATATTCTCAATAAACCCAGTGACAAAACTTACATGCTATATACATTTGGGTTACAATAAAAGTGATAGCCGTAATGATCTGATTGGATCTTCCACTTCTTCTGGATCATATATCGCATAATCTCGGGGGAACATACGTTCGTTGAATCATTTTCTTTGGGAATATATACATTTTCAAAACATTTACCGCTCAGAATCTTTCAAGGTGGATGAGGATATTGAATAAAAATCATTCATGAAACGAATTTGAGGTTCGTGTTCGCCCATAGATCAGGAATAAAAGTCCTCGATCCAGATGCGCAAATCTGGATTAGCTGTATGGTCAAATGGCACTTCAGAATTTATATGATGTAATTAATTGGTAGTCCAGAATCTCAGAATGTGGAGAAAATTAGAAACAAGTATATCATACATCAATATCCCATTGGCTGCGCAACATTTTGAAATGTGTCACTACTTTTTGGTGGCTCCGAATTAATGGATGGCACTGTATTCGTCTCTAAGGCCAATGTAGGGCGAAATCGGAAAACTTCAACGAACTTCCTTGTCTCATAATAAGGTGAAATGCGATGAGAAGAGTGAGAATTATTTTTATCATTGATAATTTCACAAAATACATCGAGGCAGTATATTGCTGAGTAAATCATATACCACAAGTAACCCACAGTGGAGAGAATTATTTTTGTGGCGGAAATATGTTGGGATGGGAAAGTTTATGTGAATAATAACCTTAATTTATTGGATTGAATTGCTCAGTATTCTCCATATAATAAACAAAGAAGAACATATCTATCGACGTATATCCAAGCACAGACATTCAATGGTTTGCCCAATGTTTTGGATCAAATTGATAGTTTATGCGTCTATTTTGGTGTAAAAAAATTGTCATCACATTTTATCACTTTTATATCGTAAACTATAAAGTTGGCAACCTTTCGTAATCATTCTACTAACATCTTTCTCCATGGTTGTTCAACATATTTATTAATGACCTTTCGGAACTTTTGAACTCCTCGGGGTATGAAATCAAGTTGGGGAAGGATCTTTTCCAGTCTATAGCAGATGCAGATGATGTGACTGTACTTAGTCCTACTGTCCAAGGTCTCCAGAAGTCGATTGATATATGTCATAACTATGCCAAGTCATGGCGCTTCTCTTTTGGTTTTAAGAAAACCAAGCGTGTTGTTTTTGCCAAGAGTCCGTTTAAAGTCAGCCCGGTTTGGTATCTTGGTTCAGGTGTCATCCCTTGGAGGTCCTAGGTGCCTCTCTCAGCTATAAAGGTTCTGCCACCCCACATGTCGAAAACAGAGTCAAGAAAGGTAGGCAATGTTTTTATAGTTTGGCAAGTATTCGAATGGCATTCCCCGGGTTATCGACAGATTCAAAACTCCATCTCTGTAATTATATCTGTGCTCCTACATTCTTGTACGGTATGGAATGTGTTGGTTTATCACAATCCTCCCTCAATCATCTTAACTCGGTACAGGGTACCCATTTCAAGCAGGCGTTAGGTCTAGGTTACCGTTCTCATCATTCTGGGGTTCTTAGAGCTCTCAAGGTCCCCACCTTTTCTCGTCTCATTGATAAATCGGTGGTCTCTCTATATTCCAGGATATTTCGGCATAGCTGCCCCACAAGACATTTATGTTCTTACCTGGTAGGACAGTATCTGGCCTGTAACAGTTTAATCAAAGGTACCCTTGTTAGTCGAATTGTCTCTTTAGGTCTGTCCCCAACAAAGTCTGCTTTCTATAGGCCCAGGTTACCTGATGTCAATATTGTGCAAGATGGATATATTGAAAGCCTCATATTTCTGATCTGTGGGTCTATATATATCTTTACATGTCTGATTGTATACATTTGTGTCTAATGTTTTATATGTGCTGATGTTTTACAGGCTTTTATGTATTTCTCCAGTTACTGGAGGTGAAACAAATAAAAAAAAAATCAAAAATTTACCTCAATATTTTTGTTGCGCTACTGAATACGTATGTATTACCGTAAATCAAAAAATATCGCAAAGCTCTCATACTATTTTCGTTTATTCACAGGATTAAAATGTAAAACCTCATGGAAACAATCAGAGATATTATTTTTGAAAGTGCTGTGATCCTTTTGTTGGGATTACTATATTTAACAAATGATAGCAGGATAACTCATGCCTACCCTCCGTGGGTCTGCTTTTACCCAAACTTAGAAGACCAGTGCGACGCGCTGGCCAATAAAATAAGCATGAAGCGGAGACCCGAGACCGCTATTGTGTTATCTTCGCATAATTATAAATATATATATATTAGGTTACCAGCCCTATGGTCCGATAGCATATTGTCGTGGAGATATGTCGTCCGGCGTGCATCGTCCACATTTTTATCTTTGAAGTTGACAATTCAATATATTCTGGTTTTTCAAAACGAAAATTTCGGCCCAATTTCGGATTTTGGCGGCCAATTTCTTACAATTTATCTCGTAACCTATGCATAAGATCATCCTTATGTACTTTTGAGACGTGTATAAGTCTCATTGCCCTTGAATTGTCGGGCGGGTCACTCTGATTTTTGACGGGTTAGTGAAAAAAAATTGTCCTAAATTACTTTGTGTTTGCGCCAGCAAAAAAAAATGCTTCTGGAAAAATATTTTGGACAATTCTAGCCACATTTTCCCTAAAGCAGCGAAGACAGTTTTCCTAGAATGCCCGGATATGGAGCTTAGTTATTGCCTAGAATGCCTCGATATGGACCTTAGTTATTGGCACATTAAATAGGATGCCATATTTTATTTGATTATTTACGTGGTGACCTTGAGCTTGATTTTAATGACCTTATAAGGCCGTGCTGTGTTAAGACTTTGTTTAGCATCCGCGTGCTGGTAGATTTTTCACGAGATTTGACACTAAAACACACAGAAACTTTTGGTGATCTAACAGTGTTTAAATGATATTTTCAAGTTTTATTCTTCAAATTTCCACCGCCCTCATGTCAAATACTAATGAGCAATAAAACGATATTTTCCGTTGAATATATATTTGGCATGGCTTTTTGTCCTTTATTCCGGCATCTACAGAGCAGGTTCTCACTTGACACCCTGCAACATATCTTAAGGCGGTGACTGACCTAGTTCTTTTGTCTAGGGGTCAGGTCATGTTATTGTCACCGACTTGTGCTCAGATTTTTTGGAAGGAAGATCAACACAAGGTAAGAAAAATGCAATTTCTGCTACATAACGCATATATATATAACTGAGGGGGATGATACGATGTCCGAGATACTACCACAAATTTATGTACTTCACAAATATTTGTAGGGGCTGAAATTCCCCAGAAATAAGGTTTCTTCCAGCAATGCTTACCCCAATTTTGACACGGTGATCACGTTCATGGTCATTTTCAATAAATTCTGCACATTGTTTTTCCATAATCTGTACACGGGAGTTAAGATAATCATCTCATGTTTCATATATCCTGCGCATACGCACCAATATATTGTAATTTTTCACTTATTCCTAAATCACTATACACTCTTGTCGTGTCACCGATTTGAGTCAAGCGTCACCGACTTAAGATGTTATCTTTCCAGAAAAGGACTGGTATCTCTCCACGAAAAAAGGCAAAAAGCATTAGCCACCGCCGAGGTTCAATCAACGGTATGCATTGCAACATCATAATGCAAATGTTTATATTATATCCTTTCCATATTCTTGTCTTCATATTCGGCAAATGAGCAAAATTAACATGTACACAAAACGCACTCATAACACGTGGACATGCGTAAATTATTTCCATAGTCCCATCGTTTGTTCATTCAGAAATCATGGCAGGAAAATAAAGCTGTACCTGTCCAATCAGGTGTGCACGTACAAACTGCGAAGATAGCATATGCGCTAATATCTTGTAGTTTTTCAGTTATTCCTAAATTATTCCACATGCTTGTCGTGTCACCGATTTGAGTCAAGCGTCACCCGACTTAAGTTTACAATCTGACTCGGGTACAGACTCGGCTACAGAATCGGGGGATGATTTGGAAATCACTATGTCTGATGGAAAGAGTGTTTCGGGGAGCGATGAACTGCACAATATATTGTTGCGTACGGTCCACGATACCACGAATATGATATCGCTATAACCGTACGCGATAACACCTTTCCTGAGAACTCATTGTACAGTTCAACTCATTCAACCAATGGGTATGTTATACCCAAAATGTAAACCTAAGTCGGTGACGCCTGACTCAAAACGGTGACACGACAAGCATGTGGAATAATTTAGGAATAACTGAAAAACTACAAGATATTAGCGCATATGCGCAGGGTGTATGAAACATGAGATGATTATCTTAACTCCCGTGTACAGATTATCGAAATACAATGTGCAGAATTTATTGAAAATGACCATGAACGTTATCATCGTGTCAAAATTGGGGTAAACATTGATGGAAGAAACCTTATTTCTGGGGAATTTCAGCCCCTACAAATATTTGTGAAGTACATAGATTTGTAGTAGTATCTCGGACATCGTATAATCTCCCTCAGTTATTATATATATGCGTTATATAGCAGAAATTGCATTTTTCTTACCTTGTGTTGATTTTTTTCAAAGCCAATTTTCTGTTAAACACATCTAATGCAATAAAACCAAAGGTGTGCTCAATGATTTTGACGATTACAGTCCGTCCGAGTTGTCTTTTCATCCGTTTTAGTGCCCATTTTGTACCGGTTTTGTAAATAAACAAACGAAGTGTATCCATCAAACCCGAATGTAAACAAATGCTCAAATCGCGCTTAAAAGTCCACATCGAGTACATTTTCCAGTTCGTATGTGCATATATAGTGTAGTTATGAGAAAATAATCAGTGATATACCATGATGTGCGTGGAATTGTCAGTCTATCTCGCATTTCTATGCTTTGTTTACATCTGCGTGTGATGGATACAGTTCCGGTATTTACGCGAGAACCGCCTGTTCAAATGAGCAAAATTTCCCTGAGGACTGATTATTTTCATTACATTTGATGTGAGTATGTTTCATTCAGTTAGTTTAGCATGTTTGATATGAAATATAGTTTTCAAAAAATATTGCATTCGAAGGCAGCAGCTTTAACTATATGACATTCAGTTGCAATTGCCCAGGTCACAACTAACATGAAACATGTAAACTAATTGGCCGCTATAAACCAGAAGCTTATAGAGGGACATTGGGTTTGTAATATGAGCATTATAGACGGTCATATTATGGTGAATACTTTGGTATTTGAACTTCTGGTATTAAATCCCCCACTCTCTTCTGTACTGTCTGGTACAAGGCAGAGTTCTCAGCCTTTCCAATACCGCAATCAGAGCCGATTCCTGAAATGCATCAACTATAAGCCTACAACTTCATAAAATCGCCGTAGGACGCATACCTGTGAAAAGTCTGCCAAAACGTGACGATTTGATTATAATCACATCAAATTGTCACCACATTAAGATTTATTATTGCCCACAACACATCTCATCACCAGATAGTGCAAAATCTAAGCGATTTAGTCAAAACCCCGCTTCACTACATGTATATTTATTCCACCGCGCGGTACAAACACGGTTACGTCACTGACACCGTGCGTAATCTCGCGATATCTACCGCAGATACATCACCGCATGGGATCAAGTCATTATCTGACAGTAATAGTGCGGAGAGGAAAGGGTCGACATCCGTGATTGCAGGACTTAAGGGGATGGGGAAAGCGTTCAGATGCTCCCTGGTCTGGGGTGTTTGTCCAAACGGCGGGGATTAGATGCAAACTGTTGCTCATGACTGGCGCACGGTAGTCGCCAGCGAGAGACGGGGTGTTCTATTAATGTTTAATGCATAAACTGTGCACACTCACGCCAGAGTTTGGGAACATGATGTACACCCACAGTCCATGCGTCCAAGCAGACATAAATTATAGAAGGGTTGTTGTCGAGGACCATATCAATTACCAGTTGATTATTTCAGCAGAATGAAAAGTAGTCGTAACAATAATACGAATTTTATCTAGGCTATTAATTTTTTTATACTGCGATTATTGATGTTGTTTTGCATTCCAAGTCACTTTCAAGGGGGAAAAATTGGGTCGTGAGGTTTACAAAAACAACGAAGAATGTTTCCATCGCAAAAGTAGATACCACCAAAATTAGACCGGACGGCAATCGAAGTGGGATTGAATATTTATTGAAGCCGAAATTGTTGCTATGGAGATCTTTTTTTTTCTGGGAGCGGGGGTAAGATGGGGGAGGGTCCTGTCTGAGGTGACCACGTGTTGTCAATCGTTAGGCCTTCACATAGGGTTAGCCTGGTAGATTGTAGATAGTGTGTCTGTTTTCTAACCTCCCTGAGAACCAATTGGGTCTCCCTCCTGTCCTAAACGTCCGAACTGAAGGGGTTTAACTGGGAAGTGATAGTGTGGAGAAGGGTCGTGAAGCGAGAGGGGTGAGGTGGTTTGACCAGGTATCGATTTTGTCCCCCAAAATCTCATCACTGACCAGTAATTGCCACTTGTTGAGTGTTGCTCTTTCTGATCTGTGGTGTCCTCTTCCCAACAATTTGTTCCTGCGATGTGATTGGCCAGTTTTCGCGTGACGTCACACATTTGCGGATGTAGGGGTAGGGTGTGATCCTGTCTCTTTGCGGGAGGGAGAAATAGGTAGACAACATAGACAATTCAACCATACAAGGACGTACAGACTAGGCGTGCCACTAACATGTCGGATCCTAAATTTACTCAAATTGGCACCAAAATGTCGACGGTGATATTATAGAGGTCAGCGGTCAGAATGCTACAAAAACTAATCGAAGTGGCACTTTGGAAAAGTTTACGACCGGTGAATGGGATTTTCGAAATCACGGAAGGATTGCTTTGATGTCCACTTAACAATGATTAAGTCTACTTATGCTAGAGAAGTGAGCAAATTCGCAAATTATTGACGCCTCGTTTCAAAACATTTTTTTTACATCTTTTTTATTGCGCATCTGTTGAAAATATAGCAACAATGTCTACGTTCGTCAACCAAGGGGCGCGCGAGAGTTTCCATAGCGACAAAGTCGTCATCAATTTATCTAATGAGTGTCTCCCGAAAGCCAACCACCGCTCCAGCGACGTCATATTAGACACGGGTCCAGTCACGCCGCGCAGCACCGGAAGTGCACGAGACGTGCCGCGAGACTTCATCATCACGCCACGAGAGCCGAACGGTCACGCGCATCACCCGGTTACCAAGGAAACTGAGGCTGGCGAGTACAGTAGCGGGGAGGAAGACGATGATTTCCATAGTACACGCTGTACGCGGTGTACCGCGCGCACGCAGGAGACGATCTTCACGTGCCTCGCGGGCCACAAGGATATACTCAAGTACACTCTTCTCGCGATCGTCTGCCTCGCGTTCAGCGCGTACTTCGTGTATGCGTGTATCACGAGCGTGACTGGCGCTCTCGGCCTCATCGTCATCACTTTTGTCGTCCTTATCGTGGTCTTGGCCGTCGTTGTTCACAAAAACTTCGGCAAGGAAATCCAAGTTCGCTGTTGTAAGCCGTGCGCTCATACGTGCTCGCCATGTTGGAAGTTTTTCAGATGGTGAGTCTCATTTTATCTTTATGTGAGTCTGAAACACTTCATAATATTACTGATATTCTTTTCTGTCATACTTGATAGATTTTTACTAGTAGTACCTACATCATACAGTCATCATCCAATCGCGAAACACTAACTTAAACTCGAGAAGACGACAAAACACTTACAATGGCCTGTAATAATGAACATCATACAAGATCGATCAAGATTCTTTTGAATAGAATAGTTCGGGTGGAAAGAGAACACCGTAAGATGTGGGTCCCTTGCAATGCACAATTTTGAGAAGGATCAGAAAAGTTTCACAGTCAAAATGATATGATAACCCATTTTTTTCACGTGACCATGTATTGAGTAAGCAGCCCACAATTCAAGCTCGAAGTCGATGCAAGTTCGATACACCTTTGTTGGTAGTGTTTTTTCTTCTTTTCGGTATAAATACATTTTATTTAAGGTTCCACGTGACCATGTATTGAGTAAGCAGCCCACAATTCAAGCTCGAAGTCGATGCAAGTTCGATACACCTTTGTTGGTAGTGTTTTTTCTTCTTTTCGGTATAAATACATTCCTTATTCACCAATTTCACAAACCCCGCCTCAAAGGCAGCTCCAGATTATTATGAAATTCGATCGATCTACACTGATCAGTGTGGATGCAATATTTACTTTTTTATATTTAGTACATGAGGCAGGTGAAGAAATTTAACAGGAAATCACAAGACGATTTCGTCATAAAATACAATGTCCCTTCTCTTGTCAAATAGGAATGGACATTCCTTTCGCAGTGAATATCTCAATTTACTTTGAAGCCAGTCACCCAAAATTATTTTCACAGTGCAATGTGGGAACCATAAAGTCAAAGGGCATTAATATTGCCTGACTAATTAACCGCTAACGAAGAGATATCTGGCAGACATTGGCACGTGATCATTCCAATACATGTACAGTACAAACACATCTGGTCAAATGCTTTTCCATACGATGCGTGCTCATCCTAGGTGTACCTAGTATCGTTGCCCAACTTCACGTGGAACTGTATCGTCACGACATGTTGCATGCTATTGCGAAATATGTGAAAGATCTATCATGAAATTTATCTCTGCTCTGTCAAAAATTTAGGGGTTTGAATTTTGCACACGTGCAATTCACGAACATCGTTCAACCCACCGTTTTCCATGGTGCCGAATCACATTATATGTAATAACTCATGATACGTGCCAAAATAAATATGGGTTTAGTTTTATTATTAAGTATTCCAGAGCCAGTTGCAAATATGAGGACATTATTAAGTTCCCAACTAAAGTGAAGTTCGTCCATCAGTGAAACACGCTTTTTGGCCGTAGTTTCGTTTTGGATGATTGGATCAACTTGAAATTTTGTGTTTCTCAATTGGGTATTGCCGTAATTTTTCACAAAATTTCAGAATTCTATCTCAAAAATTGAAAAAGTTGGCAATCTAACCGAATCTCAAATTTCAGTCGGAAATGTGATCAAGTAAATTTCCACAAATTCAAGGTTGTTATCGTGTTTCTATTGAGTAAATATGTGTATTCTGAAGCAATATATAACTCGTACATCGAATGAAAATTTTGTTTTATTGTGCGGGCTTTGAAATTCCATGTTGGGGCTGAAATTTAACATTGGGATAGATTGCCAATTTTCTCAATTTTTGAGATAGAGCTCTGAAATTTGGTGAAAAATTACGGCATGATGCCCAATTAATACACACAAAATTTCAAATTGGTCCGATTTATTTATAACAAAACTACGGCCAAAAAGTGCGTTTCACTGATGTATGAACTCGAGTATAGTCTATAAAATGATGCGACAAGGATATGTTTTACCAAGACTAGCTGTTTGGAGGAAATTCTTTATACGTCATCACGATCTAGTTGATAAGTACAGCAAATCTGCGAGTAGTATGCAGCAGGACTTGTTTGCATAATATATTTTTTCGTAATTCATGACGGGTGCCACATGTGGGGCAGGAAATGCGCACTCTTTCTGGAACATCTGATTTCACCCCCTTATGCCATATATGGGGGTTCATGAAGTTCCATAATCTATTTTGCCTGACACCGGACTTTGAGATCGGAAAACGGACTTGGTTTTGTTAGCTCGTACACTTTATACTCGGGTATTGGTTCCGTGTTTATTCAGTTTTGTTTATCATTTTGTTCCAATACCGTTTTTAGCAAGAAAAAAAAAATGAAATAGGAAAATAAACTCATTAGAATCACTCTTTAAATGTAGATCTATTATTGCACACTCCCTACTCTGATTATTACTTGGGGCGAACAAATATGAATTGTTGCTGAAGTTGCAAATACATGTAAAATGTCAACATCTGAATCACATGAAATTACTTCATACATGATGTTTAGTATTTGTGAGACTTTATTAATCAGAATATAGGCCTACTAAACTCAAATTCATCCATCAATGAAACACACTTTTTGGCCGTAGTTTTGTTTTAAATAATCGGATCAACTTGAAATTGTGTGTGTATTAATTGGGCATCATGCCGTAGCCTTTCACCAAATTTCAGAGTTCTATCTCAAAAACTGAGAAAGTTGGCAATCTAACCCAATGTTAAATTTCAGCCCCAACATGGAATTTCAGGGTCTGCACAAAAAACAACAATTTCTTTTCGATGTATGAGGTATATATTGTTTCAGAATAAACGTATTTACTTAATATACACCGACTCCAAATCAATGCAATAGGTTCATTCTGTGCGGACATCAACATGATAAAAGCCCTGAATTTATTGAAATTTACTTGATCCCATTTCCGACTGAAATTTAACATTGGGTTAGATTGCCAACTTTTTTCAATTTTTGAGAGAATTCTGAAATTTGGTGACAAATTACGGCATGATACCCAATTGAGAAATGTAAAATTTCAAGTTGATCTGATTATCCAAAACAAAACTACGGCCACAGAGCGTGTTTCAATGATGGGAGAACTTTACTTTAGAAGTAAATTAATGCATACATTTGCAGTTGGACATGTATAATTCGTTTATTCGTTTATTATTCCCCCTACATTGCTTTTCTTTCTCCCTTGTTTGACGAAACAAAAATATCATTATTGCCTGTTTGTAGCTATTCATCGGCTTTCCACAGGCCTGACATTTTCTTTCTACTTTTTTATTGAGGAGAAACAAATACTTCATTATTGTCTAAATTAAGTGTGACATTTGATCAATCCTGAGTTCGTTTTTAGATATATGAAAATATGTATAACGATCAGTTGCGTATTTACATTTCATACCAGATATAAATGCCGATGCTCTGACAAATTTACTGCGCAATTTCGAGGCCTCGCGATGCCAAATGATGGGAACAAATCCGGAAGGAATTATGTGATCGGTAGAAAAGCAACATCTCGTCATCACACGGAATATTTATAGCCTAAAACAACTCGAGAAAAGTTCTGTACGTTTCTGGGAAGAGGTAGATCGTCTAGCACCATAAAGATCTTGTCAATGTTGTCAGAATGTCACCAACTGCTATTGAAATGATGCTAGTTTATTCACAATAAACGATCAAACTCTAGCATAGAAATACTAGCACCCCCTTCCGGTGAATCAGTCGGTGAATAACATTTGCCTGGTAATGATATGCATCTCGGAATAGTATGCCGTTTTACGGATTTCATCCGTCGCACTTTTTGATAATGTTCGGATATCATGACACGTTGTGCTCTGGATGCCGCGTGGCTGTAAAAAAAAGGCTGCAATCGAGGATTTAGCCCCTGAACTGGGTGACTTTTCCGAGTAAGTCCCCTACACTACAGTAAAAACCTGGTCCAGGGGAGGCTCGGGCTGGAGAAGCGGCGGTGAAGCATCAGCAATTGAACGCTGATCGCCGCGGAGGAATATAGGCAGATGTTGGGATAACATCGACAGAAATAATCAGTATTCATAGGAAGGAAAGCCCTGGTTTTGGAATCGTTTATTGATCATTGACGTTACATGGAGCCAGGAGAAGCGCTAGCCAGCACAATTTGAACAACAGCTTGCATCAAAGTTAACCATTTTCAGCGAAATCACGGCAATATACATTCCACATAAATATTAACATTGGAAATGTATTTCTCGGGATTGCCAAACAAGAACATTTTGAGGGGCATTTACTGAAAGCAACTTCATTGGTTGGCCGATATGTGTTCTGCAAGTTATTATTGAATACGATGAAATGCAGCAGGCGCTGAATTCAAACTTTTTGGTGTGTATTTATATTCATCTCATGCCTAGCAGAGCATAGTGTGTCTCTGTGGGGGTTCACTTGTGTATATGTACACACTGTAGAATAATATGTAAAAGTATCTGGTCCAATTTGGCTTCTTTTGAATTACTTGAGTTGGTCAGTTCGCGATAAGCTGACCCTCCACATGTCAGTAACCGTGCTGACCCCGAAACTGACACCGCTGGGTCGATAACCTTATCCTAATGTGGGATTTCGTCGCCTTTTCTTCGGTTTAAAGGTGTTCCGCATATTGAGAGACGGAATCCTAGTGATTTTCCGCTGAGAACGGTTGAGATTTGTCTGCCTAGATCAGGGCGCTCATTAATCAGATAAGCTTGCACGATACTAGCGCGGCGGAGGAATCTGTCCGGTCGAATCACCGCTTCCGCTTGTCGTGTCCTTCCGCGATTAGCGCACGATTATCGAGCGGCTCGCGGGGAAGGGTAGTGACATGACAGCTGCATTGTAGCCAATCCGCCAATTTTCATATGAATAACTAATTACTCTATTGCATGCATGTCCTGTATCCTATCTCACTGATGTTATAATAACGTTAATTACCAAGACATGCAAAATGTCGAATTGATCCAATAGTTTACGAAATTTGAAAGTTTATCGAATAACGTGTCTAAATGGTTCCAGCTTGACACATTTAGCCCTATACCATGTATACGTGTGAATTATTGTAAGGTGTCATACTGTCGCAAGTCACGATAAAATACTGTTTTGGGTGAGCATGATATTCAGAACACCGCCGGATCCAGAGGATATCAGGGGGTGCACACTTCAGTCAACCAAGAAAATGAATGCAAAGGCCTTAAAAATGCAAAGTCAATGTTTTGATGGAGCTTTTGTGTTGAGTAAAATGTCGTATGCTTTTTATCGTCCGTTCATCCACCCATGTATTTGCCCTTTTATATACAATGCAATCAACATAACGAACTTTGCATACACTGTAATTGACATGGCGTTGTGTCCGTCGTCCATCGTCCTCATCTTCTGTCGTCGTTGTCCACATTTTTATCTTCAAAGTTTACGATTGAGCTTTTCTGAAATTTGCACAAAATATCCTCAAAAAACATTTCAAGAGGGAGGTATTTCCAAGTCCCTACTTATTTTTTTTCCAATAACGGCTAATTTCGGACTAAATTGGTCCATTTCTTAAAATCTGTTCTGACAGTAACTATTTTCTAAATTCGCACAAACCTGATCCCTGGGCCTTCAATAAGGTGGGTGAAGATGGAATGCCTTGAATTGCTCGAAAGACCCAAATTTTAGGCCCGTGTGTCCCCAAAACACCGAAATTCCACGCTTTCGCACTTTGTTCAAAATCCATTCAATAACTTTCTCTTTAATTTCACGTATTATTGATATTATTTACTTCCTATCTCGTGTATGGACATGTATAATGCAAGAAGTTATGTACTGATCTCTTGTATGAAGTTGGAATGTCTTGAATCGCTTGAAACGGTTTGAAATGTACAAATAGGCCATGAAAACAAAATAAATGTATATATAGCTTAGACATGTATGATGGACACATGGGAAGTCATATATTGCAAATCTTCGGGTAGTTTTGACGTAAACCTCAGAATACTTGTGGTAAATCAGAAGGTCGCATCTTACCTGAAATGTGTAAATTGGACTCTGCATAGAAAGCGACTGTTGATGGCGCCCAGGTTTGTATTATGATCATATAGGAAGTCATATGGGGGATCTTTTGATGGTGTTGAATGGTAAATCCGAAGGTCACATCTGCCCAGAATTGTGTAAATTGGACTCTTAGGCTTGCGGTTAGAACTTAAGAATGTATTATGAGCACATAGGAAGTCACATGGCGGATCTTTTTGCGACCATGAAGTTGACCTTAAGATGACTTTTAGTGATTAATATAGGATGTCATATATGGCATAGTTTTTATGATATTGGATTTGACCTCGGGTCAGGGTGTTCGGCTATTTTACTGTGTATTGTCTATGCTACAGGGTGTTTTGTTTATGCTACAGGGTGGTTTGATCTCCCACAGGGTGTTCATCTATTCAACTGAGTTTATTCTCTGTGACAGGGAGTTTCGTCTCTGTTACAGGGTGTTCATCTATTTAAGTGTGTTTATTCTCTGTTACAGGGTGTTGTACGGCGGTGTGGTGCTCGGGATTGTCCTGTTTATTGCCCTGGATGTCCGGGACGACCCACGCCGGCTGACTTCTCTCTCTGGTCTCGTGTTCTTGGTTTTCGTCGGCTTCCTCTTCTCCAAACATCCGGCCAGGGTAAGTTGCATGTAAACAGTTCGAATGGTATGTTGCTCAGGGTGGTCAGATACGTTTTCCGCTCTGAAGAACTTCCGGTAGAGAGACGAACATAGAATAACACATAAAATAAAACCAATATTTGCATCTAGTGAATCAAGTCATTCAGACGATCAGGTGCCTGATAATGCTGACATTATGGACGATTCATTCGTCAATATTCACATGCTTACAAGGTGAAAGTTGCGTTCCAGACACAACATGTACATAATCATTGCCGTCTAAAAGAAGCCTTTGACTCTGTGCACAGATCCGGTGGAGGCCTGTGATTTGGGGCCTGTTGCTCCAATGGGTGTTCGGCTTGCTGGTACTCCGCTGGCCTCTCGGTCTGTTCGCCGTCAAGTGGTTTGCAGACCAGGTCGTACATTTCTTAGCGTACGCGGACGAGGGATCGAAATTCGTCTTTGGGGAGAACTATGTCATGCATCCGTTTGCCATGCAGGTGGGTGTAATTGGATGTGTGAACGGCGTTTGTAGCTGAAGTTCATTTTACAATACTGATTTTATTTTATAGACACTCATAGAAGTTTTGCATAGAATCATTTACGATTCTTTGGACTTCTTCATTTGGAACTATCAAAAGTTCTGGAACTTTTTGAACATTTTCCATGGAACTTCAATCAGTTAATTATTTAATTCTTTAGGTTTTCAGTGAACCTTCCCTTTTAGCAGATTCGGTGAAGAACCTGCAAATTGTTTAAAATTGGTTCATACTGAAATACTTAAGTTTCTGCATGAAACATTTCAAGTTCTTCGGAGAGCTTTTGTTTTTAACAATCTAAGATTATGTTGTGAAAAAAATTGTACTACTCATATCTTAGAATATTTAAAACCATAATACACTTGAACACAAGAAACCATAAAGCTGCACATAATTATATCTGTAGAAATATTATCTCAATAAATCACATTAGTTCATCTACAATAATCCTCGGCCACATCCCACCCCTTGCTTCTTCCAGTCCCTGCCGGTTGTGGTGTTCTTCAGTGCCGTCATCAGCATCCTATACTACATCGGCTTCATGCAGTTCGTCGTCAAGGGCATGGCATGGCTCATGCAGGTTACCATGGGAACCACCGCCATCGAATCGCTTGCCTCAGCATCCAACATCTTCGTCAGCTACGTGAGTCTTTTTTTCGCAAATAATAGTAGTATGAATGACACTTTAGGGTCAGGTTTTTGATTGGTTGATAATTTGTGCAATGAGTATCTTGATCCAATATCACTATTGCTAAAACGTCAAAGTTGATGATGTCATTCGAGATATTAAAAGAAAAAACCTACATTTTTGGGATGAACAATTCAACAAACGTATTACCCGAGCCCACATTGGCTTTGAAAAGGGCATACAGGGTGTGAAACATTATTTTTTAACCACACATATTTTCTTTTACCTAATGTGATCATTCAATAGTAATATTGTCAGAGGGAGAACACCTTTTCACCTCGCTTTTACATGGGTTTCCAGTACATATCATATTCATACACAGGTGGAAGTGGCGCCTATACTGGTGCCATACGTCAATAAGCTGACCCGGTCAGAGCTACACGCGATCCTAACCAGCGGCTTTGCTACCGTGGCTGGATCTATCCTCGCACTGTACATCTCCTTCGGGGTAAGCAGTAGCTCCTTCTAAGTGTGTGCGTATGATTCTTACTCTAGCCATTCGTTTATCTTTGCGATTATTCTGTATTAGCATCCAGATATATCGTTGTATCGTTGTTTCAGTTATGCTATGTCATGTTTCCACACAAAAAAAGCAAGTGAATGCTTGTGCTTCAGATTTTTCCAGCAATATGCCTATTCTTTGAACCACAATCCTAAAGATATTATGTGATTCACAAAATGAAAAATTGAAAATTACTGGTTTTGCTTTGCACTCCAGGCACCGGCCCCACACCTGGTGTCAGCCTGCATCCTCTCAGCGCCCGCGGCCCTCGCTATGGCTAAACTCAGCTACCCGGAGACGAAGAAATCCCGGACAAAAACACAGAAAGACGTAGAAATTCCTGAGGGGTGAGTCTTCACTGTATTCACGAATAGTTATCGTTCATTTCTACATCACACAGTCTAAAATCATTCGAAATACACCGCTGGATTTTTTTTCTGATAAAATACTCCTTTCTGATAAAATAGTCCTTTAAGTAGGAAGGTTGTCTCTGACAGTATGTCCAAAACGAAATGTGTCATTCAAGCCTATCACATCATTACTATACTGGAACCATATGCTAACGATCAACAAAAACCACTGAGCAACGTGTTTAGTGCTAAAACTTATGTTTCCAACTTCAGAAAGGAGAGGAACTTTATTGAGGCTGCTGCTAACGGAGCAATGTTGGCCGTCAAGCTGGTGGGAGGTATAGCCGCCTGTCTTATCGCCTTCCTCGGAATTGTGGCGTTCGTTAACGGCTTCTTGGCCTGGATCGGCGGCATGGTCGGCATTGAAGAACTTAGCTTTAACGTGAGTGCATTCAGCATTCGACACAAAAGAGCGATAAATAACAGTGTTTTTACACACGATACGCTCGTACCTGCCATTTTTGATCATTAATTACCATAATTGTCACATTTCACAGACGATATGCTCGTACCTGCTGTGGCCGTTTGCTATCCTGATGGGCGTGGAAGTCAAAGACGCCAAGAGGGTAGCGGGGATGCTCGGCTGGAAGATCTTCGTGGACGAGGTCCTTTGTTACAAGGAGCTGGGTGACGCCGTCAATGCTGGACAGCTGGACGTGAGTAAAGTTCCTCTAAGAGCAACGACCGCTTGACCATCTAAAATATGTTTCAAACGGTTACTATTTACAACTGATACACAATGGATAAGACAGCTCACTTCATCGGTTTGTATGTTATGAGAATATCTTGGAGTGTGTCCATGCATGTGAAATCTCTTTAGCTATGTTGGTTGCTCGTACACGTATGGTTAATTCTTCTGGGTATACATGTACTAGTTTTGACGAATTGTATTGTCGAAGTTGTTTCATTATGGGGTTGATGACATCCTCACTTGGTCATGTAAATATTGATGGAAGGAACCGTATTTCTGAGGGAATGCACAAAATACATTACTATACATGTACCTATACAAACATCGTGTCAACCGCCTCCTTCCCGTTCTTTCATACTATTGACAAAACTCATTGGCAAAACTCATTAAAGAACGGATCCGAAACAGTTAGGAACAACATGGACTTGCCTTTACGGGAAAGAACAAACATTCTGTTGCTTTCAACGAGATCTTGTGCAACAGTAGCAAAAATAGTGGATTTTTTCTCATGATTGATCGCACGACTTCGAACTGCTAAAATGCACATTGTTTGGAACTATAATTGTGGATATATAGGGCCTACAATGTATAGCAAACATATTCAATATGGTGTAGGCCTATATATTGATTAGATACTGTTGATATCACGGCCGATAGCATTTGGCAGAGAAATATTCCCACGGAATTTCACATGAATATATAGACGATGTGAAACACTTTCAATCATGGAATTCAGTATCACAAATAGAGCAGCGAATCCCAGTTAATCCAATTGTTGGAAATCGAAAAACGAATCGCTTTCAATATTACATGAACTAGTATCGGGGAAAGCAATACTAATGTATATGTATAAGCTCACAGCAGCGAAATACTCATAATATCCAGAATAACATGTATTTGTTATAACAAAAATGAATGAACATGAATAAATTGATTCAAAGAACACGGAGAATGATACGGAAGTGCAGAACGGCTCTTATTTTCCCCAGTGATTGTTTCCACTTGTGAACATTCGAAAATTCCATAATTTGAAAAATCATCGTCTTTCGAGTCGAAAATTGTTTAAAAATTGGAAATTAAAATAATAGAAATTTGAAAAATAATTCTCGGGAATCAGAAAATATTATCGGAAATTTAAAAAGAAATAATAACGGGACAAAAACCGAATATCCAACTAGCTATAATTGACCCACGGGCGTATTTATAGTTCCAATCATGGGGCTTTTCGGTACCATCAAATTTGTCGTTTAAGTCTACACTTTTCTAAATACCCTGGAATAGAAGGTCAAAACCTTGTAAAAATGTGTCAATTTCCCTCCCGACAGACCCGCTCGGCAGTGATTGCCACGTACGCGTGCTGTGGTTTCGGCAGCCTGGGTGCGATGGGGGTGGCCTTGGGTGCCATGCTGGCCATCACACCCCCCAACCGGCGGGGAGTCATCACACAACTTGTTGTCAGGGCGCTTATCAACGGAAACATAGCGGCTTTCATGACCGCGTGTGTCGCAGGTTGGTAACCGATTACGGAAGCGTTAATTGATCATCTACTTAACCACATAATTTTTCACGACTTGGCGTGTTCAGTATCACACTAAGACGTCTTGTCATGTTAAATATCATGCCAAGTCGTCATGTTATGAAAATCTCCTGAATTATAATGACAAGAAGACATAATTTATCACGACTAGACGTCTTATCATGAAAAATATAACGATATAATGTCTTACTCTGAAAAATTTCAACCACAAGACGTCTTAATATGAAAAATGTACATGTATCAACCTATTACCGCTGTTAACCAAATTTTGATGATGCCAATCAAATTAACCAAATTTTGATGATGCCAATCAAGCCCAACCAAATATTCATATCTGAAGCCACACTGGTGTCATCAGGGGCAGACAGTGTGTAGTTATCGTTGTTTCTACTGTACACCAGATGAAATTAGTGTACAATTGCCCAACAACTTATCAAAACAATTTAGAAAACCGAAACAAACCCCGTGAAATAGGTGTATGACAAGTACATAAGTACCCAATCACAAGCCAAAAGGCTACTGAGTTGATGGTCACAATAACTATCACAATAACAAGTCTTACTGTGAAACAATATGATGACAAGACATTTTAACGTGATATGCTGACTATATTTATGCTGACTTAGTAGACTTACCATTATATTGAACACGATAAAACGTCTTCTTATGATAAATTTCACGGTAAGACATGTTCACATGATATGTGTTCACTGTAAGATGTATTGTTTTGATAATTTTCATGGTCACACGTCTTGTCAAGATGATTTTCCTACTTTTCACAACATGACAACTTGCCATGATATTTATCACGATAAGGCAACTTACTGTGATACTCAACACGGCAGGTCGTGAAAATTATGTGGTTAATTAAGTGGATGATCAATTAACGCTTCCATAACCGATAACTTTAGATATGTCTATATAACAGCATATGTATTCAAAGTAATATACAGTGTCGGTCTACTCAGTTGATGGAGGACTTACGACTATAGATCTAATAGACTTAATAAACTATAGACTTACAACTATATATCTAATAGACTTAATAATAGACTTACGACTATAGATCTAATAGACTTAACAATAGACTTACGACTATAGATCTAATAGACTCAATAATAGACTTACGATTATAGATCTAATAGACTTAATAATAGACTTACGACTATAGATATAATAGACTTTAAAATAGACATACGACTATAGATCTAATAGACTTAATAGTATACTTACGACTGTAAATCCAATAGACTTAATAAACTATAGACTTACAACTATATATCTAATAGACTTAATAATAAACTTACGATTATATATCTAATAGACTTATTAATAGACTTACGACTATAGATCTAATAGACTTAAAAAATACTTACGACAAAATATCTAATAGACTTAACAAAAGACTTACGACTATAGATCTAATAGACTCAATAATAGACTTACGATTATAGATCTAATAGACTTAATAATAGACTTACGACTATAGATATAATAGACTTAATAATAGACTTACGACTACAGATCTAATAGACTTAATAATAGAATTACGACTATAGATTTAATAGACTTAATAATAGACTAACGATGCTTTTTCGTATAATATTTCATGTGTAATTAATTATACCTGACGGAACTCCCTCTGCCAGGTTTGTTGTATCAAGGCGATGATATTACGTACGGATCCATGGGGCACGTGAGAACGAACGTGACTGAGATGGTTGCCATGACGCCCATAAATACGACACCGCCCTTCCTCTAACCCATACACTTCCGGTCACGTGGTTAAGCTGATGTCATCACCTTGTTCACCGCGAATGATCCGGACAATCATGGCTCGAAACATGGTGGTGATCTGTTTGAAGTATGTTACCTTGGAGTAGGCACTGAGGTTGGAGGAGAAGTTTCCCATGGTGATCCAAAGTGCTACCATCCGATCAGGCATCCGGTATTCTTGCAACCAACAACCACCTGGTAATGCAGATGGTTTTAAGAGGACATTTAAAGGACTGGTGTGAAATTTGTTCGTTTCAGCCCAAAATCGTACTATGTGGGACCGAGTTTTTGTTGAGCAACGGTCCAGGAGAATTCAGTATCTCCAATATAGATATCGAGCCGAATTTGGTTAACTTTGTTATATATATATATATATATATATATATATATATATGAACACTTGTAAATATAAATGTTAGTAGAATTTTTATAGGAAATTGCATTCACTGGTACCTCGTATGATGTAAATGGATGGTAAAGTAGAAGTAGGCAAATCACTGCACTTTCACAATAATCTGCAAACTTTTGCCGCAAATTTCAGACTGGCAAATTTGTAATTCACATGTCTTCTGTAAATAGTTTTGTTTACATTGCACTACTAGATCTATTGTTGATATTTATTACTTGTTTTGTTGTTGTGTCTTGGTTGTTATGCTTTAGTAAGTAATCATTTCCATGCACATGGATTTATTCAAAATATTGTTATATATGAAAGTCAAGTTCAACACAAAACCTCGAATGATTTTTGGCCATAACTCGGACCAGGAAGGTTCAATCAATTTGAAACTTCATATGTTTCCATTTTGCATAAAACCATATTTTTCACGAAATTTCAGACTTCTATGTTGAAAACTAAAAAAGTTGGCAATTTACTCCAATGTTGAATTTCAGCTGAAACTTGAAATGTGTGTGTCTTGACAAAATTTTATTCAATGTTCGAATTGCACAGTACTTCATAAAAACATTATCTTTATTAAAATACACATATATTTGTCTTCCAATTAAAATAAATCACAATTGGTGCATTCCTCTTCAAGTTGAAGATCATGAAATCCCAAATTTAGCATTGAGTAGATTACCAAGTGTTCCAGTTTTCAAGATAGAAGTCTGACATTGGTGAAAGAATACGGTTTTGTACTAAATGGAAACATATAAGGTTTCAAATTGATCTGACCACCCAGTACAAAGTTATGGCCAACAATCATTTGAATTTTTGTGTTGAAAACTATTCTTATATATGATGGCGGTTTTTTTTCTTTATAGTCACCTTATCAGACGAAACCTCCAATGCTATATTTCTACGAAAGCTTATGCCATGGAATGTATAGTGTTGTGTTTTTCATGATAGCAAATTGTGATTGTTGTTGAATGGATAGCTGAATAGTGATAAAACTCGTATATATAAGTATCTCGATCTATCCTGTTCAAAATACTCGTCGTTGTTCATATGAATGTCACGTGGTAGCATTCTAGCGAATTGATTGGTCGCCGCTTGTTATTGGGCCATGTTCGTGTATTATTACTTTTATATCTCCCGAAATGGTATGTGTACAGACGATGAGTATGAAAATTGTCTTTATTGTTAATGTACTTTGTTAAATGTAAATTTGTAGTATTAGGCCTACCTAACCAAACCTCATATTATACGTATAACCTGATATATATGTTGATGAGCTGATGGAGTTGTAAATATGCCAAGATTAAATGTTGTTTGTATTTATACAATGGTTATTCCGTCTTACAATGTAGTATATCGACTTGAATACGACTGTTCATGTTCTAGTTGCTGTGATGTAATAAATAATGTAGAAATAACACGTCTCTCAATTTATCAAAACATAGGCCCAAGGGACTTGTAGATTACCGGCTAACCAATAGGTGATCGGACCGATGGTCCAGTAACTTCAAGGTCACGAGAATAATCAGCATATATCATTTCCTACATGTCCACGATTGATTCCAAGTCTCTGATTTCAATATTAAGTGAGATATCAGGAACAATATGACCCATTATAAGGATAGGATAATTTAACAGCCCTATTTGGGCCCCGTATAAAACATCAAAATGGCCGATACACGCAGACCGGTGATTCAAGAGCATCGAAAATTATACATATCATAATGATACATGAGGGGAACATTTTGAAACTAAAATCTCAAATCTGATCAGATGAGAAAATAATTTTCAAAGTTGAAAGACATGCAAAAACAGCCATTTTCGGTATAAACGATTCAATCAAAAAAAAAAGAAAAAAAAAAACGTCTGGAGGTATCAACCCAACACATGCTCACACAAATTTATGGGCAAATTCATCAGCCCGAAAAAAGATAAAAACTGTTAACAGACAATGCGGACGACGACGAGGACGGACAATAGCTTATCGGACACGACACGACGAGGACACGACAATAGCTTATCGGCCCTTATGGGCCTACGCCTACGGAAGCTTATTGCTGTCAGGCCTGAATTTTTATATTGAAAATTTGAGATGATATCTCAAAAGTTCGAGTCATTATCTCGAAATGTTTTGAGATAATGACTCAAAATTTCGAGTTATTATTCCACATTTCCGAATCATTATCTCAAAATTTCGAGATACTCACCCGAAATTTCCAGATATATTAGCTCAATAATTAGAGATAGTAAGCAAAGTTTTGAGATTTTAACCGAAAAGTTCGAGATAATATAGGGATTATAACTTTCAGTAAATCTCAAAATATTATCTCAAAATTTTGAGATACGATCTGAAAAGTTTGAAATAGTATCTCAAAATTTTGAGTTAATATTCCCAAAATTTGAGATACTATCTCAATTTGAAATAATATTTTTCAGGCCGGCCAGCAATACGCTTCATTGCAATCGCACTCAAATCAATCACTGGTTTCCTTGCTCTTGTCAGAATCCGAACAAATCACACGTATTGTTTGACACTTAATTCCAATATCCACCTTGAACAATAGCACAGCAATTCCGAAATTTGATGATTTGATCCATAGGAGTGAGAATCAATTTGTACACCACTGTCAAATCCATTAATCAGTAATGATGTCACTCTTTTCACATGTGGCACATAATGCATTTTCGTCTGAATATAGAACATAATAAAATGTAGAACTACGTAGGCCTACTGTGGCCTACTAGGACTCCTTGAATTCGGTGTAATTTTGTCATTTTGTCCTGTTTTCATGGACCTTGTTAAACCGATACCAGCTTAGAATCCGAGTTGACGACCAGGAACTCCTTATCGAGGCGGCGTGCATCCTGTTGATCAGATCATCCGGGCCATTTGTCTGCTTTCTGGTTGGCTGCCTGCGCCACGCCCCCTTCTGTGACGACATTTCGCGCGTCTGCTTTTCGGGAGTTTCCTCGTTTCCATAGAGACGTTTCTGTGGAATTTCTAGAGTATTCAGATACAGACTCCGTCTTCGTATAGTCATGTCGTTTTCTATCTGCAGACGTTTCATTTCATGGTCCATTTTCTTTATGGAGAGGAACTGTTCGTGGTCCAGTTTGTCGTATTTTTCTCTGAGTCGTTTTTGCTCGTATGGTCGACGGTTCAGCTGTTCTATGGATGTTGTAGCCAACTTGTCACGCTTTGGAGTCCGTTCCCTGCCAGGGATTGTGTTCACGGTGTCCGGCATCGCAGTTTTGTATAACTTGGGTAACAATTTCTTCAGAATTGAAGGTTCGATTTGAAAGTTCAGACTGCATTGAAGTCACCGAAATATTGAGTAAATCAATGGGTCACACGCTCATCAGACAACTCTTGGTTTCAATATTGTTGTACTGCTTCAACAAATTCAGCGCTAGTTGTAGTCACCGCGTTTTTAAAAAGCAACTTAACAATAACCATTGCTCTTCTGATTTTTTTCCACTCTTTCATTCAATCGAATCTTCGTATCCATGTAAACATGATGTCACATCAGATATACCAACATTGTATTGCGAGGAGTTATTCGCTTTATTCATAGAGGCTCTCGATATATATTTGTCTAGATATCGAGGCGTGATAACGATTCATCAGTGTATAAATTAGGACACGATATATGTACACTGCAATAAAAATGTCTTCATAAATTTGTGAGCAGGTCAAGTGGGCTTATAATTTACAGGTCATTAAAATATCTAGTTAAAAGATATTCTAGATTCAAGATATCCATTGATGAACAGGGCAACATTAGGGACAGGGGAGTTTTTGCTGTACAAGCATGTGAAATGTGATGTGTTATGTGGAAAAGCAGTGACTGTATACATGTAGGCCTACGTATGGCAATACGTTGATTTTTTATATATATAAAAGCCCATCTAATGTCCAAATACTTATTTTTGAAGGAAATAAATAAATTGGCATTTGGACAATTTTAATAAATTGGCATTTGGGTATTGGGGACGTCACAAGTGCACAAAAGGTTCATTAGCTTAATGAACGTAATAATTAAACGTACTTTTGTATACAACTCCCGAATTAAATGTCATCGCATCTACGTTGCTATGGACCGCATGTATGGTATGTTGCCATGATATCAGACACATCTTATGAGTATGGTATATTTCCTATAATCAGGCTTCGTGAATGCTCATTATTATAGATAATGAACTCCAAAATTTCACTGCAACAATTAGGAAAATTGAACCAAGAAATTGTTGCTATCTCGAGAACGATTCAAGATATTCACGTTCTGTAAAAAGCAACAAACACACTAATATTTGCGTTTACTATCAAACAAAACATTTTGACTAGCAATTCATTTTGACATGAGTTTTATTCTGACCTGTAAAGTTAAATTGCACACATTTTGTTTGATTTTAAAATAAGCCAACTATGTTCTTTCATGTTCTTTCAAAATCATTCTGGATACTCAAATTTAATCGAAATGCAGAAAACCCATGTTGGACTGGAAAATCAACACTGGAGAAGATTTTTTTCAAAATTTGTTTTGGTTTTTTCTTCTCGTTTGATCGCTTGAAATTGTCTCTTGAATTTTATATCATACTTTTTAGCTTCGCCAAGATACGACTATTGAACATGTGTGGTTGTGCTCGTTACAAAAAAGACAACAGCATAGAGCCGTATGGTTTATATGTTTTCATTTATTTCACATTTTTTACTCTAAGAAAACACTACACATTCCTAAAAAAAACACTACACAACATGATATATACGACTGAATACTCAAGCACATGTGCTGTAACAAAGATGGTTTTGTTTGGAATTCGTCGTCAAGCTGAGGTGAAGTACCTTGATATCTGCCCTTTGATATAAATATGTAATTAACTAGACATAAAAGCCTATAGGCTTTGTGGCATCCCCAAATTTTTACCTATCATTTCAAATGGAGAAATGTAATATACAAGTAAAAAAAATACACCCAAAATTGTTTTTGGCTGGAAATTGCCTGAATCAGATTATGACATTGACAGGAATCGCCAGAATCTTTTTTTTTTTTAAAAACGGTTCAAGAGATATGATTTGGAAACCATACGGCGGAAGAAAAAAAGGGCAAAAACATAAGGCCTCTCGATTATCAATCGGGATGCCTAATAATAATCATAGTCAACTAGACTGGCAGTTTGTTTACGGTATATTCTTCTATTATATGGAAAATATAATAGAAGAATAATGTAATGTCTATTATAATGTAAAAAAAACTCAGCATACGAAAACATACCCTAGTCCACATAATTACAGCTGGTTATAAAAGAAACAATGTTTCATCGACTGCCATTGAAATCAGTCTCATGACATGTATTGAAACTGTAATTCGCAGTATACAATGATATCTATAGGCCTAAGGACGATACTTTGACTTGCAATACTGTATTCAATGAAAGAATATTATTTTGCTATAGAAAAAGACAGTGACAAGAAAGGAAATAGGCATTTTTTTTCAATAAAAAATAGTTCATTATGTCACTATGACCACCGGGCATCGGAAGATACAACGATTTCATCAAATACAATCAACTGCCTCTTGTTTGTCGGGAATGATATATACCGCCTTCGAGGAACTTTCGTGTTCGGGGGTTGTTGGTGCATGTGGGCCAGATGCTGCATTACATAACATGATAGAGGTAATAACATCAGTCTAGAGTTGAGGAGTCGGATGAGCGAGCTCGTGGCAAACCTTGCAGACATGAAGTGGTTCTACATGTGCGGTGTTCTTCTGCTCTCGAACATTACAGGTCAGGGATTTGGGTTTTTTTTCACAATAAGCTATGGTATGATAAGGAGTTCGCCATGTCGTACCCATGTTAAGGTGCCTATCCGATAGCCTGGGGTTTTTTTTAATTTAGAATAAAATACCTAAAGAAAATTCAAGAGGTTCTGTAGATATTCCTTTCGCAATTTTGTTTTTTTCTTTTTTATATTTCTTTTTTTTTTTTGCAATTTTCTCAAAATGGGAGGCAATTTTCGATGGAAATTGCTCTATTTTGGACTCATCTCAAATCTGCTCAGTAACTCCATGATGTCGCATAAACAAATGTCAATCCATCTTTCAGGTGTATGAAGATGAAATGCATTGGATGGCTTGCAACGCTCGAAATAAAGGCCCGGAAAAAGGCCGAAATTTCCACTTTTGGCCCCTTGCTCGAAATATATTCAGTAACTCTCATATTTCACTCGTGGATGATATTTTCGACTGTTTATCTTGTGCATGATGATATAGTGCCATGAGTCTTGCGAAAAGCATGAAATGTATGCCCATGTTTGAGGTTACATTTTTGGTAAATCTTGTATTTCGAACAAGTCATTGCGGCGAATATTTTGATGGTGTTTAAGTTCGCCTAAACACTGCTAAAGTGACCTTGAGCGGTGAGTCCGAATTGGCTGTAGCTTGAGCTTAGGTTTTATTACGAACGTTTCTTTTGGTGATCCTGACGTTGACCTCATATGACCTTGAGTTGTGAATCCGATGGCCACATCTCACATCTGACCTGAAACGTGTAAATTGGACTCTGCATACAACACGGCTGTAAATTGAGATTAAGTTTGTATATCGTACTAAGTACGAACATCAATTCAAAATCCGATATCATATATTGCGGATCTTTTGAGATATTGAAGTTGACTTCATATGACCTTGAGTCGCAAATCCAAAGGTCTCATCTGATAAGTGAAATGTGTAAATTGCATTGTGCACACAAAACGCTCGTAAGTAGAGGTTATGGCATGGGCATATATATGGATGGGTCTTTCGGTGACTCTGAATTTCATAGAATAACACTTGATTTTAGTAGCCCAAAGACTAAGAAAGGTTACCGGATTATATATGTTTATATATTCAAATTCAAGGTCACGAGAATATTCAGCATTTATCAATTCCTATATATCCACAATTGATTGCTGAGCTGTAAATTCAATAATGAGAGGATATTAACAATTTTTCCTGTGACCTCGTCAAAGGTCAAATTGAAAGTAATCAGAATTTCGGCATATATCGTTTCCTTTATTTCCACAAATGATTGTCAAAGTGGCAAGTCGGTCATAAATGAGAAATTAGCCACTGTGAATCTGTGACCTGAACATGAGGTCAATATCAAGGTCATGACAACAATCAGCATACAAAATGCAATATCCTATATATTCACAATTGATGCTTAAGCTGTAAAGTCGATAATAAGCATGATATTAACCATTTTGTGCTCTGACCTTGAAAATAAGGTCATAGGTCAAATTTAATGTCATGACAATATTCGGTATACATCATTTCCTGTACGTCCACAATTTATTCCCAAGCTGTAAAGTCGATAGTAAACGAGATGTTAGCCATTTTGTGATTTGACCTTGAAAATGAGGTCAAAGGTCGAATTCAAGATCATGACAATACTCACCATATATCATTTCCTATGTGTCCACAATTGATTCCTAGTCTCTAATCTCAAAATTAAGGGGAATATTAGGCATAATGTGTCCCATTATAAAGCATGGGAGAATTTATCATGGGAAAGTCCCATTCGGGACCCGTCGACAAAATGAAAATGGCCGCCACACGCAGACTGACGATTCAAGGGCAATGAAACTTATAAACGCCACAGAGGGGAATCTGTTCAGACAGTTTTGAGAAACTGGTCGCCAAAGTCAGAAATTGGCCGTTTGTCGTCAAAAATGGCCGCCATTTTAAAAAAAAAATGCGAAAATAAAAAAATAAAAAATACCCCCCTTTGAAATATTTAGGCAATTTTGTTCAAAATTTCAGAAAGATTCAACTGCAAACTTGAAAGATAAAAATGTGGACGGACGACGACGACGCCGATGACGACGAAGGACGCAACGTTAAGCCAATAGATTATCCGGTGACATAAAAATTTGTGGCTCAATTACTGTAAAACGACTAATTTTGGCGGCTATTAAATTTGGCGGTTGTGAGCCCCACGTATTTTTGGCGGAGATTTAATTTGGCGGTTTCAAAACCACACATATGTCTTATCATATATCTAGTTAATTTGGCGGACGATTTAATTTGGCGTTTTAATCGTCCGCCAATAATTAGTCGTTTTACAGTATATTCCTCAACGTTTGTCTGATAGGTAGTAATTTTGTCTGATATGTAGGTAGCTATTTCTCTTATCCTCGGAGACACTGGATTTTATTTTCAGATGTTTTGTTGGATGGAAAAATTTCTATGTTGAATTGTTTTTCTATTTCAAAAAAGGTTTATTGGAAAGTCGTGCATCTTTGAAATACGTGTATGTTTCGTCATCAGTTGGGCAAAGGTGGTCAACTGCGCAGCGAACGACTGGAGTACGAGTGACCATAACAACACCACCAACACCGACAACTGAGGCCCCAATGGAGGCAACCACCGACAGCGCCAGCGGAATACACGGCTCGGCAAACGTCGTGGCTGCCGGTGCTATGGTGTTCCTTGTTCTCATCACATGTAGGGGTAGGCCTATCACTGACTGGAATTTACAAGTATGAGAAAAACAGATGAAACAGATAGTGTACATCCATGTAATAAATATACCATATAACATAATCGCTATAGTTGCATAGACTCCTGTACGCTCCTGGAATTCGCATTTCTTTCATGCAGGGTAGAAATATGTACTCCTACAAGTCGAGCCCTTTGACCATGAATCAACTTCCCTGTGTGTATTTGATACATGTATGAAGACTGCAAAATAAATACGTGTTCACACGTGACTCATATTTGCATTGCATGTAATTATAATATTTTATAATAGTTTTATTAGGTTACCGTCAGCGTCGGCGTCGGCCGTCTACATTTTGTCTTTAAAGTTTACAGTCGAATCTTTCTGAAATTTTGCACAAAAGTACCTAAAAAAAATATTTCAAGAGGGAGGTATTTTTTAGTTCTTTGATTTTCGCAATTTTTCCAAAATGGCGGCCATTTTGTCGAAAAAACGGCCAATTTTAGACTTTGACGGCCACTTTCTCAAAAACTGTTTCTATTGCCATTGAATCGCCGGTCAGTGTGTGGCAGCCATTTTGACTTTCTCGACGGGTCCCAAATGGGGCTTTCCCATGGTAAATTCTCCTATGCTTTATAATGGGAAACATTTCCTGATATCTCACTTAATATTGAGATTAGAGATTAGGAATCAATTGTGGAAATATAGGAAATGATACACGTTGAATATTGTCATGACCTTGAATTTGACCTTTGACCTCATTTTCAAGGTCAGAGAACAAAATGGCTAATATTTCGCTTATTATCGACTTTACAGCTTAGGGATCAATTGTGCACATATAGGAAATAATGTATGCCGAATATATTGATGACCTTGAATTTGACCTCTGACCTCATTTTCAAGGTCAAAGCACAAAATGGGTAATATCTCGCTTATTATCGACTTTACCGATCAGGAATCAATTGTGCACATATAGGAAATGACATATGCTGAATATTCTCCTGACCTTGAACTTGACCTTTGACCTTTTTTCAAGTTCAGAGCACAAAATGGCTAATATCTCGCTTAATATCAATTTTACAGCTTAGAGATAAATTGTGGATATATATTCGAAATGATATATGCCGAATATTTTGATGACCTTGAATTTGATCCTCGACATCCATTTTCAAAGTCAGACCACAAAATGGCTAATATGTCGCTTATTATTGACCTTACACATTAGGAATCAACTGTGCACATATAGGAAATGATATCTGCTGAATTGTGACCTTGAACTTGACCTTGACCTCATTTTCAAGGTCAGAGCACAAAATATATAATATATAGCTTATTATTGACTTTACAGCTTAGGAATTTTGATGAAAAAATTAAACATTTTCCGGTAACCATTCTTGACCCTTGGACTAATTTTTTGTATTAACAATATTTATTTGGATTGATCAACAGGCCACGCCTATACAAAGATTTTTTTCCGGTGAGAGGGACAACACAGTGACAAATAAAGCGTACATATTTTAAAATATCATTGAGAGCATAAATTGCCACAACCTTCAGCTTCGAAAAACATCCACACACACACAAAGAAGAACAACAACAGTTAAACAGCAAAAATAACCATTGCTTTATGTAGCGTTATGACGTGGTAGCTACCTAGTAGTGACACCACGGTTATGGCGTGAACGTGCGGACAGGTTTATAAGACATTCGGCGACACTCCAGTAATGGGGTATACCTCTTTATCGTGGGGTCGCCGAACCCTACATTGGTGCCGTACCTTTCGAACCACTGGGTTCTCTCGGCGTCGTTCCTGGGGTCAGCCCCTCACTGAGATTCACATCGCAGCCAAGTATGTGTACATAGTGCATGATTTGGGGAGTGTCCCATTGTTCTCTAGGGTAATTAGTCCATGTTAGGAACTCCGCCTGGAGGTTAATAAATAAAATATTAACCTCCCGAGAGGTTAATATTTCAGATAATAACCTGCAGGTTCTCGGTATGGAACCTACCACTTACGAGTGTTGGTGGGAAAACGTGTATATGGAAAATAACAGTTTTGTACACATTTAATTTCCATCGATCACAAGAACACACAAATGCACATCAACTTTGGCTAGAGTCCACGCACGAAGTTCATAATAAAACGGCTGTCTACACCGACAAAGACGTGTACAAGAGTGCACATAGAACTTTGGCAAAATCATAAAACATACAGTGTGGAGAGAAGAACCGAAAATGATTCTTCTGTGACCTTAGCCTATCTGGCGATTAGCTTTTTCTAATGGGCGAAGTGCACTGGTGCAGGCGAAGACGAAGCGAAGGTACGAAATGAAACCAAAACTAAAACTAGTATACACAGAGTTCTGGTAAATTGCGGTTTGTATTTTTTGGCTGGTGATCATCTTCGGAATCTCTTGGGGTTACAGACGAAAGCAAGACGAAGCGAAATGAGTGAAAACTATAGTGGTAATTCAACCGACGAATACTGTATGGGAATACTGTACTGTATTACAAAAGGATTGCATTATGGGCAAAGCGTTTAGTAATACTTCAATAATTGTTCACGATAAAGCCTAAGTAAAGTCAAAATAGATGTTCGAATTTTATATTTCATATTGAAGAACACATTGAAATAAACAGATTCTTTTTTACAAAATCGATTTATCTTCATTAGTTATCGAAATATGAAACTTTTTGTGGGCAATATAGGCCATATTTTCACTGTGATATTTTGCCTCATTAGCTATTATAATTAGTATTCATGACGTCACACCGGGATACTGATTTTAATTAGTGATTAGGAGTGTCATTCTGACGTTGATTTGCATGGTATCACAAATGTATATTATCGGAAGATGTAGCTATATAAATTTATACCATGATTATAGAGTGGTACACCAGCATAGCAACCATTCCTTTGATACTGCCTCTAGCAACCATGGTTGCTAAGAGCGTAACTCACAGCCTAAAGCAGAACTGGTTTTATAAAGCTTTGTACGAGATAAATAAATGAAGATAATTGATCATTGTGGTTTTTACGGCGTGCAATTATCATAATTAGTTCCAAAGTTATGAGGACTTTTATTACAGTTTTAGGCTGTGAGTTACGCCCTTAGCAACCATGATCAGTGCGATGTCTTTTTCGTGTGTTAAAAATGAGTTCTGAGATCATACTTAGGGCCTATGTAGGTTTATAATGAATAACGATTTGGAAATCATGCAGATTGATAATCAGGTCAAGTTGGGTAAATGTATTTAAAAATTCATTTATTTTTTTTATTTTTTATTTATTGCAATATCGCTGGAGAAACGATCAAGCAATACCTTGCAACATTGCACGCACACGCACTGACAACAGTAAAATATGTTATTGGCGAGAAAGTTGTCCCTGGTATTGTGTATATTGGTTTTGTGTGCCTCTGCGATATACTTGTAGGTCTACATGCGCATTAGCAACAGAGGAGGACAAGTTGTAATGATCTGAGCAATACTATGCTCAGCATGGTGACCTCCATAATTAATCATATCAAAAACATACATACCTTTCCGTTCATAATAAAAGCTAAAAAAAAATCAGAATCTTGTCGTTTGTATGAATTAACTAAGAGTTTTTAAATAAAGTTTTTTATTGTCATCATCAAAATCTGGTTGGGTTGTTCGTGATAGGTTGATACTTACATTAGCCCCCTGAGTGGGTCGAGTAGATGTCATCATTATTAAGTGTAATGTATCTATCAACCTATTACCGCTTATAGCCAGATTTGGATGATACCAATAAAAACCTTACATCAAACACCTTCAGAATAGAAACAAAGCCCGACCAAACATTCATATCTGAAGCCACACTGGCGTCATCAGGAGCAGTCAGTGTGTAATTATATTTGTTTCTACTGTACACCAGATGGAGTAAGTGCACATCTGCTCAACATCTTATTAAACCAATTTAGAAATTCAAAACAAACATGTATCAGGCTCAGCGTATATTTTGTGCGAGAGAAGAAAGTCAAAGTCAAGCCCCCCCCCCCCCCCCCCTCCCCCACTCCCACATTTTCACAAGAAAATACTAATCACATCAACACAATATTTAGGAATGCCAAGAAAGAGAAAGAGAAGAAGAGGAAACTCCTTCTGAAAGTTGTAACGCAGCAATATATAGATATTTATTAAGTTGCATACCAGTACTGAGAATGTGTCAAACTAATCAAGACATCTTCTGAACGGGATTAAGTCCTTTAAATTTTCAATCATTTTATTTGTCTCAAAACTAATTTCTGTTCAAATTCTGTTGAATACAAAAAATATTTCTCAATGTGCGTATTTTATGTATATCCATTGTGGCCCTACGTAATTCACACATTGTCAAATGCATTACTTGATAATGGTGATAGATCTATATCAATTAAAATTATTATCACACTGTTTTCTCTCTGGCGGCTAAACACAGTGATTGAATTAAGCACAGCTGTACCACAACGTGGGTGGGTTGAAGGGGGGGGGGGGGAGTTAAGCCCCTCGTTTATGACAGGGTACACATGAAAATTTTAATTTCATACTTTCGAATCCCCTTCACATCCCTGGCCAGATAGCGGGATAAGGATACTTGATTCCATTTCTAGGCCTACTTTCGCTTCGCCTTCGCCGAATATTTGAAGCCTCGCGATGTCATCCGTATGTACGAAGTGCCGTGTACGCGTTGACCAGCTGCTGCCACCGGCTGCACGAGGAGATGGGATGAATGGTTACCAGTTACTTTTGTACAAAAGCCGTCAACACAAATTTCGGAAGCTCGGAGCCGATTTCGCATATTATCATAGATAGAGATTGATGAAGTGTTCAAGTGTATGAACTCATTGATGCAGCCAGGTCCACATCTGTGCTGCATTTTCAATTAAACCCGAAGCAACATAGGCTATAGTGGACATAAAATCAGGCAAGGCCTAAATCTAGAATCTAGTACTCGGCGAATAATACTATTCACGTAGGCCTATTCAAATGATACGTAGTTGGCGCGACGCGCGGCGCAACGCGCGGCGCGAAGTACTTGCGCGACGCGCCTTTTCCGCCAAGCCAGTGTTTTCCGTGGTAAAGTGAGCGCGCCTCTTGCCGCGTTCGCTTTTATAATGGTTCATGTGAGTAATACACACAAACAAGTTACTAGGGAAACAGGTAAACACATCCACTAGAAACATGCTCGGTTGGACTATGTGCATAGTACGGGTAGCCATAACAACAGAATGCTCTCTGGAGTTGAATGTCGCCATGTAAATATCTGAGTTGAGCCGAAGCCGTCAGTTGCATGTTAGCCTACTGTTGATCTTGGTTCCACTTGACCGCATTTTGAAAATTGCAATACATTAATCGGCATCATATACAAGGGGTTATGTATTCACGGTAATTTTCAGTCAAGTATTTTTAGTTATTGTGTCCATTCAAGTGTGACCATTTATGTGCATGTCTGGTCGAACTGTAGCGTTATGAGTCGTAATGGCCAGGGGGTGAAATCATGCACTATATAGGATAGTGACCACGGTTTCGTGATTCGCACAGTTAGTAACCCCCCCTCGCGCTTCGCGCTCGTGGGAGGTTACTAACTGGGCGAATCACTCAACCTGGGTCACTATCCCATACATAATCGGGTAGCTGCGGCGCCCTTGATCTTCAGTGCTGTGATGTGACTGGGCAGTGGGATATAGCTGACCTCGGGGACGAGGTCTCTCCGAAAGAGGAAAGCACTGTAGCGTTATGACGTGGTGGCTACCTAGTAGTGACACCACGGTTATGGCGTGAACGTGCAGACAGGTTTATAAGACATTCGGCGACACTCCAGTAATGGGGTATACCTCTTTATCGTGGGGTCGCCGAACCCTACACTTTAATTTGCCAAATGAAGTCCCAGATACAGGCAATGGACGTGAGTGAAAGCATTTGTCCGACCACCGTATTCTATGATTGTCAGTGACAGGAAAATGCAGCTAGATGCGGGAGACGACATTAGAGCTCGACGCGAGCACATCATCCGCACCGCAACAGCTGAATGTATTGTAACGGATCAGGGGGTCAACCGGATTAAACAACATGACAGTATATATAGTCACAATACTAATATCCACAGGCTATTTGATCTTCCATTGTGAACTTGTACGTTCCTGAACTGTTATCTGCAACAAGAGATGAGACTTCTCAAAACTATGCACCATGATAACTATTACATGCAAGTTTATTGCATTATAACACACTAGTGTTTAATGACACGTTCATTCGTGTACTATTCCATTCTATGAGCTTTGCATTATGAAATATATGCATTGTGAATTCCAAAATACGTGTCATTGTGGTAAAATTTGCTTTGCATTCTGGGCACGTAATGTTCCATCGGCTCCGCCATTTTGGATGTTTTCAGACCATCTGAGCACTTTACGTAGTTTTCTCACATCGATTTATGCATTATATATCAGTGGAATGTTCAAAGTTTGCCATCTTGTCAAGGACGAAGGAAATGCTCATTTAAAGTAGGCTAGGTCTCTAAACCTTTACATGCCAAAATTGGCGTCGATAGGTTGGCATGAAACCTCCATAAAAAGTCAGCACATAGACATGTAGAGAGTTGGGGGCTTCGTCCCCATGCAACGCTCTAATGTACAAAAAAAAACTTGTTCCGAGTACGATAGTGGCACAGTGTTTTTTCATGTGTGGAAAATATAAAACACTGGTATATCTATATTCAGATTATTGGTAATTTGGATAGAATTATTTTCATACCGTGTACCAGCGTATCAATGCACCAACGCACCAGTGTACCAGCGGTACCAGCGTTTAGAAGACGTCGCAACACGATCATAACGCACCAGTGTGTGCAGACAGGTTCCCGTGGCTGCGCTTTTTTTCCGCAGGCCGCAATTTCCTAAAACCCGAAATCAATGGAAGCGCAAATTTTGAAACCTTTTGCGATCATAACAAAACTTCAAAATCATCAGGTTCAGCATTTGCGTTGAAGAGACACCTAAACCTCAAACATATTTGTGTGTTATATATATAATATGCCGTGAAATGGTTTTCATAGACTGCAATGAGAAACACACAGTGACACTCATCAGACATCACCAGATCACTCGGTCACCGACCACCACGGGCTCAGGCTGCTGTGCTCAGGCTGCTGTCATGCACACACGTCAGTGACTCACGTGTGGACATTGACACAAACAAACTGAATATGACACATTGAATTCAAGCTGGATATTTCACATGTCGTCCCATTGTCGAACCTGAAAATCCGACCCGAGACTGAGTTGAGTCAAACTAACTTACTGTACGATTTTGATCGCAAGCTCAACAACTATCCGTGGGATACCATCATAAACTGTTTTTTTTTGCTGATCAGATACTAGATCTCGTTATAAAGCATGGAAATGTTGCAGACACTTAGCAAACTTCCTCAGCTGAAAACTGCCGTTTTGCTTATTGTTGGATCACAGGGAGTCGGCAAACACAAGCTAGCGAGGGCCGTGATTGAAAACGCAGGATCGTTCCGCGTGCAGTGTCGAACGGCAACTTCCCTCCCTCTACCTTCAGAAAATGCTGTGCACCGCCCGAGAATCGACTTTGTGACCTTCATTATCAACATGACGAACAAGGACAGTTTCTCAGAAGTGGAACGGTCTTTATTGCACTTAGATCGCTCATTTTTGATCGGGCGTGTTTGCATTGTAGCGACGCAAGGTCATGTCCAGAAGGAGCAGTGTGTCGAGGTGGAGCGTTTGTCGCAGCTGGTGGACGAAATTGGCTGTCCGCTGCTCTGGGCAACCTTGGAAGATCAGATCGATCGCGGGGAAGTCGCCAAAAAACTTGTACACTTGGTGTCTACATCAGCTGGTCTCAAACCTGGCCTGACGTCACTGCTCGTTCAAGCCACCCAAAATGAATATGCAGTGAATCTGCTCTAGAGTTGCATAATGTGCACGAGTGTTGTTGACTGGATGCAGAACTATGACATGTATCAAGGAACTTACTGTGACACTATTTGAGAGACTGTTCCAACAGATGGAAACATGGCTAAGGTGAAAAATAATTGTTTTGTCTGCGAAAATTATGTCTTTTGAAGTTGCTGTTTTTACAATGTTTGTGTTTGAAAAGTGTCTGGTTATGAATTTGCATGCATTTTCGACTTTTAAGTCAAGCTGAATGAATTATATGGGTAGCACATGTACCGGTAGAATACAGTGTCCAATTATTCTATCGCTGTGCTATAACATAGCCATGTATACCATAATGTTCCTATTTATTCTGTAGTATTCAATCATGAAGTCCGATAACTTTGTTTGATCCATCAATGGGCTGAATATATCTTCATGAACTGTACATTTGAAAGTTGAATGTCACAAAATTAAATTTCAAAAGCTTATGTATTAACAATATAATTGTCATGATGCAAATGCAAAAAGTTCTGTGGAAAAAATTTGATGTGACTGACATTGAAGATCTTGGTGGAATTTGTTATCGATGATTTGAGTCTAGCATGAAACCCAAATATCTTTTGAACATGTACCTCAAAAGTTATAATGTACCGTAAGTGAATCGTTTGAATTTTGCAATAACTTTAAAAAAAGCTGGATTTGCATAATTATTGTCTCTAATAGTTGTGAAGATGTATTTCATGTCAAAATTACACTCATTAATGTCTAGCTTATGTATGGAAATGATTGAGTTTATTTATTTTTTTCTTATTCACCACATGAAAAAAAATTCAATCAAAAATTTGTACAAAATCAGAATTTTATGATCAAAATCCAGTGGAAGCATGTTAGGTTACCGGACCTATGGTCCGATAACCTATTGCCGTGGCGTTGCGTCCGTCGTCCGTCCGTCGTCGTCGTCGTCCTCGTCCGTCCACATTTTTATCTTTAAAGTTTACGGTCCAATCATTCTGAAAATTTGGGAAAAGATACCTTGAAATAATATGAGAAGGAGGTATTTTTTAGTTTTTTGATTTTTTAATTTTTTTCAAAATGGCGGCCGTTTTCGTCGAAGAACGGTCAATTTTGAACTTTGGCGGCCATTTTCTCAAAAACTGTCTGATCAGGTTTGAGATTTTTGTTTCAAAAGATTCTCATTATGTACCTCTGTGATGTGTATAAGTTTGGTTGCCCTTGAATCGCCGGTCTGCGTATGACGGCCATTTTGAATTTTCGACGGGTCGACGAAAAAAAAAATTTTCGGCCCAAATCGCATTACTATCCATTTTGGGCCATTTCTACACACACAAAAATTTTCACCCTTTGAAAAAAGTTTTGGACAGAGAATTTTCGGCACTTTTTTCCTTCATAATGGGAGCTGTCCGGACTGTACTCATAGAACGCTTGAAGATAGAGCTCAGAACATGGCACTTTCAAATGGGAAGTCATATATGGCGACTCGTGTGGTGACCTTGAATTTGACCTTGGATGACCTTGAAAGGTCAAAACAACTATTTTTGGATCGAAAAATGTCCAAATTTGCACCTTGTCTGTCTCTATTTGAAAACTGTCTGACCAGTTTTGAGATTTTTAGGTCAAAACATAGTAATTGGGGTTTTTGACATTATGTATAAAGATGTATATACTGTATGAAGTGCCTTGAATTGCTCAAAATGCTCGAAATCTAGGCTGAATAGGCCCCAAATTAAATTTTTGGTCGTTCACCTTCAAATTTATCTGATCAGTTTTGAGATTTTTGTTATAAAACATGCTAATTGGCGTCCCTGACATTGTGTATAAAGATGGAGTGCTTTGAATTGCTTAAAAGGCCCCTTGAGTGTGTAAATTGGCCTCTACAGCCAAAAAATGTTTGTAGGTATAGCTGGAATTGGAAGTCATATATACCACTTCTTTTGGTGACCTTGAACTTGACCTCAGATGACATTAAGTGTTATATCTCAGTGTCACGTCCAACAAGAAATGTGTAAATTTCGTCTATAGACAAAAGACTTTTGGATAGACCTTGTATTTGTATTTTGAACATACATGAATACAAGGTTATAATTATGCTGCACACTTAATGATGACATTGAAATTCACGAAGATGACCTTGATTGGTTAATCTGAACGTCATATCTCACCTGTCGTGTTTCAACTAAAATTGTCCGGTAACCTATCTTAGCCCTTGGGCTAATTTTTATTTTTTATTTTTATTTTTATCACCGGTAGATAATACCTATTCATTACGATTTAGAAACCAATCATGTGGGTGATGCTTATCAATATCATCTGAATGTAATATATTGATTTATTACACTAAAAAAAATCATAGTTACAACCCAGCATACCACAGATACAAATGACATAATCAAGTGTAAAAATATATAATATTGAATCAAAAATAAAAGTGATATACTAGTATACTGTATAATATAATTAGGGCATTTCGGCACGAAATGCCCTAATTTTTTTTTCACTTTTTGGTTTCCGGACGATAACTCAAGAACGCCTTGATGAATCTTCGAGAAATTTTCACCAGTTATCACATATATTACATAGATGAACCCTATTGTTTTGGAGCCAGCTCCGAACTAGACAAACATGCCTTAGGGTAATGTTGGGTGAACTTGGCCCTGGGCCAAATTTTTTTTTGCTGAGTCGGCGTTTTTCATTTTCGGCCATATCTCGGAAACGGTGCGTCGTAGAGCGAAACGGAGGTTATTTTCGGACTCGTCACACTAGACAAACATGCCTTAGGGTAATGTTGGGTGAACTTGGCCCTGGGCCAAATTTTTTTTTGCTGAGTCGGCGTTTTTCATTTTCGGCCATATCTCGGAAACGGTGCGTCGTAGAGCGAAACGGAGGTTATTTTCGGACTCGTGACACTAGACAAACATGTCTTATGGGTATGTTGGGTGAACTTGGCCCTGGGCCAAATTTTTTTTTGCTGAGTCGACATTTTTCATTTTCGGCCATATCTCGGAAACGGTGCGTCGCAGAGCGAAACGGACGTTATTTTCGGACTCGTGACACTAGACAAACATGCCTTGGGGTATGTTGGGTGAACTTGGTCCTGGGCCAATTTTTTTTTTTGCTGAGTCGGTTCACCTGTGATTGTGTTGTGTATCGAAATGCCCCAAGGCCTCTAGGCCTCTTTACGTCTAGTTTGAATATATGCCCTCATATATTTTGCTACTATTATATATACTTCGCGAGTCCGTTGAAATTCTATAGTACCAATAGGTCCATGGAACTGTGGTAGACTTAGTATATACAGTGTCCTGCATGAAACAATAATCGTTGAGACGGTATGATTGAGTAATATGAAGCATAACGTGCATTTTTAGGAATTCGGTTCAGTTTCTTTTGATCTTATCTGGTATTTCATGCAGACAAAACAGCTAAAAACCTGAAATTTTGACTTAGAAAAATGATGAAGATGATGTTGATAATGATGATAGTCAAAAGTTGGTGTATTTTCTATAATATTGAAGTTCTGATTTATTTATTTATTTCACTATAAAATCCTAATCAGAAGTATTCGAGTCAATACAACTGGAACATAAAAGTGTATAGAGAATACCGTATTGGTCCTAATAGTGGCACGCACCCTAATAGTAGAGCGTCCCCCTCTTTTCACCAAAAATGTTCGATATTTGAAACCTTGTTATTCACTTCATATCTTTGTAATAAAATCTTACAGTGTTCCAATCCACATATTTATGTTATTTGAATCATAATAAGGGGATTGAAGACTATAAGTATATCATTGAGTGATTTTCTCAAATTTGACATGAATTTTGACCTCATTTTTGCGCGCGCTGCTACAGGAGGTCTTGCTTTGGCTCGCCGAGCTACTATTAGGACCAATACGGTATAGCTAAAGTTTTGCTAAATTTATAAAGCTAAATTGAATTATTTACAATAGACATAATTACATGTAAAACAGAATAATATAGTATGATATAATATGTATATAATAATATGAACCATTTACTGTTAGCCCATTGGAATATTGTTTTTGAGGCAATCAAATCTCTGACCGAAAGTGAATTATCTTCTCGAGAAAACAGTAATTGTTGAGACGTTATGATAAAGTATATCATGATCATCACGTACACTAAAATCCAGATCCGTTTCGTTGGCCCATTCACGTCCATTTGATTGGTTCTATGGCTCGTAAATGTCGCCAAGGTGTAGATGGAAAATATATTCATGTCAATATCCCCACATATGAATAAATGATGTGGATGGTATTATTTTCATGATGATCTATCTACAGTGGTTCGTGTATTTTAGGTTACCGGACCTATGGTCCGATAACCTATTGCCATGGCGTTGCGTCCGTCTGTCCGTCCGTTTGTCCGTCGTCGTCGTCGTCCGTCCACATTTTTATCTAAAGTTTATGGTCCAATCTTTCTGAAAATTTGGGAAAATATACATTGAAATAATTCGAGAAGGAGGTATTTTTTAGTTTTTTTATTTTTTAGTTTTTTTTCAAAATGGCGGCCGTTTTCGTCGAAAAATGGTCAATTTTGAACTTTGGCAGCCATTTTCTCAAAAACTGTCTGATCAGATTTGAGATTTTTGTTTCAAAAGATTCTCTTCATGTACCTCTGTGATGTGTATAAGTTTGGTTGCCCTTGAATCGCCGGTCTGCGTATGGCGGCCATGTTTATTTTTCGACGGGGCGACGAAAAAAAAATTTCCGGCCCAAATCGCATTACTATCCATTTTGGGCCATTTCTAGACAAAAAAAAAATTTTCACCCTTTGAAAAAAATTTTGGACTTGGAAAATTTCCGGCACTTTTTTCCTTCATAATGGGAGCTGCCAGGACTGTACTCCTGGAACACTTGAAGATACCGCTTAGAAATTGGCACTTTCAAATGGGAAGTCATATATGGCGATTTGTGTGGTGACCTTGAATTTGACCTTCGATGACCTTGAAAGGTCAAAACAGCCATTTTGGGGTAAAAAAAAATGGCCAGATTTGCCTCTATAGATGAAATGCTTGCAGATAGAGCTTATGTTTGCATTTAGAACATATAGCAAGACATATATGGCACAACTAATGATGACCTTGAACTTGACGTCAGATTAGGCCAAAAAAAAAAAATGTTTTGGTTTGCGTCCCAGTGATGCTCCGAAATCGTGCTATGGCGCTGAGGTTTTTTTTTTTTTTTTTTTTTTTTTGGTACCGGTTTAGGTATTTTTTTTCGCATAAAAAGTGTGTTTGTACCATATTTTTCATCTGGAACAGTAAAATACAGATTTATTCAAACTCTAGTGAAACTACGACGGCTGGTTTAGGACACCCCGAAAACAATTTTTACTGTTTTTTCGAGAAAATTATTTACGACAGCAAAAAAGTTTTTTATCACGTTATTTTGAGTTAATTATCTCGTTACATCAAGATAATTATGTCGTTATTTCGAGATAGTCCAGTCGTTATTTTGAGATAAATAAGTCGTTATTTCGAGATAGTATCTCGTTATTTTGTATCTCATGATCATGTTGTTATTTTGAGATGGTATAGTTGTATAGAAATCCAAAATAATACAGTTTTTTATCTCGTTATTTTGAGATAGTTACCTTGTTATTTCGGGGCAGTATCTCATTATTCCGAGATAATCATGTCATTATTTCGAGATAGTATCTCGTTATTTAGAGATAGTTTTCAAGGTAATGGTCTCGAAATAACAAGATACTTTCTCCAAATAACGAGTTAATTATCTCGAAATAAACGAGATAAAAAACTTTTTTTTGTTTCCGATATAATTGTCTCGAAATAACGAGATAAAACAATTTTTTGCACGTTCTAAATCAGCCCACTTATGGATCAAATAACTAGTGGAAAATATTAATTGATAACAGAATCAATACAAAATAGTAATGTAATAAATAAAATCATAAAACTAAATAAATACCAAAAAAATTGTTTACTTTTAAAACTTTGGCCGATACTCGCTACAAAATATATCAACGACATAAACTCATATTGTTTCTGAGCAAGAGGGTTTTCTTTGCACGCATATGCAACTTCCTATAAAACAAATTTCTCACGAAGCAGTTCACTGGAGGTGATCTGCTGTTTTAATCTGTGACAAGTGGAAGGGGCTCGTATGGAAAACCAGGTGTTATTACTTCCGTGGCAAGGGACTAGCTAGTATCGGAAATTAAAAAATCGTTTACCGGACGACTCTCCTTCTCTACTTGCTATCAGCCCGTGTTAATATAACGATCAACAATAATCTTAGAAACAAATCTGTAAAGTATAAGTTTGCTAATTGATTGGTTTGTACCTTTCACAGTTAAACCCTGATTGGTTCCTGCAAGATTGCAATCCTCGATACAGTACAATCACTAATACAGCCACTTTGGGGGGCTATTAGTATTCGGCGGACACGGGCACGGGCGCGGGTATGGAAGCAATGGCGGGCACAGGCACGGTAAAACGCGGCAGCGAGCGGCCGTGTCGTTTTCCCAAATCATAGTCAATGCGAATCACGTACAAATGGATTGCTCGTTACCCGGGTCGCACTAGAAGTTGCTAGTTTTAGCATCTGGATGCAGGCTGAGTGGCTGCGGTAGCAAAACAAAGCCGACTGGGTTCGACCAGCATGTGTGTGTGTGCGTATGTGTATGTATATCAAAATCGCAAATTTGGGTAAAAAAAATGTTTTGACTAGATTAATTTTTCAAGGAATCTCCAAGATGATACCATGGATACATTATCTTTTATAAATGTATATTATTATTGTACTTATAGTATATCATTAGACATTGGTTACAATTCACGGTATGAAAACTACTGAAATTTGGCTAAGATCATTAAGATCTACTGAATTTTGTTGAGATCATTCAGTGCATTTCATTTCTGAATGTTTCGCACAACTATATAGGACTGTAAATATACTAATGAAGTACGTCAAAGTTATCCTAATCAGTAGACGTCGAAGTCTGTCTACGGCAATGCAGGCATGCCAATTGGAACAGCTGAAGAGTTGTTGTTTTGTGTGCATTGCAGTGTACAGCAATCGAAAACAAAAATGTGTGGTTGGTTCGATAGTTCTCTAGGTATAATTCTCTGTTATTATGCATTACAGGGTGGCCGTGAAGCCACACGTGTAGTGGTTATCACTGATGTTAATGTTGAATAGAAGCCGTTTGCAATAAATGTTTGTTTTTACCAGTGGATATTCGATGTTGAATCCATCCGGAGATGCTACCACCAGTGAACATGTCAGTATTTTCGTTGAGGTTATACTGCTGCCGATTAGATGTATACTTTCAATTGGTATTTTACGTGTAGACGTATACCAGTATAGCTCATGCCTAATAGTAATTTCAATATACCCAGTCGTATCAGTCACTCTATATTATAAATAAATACCATTGAAATAAAACATCAAATGCATGCAAGCACAAATGCCTCATTTATCAGTTATTATTTACATATACATACAGAAAACACATATTATAAAGTCACTGCTTCTTGACTTTACATGCAAGGGAATATCAAGTCTCTTGTTGACCAGGTTCGGTGTATCTCATTTGACAAAGTCCTTGTTGTTTTATAAACTTCTATTGATGAAACATTTCACAGCAATCCAACTCGCAGCCAATCCACAGCCTCTCTCACGCTATCTGGGAGTTCCCTCACCTCTGAGCAGCGGAAAGCCGGGATTGTAAAATAATTCGTTCTCTGGAGACGAGCATAACACGCCTCTGTATCCTTTACAATGGGGCTGGGCTTTCAAGGGCGGGTTTTATTAGCCTACTTAAACGAAGCCTGTTCATTCCGCAAGAGGACTTACCCTATGACAATTACAAATACTGTCTTAGAATGTCTGATTCGTCACAGTCTATAGATACAGCTTGTTCGAGTTTTGACGGGGCACCAAAAAAGTGAATTTGGACAAAACCTTGTTTCAACGATATTGCCGCCAGATATTTTAATACTGAGGCATATTTTGACATACATAACACAGCTTTATATTTTCGTTATGTTAGTATTTCACAAAACAGACGATTTAACGGAAAATCGGGATAATAAAATGTGGACGATAATACGGTTGTCACCAGCCTTGACGCCTTTGATAGTTTTTCATTTATTATATTTTTTCTATCACTTCCGCTTTTCATTCGACTTCCACTATTCCCGTGAAATGTGTTTTGCTCTGAAAATAACTTATTTCTAGACATACTGGACAGAATTGCCACTGTACATGCAGATAGTCTCTCATCTCATTCAGTTTTCAGTTTGCAAAGAAAAGACCCAGCCTGCAAAAGGCATTATCTTATTGCAAAACTCCACAGCTTCACATAGGAGCCAAGACCACAGGGCCGGTAACCTAGAAAATATAAAGAGTCGTGAAAGTCGGTCTTATTTTAACGGTTCTGTGGTGGTACTTGGGGGTGAGGGTGTGGCCACGGGGGGTGGGGGAGGTTCAGAGTGGCAGCGTGATGTGTGCTTTTTTGGACGTCTGTTGCCGATTGTATGCCAGATGCTCGCTTGGGCCTGCTGCTTATATGCAGCCAGGCACGTATTCAACATCAGCAATCTCTACACAGTAGAAGGTCATACCCGCCATACCCGCGCCTGTTGCTGCCGAGTTAACATCCCTGCCATACCCGCGCCCGTGCCCGCGTCCGCGCCCGCGCCCGCCGATTACTAATAGCCCTTTGGGGACGCTCATCAACTTGCACAAAATGAAATGTGGCCGCTGCTTGCAGAATACTATGATGGCAAAAAAAAAAATCTGACGTGGGAGGTTTGGGACGACGCGCGCGGGAACGCAAACCAAAACATTTTTTTTTTTGGCCTTACCTTGAGTACCAAATATCTGACTCGTAATGTGTAAATTGACCTGAGCGGCCTAAACGATTCCACCCAGATATATCTTTGTATTATGAACATATAGAATATCAAATGCCGCACACATACATGTAATGGTTACATCGAAGTTCACACGGATGACCTTGATTGGTAAATCTCAAGGTCATATGTTCACACTGCGAACCTTGATTGGTAAATCTCAAGGTCTGTTACCTGCCAATGCTGCCATGACCAAACCAATATTGTCCGGTAACCTGTCTCAGCCTTTGGGCTAATTTTTTCATTGGAATAACTCTAGTACTGATTGATTGATTTATGCCATAATGGAATCATAATTAGAAGCTATACGTCATACAAATATTTATACAAAATGGAATTCATCAACAAGTATACAGAATATATATAGGTAGACATAATTACATTTGAAATGGATTAATATATTATGATATTCTGTATACTATAGTAAAAAAAAATGCATGAATAGAATAGTCCATTTACTGTCAAATTGGAGTATCATTTCTGAGCCATTTGAATCTTTTGAGTTTGCAGACCAACGTACGTGTCTTCTCGAGAAAACAGACATTAATGAGACGTTATGATTGAGTACTGTTATCTGGATCATAACGTAGATTGGAAATCGAGATCAGTTTCCTTTGGTCCATTCACGTAGGTATTTCATTCCATGGCTAGTCTACATTGTGTATTTCCATGGAGATGGGAATCGTGACGCTGTCGCGGTCACTACCCACGTGCCCTTCATCGCCATAGAGACGGCGTCCCACTGCTGCGCTTCGATTGGTCAGGACCTGTTGAATAACCGGCGGCTTTCCGACCAATAAACGATGACGCCTTCTCCGCTGGTGTCTGATATATAAGATCAGAAGAAGGAGAATCAATGTGGTGATGACGAAAGTGGCCACGAGGGACAAGATAAACACCCAATTGAAGACGTTGGGCTCCGCTGATGACGTCACGGGACGTGAACCATGGGTTGTGGTGCCGTCTGGGGCGGTACCTAACGGGCCGGGCAGTGTGCCAGTCGTCGTACACTCAGCTATCCGTAGTAAACACGCGTACAGATCTGAAACAACGTAAAATACTTATTTTCAACTCTTACTAACTCGTACAGAACAAAATGGCACTGGTCACTTATTAGTTATTGTAGGATCCGCGATACCCGAACAGGGTACCCGAACAACATGAATTTCACTAAGTCTATACTATTTTTGCCCACAACAAAAAAGTAGTTGAGAAAATTCATCATCGGACAACACAATTAAGGTAAAGCTATTGTCCGGTATAGATTTTGTAGTTTGATAATAGTGAGTTAATATCCCTAATTTATTGCAACAACTAGAGCATATTCATTATCTGCAAATGAATATTTCGCGAGTGACCCATAATGTCAGTGATTGATAAAAGTTTCATATTCAAATCGTATGACAAACTTTTGTGGAAACTAATAATAAGTTAATGAATATTTTAGTTGTTAATTAAGAGTATTACTGCATGGAATAAGAAAAAAGTGAAGGCCTGGAACTTTTATTACTGACATTGATGAAAGACACATTGGCTCAACAGTAATGATATTTTGTCTGAATTACTACATGTATACGTAGCATATTTTGCGCAACAGAGATAATAAGGCATCAGGGGGATACACCCATGCAGTCGTCGGCGACTGAAGAGCGTCTAGTTACACCGAACTTTTAAAATGAAATATTTAATATGAGTTATGACTTTGAGTTTAAATCTTCCATTATCACCTACATATACACATGTAGGCCTACCGGTACGATATATCTATAGCCTAATGTGGGCTAAATATAAATGTATAATTATTCGTCAAAAGGGGAATTGTAGTAAAGAGGGATTTGTCCCGCCCGTGACAACAACATACAAAGAAGCTTATCGCCTACTTCAATCATATTGCAATTTTTACATGCAGCGATCACGCATTGATGTACACCTAGACCGAGATAAAATCGTATCATTGAAGTGCATATTTATATGAGCAAATCCTGCCTGGTTCGGTCGGACCTGCACCCGCTCATGTATGCAGTTTCGTCTTTGTGGACGGGCGCGTTGCCCCTAAATCACTGACAAGCCTACGTAGGTCTACATAATAGAAACGACAATATCTATAAGTGCTTGAAAGCTCGCGCATTTATAAATGCAAACCTATTGTTAATTTGAATAACAAGTTGTTATTTTTTACACCGACAACGTGCTAATTTTATATCAACAGTAGCGTTACATTCATTTTATGCACGAGTTGTCATGAATGCAGCATTCTGTATATTTAATTAACAATATAGTCTTGCGTTTTGGTGTTTCTAGACTAGTAATCAGAACAGTTGGTTTTTGGAGTGTCCAATGTCTACTTTCACCCGGGGTAAACGGTTGCGTGCGTACTGTATTGAATGCTAAGCAAAGGCCCGGATGTGTACGCACTCAAAACACAAGGCAAGAAGGAATCGTAGGTGATTTTCTTGTTGTGTTTCGCCCACTAAAGTCTATTCAGAACGAATCAAAGACACAAGTACCTGGATTCGATGTCAATTGTCACAAGCTCACTAACTCTCAAGCAGTTTGGGGTTCTTTAACTGTTATCATTGTGTAATTTGGTACCGAGTGTACTGGTACCCCTATTGTCGCCCCATTCGAATGTTACAGTCCCCATAGGCGGATCCAGGGGGGGGGGGCGCACCCGGCGCGCCCCCCCCCCCCTAAAATGAGAAAAAGAGAGAGAGAGAGAGAGAGAGAGAGAGAGAGAGAAAGAGAGAAAAAAAATAGGCCCTAGATTTAATATAGATAATATAAATATAATATCTAAGAGCTGATGAGAATAAATTATGGGCGTAGATAGGGGAGGGGGTCGGGCGGTCGAACCCCCCTTTTCACATGAAATTCCAGGCTTAAACCCAACTGATCCAACAGCAAAAGAGTCAGTTTCAAGCATAAAATATCCGATGGTCGGCCACAAGAGTGGATCTGGGGGGGGGGGGGGGGGGAGGGGGTGTCCAAGGGTTCTGGTTCTGCCTTTTTCTTCCACTGGAACCCTCTCATATAGCATGATTGACCGTAACCGTGCAAGTTCCAAATTTGGCCCAGAGATTTGAATTAAATTGGTGCTACTTCTTCTGTATCTACTGATGATTAAAAAAGTAACTACTATCAGAAAAACATGTATTTCTGTTACCATAAGTGCCAAAGGCAGATCCAGGGGGTGGGGGACGGAAGCGGGCCTTGTCCACCCCTCCCGCTCCCCCCCCCCCCCCCCCCCACACACACACACACAAAATTAATATCGAAAATTTAGGGGGTAGTGTCGGTACAGAAATGTCAAAATACTTGATTGCGATATGGCGCACATCTATCGGGAATATAATATTAGTTCTGATGCATTTTTGTCACCAAATGCTTTGAGATATAATAAATTTGGCATTGACATTATTTGCTATTGAGGGTGTTAACAATAATTAGTCTGGATTTAATAACAATTGCTTGATTAAAAAAGGTGGTTTTAGTGAGTTTGTGTGAAATTTATACTCAGGAGAGGCCAGGAAGCTACTACAGAACATGAAAAGGGCACTGTCTTCTGGGGCCTTTCAGCGGACCCCAGACCCCCGGCCGCGAGGTGCTTGCCGGTCTCGCATTGGTCCACTCCCTTAAATCCTGGATCTTCCCATGGATGCACTACTCTCTTCATTTAGTATGATATACATTCATACTATTTCAATTACTAAACGGGGCTTACGACGCAACCCCCCCCCCCCTCCACACACACACACACACACACACACACACACACACACACACACATACAACCTGGAACCAAGCACCCTGTACTCATCCCTGATTAGTACACGAAATAGGCATCCAATAGTCCCAGAAACGTCTCCAGAAACCACCTCAAATGCTCTCAAAAAAATGCTAATTTTTCTCGGGGGGCTTACGGCGCCCCCCGAACCCCCAGACCGCATGTACTTTGCGCCCCCCCCCCCCCCCCTAATCAAAATTCCTGGATCCGCCTCTGGTCCCTCAATGTCGTCCAAATTCCCAGTCACGTTACATAGAAACATTTGCGCCCCAATTGACCAAGCACCAAACCACCGCTGTATATTATCTTTTGAAAATTATCTTTTGAAAATACAATGACGTACTGCTTACTGGAAGGGAGTGGGGACCGGGTGCTTGGATGTCAACAAGTATTCACAACACATTGTGGTAGGTGACTTCCCGTCACAGTCGGCATTGCATTCATAACGGCTATTATACCACATCATGGCGCATTCTAGGGACTTGACATCTCAGATCACCATTTTAATGTCGTCAAGGCGCATTCTGAGAGGAGGGGAGGTCCACATAAAAGTGGTATCTTCTATCGTCAGGGTTATGTGGCTAAAACGATGGCAACCAACATTTATGATAGTAATATGAATACATGTAAATATAGTTTGATTGTCAATGTCATATATGAAGGAGGTTAGGGCTATGTCAGATTTGTTGCACGGTGCTTCTGAGGCCCCCGAATGACAGATAAAGTTTCCAATTTTATATGAACCCTACTATAGAATTTTGTTTATTTGCCCAGGGGCCTAGATACTCTGATGTATATTGGTAGAAATTTGGTAGAAAATTGCCGATTGACTCCCAGGTGAAGTATGCCAAGTTATAGAACGATAACATTTAGCATCGCTAGAATATGGTAAAAAAAAACGGTGTAAATAAGTTCAAAATCAAAGTATAGTGTGCAGGAACTACATAATATTAATAGGCCTACACGTATTCATCAAATTCTTTCACCCGTTTGTGAATAGTTAAAAGGAGTGGAAAATCGTTTATGTGCACCTTTCATGATAGGCTGTTATGCAGCAATAAGCAGTTCATCATGAAGTTAATCAACTACATTCTGTGGATTATATAAATGTGGGTGTGTTCTTTGTTCAATCACCATATGCTTAAATGCACAGATAACCATGGAAAACATCGCCGACAACTCTAAGTCTTATGACTCCAATCACTCACTTGAGTCTAAAATTAACACGTGCAAAATCTTTGTTAACATTCTAGTAGGGTAAATTCAGTATGAAGGGTAAAAATGTATGGCCCATGTCCGAACAATTTTTATCTCCCATACTGAAATTATCCCCATTGAGTATTATTCTAGCAGGGTAAATATAGCATGGAGAGTGAAAAAGGTAGTGTTGTATCACTATAATAACACATGTCCGTCATGTTATATTCTGCCCCGATCGACTCGCCAGTTGACAGCAGGGGTAATTATTGTATGGCAGTAGTTTCAGCACGCATCACCGTGTAATAAAAATACCCACCAATACCCACCGTTTACGCATGTGTGGAAATCACAGGTCAGTAAAAATTGTACAGGGGTAAAAAATGTACGTGGCACCGGGTTTTCTGCCATGTTTTTCTAAAAACATTGCGTCATACTTGTTGAACTCATGGTTTACTTGGACTAACAAATCCTAATGAAATCATACTAAGTATAGGTGCATTACGTGCGTACAGAAGTCATGGACTGCGTACATTGGCTAAAATTATCAATTTACTGGCAAATCCCATGTCTTGTGTGAAAATTTCATTACATACTAAAGCATTGCTTATTTTTTTATCGAATTGTGCTGATACTGGTTAAAATACTGGGAATTTGGACGACAGTGAGGGGCTGTAACATTCGAATGGGGCGATAATATGGGTACCTGTATACTCGGTACCAAATTACACAATGTTAGCAGTTAAAGATCCCCAAACTGCTTGATAGTTGGTGAGCTTGTGATAATTGACATCGAATCCAGGTACTTTTGTCTTCGATTCATTCTAAATAGACTCTAGTGGGCGAAAAACAACAAGAAAATCACCTACGATTCATTCTTAACTTGTGTTTTGAGTGCGTACACATCCGGGACTTTGCTTAGCATTCAATACAGTACGCACGCAACCGTTTACCCCGGGTGACTTTCGTTTTCATTGAAAGCCTTCCATTTCATAAGGAGTAACATCATTTTTCATACATTATCATAATACCGTCGCTATCTGGCACAGTGTGGGAATATTTGCCACTTCAGAAACATGCATATACATTGATGACAATATTGTGGTGAACTCATTTGGTTTTAGATGTGAAAGGAAAAGTAAACGATCTAAGCCTGCTCCGCCTTAGTGCACTATTAAATCATACTAATATAAATCGACACACAATAGTGGGCATAAGCATTGAACATAGTGTACCATAGAAAGGTTATTCTTCGAAATTGAAAGTGGGGCCCCCACCCGTGTAGCTTCCTTCCCTTGAACCCCAACATATGGTCCTATACTCAAGTTCAACACAAAATCTCATGATTTTGGGTGATAACTTCGTTTGGGATGGTCGGATCAATTTGGAATTTTATACGTTTTCGGATGGATTTGATGAATATTGATAGGTTAATGAGATCGCTTATTACACTAATGAGATTATTACAGTTGGTTGTGTTTTGAAAATTATTCACACTGAATGTGTGTACAAGTATACAGCTGATAGTTTTGTGCAAAACAGATTACAGTATAGCTCAAATGAACATATTAAAAATACTAAGTATTCGAGAAAAAATTAGAAGATATTGTCCGGTATAGAAGATATTGTCCGGTATAGATATTGTCCGGTATAGATTTTATAGCTGTACTAATCATAATGATTAGTTAATTATTGCTAATTATATTGCAATAATTAGAACATATCTGTAATGAGGTTCATATTCAAATGTTATGACAAAATTTTCTGGAAACTCTTTGGCAAGAAACAATAAGTTTATGAATATGTTAGTTGGACTGTTGTACTGCTATGCTATTTCACTAGTGTCCTTAGGCAAGGCATTCACCACTAATATGTATTTCCCCACCCATGGGTGTTGTATACACTCAAAAAATATTTCTGAGGGGCGTTTATGTTATAAACATATGTATTACATAAATAAATGAACTGGCATTTTGTACTTTTATGGAAATGTGTATTTTTCACATATACACATATGTTTAAAAAGGAAACGCATGTGTTATTTTTAAATACAAATGTTTATAATGTATATGCCACAAGGTGTATAAAAGTCGTTACAGGGCATAAACGCCATTTGTTGTTTAGAAAAATAAACACTTGTATGCCATCTAGGTTAAATACCAGTGTTTTTGGAATAAACGATATAAATTTTAATCACTCATGATTAGGATTAATGCTAACGTTTAAAAAAACTAAATGCCGTTTAGTAATTATATGCTTTAAACGCGTAAATAAGTCGTTACAGAAAGGTATTTAGATAAGCATTTAAGAACTAAACACTTTTTTTAGTGTAAAGCGCTTTGAGTGTGGCTGCGCCAAGTACATTCACTCAGACTGGGGTTAAAGTGTAAATTAAGCGCCTTTGAAAGCGGATTAATTTCGGCTGTGAAGAGCGCATCAAATGTGATAACTTTAACTTTAGTTCTTAAAGAGTAATATGCAGGGAATAAGAAAATAGTTAAGCCCTGGAACTTTTATTACTGATATTGATGAAAAACACTGGCCCAACAGTAATAATATTTTGTCTGAATTACTACATGTAGCATAATTTGCGAACAGAAATAATAAGGCATCAGGGGGATACACCCATGCAGTCGTCGGCGACCGAAGAGCGTCTAGTTAGTTACAGCGAGCGTTTAAAATCAAATATTCAATGGAGGTGTGAGTTTGTTTCAAGATCTTCCATTTTCAGCTATACGTACACGTGTATGCCTCCCGCACGATATCTATAGCCTACCTGGGCAGTCGCTTCGACATTCCACGGGCGCTTGCCTGACAACCGACATAATACATGACGTATTACACGGTAAAATCACCCCCGCCGTCGGTTCGTAATACATCTGAACAGTATCTTCACAAACCATTATTATATATTATCCTGGCTATCCGGATTAAAATACTGTGAAAATCAAACTTCAAATAGGTTACAAGATATGTACTGATCGAGGCGCTTCGAAGTTGTTAATGTGGAAGCCAAATGTGGGCTAAATACATGTACAATTATTCGTCAAAAGGGGAAGTGCAGAAAAGAGGAATTTGTCCTGCCCGTGACAACAACATACAAAGAAGCTTATCGCCTACTTCAATCATATTGCAATTTTTACATGCAGCGATCACGCATTGATGTGCACCTAGGCCGAGATAATATCGTATCATTGAAGTGCATATTTATATGAGCAAATCCTGCCTGGTTCGGTCGGACCTGCACCTGCTCATGTATGCAGTTTCGTCTTTGTGGACGGGCGCGTTGCACCTAAATCACTGACAAGCCTACGTATAGGCCTACATAATAGAAACGACAATATCTATAAGTGTTTGATTGATATACAGGTTGATGTAATCATGAAAGCTCGCACATTTATAAATGCAAACCTATTGTTAATTTGAATAACAAGTTGTTATTTTTTATACCGACAACATGTTATTTATATCAACAGTAGCATTACATTCATTTTATGCACGAGTTGTCATGAATGCAGCATTCTGTATATTTAATTAACAATATAGTCTTGCGTTTTGGTGTTTCTATGCTAGTAATCAGAACAGTTGGTTTTTGGAGTGCACAATGTCTACTTTCGTTTTCATTGAAAGCCTTCCATTTCATAAGGAGTAACATCATTTTTCATACATTATCATAATACCGTCGCTATCTGGCACAGTGTGGGAATATTTGCCACTTCAGAAACATGCATATACATTGATGACAATATTGTGGTGAACTCATTTGGTTTTAGATGTGAAAGGAAAAGTAAACGATCTAAGCCTGCTCCGCCTTAGTGCACTATTAAATCATACTAATATAAATCGACACACAATAGTGGGCATAAGCATTGAACATAGTGTACCATAGAAAGGTTATTCTTCGAAATTGAAAGTGGGGGCCCCACCCGTGTAGCTTCCTTCCCTTGAACCCCAACATATGGGCCTATACTCAAGTTCAACACAAAATCTCATGCTTTTGGGTGATAATGGGGCGATAATAGGGGTACCTGTATACTCGGTGTAATGATTGAATAACTATGCATGTTTACGATAATAGCATAATACGATGATGTTGATATGATAACAGTAATTGTCTGCAGAATGTTATATATATAGCGTCGGTGATCGACAGCGATAAACAGAAACTTCAATGTGTTGTGTTTGATCATTTAATAACTGGTTACTTTGATTTAATTCGGTGAACTGAACATAACAATTTGGCGACGAGGATATCGTGAAACTAATTATGGCTACAGGTGAGCGTGACCATCTTCATTTGACGCCGTTTGACTGTAAAAAGGACCCTCCCACCCTGGCACAGCGCTGGAAGCGTTGGCGTCGTGCATTCGAGGTGTATTTACTAGCAAGAAACGTTACACAAAATGCGCAAAAACGAGCTTTGTTGTTGCATATGGCTGGTATGGATGTACATGTACAAGAACTGTTTGACTCCCTTCAAAATACGGGTGCAGATGATGATTACCAAACAGCTATGACCAAACTTGATGAACATTTCACACCCCAAAAGCATGTCACACATGAGCGTCATGTATTCAGAGGTCTAGTCCAAGCACCAGGGGAGAGTCTCGATCAGTTTTGTGTGCGAATTCGGAGCCAAGCAGCTGGATGTGAATATGGAGCTCTAGCTGATGAACTTATACGGGACCAAATCATTGAAGGGTGTACAAATAAGGAGTTAAAGCTCGAGTTACTGAAAAAATCTGGTCAAACTTTGGCTCAGGTGCTGGAAACTGGTAGAGCATGGGAAGCAACAACAAATTTCCTTGCCCAGTTTGAAAATTCTTGCTCTACAAACACTAACAGTTCAGAGGCGAGTGAGGCCACAGGAAGTGTAAACAAAGTTCAAGATCGCAGGAGACCACGATATCAAGGTCGTGGACAACGTCAAGGAGGACGTCAAAATTCTCAGAATACATGTTTTCGATGCGGTTTCACAGGTCACTACCACAAGGACCCCAAGTGCCCAGCCCGTGACAAGGCTTGCAGTAAATGTAAACTGGTGGGACATTTTGCAGCCATGTGTAAAACGAAAGCAGCCAGATATGGAAAATCACAAAAAGTTCACACTATTGATCACACAAATGGAACTGAATCAGATGATGATCATGCATATGCTTTTGTGGTCAACGGAGGAAACTCTCTCGTCACGACAAAGGTCAACATTGGAGGCGTTGTTATCGATATGTTAATAGACTCAGGTGCTACATGCAATGTTGTCACAGAAAAAACGTGGAAATTCATGAAATCACAGAATGTCAAATGCACTAGTCAGAAGGCCAGCAAGAAAATTGTGGGATATGGAAACAATCCACTGGATGTGTTGGGCATGTTTGAGGCCGTGGCATCTGCTGATCAGTTAAAAAGCGAAGCAGAGTTTTATGTTGTCAAAAATGCAGACAAAAATCTTCTAGGCTGTCAGCTAGGAATACAGCTCGGATTGCTCTGGGTGAAATCAGAACTCATTAACTCTGTGCAGACAAAGGAAACAAGCCAAATTTTGAAAGAACACTCTGAAATTTTCAGTGGCGTTGGAAAATTGAAGAATTTCAAGTTAAAACTGCACATTGACGGAAATGTAACCCCAGTCGCCCAAACAGCACGTCGTATACCATTCACCATGCGTCAAAAAGTGGAAAAGAAGTTGGCAGAACTAGAAGATTTAGACATTATCGAGAAAGTTCAAGAACCGACACCATGGGTTAGCCCTATCGTTGTGGCACCAAAACCAGGAGGTGATATCCGCCTGTGTGTGGATATGCGAATGGCAAACACTGGAATTCTGAGAGAGAGGCATCCAATTCCGACAGTTGAGGAAGTCTTGTCAGAGATGACAGGAGCCCAAGTTTTCAGCAAAATTGATCTCAAGTGGGGGTTCCATCAAATAGAACTTGAAGAGGAGTCCAGACAAATCACCACTTTTGCCACACACATTGGTCTGTATCGCTACAAACGATTGATGTTTGGAATTAACGCAGCTCCAGAACTGTATCAAAGAATAATCAAGAATCTTCTGCAAGAATGTGAAGGATGTCAGAACATATCAGATGACATTGTGGTCTTTGGGAAAAGTCAGAAAGAACACGACGAGCGACTGAGGAAAGTGTTGAGCCGTCTAAAAGAGTGTGGACTAACTGTGAACAATGAGAAGTCCAAGTTCTGTCTACACGAACTGGAATTCATGGGACACATGCTTTCCAAGAATGGAATCGGTCCATCAGAAACCAAAGTTGAAGCAGTTCGCCAAACGAAACAGCCAGAAAATTCAAAAGAAGTAAGAAGTTTCCTTGGTCTGGTAAATTTTTGTGCCAAGTACATTCCAGACCTTGCCACTATCTCAGAGCCCCTCAGGAAGCTGACACGTCAGGATGAAGCATTTAAATGGGGTGAAGAACAACAGGCGGCTTTTACGGAAATCAAGAAACGTCTCGGTGATGCGGAAAGTTTAGCATATTTTGATCCATGCCTGGAAACTGTTGTTGTAACAGACGCCAGCCCATTTGGGCTAGGAGGAATACTAGCACAAAAACACAATGATGTCTACAAAGTAGTGTCCTATGCATCACGAGGATTGAGTGCGATTGAACGCAGATACTCACAAACTGAACGAGAAGCTCTGGGAATATTGTGGGCGTGTGAACGGTTCCACATGTTCTTGTATGGAATTGAATTTGAAGTTGTGTCGGATCATCGTCCACTTGAATTCATCTTCAATCGCAAAACAAGTAACAGAGTGTGCGCCAGAGTGGAACGGTGGGCACTGCGATTGCAAAACTTCTAGTTCAAAGTTCACTATCAACCAGGACCAACAAATGCTGCAGATGCACTGTCAAGGTTATGTATACCTAAAACGAAAGAATGTGAGAACATTGCTGAACAATATGTATACTTTGTGGTGGAACATGCTGTTCCGAGAACACTAACTGCCAAAGAAATTGAACAAGTTTCGGCTGATGATCCAGAATTAGCCATCGTGCGCAAGTGCATCACAAAAAACGACTGGAGTTATGCTGATGAAGCAGTGAAGAAAAATTATCAACCCCTACAAGTAGAACTGTGTGTTCTGGGGCAGCTCATTCTGCGAGGAACACGAATCGTCATACCAGGACCTCTTCGTGAAAAAGTAGTGAGGTTAGCTCATGAAGGGCATCAAGGACTGGTTAAAACTAAACAACGGCTGAGATCAAAAGTTTGGTGGCCCCAAGCGGAGAAGGATGTGGAGAAAGTGTGTCGATCTTGTGAACCATGTCAATTGGTGGCACGACCAGAACGCCCAGAGGAATTACAGCCAACTACATTGCCAACCAAACCATGGGAATTTCTTGTTGTTGACCTACTTGGACCATTTCCCACCGGACATAATCTTTTAGTAGTTGTGGACTACTACTCAAGGTACTTTGAAGTGGCAATAATGAAATCAGTTACCTCAGAAAAGGTGATTGAGGCACTGGATAAAATGTTCACAACCCATGGGTTACCAGTAAATCTCAGAACAGACAACGGACCACAGTTTGTCTCCACCGAATTCAAGAAATATCTGGATGAGAACGGAATAGTACACAAGAGATCAACACCATACTGGCCTCAAGCAAACGGTGAGGTTGAAAGACAAAACAGATCTCTGCTGAAAGCAATACGAACAGCCCATGCCTCAGGGAAAGACTGGAAAAAAGAGCTGAACACATTCCTGCTTGCATATAGAAGCACCCCACACTCCACGACCGGAATTTCCCCAGCAGAACTTCTGTATGGAAGAAAACTGAGAACAAAGTTACCAGAACTTGATTTGACGCTGGCGGATCTTGAAGAAGAAGTGAGGGAAAGAGATGGAAGAGCGAAATTCACCCAAAGGAAGAATTACAATGAACGACACCAAGCACGAGACGTGAATCTTAAAGTTGGAGATCAGGTGCTTGTACGCCAGCCGAGAGAGAACAAACTTTCGACCAACTTCAATCCAGAACCTCATTTGGTGCTTAACAAGTATGGAAATCAAGTTGTCTTATAGAGTGACCAAGGAGTGGTCAGAAGGAATTCTTCTCATGTACGGAGATTCATTGGAGCAAGTCAACCAGTCGAAACTGACCAAACAGGAGACATTTCTGTTGAACCGGCTGATCAGCCAGAACCAGTTGGTATGCAGTTTGATCCAGGACTTTCTGATCGGAACATTCCAGAAACCACCTCATCTGGAAGACCGACAAGGTCTAAGAACAAGCCATCATGGCTGAAAGACTTTGTTGTTGATAAATGAACAATGAACATGATAAAGGTCATTTCCAAGAAGGAAAGGAATGTAATGATTGAATAACTATGCATGTTTACGATAATAGCATAATACGATAATGTTGATATGATAACAGTAATTGTCTGCAGAATGTTATATATATAGCGTCGGTGATCGACAGCGATAAACAGAAACTTCAATGTGTTGTGTTTGATCATTTAATAACTGGTTACTTTGATTTAATTCGGTGAACTGAACATAACACTCGGTACCAAATTACACAATGTTAGCAGTTAAAGATCCCCAAACTGCTTGATAGTTGGTGAGCTTGTGATAATTGACATAAGGAGTAACATCATTTTTCATACATTATCATAATACCGTCGCTATCTGGCACAGTGTGGGAATATTTGCCACTTCAGAAACATGCATATTCATTGATGACAATATTGTGGTGAACTCATTTGGTTTTAGATGTGAAAGGAAAAGTAAACGATCTAAGCCTGCTCCGCCTTAGTGCACTATTAAATCATACTAATATAAATCGACACACAATAGTGGGCATAAGCATTGAACATAGTGTACCATAGAAAGGTTATTCTTCGAAATTGAAAGTGGGGCCCCCACCCGTGTAGCTTCCTTCCCTTGAACCCCAACATATGGTCCTATACTCAAGTTCAACACAAAATCTCATGATTTTGGGTGATAACTTCGTTTGGGATGGTCGGATCAATTTGGAATTTTATACGTTTTCGGATGGATTTGATGAATATTGATAGGTTAATGAGATCGCTTATTACACTAATGAGATTATTACAGTTGGTTGTGTTTTGAAAATTATTCACACTGAATGTGTGTACAAGTATACAGCTGATAGTTTTGTGCAAAACAGATTACAGTATAGCTCAAATGAACATATTAAAAATACTAAGTATTCGAGAAAAAATTAGAAGATATTGTCCGGTATAGAAGATATTGTCCGGTATAGATATTGTCCGGTATAGATTTTATAGCTGTACTAATCATAATGATTAGTTAATTATTGCTAATTATATTGCAATAATTGGAACATATCTGTAATGAGGTTCATATTCAAATGTTATGACAAAATTTTCTGGAAACTCTTTGGCAAGAAACAATAAGTTTATGAATATGTTAGTTGGACTGTTGTACTGCTGTGCTATTTCACTAGTGTCCTTAGGCAAGACATTCACCACTAATATGTATATCCCCACCCATGGGTGTTGTATACACTCAAAAAATATTTCTGAGGGGCGTTTATGTTATAAACATATGTATTACATAAATAAATGAACTGGCATTTTGTACTTTTATGGAAATGTGTATTTTTCAAACACATATGTTTAAAAAGGAAACGCATGTGTTATTTTTAAATACAAATGTTTATAATGTATATGCCACAAGGTGTATAAAAGTCGTTACAGGGCATAAACGCCATTTGATGTTTAGAAAAATAAACACTTGTATGCCATCTAGGTTAAATACCAGTGTTTTTGGAATAAACGATATAAATTTTAATCACTCATGATTAGGATTAATGCTAACGTTTAAAAAAACTAAATGCCGTTTAGTAATTATATGCTTTAAACGCGTAAATAAGTCGTTACAGAAAGGTATTTAGATAAGCATTTAAGAACTAAACACTTTTTTTAGTGTAAAGCGCTTTGAGTGTGGCTGCGCCAAGTACATTCACTCAGACTGGGGTTAAAGTGTAAATTAAGCGCCTTTGAAAGCGGATTAATTTCGGCTGTGAAGAGCGCATCAAATGTGATAACTTTAACTTTAGTTCTTAAAGAGTAATATGCAGGGAATAAGAAAATAGTTAAGCCCTGGAACTTTTATTACTGATATTGATGAAAGACACTGGCCCAACAGTAATAATATTTTGTCTGAATTACTACATGTAGCATAATTTGCGAACAGAAATAATAAGGCATCAGGGGGATACACCCATGCAGTCGTCGGCGACCGAAGAGCGTCTAGTTAGTTACAGCGAGCGTTTAAAATCAAATATTCAATGGAGGTGTGAGTTTGTTTCAAGATCTTCCATTTTCAGCTATACGTACACGTGTATGCCTCCCGCACGATATCTATAGCCTACCTGGGCAGTCGCTTCGACATTCCACGGGCGATTGCCTGACAACCGACATAATACATGACGTATTACACGGTAAAATCACCCACGCCGTCGGTTCGTAATACATCTGAACAGTATCTTCACAAACCATTATTATATATTATCCTGGCTATCCGGATTAAAATACTGTGAAAATCAAACTTCAAATAGGTTACAAGATATGTACTGATCGAGGCGCTTCGAAGTTGTTGATGTGGAAGCCAAATGTGGGCTAAATACATGTACAATTATTCGTCAAAAGGGGAAGTGCAGAAAAGAGGAATTTGTCCCGCCCGTGACAACAACATACAAAGAAGCTTATCGCCTACTTCAATCATATTGCAATTTTTACATGCAGCGATCACGCATTGATGTGCACCTAGGCCGAGATAATATCGTATCATTGAAGTGCATATTTATATGAGCAAATCCTGCCTGGTTCGGTCGGACCTGCACCTGCTCATGTATGCAGTTTCGTCTTTGTGGACGGGCGCGTTGCACCTAAATCACTGACAAGCCTACGTATAGGCCTACATAATAGAAACGACAATATCTATAAGTGTTTGATTGATATACAGGTTGATGTAATCATGAAAGCTCGCACATTTATAAATGCAAACCTATTGTTAATTTGAATAACAAGTTGTTATTTTTTATACTGACAACATGTTATTTATATCAACAGTAGCATTACATTCATTTTATGCACGAGTTGTCATGAATGCAGCATTCTGTATATTTAATTAACAATATAGTCTTGCGTTTTGGTGTTTCTATGCTAGTAATCAGAACAGTTGGTTTTTGGAGTGCATAATGTCTACTTTCGTTTTCATTGAAAGCCTTCCATTTCATAAGGAGTAACGTCATTTTTCATACATTATCATAATACCGTCGCTATCTGGCACAGTGTGGGAATATTTGCCACTTCAGAAACATGCATATACATTGATGACAATATTGAGGTGAACTCATTTGGTTTTAGATGTGAAAGGAAAAGTAAACGATCTAAGCCTGCTCCGCCTTAGTGCACTATTAAATCATACCAATATAAATCGACACACAATAGTGGGCATAAGCATTGAACATAGTGTACCATAGAAAGGTTATTCTTCGAAATTGAAAGTGGGTCCCCCCCCCCCCCCCCCCCGTGTAGCTTCCTTCCCTTGAAGCCCCAACATATGGCCCTATACTCAAGTTCAACACAAAATCTCATATGATTTTTGGCGATAACTTCGTTTGGGATGGTCGGATCAATTTGGAATTTTGTACGTTTTCGGATGGATTTGATAAATATTGATAGGTTAATGAGATCGCTTATTACAATAATGAGATCATTACAGTTGGTTGTGTTTTGAAAATTATTCACACTGAATGTGTGTACAGGTATACAGCTGATAGTTTTGTGCAAAACAGATTACAGTATAGTTCAAATGAACATATTAAAAATACTAAGTATTCGAGAAAAAAATATTTTTGGACAAGATACGGTGAAGATATTGTCCGGTATAGATTTTATAGCTGTACTAATCATAATGATTAGTTAATTATTGCTAATTATATTGCAATAATTAGAACATATCTGTAATGAGGTTCATATTCAAATGTTATGCCAAAATTTTCTGGAAACTTTTTGGCAAGAAACAATAAGTTTATGAATATGTTAGTTGGACTGTTGTACTGCTGTGCTATTTCACTAGTGTCCTTAGGCAAGGCATTCACCACTAATATGTCTATCCCCACCCATGGCTTAACAGGGATACCGGTTGATAATGGGTGTTGTACACTCAAAAAAATATTTCTGAGGGGCGTTTATGTTATAAACATATGTATTACATATATAAATGAACTGGCATTTAGTACTTTTATGGAAATGTGTATTTTTCAAACACATATGTTTAAAAAGGAAACGCATGTGTTATTTTTAAATACAAATATTTATAATGTATATGCCACAAGGTGTATAAAAGTCGTTACATGGCATAAATGCCATTTGATGTAAAAAAAAAACACAAAAAATAATAAACACTTGTATGCCATTTAGGTTAAATACCAGTGTTTTTGGATTAAACGATATAAATTTTAATCACTCATGATTAGGATTAATGCTAACGTTTAAAAAATTAGGCCAAGGGCCAAAGATAGGTTACCGGACAATGTTTAATATTTTAGGTGTTAGCCAGGTCACTGGTTGAATTCAAGGTCAAGAGAATATTCAGCATATATAACATTAAGCATATATCATGTCCACAGTTGATTGCTAAGCTGTAAGTTCAATAATCAGAGAGATATTAGCAATTTTATGCTGTAGCCTTGAAAATGAAGGGGCAAAGGTCAAATTCAAGGTCATCAAAATATTCAGTGTATATCATTTTCTATATCATGTATATCATGTCCACAATTGATTCCCAAGCCATACAGTCAATAGAGGAGCAAGATATGAGCCAGTTTGTCCTTGGATCTTGGAAATGAGGTCAGAGGTCAAATTCAAGGTCACGAGAATATTCAGCATATATCATTTCCTATATGTCCACAATTGATTCCTAAGCTGTAAAATCAATAATAAGTGAGATATTAGCCATTTTGTCCTGCGACCTTGAAAATGAGGTCAAAGGTCAAATTCAAGGTCATGACAATAATCTGCATATATCATTTCCTATATGTTCATAATTGATTGCTAAGCTGTAAAGTCGATAACAAGCGAGATATTAGCCAATTTGTCCTGTGACTTTGAAAAAATGAGGTCAATGGTCAAATTCAAGGTCATCAGAATATTCAGCATATATCATTTCCTATATGTCCACAATTAATTCCTAAGCTGTAGAGTCGATAATAAGCGAGATATTAGCAATTTTGTCCTGTGACCTTGGAAATGAGGTCAAAGGTCAAATTCAAGGTCATGAGAATATTCAGCATATATCATTTCCTATATATTCACAATTGATTCCTAAGCTGTAAAGTCGATAATAAGCAAGATATTAGCCATTTTGTCATGTGACCTTGAAAATGAGGTGAAAGGTCAAATTCAAGGTCATGAGAATATTCAGCATATATCATTTCCTATATGTTCACAATTGATTCCTATGCTGTAAAGACGATAATAAGCAAGATATTAGCCATTTTGTCTTGTGACCTTGAAAATGAGGTGAAAGGTCAAATTCAAGGTCATGACAATAATCCGCATATATCATTTCCTATATGTTCATAACTGTTCATATATTCATAGCTGTGAAGTCGATAACAAGCGAGATATTAGCCATTTTGTCCTATGACCTTGAAAATGCTGTCAAAGGTCAAATTCATGGTCATCAGAATATTCAGCATATATCATTTCCTATATGTCCACAATTGATTTATAAGCTGTAGAGTCGATAATAAGTGAGATATTAGCCATTTTGTCCTGTGACCTTGAAAATGAGGTCAAAGGTCAAATTCAAGGTCATGACAATAATCTGCATATATCATTTCCTATATGTTCATAACTGATTCCTAAGCTGTAAAGTCGATAACAAGCGAGATATTAGCCATTTTGTCCTATGACCTTGAAAATGGGGTCAAAGGTCAAATTCAAGGTCATCAGAATATTCAGCATATATCATTTCCTATATGTCCAGAATTGATTCCTAAGCTGTAGAGTCGATAATAAGCGAGATATCAGCCATTTTGTGCTCTGACCTTGAAATTGAGGTCAGAGGTCAAATTCAAGGTCACGAGAATATTCAGCATATATAATTTCCTATATGTCCACAATTGATTCCTAGTCTCTAATCTCAATATTGAGTGAGGTATTAGGCATAATGTGTCCCATTATAAAGCATAGGAGAATTTAACATGGGAAAGTCCCATTTGGGCCGAGTTTGGGCCAAACTGGTCCACTTTGAGCGATTCGAGCGCAACAAAATTTATAGACTTCATAGGAGTACATATCAGGAGTGTTATGTATCAAAAAGAAAAAAAGTTACTGAACAGATTTTGAGAAAATGGCCGCCAAAGTCCAAAATCAGGCATTTTTCGTCGAAAACGGCCGCCATTTTGAAAAAAATGCGAAAATCAAAAAACAAAAAAATACCTCCTTCTTGAATTATTTTTGAGTATTTTTGTGCAAAATTTCAGAAGAATTCGCCCGTAAACAAAAAAGATAAAAATGTGGACGACGACGACGACGACGACGGACGACGACGGACGACGACGGACGACGGACGACGGACGCAACGCCATGCCAATAGGTTATCGGACCATAGGTCCGGTAACCTAAAAACTAAATGCCCTCAGCGAAAAAAGTCGTTACAGAAAGGTATTCAGATAAGCATTTAAGATCTAAACACTTTTTTTTAGTGTAAAGCGTAACTTTACCTTTAGTTCTTAAAGAGTACTATGCATGGAATAAGAAAATAGTTAAGCCCTGGAACTTTTATTACTGACATTGATGAAAGACACTGGCCCAACAGTAATAATATTTTGTCTGAATTACTACATGTAGCATAATTTGCGAACAGAAATAATAACGCATCAGAGGGATACACCCGGCCATGCTGTCGTCGGCGACCGAAGAGCGACTAGTTAGTTACAGCGAGCGTTTAAAATCAAATATTCAATGGAGGTGTGAGTTTGTTTCAAGATCTTCCATTTTCAGCTATACGTACACGTGTATGCCTCCCGCACGATATCTATAGCCTACCTGGGCAGTCGCTTCGACATTCCACGGGCGATTGCCTGACATCCGACATAATACATGACGTATTACACGGTAAAGTCACCCCCGCCGTCGGTTCGTAATACGTCTGAACAGTATCTTCACAAACCATTATTATTCACGGCTATCCGGATTAAAGTACTGTGAAAATCAAACTTCAAATAGGTTACAAGATATGTACTGATCGAGGCGCTTCGAAGTTGTGAATGTGGAAGCCAAATGTGGGTTAAATATACATGTGCAATTAGTATTCGTCAAAAGGGGAAATGTTAAAAAAAGAGGGATTTGTCCCGCCCGTGACAACATACGAGGAAGCTTATGGCCTACTCCAATCGTATTGTATTTTTATAAGCAACAATCACGCGTTGATGTGCACCTAGGTTGAGATGAGATCGGATCACTGAAGTGCATATAAGCAAATCCTTCCTTGTTCGGTCGGACCTGCACCTGCTCATGTATCTTTGTGCACGTGCGCGTTGCAGCTAAATTACCAAGCCTACGTAGGCCTACATAATAGAAACGACAATATCTATGAGTGTTTGATTGATATACAGGTTGATATAAACATGGAAGCTCGCACATTTACGAATGCAAACCTGTTGTTAATTTGAATAACAAGTTGTTATTTTTATACTGACAACGTGTTATTTAAATCAACAACAGTGCTACATTCATTTATGCACGAGTTGTCATGAATACATCATCCTGTATATTTAATTAACAAAGCGTACTTTTAGTGTTTATACTAGTAATCAGAACAGTTGGTTTTTGGAGTGTATAATGTCTACTTTCGTTTTCATTGAAAGCCATTCATTTCATGAGGAATATTAAACGTCATTATCAAACATTATCATAATACCGTCGTTATCTGGCACAGGGGAGGGGGAGGGGGTATTTGCCTCTTCAAAAACATGCATATCCATTGATGACAATATTGTGGTAAACTCTTTGGTTTTAGAAGTGAAAGGAAAAGTAAACGATCTAAGCCTGCTCCGCCTTAGTGCACTTTTAAATACTGATACATATCGACACACGATAAGCATTGTACAGAGTGTCCCATAAAAGGGTCATTCTTGGAAATTGAAGGTGGCCGGAGCCCCCCATCCGTTCCTTTCTCCCTTGAAGCCCCATCATATGGTCCTACCTGTCGCCCAAATGCAGAAAAAAAATCTTTAAATTCAGTCCTCAACATGACTGATGTTTCCCATATCTGCAGTTGCCAACAATTCTCAGAGTTATTTTTTAGAATTCAACAACATCAAATGAAGCCTCACAATTTATCTCGATACGCTCTGTAGAGATAGATATCATTTTGCCAATTTGAATATGAATATTCATATTGATTATTAAACAACGTTTCCAGTACATACACAGCATAAAAAATCACAAACCATGTGTGTCGAAAGTTTAAGATTTAAGATTTAAGTGTCGCCTACATTTTGGTTGCCATGGCAACCTCAATTGATAGATTTTGTGCTCTCATCATAGCATAAACATCCATTCCAAAAATAAAAGAAATTGATTGAGAGTTAACTTAAGTGATCCTTGTGTGGGGCGCTCACAAGAAAATGTCTTCGGTGGCGGCGTAACGGTCGAAGATCCATAGTATCCGCAGAACTTTGTGCGGGGGAAACAAATACACTGTGGAAGTAATTCGTTTAATAGAATCGGTCTTATTACATATCCTATCAGAAACCCATAAGAGATCTCTTGTGTGTTTTTGGTCCTATATATTGTAATCATGGTGACAGCTGGAAAGCTGCACACGCAACATCGGGCACGAGCCAAATTGTGCTTGATCCTTCACATTCAATAAATAATATACATACATGTACAGGCTACCTGAACATGTGCATGTTATTAAATATATGTATTCGTGACTTCATATCTACATGTACGTCGGAAGCACTAAATCATACGTACGGTAGCGGATGCTGTATATTTACCCGAGGCAGAGGTGGAAATACGAAGCAATGTGTTCATTCTCCATATTTTTGGGCTACCGTACCTTTGGTCCGAGAACCTATTGCCGTGGTGTTGCGTCCGTCGTCGTCGTCCGTCGTCATAATCCGTCGTCCGTCTACATTTTTATTAAAGTTTACGATCGAATCTTCCTGAAATTTTGCACAAAAATGCCTAAAAATATTTCAAGAGGGAGGTCTTCTGTTTTTTTACATTCGCAATTCAGGAGAAATTGCGGGCATTTTTGACGAAAAGCCACCAATTTAATTTGGACTTTGACGGTCGTTTTCTCAAAATCTGTTCAGGAGCTGTTTTCTTATACTAATACTCCTCGTATGTACCCCTTCGACGTATGTAAGTTTCTTTGCCCTTGAATCGATCGAAGTGGGCCATTTTGGTCCAAACTCGGCCCAAATGGGACTTTCCCATGTTAAATTCTCCTATGCTTTATAATGGGACACGTTTTTCCAAACATCTCGCTTAATAATGAGATTTGAAATTAGGAATCAATTGTGGACATATAGGAAATGATATATGCCGAATATTTTCGTGACCCTTGAATTTGACCTTTGACCTAATTTTCAAGATCTCTGTACAAAATGGCTAATCTCGATTAGTATATACGTCAAAGCTTAGCAATCAATTGTGGACCTATGGGAAATGATATACTAGTATGCTGAATATTGTCATGACCTTGAATTTGACATTTGACCCTGTTTTTGAGCATAGAGCACAAAATCGCTAATATTTAGTTCAATGTTCAACACAAAACGTGTTTTTTCCGGTAACTTTGTTATATTCCATCGCATCGATTGAAATTTTATATTTCCCATTTAATTGGGCATAACACCATTTTTTCACCAAATATTTTTTTCATCTATATCATCAGCACTGAAAGATTCCAAACAAATTATGGGCGAAAATTATTCGTGAGTTCGTGCTGAACTAGGGTGTAAAAACTTCCAAAATATCACATAAATATTTATCATGCTAATATCGACGTAATGACTACTCGTATTCTGTTAAAGTATGGGCATAGATATATATTGAAGTTGTGGGATTAATTTAGCTGACCAAATTAGCTGAAGCTGTTTTCTATTCAACTCCGAAATAAATGCAATACTAATATTGTGAAACATGTACGTAGGGTATAAGTTAGACTTCCGAATTTGCGATAACTTTCGCAGGCCTGGCGAAACCTCCCAAAAAGACATTATTAAAATGTGAACATGTAAAAGGATTACACATAGTATTTTATACAAAATAAATTCACGTAACATGAAAATTCTCAGAAGAAAATACATAGTATGGGGGAGTAATTGGCCAGTCCATGCTATATAACTCTTATCATTGACTGTCAAGTGTCATATCCGATAACAGCTACTTAAATTGGAGGATTATACCAGGAAGCCCATCCTAGCTCTTGATATCTTGCCAAGGTTTTGTTGATGTTGCTTGTTTACAAACAAACAAGAGCTATAGATGAGGCTGGGACACACTACGCAATAGCACGTGTGATTGCATGGACGGGACATGGTCGCGTAGGAATACACGAACCTAGATGCGAGGTGTTGATGTAAATATACATACATGTGTCCTTCAAGATTGCTCCAAGGTGAAATATATTTGTGGATGTGACCGCATCTGTCAGATGACAGCAATAGATTTCAATGTCGAATATACCAGAACTCAAATTACTCAGTACAGTAATGCGTTGCACAATATAATTTATTATAAACTATATTGGCAACGCATTAGTGTAAAATTACTTCCAAATAATTATAATAGCTAATAATTGTCCGATATCATTGATTGGTCCACACATACAGTATTCTGTCGTGATAAGAACGATCTCAATAAAGCGCACCCGGTGACTAAACCCAGTTAACCCACACCATATTAGAGGCCCTGAACATAAATTATGAAGAATGAATTCACGATGATCATGAAACTTTATGTATTTAATTGTAATGATCATCAACAAAAACTTAGCCAAATTCACTATAAATATTGGATATGAGCTCAGTCATATTCATGACGCAGACTATATCCGTATATCTTGCACGGATGTTCCACCATGGTGTGCGTAATTTTTATCCCTCCGAAAATGCATTTACACAAATAGTGTTATTTTGGCTGAGAGGACCAAGGGTTCTGTAGTTCACATAATTTTCGTATCATTGTGGGTTGTTGGTAAGATATACGGTTAACTAATAAACCAGCTGTGGTTAATTATTTGACTAACTACGGATCTGGTTAAATAATTACCCGCATGCGGTTAAATAAATAACCAAATCTGGTTAAAATAATTAACCGGATCCGGTAAACTATTAAGCAGATGTGGTTAATTTGATTGAATAATAAACCGCATCTGCTTAATAATAAACCGCATCTGGTTAAATAATTAACCGGATGCGGTTAATTATTTATCCAGATGGGGTTAATTATTAACCGGTTGCGGTTAATTGTGGGGTTTTGAGCCTAAAATGCCGTCATAGATAATTAAGCAGATCTGCTTAGATATTTAACCAGAACCGCCTAATTATTTACCCAGGGCCACTTTACAGTAGTGATTACCCAGGCCCGCTTAAATAATTACCCGGGCCGGGCCCGCTTAAATAATTACTCGGGTCCGCTTAATTATTTAACCAGATCCGCTTAATTATTTAACTGTACCCGGTTAATCACTAATATCAATCTGATATTAATTATTAATATCAATGTGATCACTCGACCGCATGCGATTAATTAATTAAGCAGAACCGCTTAAATATTTAAAGCCTATGGGGTTTATTATTCTGGCGGATCGTGTTGAATATTTAACCGGGTGCGCTTAATTTTGATAACTGTTAGATAGATTAACCAGATCCGCCTAAATAATAAAGCGCATCCGCTTAAATAATAAAGCGGATCCGCCTTATTCCGCAATATATGTTAGAATAAAGCAGACCTGGTTAATTAATTAAGCGGATCTGGTGAATTATTTAAGCGCATGTGCTTAATAATTAGGCCCATGTGGTTAATAATAACCGTATATGGTTAATTATTTAACCGGATGCAGTTAATTATTTAACCGGATGTGGTTAATTATTAACTGGATGCGGTTAATTGTGGGGTTTTGAGCCTGAAATGCCGTCATATCTGGTTAAATAATTACCTGCATGTGGTTAAATAATTAACCAGATCTGATTAAAATAATTAACCGGATCCGGTAAATTATTAAGCAGATGTGGTTAATTTGATTGAATAATAAACCGCATCTGCTTAATAATAAACCACATCTGCTTAATTATTAACCGGATGCAGTTAATTGTGGGGTTTTGAGCCTAAAATGTCGTCATAGTAGTGATTACCCAGGCCCGCTTAAATAATTACCCGGGTCCACTTAATTATTTAACCAGGTCCGCTTAATTATTTAGCCGTACCCGGTTAATTATTAATATCAATCTGATATTAATTATTAATATCAATCTGATCACTCGACCGCATGCGCTTAATTATTTAAGCGGAACCGCTTAAATATTTCAGCCTATGGGGTTTATTATTCTGGCGGATCATGTTAAATATTTAACCGGGTGCGCTTAATTTTGATAACTGTTAGATAAATTAACCAGATCCGCCTAAATAATAAAGCGCATCCGCTTAAATAATACAGCAGATCGGCCTTATTCCGCAAGATATGTTAGAATAAAGCAGACCTGGTTAATTAATTAAGCGGATCTGGTGAATTATTTAAGCGCATGTGCTTAATAATTAGGTGCATGCGGTTAATAATAACCGTATATGGTTAATTATTTAACCGGATGCGGTTAATTATTTAACCAGATGCGGTCAATTATTGACCGGATGTGGTTAATTGTGGGGTTTTGAGCCTAAAATGCCGTCATACACTACTGTAAAGTGGCCCTGGGTATGACGGCATTTTAGGCTCAAAACCCCACAATTAACCGCATCCGGTTAATAATTAACCGCATGCGGTTAAATAATTAACCAGATCTGGTTAAAATAATTAACCGGATCCGGTAATTTATTAAGCAGATGTGGTTAATTTGATTGAATAATAAACCACATCTGCTTAATAATAAACTGCATCTGGTTAAATAATTAACCGGATGCGGTTAATTATTTAACCAGATGCAGTTAATTATTAACCGGATGCGGTTAATTGTGGGGTTTTGAGCCTAAAATGCCGCCATAGCTTTTCTTTAACATCTTTAACATGCTTGAATAGTTTGTCTGGGTCTGATGAAAACTTTGTGGTGGAGTTTGAAGTAGTTTGATATAGTTTGAAGTCTCGGTTTACACGATCAAAATTAGCTTCAAACTCCAAAGTTTGAAATTGTTTGAAGTGCTTTGATCGTGTAAATCAGTCTTAACGTAGTCCGCTACAAACAGTGAGGTAACGGAGAGTCAAAAATTAAAAGTCATTTCTTGGATATTATCTCTTCAAATTGACATTATTTTATAGAGTAAATGATCAGCATCCTAATACTGAAAAGAAAATAGGGGTCACCGTGCTCGTTTCTTCGACATATGCGATCAATATCACACATATTTACATAAAATGACATAAATTCTGGCATTTTTGCACTTTTTTTCGTCCATATTCACATCTTGCATCGTGTTTTCCATGCGAACGGACACGGTGACCCCCTATTTTCTTTTCAGTGCTAGGATGCTGAACAGTACGTTACTCGATAAAATATATCATTTTGAAGCTCTAGATTATGTTGATACATATATGAAAACCTTTTGACCCCCTTCCCTCACTGTTTGGAGCGGACTACCTTAAGGATGAGTCGTTGTGGTCTGTCCCGAACGTACCGGCCGGGTGGCATGTATTTTTGATTTCTATGGATATTTAGTTTAGAATTCTACACGCAGACTGGTTTATTTTAGATTACATCAGGGAAGTTTTCCTGATTACCTGCATCAACCTGTACGTACACTCAATAAAGTATATCTTATCTAATCTTGTACGTGTCTATAAAACGAGCCAATTGATAGTCAATATTATATAGCGACTTCTCGGATTTGTTTACATTTACTTCTCTTGTCAAGTTAGTTACGCACGGCCGCCTTCACTATGATAAATAGAGTGGTCGAGGAGCTTTCATAAATAATGCCCGGTAAACACTCGTCAATAAGGCGTTATCAAAGGTCCTTGGGGCGTTATCTTGTCGCACCTGACATCTTTTTACGTAACACCCATCAAAAGAATTATCATCTTCATCATTATCAGTGTTTCGGGGAAAACATGCCAATAGGATTGATAAGAACCAATAGAGATAAAGCAAGTGAAGTGCCCTTAAAACTGCCTGTATTAAAGATTAATGATTAAAGATTAATGATATTTATAAATTAAATTATAAATATTAATCCTGTAGATGTATTCTACCTCACTGCTTGGTATATTTTTATACATACATGTACAACCTAACTGGATCGATTTATATGTCTAACTGGTTTCATTATTGATCACTTGAGAGTTGAGACAATTGATGACAATTATAAAGATTTTATAATTAAATCCATTCTTACATCAAAATACATCAAACAATCGCAATACAATATATACAATATCAGGGAATCATGAACAAACACAACGTCACGAGTGAGATCATGGAAATAAGCCATGAGTGAAGTCGGCGTCGAAAAGCTAGGTCAACTGTGTGGAAACCTCGGCTGAATCGATTCATGTAATGTTTTACCTGTTTCATTAACTGTCAAGTCAGACAAAGACAATTATTACACCTTATCTTAGCGGGAAATCTGCAACGGAAAAGTGTTCTTATCCTTGTTCTATTGACCTTTGTCTTGTGAACTCGATCAATAGGTCTGCCATAAATTGACTCTCCCACCCCCAATCCCATCTCACAATACATTTCGCAAACATGCATAATATTCGAAGTATATACCCTCCAATTCATCCCTCCCTCAAACAGCTTCAAACACCCTCGACATTCATTCTTTTCTATACAGGAAAAAAACACCCTCTTTCAAACACGCCTAGCTAGCTTTTGGGCCCTGGCATGCAAGTTTTCGCGGGCTATAACTCGAATATCTTTCTACATGTGAATCTAAAGAAGAGGACGTCATGTAGCCATATAAATGTCCATGCACATGGCGCCGGTGGATTGAGTTCCCCATGCTTGGTCAAATATTGATATATGTAGACACATTGCCTGATAACGACCTTGGACCAATAGACGCGGCATGTCAATAACATCGGAATAATCCGCAACTTACTAGTAATTCATGGGGCCTAGCTGCAATATTATGCGATGAAAATAATTGTACTATTTATACAGAGGCCCAATTAAGTATGCCTATAAGTGAAAATTAGTTTCGTTTTTCCCACTTTTATGTCATAATAAAGGAAGGCGCTGATATATCAGAATATGAGCATAACAAGTCTTTCGTTTTAAATTAGGCCTACTGCTTATATGCACACTTGCCTGCACGTATTGAATTCTATACTAGTATTTTTAGGCTGAATTATTACTTCATAATTCATTTACATCAGTAGGCCCTATATAGTTACAGTCCTATTCCCCACCAGCTAAAACTAACTATATCCTATAGGCCTAATTATTATTTTTAAATAATGTTAATTATTTGAACAGGCTGGCATATAAGGCATACGATTGGCAGGCCTATAATTTTCACCCCAAAGATAGATCTAAAGGAAGTTCAGGGGTCAGGCCTAAAATCTACATAAGAGAATATTGGTGATTAAAAAATGAACAGGCATATAATAGTATAATTTTATGAATTCTATATAGATCTAACCTATATAAATTAACAGGCCATAATTTTATTAAGTGATAGGTTTAATCATATCTAGATCCATCGGCCGTAAAATATAGGACGATCATATTTTTCTCTCATGGGATTTTTTTCTGTCATTCAATGATTCAAGTAACGAAAGTCAGATTTGACTTTTTGCGCGCTTTTTACTGGTAAAACGGCTTTCTGTGAATCCTATAGCTGTTATCATGAGGCTCACTCATGATCTATCGAAGCACTCAATGACTCCAGGAACACACTGTAAAATCTTCAAATCCGATTGGTTGTTCGCGGGGGCGTGGCGCGCCGTGGTCGGTCCCTTACTCCACCAAGAAAATAGTTCGTCAATGTTCTATAATATTTGCGAAGTTTTAATGAGATAAAAACTATATGCGCGATATAAAACCATCAAAAAATTTTCACAATATAGTTACTGGGTCCGAAATGGCTGATAGATTGCTTTATCAACGAATTACTAAAAATATCGATTGGCATGCGTCACGCGAGGCTAGTATAAAACGGGAACCGGCTCCAACTGGCCCCAGTTTAATGGCAGACAGCAAAATCGTCGGTTGCTCTTCCCTCCTGACAGACGGGATTATGGTCAAAGAAAATGGCGAGAAAAGCACCGAAGCTCAGGTAAGTACACTGGCTAAGGGTAAATTCGTTTAGAAAAGGGTGGTCGGGGGGAAATAACCTGGGATCTGACGCCTTTTTCCCATGTGATTAGGTGAACTGGGCGACCTGTGAGTGTGAGGCCGCAGTGCCGGTTGTCAATGACTCCCGCGCTTGTGTCATCGTTGTACCCGAGTTGAAGGGCCCCAGTGGAGGTGAATTCGGGGAGACAGGGCTCAATGACCCAGAGGAAAAGGAGTCAGAGGGGGCAGAAAGCAAGGAGAGACAGTGGAATGGTGGGTACCGCAACATTTTCTGGCCATTTCACCCACAAACACGTGCGTGTCTCTCATCGATCGATCGCTCCGCCATTCAGTCACAGAATTCATCCACGTGTGCTCGGTTCTTGGCGGCTCGCCAGGCAGACTGCGCGTGGTGAGGGCGCTAAGCCGGCTGCTGCTGCCAGGAAAATCGCCATGGGAACGGTCATATTGGGGACAAACTGAAGTAGGAATTCATTCTAGCACTGTCTAGGGGCTGACAGGCAATAAGTGGACATCGCTCGAGTGTAGATTGTTGTGTTGCGGTCAGTTTTTGCACGCGGCGGTCAGAACGTGCGCGTGTTTTCCTCCGCGTGACGTCATGACCGCGCTATCTGGAGGTGTGTGCAATATGACACCACCAGACGTTCTGTTTTTAGCGCTTCAGTATTTCTTTGATTTTCTACTTTGCGTATTTGCTGTGTAAATACTATTGCACCTGCCTGCAACAAACATTTTAATCATATGCAATTTTTCTTTGTGTAGATGTCTGCTCATGGAATCCAAATTTTATGTGAAATTTTATATTTTAGATGCAAAATCTCTGATTCTGTTGCAGAAATTCATTCATCATAGATATTCTGTTTCATTGGAATTGTGTATAATATAATTATATCTATCTACCGGTATATTCCTTTGGTCACATCAGGCATATCTTGTTCCAACAGCATTATATTATGAATCATATAAGAATATCGTAGTTTTTGTTTTCAAGCATGAGACCAGACTGAACTTCCATAGACATCTCTTTATCGAATACTTCTAATCCGACACAATATACAAAATATATACTGTATTCACATTATTTTTACACAAATTGCCACTGTTTCAGCCGATTAATCATGACATTTTCTTTCAGGAAAAAAAAAGAAGAAATTCATAAATTCCAAAAAAACATTTTTGTGTACATGTATGCTTCCCATAGTTAATATGATGTACATTGTTTTAGATTTGACCGCTGGAGGCAAGGCGCGGCGAGTGTTACTGACATGGATCGCCAAGCCGCTGATAGTTGTCGGACTTCTCTTCCTGTTCGTCTGCTCCCTGGACCTCCTCAGCTCAGCGTTCCGACTTGTCGGTGGAAAGGCTGCCGGTATGTAATCAATTATGTAGCATAGATCTACTTAGATATACATGTGTACACTACAGTCTGGGTCAGTATAAGGTCAGTGGACTCATCGGGGCTGGAAATATAGTAAGTAAGTAAGTAATTTATTTCCAGTTTTCATATATAAATCATTCAATATACAATATGATACATAAAATGCACAATTATTTGAGGAGAGAAATAAATGATATAAGGTATTCGAGTATTTGGTATAGTATTAGTATTAACTTTATGAAAACTAGGGGACCAAAATAGCTGGATGTTGTTTTTACATTTGGCCCTTGAATGAATTTAATGATATTAATTTTATATTTGACATGATAATTGATAAAAAAAGAACAAAAACACAAATTAAAAGCTAGCCCTAGAGCTATAGGAAAGGTTACTGGAGAAAAGTGTAGTGCAGGACAGTCTGGTCAGAAAAGACAACCCAGTAGACCAAAATTACCATGTGTAGACCTATCCAGGTCATCAAAGATCGAATATTCTATATTAATACTATATTGAAAATCGATTATCAAATATATTAATTACCACATATCATCGAATGTGGCAATAACTCGACTATATCAATATATACATGTAAATATTACATATTATGACATCAACAAATCAAGGTATATATAGATCCGTGTTGTATTCTATTATGGTATTCTAATACTTTTTTTTAAAAAAAAAAATATATCATCAGACCTGTCAAGTTTTCGGCAGCAGCACATATAATGAATTCTACATGTATTGTGGAAAACAGTATAGTAGAGATATATCTGGAAGTTGACTGACTGATATTGATAATGGGATTCATTGAGTGTGGAAAGGTGAACAACTCGAACTACATATGTAGGAATATTTTGAGATGCATTGGTATTCGATAGACAATAGCCAATAGGTCATTTTTATAGCCAAGTATTGATTACACAGCTAGGGCAAATGTGGAAACATAACAGTGGAGGGGGGAGGCGGGAATGTTGATTGCAAATGCAGTCGACTGATTACTGTTTGTAAACCTCTTAACTTGTGGCCATTTATATCTTGATATATTCACATTTCATTTGATTCGCAAATGTTAATATTTTGTGACATAATTTCAAGGAAATGTGGAGTGTGGAAATAATTTCGTCAATTTATATATGACATACAATCATTATGTGAACATCGTTCAATGGTGCCCTTTGGCATCATGTTTGTGTTTTGTCTCACCCTTGTATTTCATGTATGTGCATGCCAATAAATCTAGCTATTTAAATCTATTTCCATTTATTCACCCAGGCAATGCGTTCTCGTCGAGCGTCCTAATCCAGAACCCAGTGGCTGGCTTGATGGTTGGGATACTCTCCACGGTTCTTGTACAGAGCTCCAGCACCTCCACGTCCATCGTGGTCGCCATGGTTTCCTCCGGATGTACGTATCTCATCCAATATAATACTTCAATTAGGTTTGATGGAGAATCGAAATCGAGTACTTTTTTAGGCTTTTTCTTGCAGATCATAGGCTAAATCGTGTCCAAATATTTAAAATTTATCAGTTGGAGTTTCAACATGTATTTCATGTGACTTTTCTGTGGTTTTTCTAGTACTGCCAGTGCGCCCGGCTATTCCAATCATCATGGGAGCCAATATTGGGACGTCGGTGACCAACACAATCGTGTCGCTGGCTCAATCGACTGACCGCGGACAGTTTGAACTGGCCTTTGGTGGCGCCACCGTACACGACATGTTCAACTGGCTTGCCGTGATCGTCTTACTGCCGATTGAAGTAGTTTCCGGTTAGTTTGATAGTTAAGCCACGGGAAACCTTGTTTCTCAACTTGAACTATAAACCTGAACTCTTCATAGAAATTCTGGTAGCAGCAGTAATCAGTAAAATTTGTAATAAATTAGTTTTAAAATGTTCTTTTCATGGAAAATGTACACATTGTCTTCGAGCCTAGCTTGAAACAGTTTGCTTCAAACTGATATTATTTGAGCTGATTGGCCATTCAGTAATCTCTTTCATGATATTTCCTTCTTCAGGTTATCTGTACCACAGCACAAGCTTCCTAGTTGAGAAAGGGAACTTCCAGGCAGTCGAAGGCGGGAACAAGGACATACTGAAAGCCATCACCAAACCGGTTACCAATCTTGTTGTCCAGGTAAAATATCTGGGATTTTGTAACTTTTATGATGTTTTGCGTTGCTTGATCCTGTTGTGGAATCTACACTTATTGGATTCCAATATTGACGACATTCATTTGCAAGTAAGAAACCATTGGTAAGTTGTGTGGTCTTCGTGTATTGCAGTTGGACAAGAATGTAATCAAGCAGCTGGCCATGGGAAACAGTAACTATCAGAACCACAGCCTCCTCAAGGTGAGATAACAGTGGAATTCCCTAGCTTTGTGTACAAAAAACAAACACATTTTACTTGAATCACCTCTAAACACCCCTCTACTCTATGTACTGATGTTTGGTAGTATTAAGATTGCGTATCGAGTACGATGCACATACTTTCAATGGTTCCATACCATGTGCAATTTTGGATCATATCTCGGCCGTTTCATAACAAACTTACATGAAATTTGGAATGTATATTCTCTATATATCCATGAAGATGACGCAAATAAGCGATTGAAGATTTCATTAATAAATTAGTATATAAATGGAGTTGAATATTTCTTGAACAAATGTAACTTACGTTGCGTACACGAAGCATTACATGGTGTAGTTTCTTAACTACAGCGAGTGCACATATCTGTGATCAATAACCTACTCTCACATTTCAAGTATCCCATCGATATTCATGTCAAATTGATGCGCAAATGTGTATATCTATTGCGATCCCCTGAAAATGTCTTGTGCCGCTGGTCAGTGAAGCGCTAAGTGCAGATCAGCGGATTATTCGTATGGCAAATACCGTCAATGCTCAGCTGTCGAGAACGTTGTACTCAGGAATGAGATGTTGTTGTGATTTTGCTTCTATACTGCACTTAGAAAATATCAGAGTCGCTGAATTCTTGATGTAGTTTGCGGTTGAGTTTACAATGCCAACGGATATAGACGTTATTAATGCGATTGATAATCAATTTCTTTTGCCCAGTGTATCTTCAATGCCGATGATATATAACATGCTATTTTGACCATCAGATTCCCATCAAGTGTTGAGGTAAATCCCAAAACAGGCAGTGGGTTATTGTTCTATGATATGTAGTCTAACCATAGTCAAGAAACTGTACCCTAAAACGCTGTCTGTTTTCTATGTAAGTTACATTTCATTGGCGGTGTATAACGTTCAGGATCTGTATGAATATCGACTGGGTCTTCAATCTAGCCATTGGACAAGCCTTGTAGTCACGGATAGAACCTACCCAACAATTTTCAGCGCAATCCATTAAAAAACTGCAGAGTTATAGGCCAAACAAAACATACCAGAATTTTGCTGATAAGGCATGGATCCTGACTGATAAGCATCCTTAAGTGTCATTCGGTGTAAAATTTGTGACAGTATGATTCTTTTTAAAGATGTTTCTAATCACATTTTTACCTGTATGATATTTTGCAGCATTGGTGTGACTACGAGAAAGTGTTAGTTTCTGTGGCTGAGAATCTCACAACAGAACAGACGGGTGAAAATGCACCCATCCAATACGATATCCTGGTTAACGGGACAGCGTTCATCATCGACAAGGAACCTATTGAATCTTGTATGTAAATTTGAAGAATTCGGATACTTTGTATATCAAAACCTTTATTCAGTGTAAAACTACAAGACTATACAAGCAATCAAGCTTACTTAAATTACATTTTCTTTTTTGGAAATTTAAAATGTGCTTGATACAGATGTCTAAAATGTCTTCACCTCCTTTTCTTTGAATGTTTATTAAAATGTGCTGCATTCGATGCAAATGTTTAAATTTTATCTGCTTTCGCTGTCGCCCCTCCAGGCCAGTACCTACTTCAGTACATCCCACTCAATGACACGTTCCTTGGCCTCATCCTCATGGGTATCTCACTCTTGACCCTCTGCATTTGCCTCGTCTTCATTGTCAAAACCCTCAACTCCATTCTCAAGGGGCCTGTGTCCAAGGCGGCCCACAAGATCATCAACAAGGACTTGCCGGGCAAGTGTGCATACTTCACTGGCTACCTCGCCATTCTTGCCGGAGCTGGACTGACCATCATGGTGCAAAGCAGTTCAGTATTTACGTCAACCCTGACCCCGCTCGTTGGAATGAACATTATCAGCCTAGAGAGAATGTATCCCCTCACTCTCGGCTCAAACATCGGCACGACAACGACAGGACTTCTAGCGGCAATGGCGGCGTCCGGGGACAAACAAAAGGCAGCTTTGCAAATTGCTCTCGTGCATCTCCTCTTCAACATCTCGGGAATCCTCCTCTTCTTCCCGATCCCAGCGATGAGGTTCCCGATCCCGCTCGCTAAGTTGATGGGCCGCACGACTGCCAAGTACCGCTGGTTCGCGATCTTCTACCTTGTCGCGATGTTCTTCCTGCTGCCCGGCTGTCTCTTCGGCCTGTCTCTAGCGGGAAATCTCATCTTCGCGATCGTTGGCAGCATCGTAATGGCCTTCTGCATCTTCCTCATCACGATAAATGTTCTGAAGAAACGGTTCAGCTCACGTCTCGGTGATGGTGTGCGTCGATTCCTGGACTGTATGCCAAAGCTGTTCTACTCCTTGGAGCCACTGGACAATGTTTTCCGTTTGATCGGTGGCTTCTTCAAGCGAGTCTTCTGTTGCTGCTGCCAGAAGGACGAGAAGTTGGAGACGCCAGACTCGAGCGAGCCCATGCTCAACCAGAGCGACTGTTCCTCCTCCTCAAGCAACAGCGGAACAATCCGCAAGAACGCCAGCTTCTTTGATCGCATGAACGAGGAGGAACTTCGAGACTATGAGAGCACGGTCCGCTCCCTCGAGGAGGTCAAGGTCATGCTCAAGGTTGTGGACAAGGAACCGGTTGCCGCTGGGACGGATAGCGGCTACGCCACGCAAATCAACACACCGTACATCTCAAAATACCCATCGCGAGAGTCCTTCTCAGACTTGTGACCCTGATCGGGTCTATAGGACATCTCTCGTTTTGCTCATTTGTCATCTAGATCCACAAGCATTTAGTTGTTAGTACTTTAATAGGTACTTATTACAATTGTTGAATTTGATTGTTATTTTGAGATATTTAACCATTTTAATTTTCACAACCGTTTTATTGAGGTTTTTTTCAACATCATGTTATGTATCATTATTTCACATGGATCAAATGGGGTAACATCATGTTATTTTTACGTATGCTAGCACTTGTACAAAATATCATTATTTATTGTCGATAGGAAAGTGTTGCATAAGAACAAATGAATACAGCTGCCGTAAGAATCAGTCTACTGGACCTGGTGTAATGGATGAATGATTGTGACAAGTTCTAGCCTGATGTTGTTTCTATAAATAAATGTGACTAAATATATATCAAACAGCTGAATGATGTGTCCGGTGTACCAGTATGCTTGCTATAATTGCAGCCTGTTCAAAGATCAAAACCATCTTATGATGTAGAATTGTAGATACAGTATTATTACCATGTGTTTTGGAAGAATTGTGATTGATCTTATGCACAGTACTGTTGCTTATTAGGAAATTATGAAATGACCATCATTTACCATCTTTCATTGTTTTCATTCCCTTGTACATAAGTCATTACCGTAATCATTTTCTGCACTAAGTTGCAGCTTTAGGTCATCAGCTCATATCAGTTGTGCAGCAATTGTTCATTACTAGTATTCACAGGGTGTCGGCAAATCTGCGAAACATTGCCAAATGAGTATGACATCAAATAATTTGATATCAGATCAGAGGTGTATCAGCAAGAAAGTTGGTGATTTGATTGAGGTGCTATTTACCTAGGCACTAGCAGACCTTTTACATAATGATCAGTTCAATGTCTGCTATCAATGTTCCTGCGATCTCTCAAACTAGGAAAATTTTCTCTTTTATGTACCGTCATTTTGAACACCTATAATAAATGACATACTAGTATCCATATTGCTAATATATATTTGCAAACATGTAACGATGCCTGTATCATTTTTTTAAAGAAAATAAAAGAAATATACAAACCACCAACATGTGTTACTTTGAATGAAGTTCAGGAGAAAAGTTCCTGAATGGCAGATCATGTACAATAGGAAATAAATTCCGATATAAAAGTATATGAAATACACTGTAAAAGACTAATTTTGTCAGGCAAATTTTAATTGGAAGGATCTATGGTAAATGAAACTGCCAAATTTATTAGCTGTCAATGTCCGTCTACACTGCACCAAAAGTTTAGGCTCAACATGTGAGTGACCTCAGGAATCAGAAATGTCGGCTCAAAGTGAGAAACTTTGTCACAGAATTCATGAATACATTATGGAAGTACTGTAAAATCTTCAATATTTTACAAACTGAATCAACGATCAGTGTCAAGTGCACCATGACCTCAAGTGAATATGTTTGCGTGTTCCCTGTGTCCATGTCCTATGAATAAAATTTCGAGAAGAAATACTTTCAAGAAATGGTATTCCCTGAAAGGACATCGCAAAAAAAAACGAGATTGTCCGAAATACACAATGAGAGATCTTGTATACTAGTACACAACTTATCTACCTCATATATATGACTATCTTTAAGTAAATAATGTTTTGAAACAAGTAAAGCGCTTATACAAGATAATCAATAAGTCGTGAGATAAGGTAGTGTGTACATGATGATATAAAATATATTTAAAATTTATTTTCCATGGTGTCCTTTTTTTCCATGGTGGCTTGAAAAATTATTTCATTTTCACACACAGTTTTGGAAAATCTGTCTCAATCTTCCTGATTCATTTCTGATTCACAACAAAAGCACCTTAAATGACTTCATGATTTATGAACACATTCTGTACAAACACATTTCATAACGACTATTCACAAAACATACAGTAAACTGGCCCACTGATGGCCGCTATTTCGGCGGGTCAGACAGTTGTGGCACCTCCAATCCTACTGAGTGAGCAGCTTCTTCCGTGGTTTTCTCCCGACTTCGGTATCGATCTGAGATCTCCTGGCGATGGGGAAACAATTGGCGATCAGTAATACAGGTGTACAAATATATATGACTTGGTCTCTATGTCTGTGAATTGGAATGAAACTTCCGATACATCAGAAGGAGACTCAATGACTGTGACTTGTTAAACTTATAGTATAATACAATTCTCAACACTTTAGTGGCTAAAATATAATATTTGGACATTTCTAAATCTCCTTCATAATCCAGAGGACTATAACAATGGACACTAGCCCTCACCTGGTACTTGCGGACTCCCTGGAGTAAGCTCAAGTAGCTTTGAGCGAGGTGTCGAGTTTCATTCTCGGCTCGACAATATCGTTTCTCCGTGACTTGTGCACCTCCGAACTCCTGTGCAATCACCGGATACATCAAGTGTTCTCGTACCGGCTTCTAAAAACAGATGGTAAGCAGATGTATGTGCTTTGTATTTATGTGTGAGGTACCCCTGCAGGGACCAGAGCACTCAGTAGGAATTTTCGGAAACGAGTACCATACCCCTTCGTCTCAGAAACAGGGGGTAGATTCTAAATTAGAAAATTTATGGGTAAATTTCTGCTGTACCCATTGGCTTTGAAAAAAGAGGGGTAGGTTCTGAAATTCATGTAGAATTTTGTAATACTATAACAGGGAATTGAGCATCAGAACACATGTGGAATATGTGGTGTCGCGCGTCAGGAGGCGCTCCGTTTCAAGGCACTCCGATCTAGGGCACTCCGATCAAGAGCAGCCAGCACGGTAGTGGGAAAATGCGGACTGTAAGAAGAAACGTGGATGCACCGGGTAGATTTACATGTACTGTAAATGTCAGGGACTATGAAGTACGGAAGCGCTCGAAGATCCATCGACCAGTTTTTTGGCTAGGGTTTACAATAACGTGGGCAATTTTATTACCAACTAATTCCCCATACTTAGAATCCGGAATGAAGATTGGTCATGTAGAAAAGTGATCTTTACACACTAGAATATGTTCTTTTTATCTGTATTTATTATTTTGTGCCACTGATTAACTCATCACTGTCATTGATTATCATAGAGAAACAGGATTGCCCACTAAATTGGACAGGTGCTTCATGTAATTTCGTGATATACATAAATTATAGATCTACCGCATGTATAATTTGTTGCTCTTTAATGAATGCAAATTACTCTCTGCAGACAAAATGCTTGCATACTATAGCTTACGTAAAGTTACGTTTGTACATGTAGGGAGTATATGTGTTTTGAGCTATGTGACTATACACTCCTGTCCTGATTCGGAGCTATGTGACAACTAACATCGCTGCTCCAAAACGGAGCCAAGCGACTCCTAACACCACTGCCCTGAATTCACAGAGCTATGCAACTTCTTACATCCCTGCCCTGATTCGGAGCTAGGTGACAACATCTCTGCCCTGAAACGGACCTATGTGACTCCTTACACCACTGCCCTGAAAATGGAGCTGGACTCCTAACATCACTGCCCTAAAACGGAGCCATGTGACTCCTAACATCACTGCCCCGAAACCGTCCTATGTGACTCCTGGCATCACTGCCCTGAAAAGGAGCTATGTGACCCCTGACATCCCTGCCCTGATTCAGAGCTAGGTGACAACTAACATCTCTGCCCTGAAACGGACTTATGTGACTCCTTACACCACCCGCATGCGACTCCTCATATCAAATTCACTGCCTGAAACGGAGCTATGTGACTCCTAACATCACTGCCTGAAACGGAGCTATGTGACTCCTAACATCACTGCCCTGATTCAGAGCTATGTGACTCCTAAGTTCCTAACATCACTGCCATGAAACGGACCCATGTGACTCCTCCAACATCTCTGCACTGAAATGGAGTCGTGCGATTCCTAACACCACTGCCCTGATTCGGAGCTATGTGACATCTGGCATCACTGCCCTGAAACGGAGCTATGTGACTCCTAACATCATTGCCCTGAAACGGAGCTATTAGACTCCTAACATCCCTGTCCTAACCCAGAGCTATGTGACTCCTTACATCACTGTTCTGAAAGCTAAATATATAGCTCCGTTTCAAGGCAGTGATGTAAGGAGTCACATAACTTCAATTCAGGGCAGTGATGTAAGAAGTTGCATATATAGCTCTGATTCAGGGCAGGGAATTGCCAGTGATGTAAGGAGTCGCATAGCTCATTTTCAGAGCAGTGATGTAAGAAGCCACATAGCTCCGTTCCAGGGCAGTGATGTTAGGAGTCACAAAGCTCCGTTTCAGGGCAGTGATGTTAGAAGTCACATAGCTCTGTTTCAAGGCAGTGGTGTACGGAGTCACATGGCTCCGTTTCAGAGCAGTGGTGTTAAAAGTCACATATAGCTCCGTACGTTACAGGGCAGGAGAGGAATCTTGCAAAGACGAATCAAGTGGAAAACCAATGAAAAATTTGATGTAAAAATGCAGATGACAGGCCGCATGATATTTCTTGTGATAACCATAATGTCAAATTCGTGCCTATCCACTAGCGTATCAAATTTATTAAACTGGCCCAGAACTAGCAACAAGCAAAAGGCTTGTTCAATAATTCTGATATCAAATGGACAATCATTTAAAATCATCTACGTGTCGTTGTTGTTGGTGTGGAAGCAAACCGCGTGTTTGTAGATTTGACGTTGGAGCTGCCTGGACTAAGATGGTAGAGGGATGGGGGTGAGAACCGAACTCATTTTTCGCAGTCCGTATATTCCCAATACCCTGCTGGCTGCCCCAGATCGGAGTGCTCCAGATCGGAGTGCCTTGAAACGGAGCGACTCCTGACGCGTGACACCCCCTTCTCCACATGTGTGGCGTCAGTACACCATGTCCATGTCACAGAATAGGCTAAGGCCAGGTCAATGATGTTTGATTCGCCAGGTCGCGCTGCATGTATGGTCTTGTGCACCGCTTTTGATGACGTAGGCACGAAGTTTGTTTTCAGCGGCGAAAATAAAGTTTCATGGATATTTCTTTGTTATTTTCCCGATAAGTAGCGTACGCACTCACATATAAATCTTTGCGTGAAATGACATAAGATGTGCGTTATTACGCATTCTCCTACGCTATCGAGTACACTGAGGGACCCATAGATAGACATCTTCCAACAGACATCAAATCACATCGGAAGGCTGCTAGCGTTAAGGGTAAAACAGCAGTCAATGATTGGGTTGGGTATTGTTAGTCAACCACCTTCATTGAAACTAAATTAAAGGGCAAAACCGCAGCCCTTGAATATCACAAACCTCGTGCACATGTAATGGTTGACTTTAAACCCAGGTGTCCCACTCTCGAGTGGGAGACAGGTTCAAGCATTCACAGATGTCATACTGTTTTACACTTTGAGTGTGACCAAGTCTCAGATTGCATGACCAGACATCTACCTGGCATCAGACTGTCCTACGATCTCTTTGGTCACGCTCGAAGTGTGAAACAGTATGACATCTGTGATTACTTGAACCTGTGTCCCACTCGCGCCTTAGGCGCTCGAGAGAGTGGGACACGATGACTTGCGAAGCCTGAGCGGCACATGTCAAATCCAATTAGCCATACATATGACTATTCATTTGGTACCGTCATCCCTTCGGGCGGACCAAATATAGTCATAAAGGCTTTCGACCCTGACAGTTCTGAGGATCCTCGACCCTGACAGTTCCAGGAACCTCGAATTTGGTAGCGCTGTGGAAATACATTTATTGTCGGCAATCCGTTCGAGTGATCGACACAGTGATAGTGTCGTTTTGCTCGGAAATGAATGGACATTCTGGCAAAAAATCGAGGTATGTGTTGTCAAGTGTTTTGTAGATGCTGGAGCCGCCGCAATTTTAGTCAGACCTGTCAGGGTCGAAAGCCTTTATGACTATACTTGGTCCGCCCGAAGGGATGACGGTACCAAATGAATATTCATATGTATGGCTAAATCCAATGTAGACAAAGTACGTCTTTCGGGGATACCTGCTGAGGACCGCAGGTCCGAAAGACGAAGTTCCATGCATGATAAAAAGTGTACCTCGATGCGAATGAAATCTATTCGCCATTTGACACCTCAAAACATGGCGAAAACTAACGAAAATTACAGCTAAACCTACCAAAATGGCTAGGATAATCATTTACAAGTTGTTATCTGCACTAAAATCGCTGATTTATTATGTTTTACAAACATCTTGAATCGTTTGAACCAAAGATGCAAAATCTGGCAAGTTTCTCGCTTCGATTCAATGGCGGTTTTATACGATGTTGAAACAAATCAAAACTGGCTTAGTGTTGCGTACATGTTGTTCTGCATTACGCAACACATTTTCTGTTTCGATTTGATTCTACACCATATTTCTGTGTCACGGAGTTTATCGAGGCAATGGTGAAACCGCCATTGAATCGAAGCGAGAAACTTGCCTGATTTTGCCAGTTTAGTTCAAATGATTGAAAATGTTTGTAAAACACAATGAATCAACGATTTTAACACAGATAACAACTTTGAAATGATTATGCTTGCCATTTTGGTAAGTTTAGCTGCAATTTTCGTTAGTTTTCACCAAGTTTTGAACTCTCAAACAGCGAATAGATTTCGTTCGCATCGAAGTACACTTTTCAACACGCATGGCACTTCGTCTTTCGGACCTGCGGTCCTCAACAGGTATTCCCGAAAGACGTACTTTGTCTAAATCCAATGAACATCATGTGTGTACTGTCTGTAGAGCCCCAATTATCGCTCAACAAGACAACAATCAGCGAATTTCATAAGACTGAAATGCACGAAAAGCTTAAAAATCCTACTTTAAATGCATCACAAACACTTACTCCAGAAGCTGTATGCTTCAATTCTCTTAGAAGAGCACGTAAAAGTTGTTTACTTGTCAAATTAGCCATCATGATTTCGTTGACATTTTCCAGCAAAAGGACGAACTTCACGAAACAGTCGCCAGGTGGCAACACCATCACTCAACAGGTGGCAGCACCAACAAGGGCCAAGGCAAACGTTCCAAATAAGGTACACATTTCCAGCTACCACAGCTACTTTCTACTATTTATGAAAAAAATTGAAATAACTACATTTTCTAAAGATGAAAAAAAAAGCTAATCAAATCTATGCCTTTTAAAGTTTTTCAGCATTTATACAGATCCTCTATCTTAATATATTCGATTTGCAAATGAATGTGTGGAATATACTCATCAAGACAACACTGGAACTCTACTTGTATTGTTTTATTACAAAATATGAACACATGATTCACTTACACCAAAGCACAATAATATATTATTATGACAAGTATGCAAATATGTACAGTATGACTCAGTCGCACAACACTCAAAGCTATTCGATATTCCTGTCTTCCTAAACTGTATAACATTTATAATATAATTTTTCAATCTCATCTTAGTGCCAGCCAGTCAGGTCTAGGATAACTTTTTAAGATTTATTTTTGAAATGTTGATTCATCATAGCAGACAACATCTTTATGTTATACATGTACATACATATACCTCAATTACTCCACTAAACATAGTGAGTACCGACCAGGAATGACACATCGTACTTAGCAATAATAATGTAAATATTTCAACTTTCATGAAATAACTTGTCTTCCTAGCTCAGTTAAATATATTTCAAAATGCTCAGTAGACAATTCATATTACGATGATTCTCCAAAACACCCTATGCAGTCATCATAACGAGAACCACTAAATGCTTCGCATGTTTGCTAAAGTTCATGAACAACCACCGAGTTGCCCGTCTCCATCCCCGAATGCAAGTATCGATCCAGGCTAATGCTTCATCTAAGAGGATGAACAGCTCTACGACAGTCGAGACTCGAGTTGATGTGAGAAAGCGACTCATACTTTAGGCGAGGGCGCCGCGGGGGATGGTGCAGTTTCGCTGGATGCATCAGCTACTGAAAAGTGCAGGAATGGGCAGCGATTTCAAGAGGTTTTCATGATATCATGGTCGAAAGTATCATCACCATCAATAGTGGCAATGGAAAATGTAGAATCTGTTGCTATGATTGACTTAGTTGCTATGGATACAAACCTTGACTGGTGACTGATGTGGGGGTGGATTTGCCGGAGGGGGTGGGAGGTCCTTGAGCCAGCAAACTCGCTGTCAAATCAAATATCATCAAATTTATGAACATTCATCACTCTAACAATATTTGAATATACAAAGAAAATATCAAAATCTCTTTGGAAAACAACGCGTATTAGGAAAACTACATAACTCTGGCATGTTGCAAACAAACGCAAATTTCAGATTTGCCCAATATCAAAAATTTTGCCTGCAAATATCAGTCAATAATTTGTCACTCGGTAATATTCAATGTACAATTCTTTACACTAGACATCTATTTGAATAATTTTATGAGAATTCAATGCAACAGACACAGACCTGCCACATGTGGAATCTGTCCCTGTCCATGTTTCTCGGCTGTAAGCTGTTGTGCGGCGAGCTGTTTGGCTCGGAACTCTGCAGCTCGAAGCTGCTCCATGTGGAACTGTTGTCGTTCACGCAGCAACTCCTGTCTCTGGTGCTCCAACTGTTTGATCCATGAGAGAAAGACTCGTCAATTGTGAGCAGTGAGATATTATAGGCCTATATAGGGTCACAAAAACTATAAAGTGAGTTTTATTTTTGAGACATGCATGAAGATTCTTCTCCGCCTAAACTCATTAGCCTTTCCTAACGCAACTTTTAAATATAAAGATAGATAGATAGATATGAAAATTCCTCTTGAAATCCCAATGAGTTGATCTCTCCAAATTAATCTCTCCATGGATGGATTCCAATGATAGGTAACACAAAATGTTTATTATTAAAAGTTAGGAAAGGCTAATAATCAGCCACTTTTTAACACAAATTCATGCACTTTGTTTATGCTTTGCGAATTGGTCCCCCGCATGCCCGTGTCAGACAGGCTTTTTGTGAATCTCACCGCTTCTCGTTCCCGATCCATAATAGCCTCGAGTTCCTCAAAATGTCGCAATTTGATCTCAAGCTTCTTCATTTGTGTCTCGACAAGCAGCGCGACCAATGACTTGATCTTCCGTTCCTCCACTGCCGCAAGGTGCTACAGCAAGGAAACATCATGAATATAATTGATACCGGGGGTGAACTAGTTGTACAATGTACATGGTTATGGATCATGCAATATCTCAAAAAATCTGCAGAAACTGTCATGATAATGAAATAGAGTAGTGAAAGAAGGATCAATACGAGGACTATTTGCAGGAAAATAGTAACTTTAACACTTTAATGAAAGATTGTCAAGGCTATAATCGAGTCATTGAACTATAATGTTGTCTACTACAAGTTAGGGTTTAAAGTGGTCATACCTTGGCTTTGACGGCGGCTGCTGAGAGTGCGGAGGCGGCCGCGACCGATACGGTGGCCTCTGAGCGTTTCTTGCGGACCTCTGCATCCTCGCCTTCACTCGCGGTCTCCCCGTTGACTTTCTCAGACTTATCGTCCTTCTTCTCTTCGGTTCCCTCCACGGTCTCTGTCTCCATCTTGACCTCAGCGTCAGTCTCGGTGGGCTTCTCAGCGGGATTGGACTCCTGGTTGAGTGGGAAACCAGGCAATGAATGGTAAGTAGTTTAGGCAGCACAAGCCCATGTGTATTTGAATGCTTAATTTGTCAACATACGACTCGTGGAGGCACAAATCATACCTCATCATTCCCTCAGTTCAATTTGTTCGTCACTGTACATGGTTTTGAAATTTCTCTATGTGTAAATGTAATAGTTTTCCGATATCATCAGTTTGGTGTGAAATATCAAAGCTCACCTCTTCCTTCACTTCAGAATCCTTTTTCTCCTCTCCCTCTTCCTTTTTACTTTCTTCTGACTTCTCTTCTTTCTTTTCCTCCTCCTCAGATTTCTTCTCCTTTGTTTCATCAGTCTCCATAGACTCCTAGAACATGGGCAAAATTGAGTTATTTGCAATGCACACATGATCAGTTATTCAGTGTTTAAAGTAGATTGCTGTTTCAAGTAACCTCTACAATACTACACCAATTTGAATCTGACAGGTGGTTTGACAATCTCCCATAGTATTTATAGAGGTGATGTTCGGTCATATAAAATACACATGTATGGGAGGCAGCAAGCTACATTGATTAGTGTATCTTACCTCAGTATCGGCCTCTTTCTTCACTTCTTTTTCATCTTTATCCTCCTCTGTGGCCTTGTCACCTGATGACTCCCCATCTTTTGTCAACAAAGGAAAATTCTCAGTGAAAGTTGTGAATCAAATCTACAAAACATATTGTCAGTGCATTGAATTCTGTGGGATAGGCCAGAATACTGGAACATGAATCAACGTTCCTGTCTTTGTCATGCATCTCGAAAATCAGTGACAGGTCCACATTTTATCATCATTAGAGTCTAATAATTATGGCGAGGCTTCCTTAATAGATGCAATCCACACTACACTTGTCACAATTTACATTTCCTACATAACAGTTACCAAAATAAGACTACAAGCCCTCCCTAAAGGGCACCCACACCTTGGCCCTCTTCAGCTTCAGGCACGGTGCCTGCGATTCCCGACTTCTCCAGCCCGAAGGTTGCATCCACGTCCTTTCCCTCCTTCGTCGCCTCGGTGACCATCTTGACGTGCGCGTCTATCAGAGGCGGGGGGACCTCCTCCTTCATCTTACTGAACTCCTCTGTAGTGGGCGAGAAAGATTCAACATCAACACATATTCATTTCTATGCTATTTTATTGGCTTTATCAGAAGGGTGGGTGAGGGGGAAGTGGTGAACCTTTGTACTTATATTATTATTATGAAACAACTTCGACTCGATATTGTGAAGCGAGTGAATCTGGCATAAGATTCAGACTTCTTTCCATCACTACCAAATAAATTGTCCTCCGCAATTAGTGGAATTACACTACCTTATCGCTGACTTATTATGGAGATGCATTGATTATATCAAATACAATCATGTCCTACACATTTATCCCACTGTATATTCCATCATAGACACATGATGTAAAATCTTTGATGACACACCAAGCACCGTGATTTTCTTGCTTACCGAGAGCAGACTTTGCGGCTGCACTAGCCACTCTTGGATCGACTACGGATGCCAAGAATGCAACAGTGGACATGATGGGGTTCCCGGACTGCGAGAACGGTATTGGCTGGTAAGCCAGGTGACCTGGAAGTAGAGACATCATGTCATGGTCAAAACAGTTGTATGTTATTATTCAAAGAAAATAGCTTAAAAGTTATTCTTAGAAGTTATTCTTACACAATTTTATCACTTTATACTCTGAATTCACTATCACCCATGTAGAATCCACCCATGTAAAATACTGCTGTGAAAAATTTTTTTTCAAAATTTCTACAGAGTACATTTTGTATTTTTACAAGCATATCTTCCAATAATTTACACTCTCAAATCCCTTTTTCTACATGGGCGAACATCCAAACACAGCAGCACTTGAAGTTGAACTGATCCTGACGCCACGCAGAAATTTCACTATAGAGGTGGAAGTCCTAGGGGGGGGGGAGGGGATCTTATAGGGGGGGGGGGGGCCACTGTATACTCTCTTAGACTGTACATAGCACTCACCACTTGCTGCCCCGATATCCTCCTCCAAGTAAGGATCCTCTATCGGCAGTCGCAGGAAGTGTAGGATACACTCATCCTGCTTACGACTGCCGACGTGTTCCGCGACTTTGTTCCAGTCGTCTTTGTACATCTCGAGTCCCTCCAGCATTAGCAGTGTCTCCTGGTCCGTCCACTCTCGGGAGCGGGTAGCTGCCCCGCGGTCCTGTAATAGGTATCCGGTAGTTTGAGTCCATACTTCGGACTGATATTCTGCGTTGGCTAGTTAGGGGAACTATTCATAAGTGACACAGTTAGGTATCAAGTATTGTTAACATATCCATTATTTTATTGAGTATTCGTGTATTATTCTCTGTTGATGTCAATTGTGATAAAATATATATTTTCTACAATTTATCAAAAGGTGGTGTTTGAACAAAACCAATCACAAGCATCTATCTTGCAAGCATGTTACAATGGTTACCATGGAAGAACAACTCACAGCAAGGGCTTTCTTGGCGTACATGTCGGTTCGAAGCCCAAACATTCCCTCTTTCTTCTCTCCATCTTCGTCTTCCTTCTCTTTGACCTTGTCCTTGTCAAGGTCACAGAGCATCTTGGCAGAGCTCGGCTGATAGTGATGAACAAGTATTGAATCCTTTATTAATTTTTTCAAGTTACAAATGACTTGGCCCATTTCATTCATCACGTTGACATCAAGGCTATTATATGTTACTTCCACCAATATTTACCTAAAACAAAGGTTTTACATTAATACCTTTATCAGTTAAGTTTCACAAACCTGGTTGGTTTTGGGTGGGTTGACCGGTGCCAGGCCTGACGGAGTGTCCGACATGATGTGGAAGTGGGAGGTGGATGGGGGACCCATCGGTGTCGGGCGATTGTCTGGGTCTACTTGGTAGTTAATCAGACCCCACTGCTCAAGGAACGCGTGAACTCTACAAAGTCAAAGAGGGAGGCTTTTCTTAGAATGACACTTTTTGCAGACTTTTTGTCCATATGCTTTAGAGTTTAGCATATGGATATGCCAACACATTGGTCAGTCTGACAATTCTGATTCACCACTATTGACATACCACTACAGTCTAAACAATTTAATTGGTTTTGACTCGTAATTATCGTGAAATAACCTCCAAAATAGACAGATTATTAATCTGCATGAAGCTTTTATTATGGAGGTAAATGCACGAAGATAAATATCACTACGTCAGACTGGAAAATGCACTGTATCTGACAGAGGACAATATCATCTTGGAATCACACAGACGGTCCTTCCTCTCTCTACAGATGAACTCACCTGATGATAGCACAGACATCTCCAGCAAGGTTCCGTCGACACGCGGTACTTGTGAGGTACTCCTGGGGGTTCAGCCGGTACGTGTCTATCATGAAGTTACGGTACGCCACGAAACTGTGAAGATTATGATTTTTTTTCAATGGATAACAACATTGGTGAAACTATTGCATTCCATGTTGTTCAATTTCACACCATAACTTCTCAACACACACTCACATTTCAGGAGTCTTGCTCTTGTTCTTGCCGTTGAAGAACTCCGGCAGAGACCGGCGCTCGAGAGCGTGTATGCCGTTGTAGTCGAACCACGCGGAGTAGCTGGGTACGACGATGTGATGCGTCTGCTCGCAAACGTTATCCTCTTCCTCCTTGTCTTTACGAGGCTCAGACTCTTGTGGTGTCTCTGTCCCGGTACGCGTCTCTTCGCCCCCCTGAATAGACCAGCCGAAATGTAAAGTTTTAACTTCCTACATCAGGGTAAGATCACCTGAGTGTTTATTAACATGATTGAGGTAGAAGCTTTTATCATACAGGTGTAGGTGTATATTATAGAGGTTTCAATGTTTATTTTAGAGGTATAAGTGTGTATTATGGGAGTATATGTATTTACTACAGAGGTGTGTGTTTACTATGGAGGTATAAGTGTTTATTATCGAGAATAGTTAAGTTAGATTCCACATATATAGTCACTAATAGTAGGTTTAGTGAAGATCATTCTCACCTCTTCCTCATCGATGTCCATCAGAGTTCCACCTTTGGATGGCTGGAGATCTGACTTAGTTCCAGATGCTGCTGAAAGAAAATATGGTCAAATTTTAGTTACAGCTCTATCCAGTCACCACACGGAATCTAACCAGACTAAAATCAATACTCAATATAGATATCTATACACTGAGAATGACAATAACGAATTGGACTGTTAGGGTCTTGTGAACATTGTAGGCGTGCCAAATTGGGTTGAATTGTCTAGATGTGACTTTGGAGGCTGGTTCAGCATAATGATTATCTGTACAAGAAAAGACATACCCAGTTTGGCTGGGTTGACTTCGGTGATGTTCGGTTCGGGGGATGGATCCTCCATGTCTTTTGTTAAGTCTTCCTCTTCCTCTCGAGCTACCCCTCGCCGCTTGGCCTGGCTGACGGCCGGACTGCGCCCTCTAGCGGCAACAAAATACAACAGTCATGGTACTGAGTAGAGAGGCAGGTACAGCATGTTTTCAAGGTACACTTCACTGGTAAATTTTACAATTGAATGGATGAATACAAGGCGATAATCATGTTTGTTGATCTCTCCATTCATCATCATATTTCTGAGGCTGAAAGCAGTCATTGGAATAGTAACCAATTTTCCTTTGCTTTATCCATTCAAGTTGCTGCCCTGACAGGAAGATTACTTCTTATGTATTCTCTAATAGCAGTAATTGCATACTAAGAAGTGAATAATTGAATATAATAACTTGGTGACTTGAATAATATAGCATGCATAAAACATCACAAACCAGCCACAGCAGTAAGCCACTCACAGGTAAAACCGAAAGAAACTGACTGAATACAGACTGTCGAGTATGGAAACCTCTTTGTTTTATGTCAGAAATTACTAGCATTCAGGGTACAGATTATATGATAAGACTCCAAATATGATTCTACAGCATATAGTTATGAATTCTGAATCATTTCTGGAACAAATAAAATTTCATCTATGGTGTGACCATATGTAATATACATGATATGAGCATCGATGATTAGGTCCATTTACAAACCAACCATGTTGGTGTATTTATTGACTTAGTGAACTGCATTGACTTGGATGTGAAACAGGAGAAGGGTGCAATGTGTAAAGAAAGTGTATATGTCGATCAGTGCATCTATAGTTAATGGGCGATATAAAATGGCAATAAATATCACTGGAATTGACAAGAGAAATTATTTTTGAAGTCTGTGGCAATCAACAAGTTAACTATGTGCACAAAAAGCTATGAACAAACCAGAAGGTGCTGCCCCCAAATTTAGATACATGTCACCCCGCTTATTTCTAGTTTTACTTACGAGTATTGTCGGGCAGGGGTACCCCCTCTACCCCTGAAATAGTACACAAACACGTCTTACAGTGCTCACAGAGACATTGTAATACACGATAATACCACGTTATTTCACAAAAAATCTAAACCTACTTTAGCCGACTAACAAAACATCAACATACAATGTTAAATGCCAAACTTAGTAGGCTAAAGTAGACTTAGATTCATTGTGAAATACGTTTCTGCAGAGGTAAATTTCCATGCAAGATCATGTAGGATGAGTGGCAATGCCAAGAAATGTATTGGGTTAGATAACTATCACATGACTATAGATGTTTTGTGAACACTTTGCAAGCAGTTACACACAAGTTTCGCTATGAATACTAGCAAATTTGAACTACATGTAGTTTGGCACACTACAATACACGATTTCCATTCAATAAATCACATCACATGAACAGTATAAACGAAAACTATAACATCATCTGACAGGGAATGAAGAAAACTCAACACACATCAAAGAAAACGACAGTCGAACAACGTTTTAGTTGTGCATCAATCTATGGAAAGCTCTACTGAAGCTGTGTTAGGACAACAAAGCCATGGCAACGGAGGCAGACAACGACTAGTTTCCATGGCAACATACCCCCTGCGACTCCTCTTTTTCTCGGAGGGTGGGGGTGAAGGGGATCTTCGTCTCTTGTTTTTCTTCTCACGTTTACCAGTGTCAGCTGTGCTCGGTAGAATCTGTATGAAAAAAATATTCTGACATGATCTGTATCCAATATTTCCACATTCAGTAAGGAATCAGCCAGTAATTTTCCACAAATAAACTGGAACAAATTTCAATAATCTGAACTTGAATCGCTTACATCATCAGCAGTCAGTTTTAGGGTTGAACGTCCTT